>JASDDO010000001.1:12487164-13687164 GCA_030015575.1 Agapanthus africanus
GAAGAGCGTCCCCACAATCAAAACCCCCTCAAACGAGGGGGAATCTGACGAAGTCTGCTACATCGGCCGCATCCGTTTAAACCTTCGATGCATGGTGTCATAAATCAACTTGGTATCTTCGGAGAGGTGAACGGATAGCACCAATTAGCATCTGCCCCGAAATTTAGGCAAGACGTTCATCGCGTCTCCGCCGCGTCTTTCGGAGGGGAACAATTACTAATAATTATCTAATATTAGTAGAAGTAATTTAAATTATATACTTATGTATTATTAAATCTGTGATAACAACATTACCTTGTAATATACCTGATACTTATAATCAATCTATGATAGCATTTAAACTTTTTGTGCTCAAATGCTCTGACTAATATTACTAACATGATAATTACTTACTTATAATTTGTTACTCACTGCTACAATGCTACTGTATGCTATATGTAGCATTTATATAAACAATGAAAATAATTGCTAATTCGACAAGTATAAACAATTTCTGAACCTAATATTATCATTTCATACTAATTATTATAACTATAATAATTTTATTTAGCACCGCTCTCTACCAATTTCATTCTATTACTGGGAATGTTATCTTTATATAGTATGTAATATAAAAATATAAAAATATCCATATAATATTTATATTTAACCTTTGAAATAATATTCGATTTTAACTCTTGTGTTGCTCCAAATTGAAATTCATCGAACCCCTTTGAAACAGTGTTGCGTAATTAACCTTGTTATGTAGATGCTATAACTTGTTTTCCATGCATAAGAACCCTTGACATGCTTTATACATTTGTATTCAACAGTGTTTGAGCGATAGCACGTGATTGCAGATTAGAATACCAAGACATAAGTATATATTGATTGATTTGGCACAAATTCATGATTTAGTGATTATTCGTGATTCAATGTTTATAAATGATTCAAGTGATACGAATGATTATAAGTGATTCAAGTGTTCATTCATGTTTAGTACTTATTCGTGACACGTGACGGAAAATCATTTTAGTCGGCATTGAAGAACTAGTGATCAGGTTTTTATGGTAGTGGCTTAACTTAGAAATACGGGGGATTGGGGAAATTTAAAGGAGAATATGGATCCGTATTTTGGAGGATTTAATGTTAGAGATTGGCCTGTCGAACACGCAGTTTGCACAAGGGCAGTGTGTTGAACATCACTGGTATCAGAACCAACCAAGCACTAGGACTGGCTTTGGTGATGTTTTAGTTTCGATCGACATTTTTCCGATTCCGATTTCCTAGTTTAAACCCCTTCCCTGTCCGAATTTCAAAAGTGTTTAAATTTTTTTTTAAACAATTGCAGAATGTTGGTTTTAATGTGAAAATGACATGGGAGAAAACTGGGGGATTTTGGCCATAATTTGGCCGGCCATACCGGTATTCCACCGGCCAAAATTGTTCTGAATGCCCCAATTTTCTCTGGGGGCTTAAACTTGTAGAAATAGGATTTTTGGTATTGTTTGTTTTTTCCCAATATTAAGATTTGATCCCGTATTGCACTGAAAAATTATCGATCAAAACTGTAACATCGTAGCGTTTCTGTATTCATGATGTTAAAGTGTTTAACTCGGTTAATACGATAATATATATTTGTTGATATGTATTTGTGAGTCTGTGATGTTCTATGTTAAGTTTGTTTTGTGTAGATTGGATCGTCGCGAAATGAATAGCCCTGTGCGTAATTGGATGTTGCGATGTTATATGTTTTTTTCATTCATGTTGTAGCCAAAATTTATATTCTTTTATTTGGTACGAGTGGTCTACATGTGGCCGTCGTTTCCTCTTATTGTATTATTATTTGTCGGGGCTCAATCATGTTGCGATCGATGTCACCGTTATATTAATACAGGTATTAGGATTACCCCATGGAGAAGTGCACTTGTAGCCGGATTCTAGTTTGCAGTGGATGGCCATCTCAAGCAGCTGAGACCGGGTCACTCGATTCTAGGATTGGCGGGCTACTTGCCGCGCTTGTAGGGGGTTAGGATAGATCCACGGAGGAGTGCACTTGTCATCGGACTTGAGAAAGTGCTGGGTAGCCCCATCTTGGTGATGATGCCGGGTTGTCTCGTTTCTCGGGTTAGCGGATGACTTGCCGCACTCGTAGGGGTTTGCTTTTGGCTATGCACAGGCTATTCACCCGACCGGGGTATTTCGTGCTTCGTTTGTGGCTCGAACGAAACGCGGGATTCCTAGGTGATCCAACCATTCCAACTCTGTGATGCTGTTTTTCCTCATGCTGTAATGTGATTATTTGCGTGTGATGATATACTTATATATGTGATATATATATATATATATATATATATATATATATATATATTAATGCTATATACGTTTTGCATCCGTGCTAGCCCTACCCCCGTTCTGCCGTTAGTTAAGTAACCTTAACGGTGCATGACAGGGCCCCATAGCGAATGCGGATGGCGTATATGTGCATTATATTTTTCTTTTTCATACTTTTTCTGTAAAGTTTGTGTGAGAAGGATAATACTAGATAATGAGATTATCTAAATGATGGGATTGTATTAATAGCATTAATACAAAGTAAAATAAACCTATACATTATAGGAACCGATTTTTTTATAAAAGGAAAAATTTTAGTTGATTCTTTTGCTTTGCATTGAGGCATTCGGTTAGGAATGTCCTGCACCTCATTCGATGAGGAAAGAGCCTTGATCCTGTCACTGAGAGTTCGCTCTTGGGTAAAAGTTTGTGTCACTAAAATTGTTTTTGTAGCCGTATTCTTTTGCTTTGCGTCGTGTAATTTGATTAGGAATATCCCGCACCTCATTCGATGAGGAAAAGAGTCTAGATCCCTTCACAAGGAGTTCACTCTTAAGCAAAAGTCTACGCGACTATAAACTTTCAAAAGCCACTTGGTTCCTTCAATGAGATCAAGTTCATTATGTTATGAGTTTTCTTTAAAACCAACCGCAGTCCTCTGTCATTTCAGGAAGTAGAGTACTTAGTATTCGTGCAGCGTTTGTTGATCTTTAGTTAAGGCGTAATGTACGGTAGCTAACTGATGTCTTCCTGATTGCATATGATGCGTGTTCCCGCCAAAATTTTGGCTCATAACCTGCTCCCTTATATATAAAAATAAATAAATAAATAATAATAATAATAAAATAAAAAAATGAAGGGAAAACTCCACATGCAAAGAATGTAACAAATGCCTCAAAGCCAACAGTTAAAATATTGTGAAGCAACGCTTCAGATGCAGCGCTAAGTGCACTGCGCCCTAAACAGCGCACCACGTGCAAAGCACGTGTGCGCTAGCACTAGGTGCGCTGCGCTCTAAGCAGCGCACCCCATGTAAAGCATGGGTGCGCTAGCGCTAGTCGCGCTGCACTCCAAGCAGCGCACCACGTGTCAAACACGGGTGCGCTAGCGCAATGTGCGCTGCCATTTAAGCACCACATTACGTGCAAAGCACGGGTGCGGTAGCGCTGGAACCTAAAAGCTCTCCACCGTCAGATCAAAGATCTAATAATAATAATAAATCATTAATTAATCAGAAACTAAATTCTGTTAAGGAAAGATTCCTCAAAATCTTTCCAAATAATAAGATTGTGCTCTGTAAATCAGAGCACCGTTGGATTAATGATACAATGGTAAATAAAAATTACCATAGAAAATAAATTCTGTTATGGAAAAATTTTCTCAATCTTGTTAAAAACAAGAAGATTGCCTTCTGTAAAACAGAAGCCATAGGATCAAAGATCCAACGGTGGGGAAACATCCTCAAATCAATCAGAGAAAGATCTCTTTAACTAATTTAACAAATCAATTTGTCTTATATAAAGGCCCCAAGACTTCAAGTCTGAAAAAGAGAGACCCCCTGCAAACTTTGAGAAAAACTCAAAGAGAAAGAAAGGCAAGCCTTTAGAAAAAGAAGATCATTTCTTCATCTTCAAAGTAAAGAAATAGTTCTTGAACCATAGAGATGAAATCTTCTCGTAAAAAAAAGAACCATCTTCTAAAAGAATCTTAGATCTATCAAAAGACCAAGGTCTTTTGATTTAAAAGAAAAGATCAAAAAGTTCTAATCATAAAAAAATAAAAAGAAGTAAAATACTTCACTCACAGATCTTTTGATCTATAAAGGCAGAGCCTTTTATAAAAACAAGAACTTTTGTTCTTTGATCTTGAGGCAAAGCCTCTTTTGAAGAACATAAATTTGTTCTCTGATCATAAATTTGATCAAGTGCGCTTTGCGCCTTTGAAAAGTGCCCTGCACTCATGAACTGCGCCCTTGCGCTCCTTGGACCGGCGCTCAGCGCCAAAATCTGCCACGTGTCAACCAGAGACACAATCTGCGCTTTGCGCTTCTAAAAACAGAGCACTACGCTCATGGGCTGGCGCTCAGCGCCAAGCGCGCCATGTGTCACTCACTGGCGCGCCAACAGACTAGCGCAACGCGCTCATACACTAAAAGCGCAATGCGCCAACAAACTAGCGCTCAGCGCTAAGCGCGACACGTGTCCTTCTCATGTACGCTATCCAACAGAAGCGCAACGCGCTCTTTTCTTGGCGCAAAGCGTCTGACGCGCCATGTGGTGCACTGTCAGAACATATTTTGTTCTGATAAATACTATGCATTATTAAAAGGGCCGAGCCCAGATGAAGGCTCAATAGCCAGAACAATAAAATGTTCAACTCATATCAACTGAGCCCATATGCTCATAAACCTTTTAACAAACCTTAGTCCCAAATTGGACTATAGATCTCCCAATCAACTTTGGTTCAAGGGTACATCTCTGTACCCCTCTGATATATGTTGTTGTAATCCCTCAACGTCTTTAGAGAGGTGACGGGTCCCGACAACCATACATTCCATAGACTATGACGTCTCTAAACATTGGACTGTGGGGTCCTTAAACCCACGGACTATGATGTCCTTAACCTTGACTGTGAGGTCTTCAAACTCATGGACTATGATGTCCTTAACCTCGACCGTGATGTCTTAAAACTAACATTGGACTGTGGGGTCCTTAAACCCACGGACTATGATGTCCTTAACCTTGACTGTGAGGTCTTTAAACTCACGGACTATGATGTCCTTAACCTTGACCGGGATGTCTTTAAACTAACAATGGACCACCATGTCCTTAAACTGATAATCGACCGCAATGTCCCTAAACTAAACAATAAAGTCCAAATGCTCTTTTGTTGGATCTAAACGATCCCGTTAAGTTGATCTCAGTCTAAAATTAGACTGACGTGTCCTTAACAAACGTTGAGTTGATCTTAGTCTAAAATTAGACTAACGTATCCTTAACAAACGTTTAAGTTGATCTTAGTTTAAAATGAGACTAACGTATCCTTAAACACAACCCAAACCCAAATCTAAGAAGATACGGATTTGGACTAATCCACTTACTACGGGCGACAACATAAATTGGTCTCCGTATACTATCGGAGACCATCCTACACCAGTGCGGAGTGGTTATGACTCATCGGGGCTCTCCAAAATGAGCCTAACCTCAAGTAAAAAGCGGCATGTCAAAATTCTTAACGCTTGCTCTTCCGACGGTCAAACTGCCTAGGAGGATTGCTTGAAGACGTCTTGTCCAGCCCCCGTAGGGATCAGAGACATGGCAGTCGCAAGGCTACCCGAACAGCAAGGTTGCCTATCGAGGAATACATCAGCCAACGCGACGGTACGACGGACAAAACCCTAGTACCACAGACCCTAACGGACCTCTGTCGTAAAGAGCAAAGGTTAACTGTGACGTTAGGATATTCTTGCGAGAAACGATCGATTCGTCTCGACTCGTAGGGAAAAGCCTTAGGTAATGGGGATAAGAACCGGTTTTCTAAGCACCGGGGCCTTGCAGGTCAGTCCAAAATGGACTCTTGCATACTATTCACGGGCCACACTCTCCAAAGTCGAATCTCGACAAGGAGGGAAACAACCGCTTACGAGTCCTCTCGACTTGTAGGAAGGAAAATTCTCTTGTGAGATCCTTACGACTCTCAAGAGAAAACACGCTGATCCTCACGATTCCTAAGGATAAAATACACCTACGAGATCCTTTCGACTCGTAGAGAGAAAAAATCTTTATGAGACCCTTACGGCTCATGAAGTTGAAAAGTCTTAGGTAGCAGATCTGAACCTGCTTCCTAAGCCATCACTACCTCTCGGAGAGTTCAGGATGAAATGTTATTTACCATCTATGGGCCACGTTTGCCAAAGCCACATTCGCTGCTGAAGTGAAGAAGCTACTTATGGGTCCTCATGATTCGTAAGGAAAAATACCCGAGTGAGATCCTTACGACTCACGGAGGTAATGAACACTTAGAAATCCTCACGATTTCTAGGGAGAATTTTCACCCACGAGATCCTCTCGACTCGTAGGGAGAAATACCTTTATGAGATCCTTACAGCTCATGAAGACGAAGAAAGTCTTAGGCTACAAGGACCCTAAACTTGTCTCCTAAGCCCTCAATTCTGTGGCCATGCATAACTCTGCACTACTTCATCCACGTACATACTTACGTAGGCAAAGTAGTGGGGGGCATTTGTTCCCGCCAAAATTTTGGCTCATAACCTGCTTCCTTATATATAAAAATAAATAAATATAATAATAATAATAAAATAAAAAAATGAAGGGAAAACTCCATATACAAAGAATGTAACAAATGCCTCAAAGCCAATAGTTAAAACATTGTGAAGCAACGCTTCAGATGCAGCGCCAAGTGCGCTGCGCCCTAAACAGCGCACCACGTGCAAAGCACGTGTGCGCTAGCGCTAGGTGCGCTGCGCTCTAAGCAGCGCACCCCGTGTAAAGCATGTGTGCACTAGTGCTAGACGCGCTGCACTCCAAACAACGCACCACGTGTCAAACACGGGTGCGCTAGCGCAATGTGCGCTGCCTTTTAAGCAGCACATCATGTGCAAAGCACGGGTGCGCTAGCGCTGGAACCTAAAAGCTCCCCACCGTCAGATCAAAGATCTAATAATCATGATAAATCATTAATTAATCAGTAACTAAATTCTGTTAAGGAAAGATTCCTCAAAATCTTTCCAAATAACAAGATTATGCTCTGTAAATCAGAGCACCGTTGGATCAATGATCCAATAGTAAATAAAAATTACCAAAGACAATAAATTCTGTTATGGAAAGATTTTCTCAATCTTGTTAGAAACAAGAAGATTGCTTTCTGTAAAACAGAAGTCCTATGATCAAAGATCCAACGGTGGGGAAATATCCCCAAATCAATCAGAGTAAGATCTCTTTAACTGATTTAACAAATCAATTTGCCCTATATAAAGGCCCCAAGACTTCGAGTCTGAGAAAGAGAGACCCCCCTACAAACTTTGAGAAAAACTCAAAGAGAAAGAAAGGCAAGCCTTTAGAAAAAGAAGATCATTTCTTCATCTTCAAAGTAAAGAAATAGTTCTTGAACCACAAAGATGAAATCATCTCGTAAAAAAAAGAACCATCTTCTAAAAAGATCTTAGATCTATAAAAAGACCAAGGTCTTTTGATTTAAAAGAAAAGATCAAAAAGTTCTAATCATAAAAAAATAAAAAGAAGTAAAATACTTCACTCACAGATCTTTTGATCTATAAAGGTAGAGCCTTTTATAAAAACAAGAACTTTTGTTCTTTGATCTTGAGGCAAAGCCTCTTTTGAAGAACATAAATTTGTTCTCTGATCATAAATTTGATCAAGTGCGCTTTGCGCCTTTGAAAAGTACCTTGCACTCATGAACTGCGCCCTTGCGCTCCTTGGATCGGCGCTCAGCGCCAAAACCTGCCACGTGTCAACCAGAGACACAATCTGTGCTTTGCGCTTCTAAAAATAGAGCACTGCGCTCATGGGCTGGCGCTTAGCGCCAAGCGCGCCACGTGTCACTCATGGATGCGCCAATAGATTAGCGCAACACGCTCATACACTAAAAGCGCAATGCGCCAACAAACTAGCGCTCAGCGCTAAGCGCGACACGTGTCCTCCTCATGTGCGCTATCCAACAGAAGCGCAATACGCTCTTTCCTTGGCGCAAAGCGCCTGACGCGCCATATGGCGCACTGTCAGAACATACTTTTTTCTGATAAATACTATGCATTATTAAAAGGGCCGAGCCCAGATGAAGGCTCAATAGCCAGAACAATAAAATGTTCAACTCATATCAACTGAGCCCATATGCTCATAAACCTTTTAACAGACCTTAGTCCCAAATTGGACTATAGATCTCCCAATCAACTTTGGTTCAAGGGTACATCTCTGAACCCCTCTGATATATGTCGTTGTAATCCCTCAACGTCTTCAGATAGGTGACAGGTCCCGACAACCATACATTCCATAGACTATGACGTTTCTAAACATTGGACTGTGGGGTCCTTAAACCCACGGACTATGATGTCCTTAACCTTGACTGTGAGGTCTTCAAACTCACGGACTATGATGTCCTTAACCTCGACCGTGATGTCTTAAAACTAACATTGTACTGTGGGGTCCTTAAACCCACGGACTATGATGTCCTTAACCTTGACTGTGAGGTCTTTAAACTCACGGACTATGATGTCCTTAACTTTGACCGGGATGTCTTTAAACTAACAATGGACCACCATGTCCTTAAACTGGTAATCGACCGCAATGTCCCTAAACTAAACAATAGAGTCAAAATGCTCTTTTGTTGGATTTAAACGATCCCGTTAAGTTGATCTCAGTCTAAAATTAGACTGACCTGTCCTTAACAAACGTTGAGTTGATCTTAGTCTAAAATTAGACTAACGTATCCTTAACAAACATTTAAATTGATTTTAGTCTAAAATGAGACTAACGTATCCTTAAACACAACCCCAAACCCAAATCTAAGAAGATACGGATTTGGACTAATCCACGTCCTACGGGCGACAACATAAATTAGTCTCCGTATACAATCCACGGGCAACCACAAATAAAACAAACATACATGACACGAAGTGACCATCTGGAGAAGGAGGAAGTTGTTACCGCGATGCGGTAGCGTAATTAACTGCAGGGGCTTGCGCCTGCAGGGAAGAGTGTCCCCACAATCAAAAAACCCCTCGAACGAGGGGGAATCTGACTAAGTCTGCTACATCGGCCGCATCCTTTTAAACCATCGATGCATGGTGTCATAAATCAACTTGGCATCTTTGGAGAGGTAGACGGATAGCACCAATTAGCATCTGCCCCCAGATTCAGGCAAGACATCCAGTCTTCCTGGTTTCTGGCGGTAAACAGATTCTGGCACGCCCGGTGGGACCTTTTCCTCTTTCCACTCCACACTTCGTGTGTCGTGTTTGTGAACGAATCGCGGTTTGCTATGGTTGCCTGTGGATTCGAGATACTAAGATTTGGTGTCTTGCTCCGTGCAGAAAACAGAAGATCAATGGCTTCAAACTGCACTAACTGCAACTGCAACTCTCGCTCCGTCCTGTCCGGAGGAGTGACTTACGGGCCCCAAGCGGCCTCCATCTTCGCTATGCCGGTGGAACAGGTGACTCAGGCCACCACTGGGCTATTCTTCGGGACCATGATCCCACCAATGAGCTTCAACGCCCCATTACCGTCGTAAGAACCTCCGAAGAAGTCGGTCTTTGATCGGCTTACAACTACCGCGGCCCCTCTCAACGGGTCGCCCAAATCCAGTGCCTCAGTTTTCAACAGATTGGGCCAAAGCTTAAGTGGGCCCGTGAAAAAGCCCGCAGTTCCTGAAGAGGTCATCCCAAAACGGATAGCCATTCCTACTCCTGAAGTCCCTAAGACGGCTTCTCCTCCTAAGGGGTCGGTCTTCACAAGACTGACCATTTCAGCTCCAACTCCATGTGAAGTCATAAGGGTGGTTTCCCCTGTTCGAAAGTCGGCCTTCGCAAGACTGACTACCCTCTCTTAGCAAGCATCTGTCTTTGACAGGCTGGCGCCAACAGCAGACTCTCATCAGAATAGGGGGCACGGAAAAGCTAATCCAACAGCGGAGGTGCTCCCAGCCGCACGACATGCTCGACGTCGCCACTGCCACCGAGTGAGGAAAGCTGGGGACAATTCCCCTTCTGGACTAACTCCGCCAACTTCTTTGAGAAACTGTTTCTCAATAAACTCTAACTCCTGAGTATATAGATACTGGATTAGAATCCCACATCTGTAGGGCGTTACAGATGCTGAGAAGGAGCAGAGAATTGAGAATGGATGATTTTATCCTTAATGTCGGCTTTCGGAGCAATTGTTGCTATTGATGAAAATCATCAGGTGTTGCCTAAACAAAAAACTTTTGGTTTCTTTTAACTAAAAGAATGTTTTTCAGTTAACAGCACACGGAAAATGAGTTAGTGAACTCTAGGACTTATGCATATTGATGTATGTTGTTCAATGTCCAAACGGACAAGGGGTTGGTTCTAGGTATTCCATATTGAGAATGTGATTCTTTCTCAGATTGCTCAGCTGCGGGTCCGTTCCATGATGAGTAATGTTGAGTTGCCTTTTTCATATTTGGGGATGCATCAGAAATAGATGCATATCAATTGATACTAGTTCCATCTAAACAAGTGCCTCTTTTCTATATGGGATATAAAATAGTGTTCATCTTAAAATTGTTAAAATATGGGGTTATCCGGTTTGTGTTTAAAAGCATAATCCGGATAAACTCGACACGTTTTGGAAATAACAGTCTGTGGGTTATTCTAAGATTTTACGAGGGATAGTTTCTACCATTTTCTAGTTCAAAAGTGTTTTGTTCTTGCCTCGCCACCTCCTTGGTTAAGGAATTTCTTGCAAAAGAAATTAGTAGGAGTATGGTACAACTGGAAGTGATTCCAGAACCATAAAATGTTACCGAAAGTTTAGTAGAACCTGATGATCCAATTGACCCTAACAGACCATTGCTACTCCGTAGATCTAGTAGGTGACCTCAGCCACCCGAGAGATATTTCGGTTTTCTCATAGACGATGACTAGGAGGCTTGCATCATGTGATGATGACCCTACTAGCTATCAGTATACCATAGGAAGTGGTGACTTCCGACTGATGGCTGAATGCCAAGTTATCCAAGTCGGACTCCATGCGCTACAACAAATTATAGACTTTGTTGTGTGCTCCTGAAAGAGGCAAAGCCCATAAGGAGCAAGAAGATCTTTCGAGATCAGTGCTAATGAAAGAGTATTAACTTAGTAAGGCCAGACTTGTAGTTAACATGTATTCATCAAATACCCGATGTGGATTGTGATCATACTGTTACTTCAAAGTCTGTATTGAAGTCTATACGGATAAAATTCGCCACTGTTGTTTTCATGACTATGATATCTGGTATGAGTATGATTATAATGTCTTTCTAAATTGGATTTAGAAGTGTACGCGTATATGACTCTACCAGAGAATTGTCTTAGTCAGAGGGAGCAGCGGAAAGTGTGCAAAGTTGCTTAAGTCTATTTATAGACAAAAGCAGGCATAGTGGAGATGGATCATTTGCTTTTGATGCAACGATCAAAGTTTTTGACTTCATCAAAATAAGAGATGAACCAGATATTTTTAAGAAATCTGTAGGGAGTACTGCCAGATTTTGCATACTGATGTGGATAATATATTCTTAATAGGAAGTGATATTCCTATACTACGATTCGGTCAAACGTTGGTAGTCACTTTAGTTTCTCTTTTTGTGGATTATACACATGTCAATGATTCTGGTGATTAGGTCTATAAAGTTAGAGCTGGTAGGGGTTTTGGGATTTTTCCAATTCTGGTATAATGACACCATTTTAAAGTGGTTTAGAATGGAGGACTCCTAGTGAGGTAATGTACCCGCAGGTAATGGGGTCACTCTCTCTAAAATGATGTCTTTCAGGACTAATGAAGAGAGAGACCCGCATGAATGACATTCGACATGCTTCGGCAGTGAGGTCAATCATGCGATGTTCAATACCGGACCAGATATTGCTTTTACACTTGATGTAGTAAGCATACATTAATCCAATCTTGGAGAAACATAGGAAGAAGTTAAGAACATATGAGATGTTCTAGGTGTATGGTAATAGTAGACTCTTTCGGGAGGCAATTACCGATTCCAGCTTCCGCAGTGATAAGGGTGACAAAATATTTGTTGTAAGTCATTAGTTTACATTCTTATGAGGAGCAGTACATTTGAAGAGTTCTAATCGAGATACTGGGGTAGTCAAGACGCTAGATACTGATTGTGAATCAGCAGAGGATACATCCTAAGTATTTGTTTGGATAAAGATATTCATTTGTGAACTAGGTCCTATCAGCTATTCAAACAATATTCTAAGATAAGTATCGCACAATTTCGGAAGATAGTTGATCTCCGTGAAGTTGAGATTCAGAGAGATATAGTTAGAAACATATTAGCGGATCCACTCACTGAGGCTATTTCTCGAACTCAGTTTGCGAAACTGTCAGTACAGAAGTTGGGTATGTAGTAGCACATGAGATGTGTCAATGCAATACCGTAATTATTGTCCTTGAGTGCAAGTGAGAGATTGTTGGATACATGTGCCCTCAAGACAATTATCGTAATTGCGGTAATGCAAATACTGAATTCGAGGAAGGCCTATACCAAGAACAGTCTTACTTAAGATGATAGTGTGCTATCTGGTTTGTCTTTATCTGTCATGTTAATGCAAGATTTTAGTTATCACGTACCGCAAATACATGAGATAAAACCCATAGGATCTTTGTTTGACTATCAGGATTATGATAAGGATCAAACTAGTGGGGCCTGGTGTTAGTGAGATATGCCCTAGAGGCCATTATTGTATCATACTAGATTGCATATTACATATTGGAAGCTTGAGATATTCACAGTTATAATAACAGTCTTGCTCGAAATGGTAGTATACTACTTGGTTTGATTCTATCTCAATATGTACATATGTTTCTTTCAGCATATCGCTTATACATATTGGTAGAGCCCTTAAGATGTTTGCTTGACTACCAACGTTATGATGACAATCACACTAGTGGGGGTTGAGTACTCTATAAGCACATCCTTATACAAGTCACTAGTCGTAGGATTATCGAGACGGGGCATCGATACTCCAGAGTAGACTAGTGTATATGCTTCTCATTCCAGCAGGGGAGATGGTATGTCCCACAGCCATTAGTAAGTCGTATTGGAGATAGTATACATGTGCTCATTAGGTTATGAGTTACACTGGACAGGACTCGTTGGAAACTGCTGGTTGGAATTATATCTATCATCAGGTAGCAGTTCCCAGGTGACATGAGTACAGCTTAGTCCGTTGACTTGATATCGCTATTTCGTCTCGAGTGTGTTCCCACTGTTCTTAGATTACTACCCTACCACGGCTCAAAGGAGTCGTGAAAACAAATAGTAGTTGGGTGCAATCCTGAAGCACTTGGATCCAGTAGCAGTTAGATAGGATTCGTCTCTCCAGGTATAGGGAGTTGATATCGCGCTGTGTTCGGAAAGCCATTACACAAAGTCCCTGGCCAGGGCAAGCGAGGTTTACCGGTAGGTACTCCAGTAGTTCTCAAGGTGTATTGGGCTCTGCTCCGGCACGACTTATTGCGCTATTAGGGGTCTGACGTTTACCATCCCCTCAGGCCCAATATGCGAGTATCTCAGACGAACAGACCGGACTGTATGGAGATTGTCACAGATAGGCTCAATAGGAGTTCGGATGAGTTTGCTCATCGGCCTTTTTATCGACAGATACCTGGGTAGCCGTTACATGCAGCTAGTACCGCTGACGTGCTTGTGGTTAAACCCACTGCCAGCATACTGTCGAGTCTTTAGAGTCCCATACAAAGGGTTTCCCTGCTTCGGGCGAAACGATGTAGAGACCGTATGGTTTTACGGTGGGGTTTCGATCACATACGTGTACTTGTGCACGGATGATGTTTTGACGGATAATACTAGTGGGCTTTGGTTTAAATCGGATCCTAGTATTATATTATTGGATTATTATCATCTCATTGTATTCGTATTTTTCGGAATACGAATACGGGTATGCATATACGGTGAGAGCATTCTTGTAATTTTACAAGGCAAACTTCTAGAAGGGAACACCTCATTATTGGATTATCTATTTTTGCAAAATAGATTAATGATGTGTAATTGGAGAGACATACTTGGCGTGGGTGAAGTATGGCTATTTTGATTTGTTTATTCATTTGTTCTCACTATTGAAGCATGTGTAATATATTGTATTGAAATTTATTCCATGGTTCAATAAGTGAGTAGGGAGAAAAGAGCCATTCTCTACACTTAGCCTTTTCACTTGAGTTCATTTTGCTTTCTTGCATTCTCTCTCCAAGTTTCCTCTTCTTCTACCTTAAGAACCCTAATCTTCACATGAGTTATGAAACATAGGGTTCAATGAGATAAAACACTCTACTAGCTACTTTACATCACCTAGGCTACTTAGATTAGCGAACTATGTACCCCAGTTACCTCGGTTTAGAGGTAGGAGCTCAAAATACATGCTTTCGGGTGGATCATTTTTGACGCGAGGAGGTCGACGTTGCAACCTTCATCCATTCTTCTAGGAGCCAAGGAGAGGAGGAAAAGAAGACCCGAAGGACTTGTTCACGGAGGTATAACCATCTATCATAGTAGTTAAACCTCCTAGTTAGTTTAGCTAGTTAAGGTTCCGTAAAGATCCTGGAGTTTAGTCGGTGTTGCGAAGCTCATTAAAATCGTTTATGAAAATTCCGCCTTCCCGCGAACTCACAGGGTGCGCGACATCGACTTACAGTGGTATCAGAGCCTACTAAACCTTAACTAGCTAGTTAGTAAGTAGTTAGAAATTCGATCGACGAAAAATCCCGAAATCACAATTCAAAAACCTTGTTTTCTGTCTATTTTCTAAACCGGTCTAAATTTTTTTCAGAGACCTTAAAAATACAAGCAGCGTTTTATTAGAACACGGAAGAAAAACG
The DNA here is from genome assembly GCA_030015575.1 of Agapanthus africanus. Classification (NCBI taxonomy): domain Eukaryota; kingdom Viridiplantae; phylum Streptophyta; class Magnoliopsida; order Asparagales; family Amaryllidaceae; genus Agapanthus; species Agapanthus africanus. The sequence goes on from JASDDO010000001.1 coordinate 12,502,083, forward strand.
AGGAGTTAACTTGCCGAGACCACCGCAGAAGCACGGCGAAACAGTGCGTTTTGCCGCGGATCCGCAGCCGAGTCGAGCCCGAGTTAGCCCGATTTTCTCCTGTGGGTCTATTCTGTGGAATTGTGATTTCTGGTATATTTGGTTTCTACCCAGATTGTTTGTATACTGGATTGTGCTTGGGGTGGACACGGATTTAGTTTATCGATCGAAATTCTAAGATTACTTGGCTAATCGGGTTTTCTGTGTTTGGATATATGATTCTAAAAGTCTACTAATCGCTATACGTCGATTAGTGGGGGTTGCACATATCTGTGATTTGTGATTGTGGTTTGTGTATATGGAGTATTGGATCGTCGTGAATGAATAGCCGGGGGATGTGAGAAGAGTGTTTTCTTTTATTTCATTCATGTAATTTTTAAATGTGATGTAATATTATTTTACGGGGCACAACCGGATTGAGGTTGTAGCAACAGTTGTATTATTTCATTTACTGTTTTTGCTCCTAAGATAGACCCAAGGTGGGGTGCACAAACTACCGGGTTCTTGAAGTTCCGAGTGGCCTACTCATTTTACTGAGGGAGGTTGCTTCACTTCGGGAATTTGGCGGGTAGTTTGCCACACCCGTAGGGGTCTAGGGTGGGGTTTGGTTATTCATCACGACCGTGGAATTTGTCTTTTGTTATAGGTTTAAACGAAACGCGGAATTCCTAGTATATCCAATATATTCATCTATGATCTGGAATGCCTATTATTACGTAAGACGGATGGATATATATATATATATATATATATATATATATATATATATATATATATATATATATATTAAGCGTTGCTTATGTTTTGCATCCGCGCTAGTCCAGCCCCCGCTCCGCCGTTAGTTAAGTAACCCAACGGTGCATGACGGAGCCCCGTGGCGAATGCGATGGCATAAGCGTACGTTGTATTTTTGTTTCTTTTCTGCAATGATAGGATTAAATGATGGGACTGCGTTAACATTGATTAACGCAAGCAAAACAAACTAAACCTTAATCGTTGGAACAGTTTCAAAACCACTCGGTTTTCTTCAAAATGCAACTTTTAAATGCGGAGCCTAAATCGCTCCTTTTAAAAAGCTATCATGGTTCCTTCGACTATATCAAGTTCATTACGCTCACGGTTTCGCCAAAACCATTCGTAGCCCTCCGTCATTTCAGATGGGTATTCAGTAGTATTCAAGCTATGCATTTTGATCTTCGCCAAGACATAGTGATTGATAGCTGCTGGGTATTCATCTGTAGCATAGATAGTTGCGTTGGTTTGGGACAGTTATACTACTATGTTTGCCTTCGTCAATTGTATGTACGGGTGGGTTCAAATTAACCTGGACAATGACGGGTAGAACATGACTTGCGACTAATGATATGTTAGCCTTCATCAAGGTCATAAGATCTTGGGGCAAAAATCCACATTGGGAGTTTTTAAGGAAATTGAAACTTGTTGGTGTTGCATACCATTTAGAGTGTGATGATTTTGGTAGGATTCCTTCAAGGTTATCACACGATGATATTTGGATCCCGATCCTACTGTGAGTATCCGCTATTCATCGGGAGATTTTTTCACTAAAACAATCAATGCTATAAACCAAGTAGGTTTCTAGAACAGTGTTAGCGGGGCTACGCTTCCAGGGAAAAGAGGTTATGTAATTAAGGAATTTCGTGAAAACGTTGGAAAACCTTCCTCGAAGTACCAACACTAGCCTGGCCGAAAAGTTAAGCAAGAATTGTAAGAGTGAGATTAATCCTGACTAATTCTTCTTTTATGGTTTGAGGAAGAATTCGAGAAACAGTGGGAGCCATCCTGTTTAGATAAACTAATAATCAATCTAAACTTGCAAGAGTATCATGCTGAGTGTTTCTTCTCTCTCTCCTAATTGCAGCGACCACAATGACCGAACTTAGGTTACTGCTAGATAATAATAAATTGACTGGGCCAAACTATAAAGATTGGCTAAGGAATGTTCAGATGTCCATTACCTATGACAACATGGGCTACCTCCTTTCTGCTAAAGCCCTCGCCGTCCCAGGTCCAGATTCCACTGTTGCGGATATTGATATCCGTAAAATATGGGAAAAGGATTGTGCGAGAGCCAAGTGCCTCATGTTAGACTCAATAGATTATGAACACCAGAGGCAGCATGTAACAACTCCATTTTTAGTATACATAAATTTGATTTAAATTTAAAGTATACTTGAGCTATTTAATGTTACTGTTACCACTTTAAGTATTTATTTCACAAAATAATTACAAGAAGGAGCTTGTAGCTCATTGGTAATACCTGCTGAACCAAGCCACCAGAGTTCAAATCCCCTGCCCCATATTATTTTCAGTATTTATTTTGTTTAAATTTTTATAGAAGTCCAACAGTTCACCTGAGATAACTCCCAAGTCTTAAACTGAACCTAAAAAACTAAATATACCAGCGCCTACCCCGGCGATCCCCCACCTTCCAAGACCCCGACTCGGCCGAGTCGGCCGGCGGACCGGCAGACTCAGGTCGGCTCCGCGGGCCGGACTCGGCCGGACGGCCGAGTCGTCAACTGCAAAATTTTGTCTTTTCACATTCTAAACTCCCCTGCACACTCCAATTTATGAGATCGGTTCCAGAGAGCACATTAACACCCATTTACTTCAATTTTTAATGATTTTTACACCTTTTTTTACATTTTTTTAAAATTAAAAACCCTACACCTACCCTAACCCTATAAATACACCCCTACCCCTACCCTCTCACCCCAAAATTCTGAGCCCACTCTCTCAAAATTTCAAGAATCTTGTGCACTTTGAAAACGAGCTCGAGGCGAAGCTCCGACGAATTCCCGGCGGAACTTCCGGCGATCGTTTTAGGAACTACCGGCGACGACACAACACATCGGCGATTCCTCTACTTCCCTCTCACTCTTTTGTGTGATCTAAAACCCGTAAGTCCCAATTTCCACCTATCTCTTCTATCTAAAAATACGGATTCACAAAACCCGACGGAATCGGAACAAATCCGATTTCCGATTCAGTTTCCTATATAATTGTAACAACTCCATTTTTAGTATACATAAATTTGAATTAAATTTAAAGTATACTTGGGGTATTTAATGTTGCTGTTACCACTTTAAGTATTTATTTCACACAATAATTACAAGAAGGAGCTTGTAGCTCATTGGTAACACCTTGCACTGCTGAACTAAGCCACCAGAGTTCAAATCCCATGCCCCACATTATTTTTTGTATTTATTTTGTTTTAAATTCTTTGGAAGCCCAACAGTCCACACACAATAACTCCCAAAACTTGAACTGAACCTGAAAATCTAAATATACCAGTGCCTACAACTCGAGACTCCCCACCTACCCGATCCCCGACTCGGCCGGCGCCGCCGGCCGGACTCGGCCGGACGGCCGAGTCGTCAATTGAAAAGTCATGACTTTTCAGCTCCTTAACCCCCTTACACACTCCATTTAATTGGATCGGTTCCAGAGAGCATATTAACACCTATTTACTACAATTTTTAATGAATTTCCTACATTTTTACAATTTTTTAATTAAAACCCTACACCTACCCTAACCCTACCCTAACCCTATAAATACATCCCCTACCCTCTACCCTCTCACCCCAAAACTCTGAGCCCACTCTCTCAAAATTCCAAGAATCGTGTACTTTGAAAACGAGCTCGAGGCGATGTTTTGACGAATTCCCGGCGGAACTTCCGGCGATCGTTTTAGAAACTACCGGCGACGACGCAACACATCGGCGATTCCTCTACTTCTCTCTCACTCTCTTGTGCGATCTAAAACCCGTAAGTCCCAATTTCTACCTATCTCTTCTATCTAAAAATACGGTTTTACAAAACCCGACAGAATCGGAACAAATCCGATTTCCGATTCAGTTTCTTATAAAATTCCACTTCTCACTAATACAATCATACTTAAACTTCCTCATGTTGACTATTAAACACTAATCAACCAAATTTATCAAGTTTCATCACATGAAATGATGGCTATTTCAAATTATCGTATTTTTCACTTAAATACCACACTGTTTCAACTTTACATTTAGCTCCATTAAACTTGCTATACGTTTAAAGTAGATCTCGAGGTAACGACCTACCTCCTCATACACTCATATGCAACATAACACGATAACATAGAATACGAGAAAACAAATATTTTCATTTAAATACCATTGACTTAATAAAACCATTTCTAAAAGATTTAGTATTGATACACTTTTTAAATAAATACCTCTTATTATGAAAATATGATAAGTTGTGGACATCCGTCGTTTATCTAAACCGGACTTTGTGGTGTCTAGGCTAGGCAAGTGAGAAAGGTAATTTTAAAAGGCCCGTCTCACGGTGATTCGTGAGCGGATCCCTCCTTTCTTCACTTGTACTTACCTGGCCACAATTGGCGGTGAAGAGGCGATTTGAGGCATCTCACAACTTGTCATTTTGGATCAGTTAGAATTAGTCCTCGCCAAGAGGCACTGGGCAGTAACCCTGCTCAGTCCCCGTCCTGAAGGATCAAAGCTCTCGCAAGAGGCAACCGAGCAGCTACCTTGCTCGATCTACTCCGGCTGGTAGCTCCCTACCCACGACGCCAGGGATCAGAATGACCTCGGAAGAGGCACCAGAGCGGCTACCCCGCTCGTCTATCCCAGGCTGGTAGTTGCCTACCCCCGACGCCAGAGGTCAAAGCCCTCGCCAAGAGGCAACCGAGCAGCTACCCTGCTCGATCTACTCCGGCTGGTAGCTCCCTACCCACGACTCCAGGGATCAGAATGACCTCGGAAGAGGTACCAAAGCGGCTACCCCGCTCGTCCATCCCAGGATGGTAGTTGCCTACCCCCGACGCCAGAGGTTAAAGCCCTCGCCAAGAGGTGACCGCGCAGCTTCATTGCCCGGTCATCCTTGGCGAGCTTCTTACAGTCCCTCCGGTGCTAAGGACCAAAGTCCTCCAAGAAGCAGTCGAGTCCTTGCTCGGCTATCCCCGGCAGGTAGCTTCCCTACCACAACGCCAGGGATCGTTAAGCCCTTGCAAGAGGCACCTGCGCGGCTATCCTGCCCAATCACCCCAGGCTTATGGTCGATGCTCGAAGTCAAAGATGCCCTGTGGCCGCGGAGGATCCGAGACACCAGGGAGGAACGTCAGGTTTATCCAAGTCTAGACGATCTCCCCTCGACTCTGGAGACCATGGGGATACCTCCTCGGCAGCGCTTGACATGCTCGTCGGCTAGTGATTGAAGTCAACTCGACGGAAGATCGCCAGACATGAAAACACAACGGTACAAGCAAAGATATCCTACGAACATCCTTCACACACAGAAGATGAAATGCAAACCGACGAAACAAGGATTTTCTTTTATTACCAAAAGCAAAGTTTTTACAAAGGGTATTATGGGGCTCCCCAGCCCTACAAACTGCCCGGAGGCTTACTCCGGTCCCCTCGTCGCTGACATCACGACCTGCCGGGGGCTCTACCACCGAAGATTTTGCCACCAGGGCGCGCTCTGCTCCCCTCGCCATCTCCCACCGGAGGCCTCGCCACCGGAAGTGGAGCCCGAGCGCGGAGCTCACCATCGTCGAATTCAGGAAGCTGTTCCTTCACGGCGTCCAGGGCCTTGTTCCATGCGACGGCAGAATACTCCCCGAGCTCGGCGTAGAACTGCTCTGACGACTTATAGTCGGCCACAGCTTTCTTAGCCCGAGCCTCGGCAACCTGGGCCTCCAGAAGCGCCGCCTCAGCATCTCCCATGCTGGCGTCCCTTTCTTTTTCCAGGGCCGCGAAGCGTTCGGCCAGATCTGCCAGCTTCCTATCGGCAACCCGAAGGGACGCATTCAAACGACAAAGGTCACCCCGATTCACTGAATTAGCCAGTTCTGCAGCCTCCGCCCGGCCCGCCAAGACGTCGGCCCTCGCCCTCTCCAGGCGCAGATCACGTCGCAAAACCTCGACTTCTGAAGGGAACGCTTCCACTGGCCTCGGGGCGTAGAACGCCCCCTCGGCCTCCATACGAGTAGCAAGAGCGCAGTGTTGAAGAACCTGACGAAAAGCCGATGAGAAATCAGGAGGCCCCCGAGCCAAGGAAAGGTAGGAAAGGTGTACCGAGAAAAATATATGTAAAAAGGGTTCGTACCTGGACCGCCTCCTGGGCTATGGCCTCCAATTGATCCCTCAGGGAGCCGTGCGGCAGCTTTCCCCCAGCCGACTCCTCCATCCCGGCGAGCAAGCCAACGGCAATGGAAAGTCCAGACGGAACCGTGAAGACGGTGCCCCCTTCCTGCATGGAAATTCCCTCAGGGACCCTCGACGACGGCACGCGAGAAACCGTCCTCTTCCTCTTGAGAGGGGGCCTGCCCTCGCCCTTCCCTCTGTCCCCCGTCTGGGGCTCGGGTAACTGTGGGCGCTTCGGGCCGCCGCCGGAGAAACCACCAGATGCCGTCGACGAAGCAGGAGGCCCTACCGCCGGCAGAGGATCCGGCGGAGGGCAAGAGCTAGCCGGGGGCTCGGCCGCGCCGCTAGCCTCCTTCTGGCGCGGGCAGCCCGAAGAGTGGGAGCGAACCATGTATTCAAAAGGAAGAAGAACCCCGAGCAGCAACGACTCGAGGAAGAAGGAAAAATGAAAAATTGGGGGCCCTGGAGCGGGCCCCACCCCTATTTATTACTGAGTACGGCCTCATCCAACGGCGCCCGTCATCTCCCGCCGAAACGACCCCTCTCGTCCAACGGCTCCGATCGCTCCACGTGTCGGTCCTGCGCTGAACCGCGTGCCATCAGATGCCACAGGCCTGCATACGTCGCGTCAGCAGTCGATGCGTGACACATGGATCGTCGCTTCAGTGGTAGAGTGCACGAACCGGCGCACCTTCTTTGAATGCAGAGATCTCGCCTTGATTCGCTGGCGGAAAAGACAACCGACGGCCCGAGGACTCGTCCCGACAAATCCCTAGAAAGGAGCTCACCCCGGGAGACCTGGCAGTCCACTCCTGACCCGACCCGCTAGCTGATCGGGACAAGAGTGGGGGGCTAATAATGATGCTCAATATTGGCGGTCCCCCAAGATCAGGACACGTGGCAGATGACGTGTCCCACAACTCAGAAGGAAGAGCCCACTGGGGCCGACCAGGCTACCCTGTACCCGACCTGCAAACACAAGCCGGCCCTCCTCAGGGCCCCCTGCAAATTGGCTTCCTCGGCCCCGTAGCTCACGCCGAGCTGCCATAAGACCTGGACTCCTCGGCCTCCTCGCTCGTCCCGAGCTCCAGGCCGTGGCCGTCTTCCTCGGCCCTCCGACCAAAGTCACCGCTCACAGGCGTAACCGCCGCTCCGCAAATCTTGCCATGCTCAGATTCTACGCCAGCAACATCCCACGTTCCACACCATCAATCCCCATTAATGGGCGATCCGCTTCCTACACGGGCGTGACGTCGGGGGCGTAATTGCCGGCGAGATCCTCGCACCTGCCGCTACGTGCCACCACTGCTATATAAACCCTCATCACAGAGGGGTCAAGTAAGCCATTCTTTACTCTTCTAAGCCGTTACTCTGCGCGGATCTCATCACTAACTTGATCGTCGGAGGATCCTTGGTGGTACCAAACCACCCCGTGACTTCTTTGCAGGTACTCGGCGTCAAACTCCTCGTACCACCTCTTCCACTAAAACCCATTGAGACCCACACGCAACAGAAGATCACATCAGAATCCACCGGGAGATCGACGGAAGACAACATCTGACGGAGACCCGAGAAGGACCTCCATCAGGATCTGAGGAATTTGATGCTAAAATGGAAGAGTTAATTCAAGCAATCTAGGACAAACATCCGTCAGGTATGACGATTGATAAGATAGTTTGTAGGTGGTGTAGTAATGGAAAATTCTTAGTCAGGTCTCTTTACCATGTTATTAATATCGGTGGAGGCATGATCCCTAGACCTTTTTTTATTTGGAAGGTTGCCGCGCCGCTGAAAGTTAAGGTATTCACGTGACTTGTCTATAAAGAATGCGATCCTTCCAAGGGATAACCTTATTACTAAGAGGAAGTAACAAGGACCTCAAAATTGTTGCTTCTGTCGTATATGAGATGAAACAATTAATCGTCTTTTGCTTCATTGCCCTATCACTAAAAGAGTGGAAATTTGCCATGAATAGATTCGCTTTAAAAGGATATCGATCCAGGATCTTATAAATCTTTGTGGGGTCGGTGGAGAGCGAATAGAGTGCCTAAGGAATTTAGGAAAGCGCGAGATATGATGTGTATGCCTATCAGTTGGGGTGTTTGGATTGAACGAACGATGTTATTTTTAGAAACAAAGATTTACAAATAAATGCTTTAATCACTAAAATCTGTTATAATATTTCTTGCTCGTTGAATAAATGAAAAAGGAGATTTTTTCCTATGCCGGGGATTTCTCATTGAAACCTTTTTAACGACATTTAGGGAGGGTTCATCCCACCTATTTCTAGAAAAAAACAATGCAAACAGCGCAAAACAATATTTTCTTTATTCTTTATGTATGGAAAAGAACAAAGAAGCATGTGTATTCATTAAAATCTATCAACGAATATAGGATTTTTTAAGGGGGGTTGATGGAGCTCCTTTTCGGGCCTCCGTCAGATGTTGTCTTCCGTTGATCTCATGGTGGACTTAGTTGATTATCTTCTTTCGCGTGCGGGTCTCAATGGGTCTTTGGAGGAAGAGGTGAGATGAGGGAGGTGTTGCCGAGTACCTGCAAAGAAGTCCCGGGGTGGTTTGGTACCACCAAGGACCCTCCGACGCTCAAGTTAGTGATGAGATCCGAGCAGAGTAACGGCATAAAAGTGTAAAAAATGGCTTACTTGACCCCTCTGTGATGGGGGTTTATATATCGGTGGTGGTATGCAGCAGCAGGCGCGAGAATCTCACCGGCAGTTACGCTCCCGACGTCACGCCCACATAAATATCGGATCGCCCATTAATGGGGATCGTGATGGCGTGGAACGTGGGATGTTGCTGGCGGAGAATCTGCGCATGACGAGATTTACGGAGCGGCGGTTACGCCTGTGAGTGGTGGAGTAGGTCGGTCGGAAGGACCGAGAAAGATGGTCTCGGCAGGAGAGCTCAGGAACGAGCAAGAGGGCCGAGGTATCTTGGTCCTGCGGTAGCTCGGAGGCGAGCTGAGAAGCCGAGGAGGCCAATTTGTAGGGGGCCCTGAGGTGAGCCAGCTTTGTGCTTGTAGGTCGGGTACAGGGATGGCATGATCGGCCCCTGTGGGCCTTCTTTTCTGAGTTCTGGGACACGTCATCTGCCATGTGTCCTGATCTGGAAGGTCGCTAATATAGAGCATCATCATTAGCCCCCCACTCTTGTCCCGACCAGCTGGCGGGTTGGGCCAAGAGTGGACTGCCGGGCCGCCCGGGGATAGCTTCCTCCTAAGATTTCATCAGGACGCGTCCCCAGGCTGTTAGCTGCCTTTTCTGCCAGCGAATCAGGGCGAAATCCCTGCATTTAAGGAAAGTGCGCCGGTTTGTGCATCCTGTCCCTGAAGCGACTGTCTGCGTGTCAAGCGTCGGTTGGCCGACGCGACGTGCGCAGACCTGTAGACTGATGGGGCGCAGCCCAGTGTGGGCGTGACATGTGGAACGATCGGTCGTCGAGTTGATTTTGATCACTTGCCGAGTGTGCCAAGCGCTGCTGAGAAGGAGGCATCTCCATGGCCTCGAAGTCGAGGGGGGATTACTCAGAGTTGGATAGACCTGATGTCTCTTGTTGGGGCTTCGGATCCGCTGCATGTGATGGGCTCAGTGGCCTCGTTATGAGGGCTACAAACCCGCAACGTCTGTTGGGCAGGAGGATGCCTGCTGGGGATGACCGAGTAGGGAAGCTGCTCGGTTGATCTTGGCGAGGGTCTTGACGCCTGGCGTTGCGAGTAGGGAAGCTACCGGCCAGGGATAGTCGAGTCTGGAAGGACTTTGATCCTTGTCTTTGTTGGGTAGGAAGCTACCCACCGGGATGCGCCGAGTAGGAAGGGGTGTTCCCCTCCGAACGGCGGCCATGACATGGACGTCTTGCCTGAGATTCGGGGCAAATGCTATTTGGTTTTATCCGTCCACCTCTCCGAAGATGCCAAGTTGATTTATGGCACCGTGTATCGGAGGTTTAGACGGATGCGGCCGATGTAGCAGACTTCGTCAGATTCCCCCTCGCTTGAGGGGTTTTTGATTGTGGGGACGCTCTTCCCTGCAGGCGCAAGCCCCTGCAGTTAATTACGCTACCGCATCGCGGTAACAACTTTCTCCTTCTCCAGAATTTCACTTCGTGTCGTGGGTGTTTGTTTTGTTTGTGGTTGCCCGAGGATTGTATACGGAGACTAATTTATGTCGTCGACCGTAGGACGTGGATTAGTCTAAATCCGTATTTTCTTAGATTTGGGTTTGGTGTTTTGGTTTAAGGATACGTTAGCCCTATTTAAGGTTAAGATCGACTTAATATTTTGTTAAGGATACGTTAGCCTAATATCCAGACTAAGATCAACTTAACGGGATCGTTTGGATCCGACAAGAGAGCAATTGTCTCTATTGTTTAGTTTAATGACATTACGGTCGATTCCCAGTTTAGGGACATGGTGGTCCATCATTCCCATTTGGGGACGAACATTAGTTTAAGGACATTTCGGTCCAACGTTCCCATTTTGGGACGAATATTAGTTTAAGAACGTTTCGGTCCACGAGTTTAAGGACCCCGCAGTCCGTATCAATAGGTGGTTGTCGGGACCCGTCACCTCTCTGAAGACGTTGAAGGATTACAACGACAGATATCAGAGGAGTTCAGAGATGTACCCTTGAACCAAAGTTGATTGGGGGATCTATAGTCCAATTTGGGACTAAAGTCTGTTTGAAGGTTTAAGGATACGTTAGCCATATTTGAGGCTAAGATAAACTTAAACGGGATCGTTTAGATTCGACAAAAGAGTATTTGGGGGCTCTATTGTTCCAGTTTAGGGACATAGTGGTCCATCATTCCCATTTGGGGACGAACATTAGTTTAAGGAAATTTCGGTCCAACGTTCCCATTTTGGGACGAATATTAGTTTAAGGACGTTTCGGTCCACGAGTTTAAGGACCCCGCAGTCCGTATCAATATGTGGTTGTCGGGACCCGTCACCTCTCTGAAGACGTTGAAGGATTACAATGACAGATATCAGAGGAGTTCAGAGATGTACCCTTGAACCGGGTGTAAATTGATTTAAGAGAGCAGTCGTGCTCAGTCAATTTAATTTGAGGACTTACGGCCAGTATTGGGTTAAGTCCAGTTGAAAATGTGCAACATTTTATTTGCATTTGGCTTATTAGGCCTTTATTAGGGCTCTGCCTCTGCACTGCATTTTATTCTGGCCTGTTAGGCCCTTTAAATTGGGCTCTGTTCCCTTTTTTTATAATGCAGAGCATTTGTTTTGATCCATTGGGCCTCTTAATTGGGCTCTGCCCTTTAATAATGCGCTGCATTAATTAGTCTGACAGAGCGCCACGTGGCTTGTCAGGCGCTTTGCGCCAATTGAGGAGCGCAAGGCGCAAGTCCATGTGGAGGTGACACGTGTCACGCTCTGGTGAGCGCTGCGCCAGTGCGCTGCTGACACGTGGCGCGCTCTGGTGCAGTGCGCCAATTCATGAGAGCAGTGCTTTGTTTTAGAAGCGCATAGCGCAGTTCGTTCTGGGGCTGACACGTGGCGCTTTCTGGTGGCTTGCGCCAACCTAGAAGCGCAACAGTGTAAATTTTACAAGTGCAGGGCACTGTTTTAATTTCTTGATCCAATCTTGGATCAAAGAAAAGAATCCAGATTGGGTTTTTCCTCAAGATTCAAGAACCGAGGGTTCAACAAAAGGCAATGCCTTTATTTAGATCTGAAAGATCTAAAGAAGAAGTAAATTACTTCTTTTTATTAATATTATTTTTTAATTGAAGATCTTTGATCTTGTTCTTAGATCATTGATCTTTATAGAAGAAATTCTTCTTTTATTAAAGGTTTTTACCTTTCTCTTTTTCTGAAAGTTTTCAGAAGACTTCTCTGAGTTCTCTCTGTGTTTCAATGTGTTTTAGACTTGGAGTCTAGGGGCCTTTTTATAGTGCCATTTGATTTGGTTAATCAGTTAAAGAGATCTTTCTCTGAGTGATTTAGGGATTTTTCCCCACCGTTGGATCTTTGATCCAATGGCTTCTTTTTTACAGAAGATAATTTTCTTGTTTTAACAAGATCAGAAAGATCTTTCTAGAAATTTAATTCTGTTTTAGTGCTGGCACAGTTGGCGCAAGCGCACCTGCGCTTGACACGTGTTGCGCAGCGTAGAGCGCAGCGCAACTGCACTGCCACGTGTCGTGCAACGCAGAGCGTAGCGCCACTGCGCTGCTACGTGTCGCGCAGCGCAGAGCGCAACTCAGCTGAAGCGTTGCATCCTTTATTTTCATTTTAAATAGAGCGTTGCTCTGATTGAGTGCGCTGTCTTGGGCGCTGCGCTGGCGTGTCAGCTTTTGACACGTGGCGCGTTGCGCAAGGAATCTGAAACGTTGCTTCAATTTTTGAATTTTTGAAATTCAAACAGAGTTTTGCTCTGATTGGGAAAACAAATGCCCCCCCACTGTTGCGCTCACGTGGCGCACACGTGAGTGCAGCGGTGGCAAGATCCTGGCCGTTGGATCAACTGAGCAGTTGAAGGGGCGCAAGCGCCTATAAATAGGACCCTTGGCCCTTCACAGATGATCATCATCTTCAAGAATCTTTTTCTCAGAACTTCAGAGCCTTGCTCTTGTTTTCAAGAACTTCAAGAGTTAAACTCTTAAAACTTTTTAGGTAAATTTTTTAATTAAATTAAATTAAATTAAAATTAATTTTAATGGACAGAGCCTTGCTCTCATAGATCTTTGATCTAAAGAAACCCCTCTTGGGGCTTCACCAATAGAGCCTTGCTCTCATGAATCTGTTTCAGGGTTTCTTAACTCATGAACAGAGTATTACTCTTTGGCAAAACATAGATCTTTTGATCTAAAAATGAAGAACTCTTAAGAGTTTTCATGGATCTTTAAGATCCCAAAATTTTTAATATTTTAATTTCTTAATTTTTTAAGAATTAATTTTCCTTTTGATGGATATTTCCATCATTATCACAGAGCTAGGCTCTTTAAGGAATTTTATTCCCTTGAGACCAGAGTTTGACAAGTGTCACTCTGTGACAGAGCTTTGCTCAGAAAGAGGAGATTTTCTCCATGTCTCTGGAGATTTCTCATTTAATGAGAGTATTCTTTTGAGAATTTATTCATTAATTGACGGTCCCATCCAATGATGAGGCTGTCTTATTAACTGATGAATTGTCATCTAGATTTTGTGGGTCCCCCTTTGGTCCTTTATCTATTGCACTGCAGTATGGTATAAATTTTAAAATGCCAAGCGTTGGAATTACGACACTGACGGCTGATTTTTTGTCCCTCCGCAGGAAACATGTCTGCTGATCTGTCATTCCCGTTTGTTCGCTCGGGGGAAGGATTTCCCGAGGCGCCGATAGACCGGGAGGTATTTGCTCTGATTAAGGATTATGACCCCGAGCACAAGAATCTTCACCTGTGGGGTAGGTGGTTTAACGACATCATCAAGGGTCGCCGAAGCTTCGGTTCCGCGATGCCGTCTGAGCCCATCTCGTCGATCCTCTATGCGGATGAACCCCCGGTGAAGTATGCCGTGGAGGTCAAGAACTGGAATTCGAAGGACCTTCTCCAGCCTTCGATCGCTGCCATTTCCGTGCAGCCGCCGCCGGCCGTGGACATCTTGGGACGGCGCATATGTCAGGGTGAAGCACGCCCTTGGGGACAGGCTTACAATATTAGATTGACCCCGCGACAACCGGTCGGATATTTGCAGTGGGCCAGATATATCTTATCAGCGAAGAGGACGCATCTGATGAAGATCGGTCTGTACTCCACAATTTACGTCTCGCTGTTTGAGTACCGCGCTCCTCCAACGTGGTGGGTCAAGGCTTTCATCGAACAATGGAATATCCCCACCCACACCTTCCTTATGACGGACAGGGAAGTCTCCATCTCCTTGGAAGAGTTCATCGAGATCTCGGGCTTGCCGGTGAGGGGGGAGCATTACGAGGAGCTGCTTCCTCCTGACGAGTACGTCTTCACCGCCAAGCCGCTGGTATTTGATTTGACGCCGGAGAATGCTATTCAGCACCAGTTTCCGGGCTTGGTGAAGGTGCTGAACATATACGAAGGTCTCTATCTGGAATCAGGAGTCCGGGGAGTCAGTTTCGCAGATTTTATCACCCTCTTCTTTCGACCGGAGATTCTATCGGAGCGGAGTGAAAAGTTAGCCAAGCTCGATGAACCTTTCGGTTTCGGCTTAGTTCGTCGACCAATATCGGAAGACGATCAAAAGGATTTCTATCTCCCCGACACCGCCATCATGCCCTTATCAGAAATCGCCGCCCCGGGCATTGATGAGGAAACCTTCTTTTTAGGGTTCCTGGGATTGTGGCTGTGCAGCTTCGCGCTCCCCATACACCCGCGCTACATGCGGCCGTCCGTTTTCTACCCAGCGCATCGGATGGTGGCTGGCCTTCAGTTGTCAATAGGAATCGCCGGGTTGGCTCACCTATATAATGGATTTAGCGTGGCGGCAGACGCTAATGAACCTGGGGTGCAGCCTGCCAATTTCCCGATGCACTACTTCACCTCGTGGATGGAAATGCATGTGCACGGGGTGTTCGGCATCCACAAGAGCCCTTCGTTTTTTGAGAGGTGCAGACTCCCAAGAGTCATGCGGCTGATCGGCGCCTCGATCGTGAATGCGCCTCCGCGGGAGGCTAGGGGGTTGCTCCTTCGTCCACACCTGGTCGGAGCGAGGATTTCTTTTATGGATAAAGTCATGACCATCGGCTCAGAAACCTCCAAGGCGGTGGTGGCGCTTTGTGACGGCTTAACGGGGCCTCCGTACAGAAAGCCCGGAAGATTCTTCACCTCTACTCCATCCGGACGGGCTTCCTGGTATTCAGGCAAAACGACATGGCGCTCTTCATGAGGTACAACCTCCATCGGTTCGCCCAACAATCAAGCTACAACCAGGGGATCCCGCTGGAGGCGTTTTTGGAAGAGCCCGCGGCCAGCATGGAGGGGATACGGAGCGCGATGCACCATTTTATGCGGCTGAATACGGGCTCCCACTTTTTTATCAGCGAGCTGAGCTGCGTCCCCCGGGTCCTTAACGTGTATGTAGCTTGGTATGGGCATGCCATGGGTCCAGTCATCCGTGAAGAGAAGCGCATCTTGGTCGACCGCAAGGGTGCTCCTCCCGGCAGCGACTGCAAGGCTCCCCTGAAGCCAAGGACCCTGGTCATTCCTCCGTTGAAAGATGCTGGAGCCGGACCACCGCGCGTGCTGAGCCCTCCGCGCGGATTGCTGCCTCGTGATACCGTGGACGCGCCCCCAGCGCCCCGTGCTCCAGTGAATGTTGTTTCGCCCGAGTCTGGAGTGGGCTCGGACATTGGGACCCGCCGCCCTAAGGTGCCCGCAAAGCATAAGATGATTTTGGCGGTGACCGGGTCCCGCGCGCAAAAGAGGAAGAAGAAGTCCGTTCTTTCTCTGGATGCCGTCCTCGGTTTAGAGCCTCAAGCCCCTCTTACCGAAGGCTTAATCGAATACGGGAGCAACGAGGGTTTCTTGGTAAAGCCGGAAGACACTGACTTGGCGGCCGCCATTGAGGCTTCTGAGCGATCGGCAAGGCTCGAAGCGTGGTTGGCTAAACTTGCTCAGTCAGGTAATCATTGGTTGCACTCTTCGTTATTTCATTGTACCTTTATTATTGTCTTTAACTAATGCTTTCCTCCTTTTTTTAACAGGTGTCACCACTGAAGAAGCTATCGCCGCTTCCCTCAAAACCTTCCAAGAGGAGGAAAGGAAACGCGCTCTGTCGGGCGTTGGTATGTATCGGCTCGCTGAGTCTTTATTCTCTCTCTTTTTTAATACCCAATCTAATCTTCTCTCTGTCTTTTTGTAGGGACCGTGCAAGTCGATGCGGGGACTCTCCCCGGGCCAACTACTGAAGTCCCGGCCTCATCAGGGCCGCCGCGAGAAACCCGACTTGAGAAGCCGATAAGAGATGCCTTGAAGGCTCTGGAGGCAACTTTATACGAGGACGAAGACGCCTTGATGAAGGAAGCGTCGAAGAGGTCCGTCGTGACGGCCCGGGAGGAGAGGAAGCGGTTGAGGCGCGAGACGAAGGAGCGCAGAGCTGCTTTGGTCGTGGGAGCAGGCCCAAGCACCGTTATTCCCGTTGCTTCTCCTTTCGAGGAGCCCTCGGTCGCTTTGTCTACCGCTCATAGACAGGCGGCGCGTGCGGTTCGGGAGGCCAACGATCGATCCACCTCAGGTAACGTGTTTTTCAAGGCTTCATTGTAAGAGTTGTAAAACTATCGTTTCTTATATATCTTGTCCTGCAGGGCCAAGTCCAACCGAAAGGGAGGCGGAAACCGTCGAGCCTAAGGGGACAGAGGAAGAGGCACCGGCTGAACCCGAGCCGACGGTGGGCTACGTCGTCGGGGTTGCTGGAACCGGGCCGGGGGCTGAGGAAACTGTGCTAGAGAAGGCCATCGATGCCGAGCCCAAGGTAGCGGCAAATAAGACGGTTGCTATAACTGAGTCTGGGGCAACAGCGGACGGAGCGCCTGAGACCGGCGACCCCATGGCGACGGCGGACGAGACAGCAGCGAACGCTGAGCCTGAGGGAGTAGCGGGTGAGACGGGCATGATTCCCGAGGACAAGCCATCCGCTCTTTCTCAAGAGTCTGGCAATGCTCCAATCATTCCTCTCCCCGTCTACGGTCCTCTGCCATCTACTGGCCTCGCGAGCACGACGACGGCCCCCGTCAAGTCTGGTGATGAGGCCACGGGAGGTGGACTCATGTCGATGGAGGAGGGAGACGCCTCCGTTTCGGCTGGCGGCTCATCAGGTAAATTTCGGGTTACTGACCTTTTTCTTTATCTTGCAATCCTTCCTGACAGGTTTATCTTTATTTTTAACGCAGGTGCAGCCAGTGCTGATGCTCCGTTGCTCGAGAGAGCGCCATCATCTACTGCCTTGGCGGTGGCCACCTCTCAGCCTTCTCTCGTACCATCGCAGATGCTGGAAGGTATGGATTCGTGACCCATCAGTTTCATCTCTCGGCCGTATAATTCGTGTACTAATGTTGTACTATTGCGTCTTTGTAGGAGTGCTTTTCGATCACCTTTATCAGGTGCTGCACCCGCATTTCTTCCTCCAGCGGCGCTGGTGAGTATAGTTTCCAATTGATACCTTTCTTTTTTCAGTAATAGAATTATTTCTGACTCTTCCTCGCCCTGACTGCAGTGCTACAAATCGAAGGAGGAGATGAAAGATTGGTCGCGCCACCAGCCCTTCCGGCTTTTCCGCCTGCTGCAGCTGGTATAGTAAACTATCCCATCGATGACTTTCTTATATTTCTTGAACCGTCATCTGATCGTATTTTACTTTTTCAGCTGTCGTTCCGACTCTGGCGCCCTTCGAGTCTCGCATCATAATACCGGCAGGTCGTCATCTGATCGTATTTTACCTTTTCAGCTGTCCTGACCTGGAAGGTCGCCAATATAGAGCATCATCAGGGGTGGTAATCGATTACCCCGAAGCATTTCATCTAAGAAATTTTATGAAGATCTCAAATACCGTGTTTTGAAAAACGAGCATCAAATAATAAGATCTAGAATTCATCTAGTCATTCAATATCCATTCTTGCAATCTAAAGTTGTATAATCAATTCTTAACCATGTATGAATTCTCATAGGTTTTTTTTTCATATCTCACCTCCAAAACTTCGATATTTCTAAATTTATACCATAAAAACTCTATATTTCATCAATTGTTTATAAATTCAATCTTTCTGTCATCTTTCTTTATAAATTCTTTAATTGTAGATTTCACCTTGATTAAAATTTAGAGATTAAATTAAGCATTCATACTCAAGGATACTGTCGACATTTCGGATCCCAAAAAACATTGAAAGTATCAAAGAAGAAGAAGAACCACTACGACTGCTCGAGTTTAGAGCTACTGATATAATCCGAGAAGTAAATACAAGAGCTGATTTTTATCAAATTACATTCCAATGGAGAGAAAACTGCTTCTTTGATTAAAATTGCCACTGTATATCTTGCAATTATGTTACATGATTTGCTGCTTTATATTTAAAATCCATCTGCCATTGGAGACGCTCCGATTAGAGGCGAGGCATGATAATGTGCCTATGTATGTGATAGAAATAGGATGGGGAACCGTTGTTGGCGGCATCATGAATGCCGGCTTATCCCACCCCCATTGATGCATCATTACCTCCACACCGTCAAACCCTGATCCATTGTGAACCGTACCAAAACCGAATCTCAAGTGCTAACCAGTTCGTCGCATACATGTCATATACATGTGCAACACCCTAGAACAAGGTAGGGTATTTTTTTTTTGAGATTTATCAATATATTTTTAATTAATAAAACTATTTTGTTTCATTTGGAGTTTAATATTTTATGGTTTTTTAAAATTTGTTAATTATATGATAATTAGTATTTTAAATATTTGTTTGCTAATTAAAATATAATTGTCTTAATATTCATATAATATTTTATCATAAATTAGATATATTTTTAAGAACATTTTAGTATGATAATCTTAAAAGAGATATGCTATTAATATTTAATATATTATTTGTTAATCTATTTAAATCTTATTTATTTGCAAGTAAGATATTTTTTTTAATCTAATTTAACCATAGATATATTATAGTTTAAAATTTGGTTATGATGAGGTTTTTGATATAATCCCTTTAAATAGTTTAAACTAATCTCCTAATTAATAGTTCTTTATAAATATTTTACAAACAAACTAATTTAAAACCTATATATAATAAAACCCTACCTATCTATCTCTCTCCTCTTTTATAACAGAGAATCTCTCTCACTCATCTCTCACTCTTCCATCTCTCTCTCTCTCTATATATATATATATATATATATATATATCAACACATCCTTTTATTTTCTTTCTCAAAAACCCAAACTCTAATCATCCTCCTTCCTTGCATATATATATCAACACATCTTTTTATTTTCTTTCTCAAAAACCCAAACTCTAATCATCCTCCTTCCTTGCTGTCACGTCCCGTTTTCCAAAATAAGGAATACGAGAGGTGACTAGGGCCAGCCATACTCTTACGGTCAGAGGATAATCCCGTCGTAATCATACTTCGGTTTCTAGCATTATATGGTAGTCAGTAAATATTACTAGAGTAAAGGAAAATCACAGTTCACAACTTTATTACATTACAATAAAAGAGTTCGAAATACATTTATTTTGCACAAGGGAAAAACTAACCAACGAAAATATAGGGTGCTTAAAGCAAAATAAATGGCGCTGATGTTGCAGTCTAGACCTCCGCGATCTCGAATGGTAGGTCCTGCTCCTGGGCAGCATCCATTTCGTTCTCTGAGCATGCACACTCAGGTCGTCAGGACGACGCATATAGCAATAATTATATAATGGGTGTGCGATATTATTAAACATGAAAAGTGCAACAGAATACAGAACATGAAAATAATGAACATCATTTGCATATGAACAGTGTGATATAAATATCATGTCAGTAAACCAGGCAATGTGTATGTCACTAGTTATCAGTCACTAAGTCAATGAAATCAATTGCTGGAAAGAATGCTCGTGTTTAACAAGGTTCTCGTGCATGCCCGAGACTACGGTCAACTGTTGCCCGAGACATGACCCTGCAGCCATGCCGCTAGGCCCACGACCTAGTGTGTATGTCACTAATAGCGAATGATCATCCTCTAAATCACCGTACCTCGCTAAATACGAGTTCAATTCCATCTTAATTTCCCCATTTCCCAGATTATAGTATGAATTCAGGTATTAGATTGTTAGATATGTATGCTCTAGAGGCCATTATTGTATAGTACTAGTTTGTATAATACATTTTGGAGGCTTGGGATATATATACGGTTTTACGACAGTCTTGCTCGATATAGTAGTATGCTACTTGATTTGTTTCTATCTTAATATATGTATATGTTTCTTTTAACATATCGCTGATACATATTGATGCAATTGTTTTGAGAATATGGTATATGACTAATAATATTAATTAAGTATTATTGTGCCATGGTTGAGTTGAAAGTTTGACTTTTGTTGACTTGTTGACTTTGTTGACCGATTGACCATTTTGGACTTGTTGACCTTCATCATTTCATGGCTATTATTTCATGGGTATGACTTTTGCTTGCTTGTTGTTTACAAAATGAAATAATTGCATGAAATGATAATGGTCATTGAAACTAACCATCACCATACTTAATTATTATTATTATTATCATTATTCTCACTTTTGTGAGGATGGTTGCATTATGAGAGCTCATTCTATCATCTTCTTTCTCTCTCATGAAAAAAGCTCTCCCTCTCTCAAGATTCAAGTGTTCCATGAGTTGGAAATCATGAACTTTTGAGACAAAACCACCATCACTTTTCTCTACTCAATCTAAGGTATTAGGTTTAGCAAACCAAACACCTTAGTCATTTCTAGGTTGAGATTGGAGCTCAATTTCGAGACCCTCGGGTGGATCCATCTATGGCAAAGAGGAGACGACAAGGAGGATCCGTTCAAGCGACTACAAGGAGCAAGCAAGAGGAAGAGCAACAACAAGAAGAGAAGGAGTTCAAGACCAAGGTATAACCATTCTACATAGTAGTTAGAACTTGTAGAATATTTGTTAGTTCTTGCTTAGCAACGATCCTCTTTGAACGGTCTATGTTGCCTAGTTAGGAAAATTTTTCGTTTTACCTATTCCGCCTCCCCGAAATGATCGGGGTGGGTAACGTGGACCCAACAATGGTATCAGAGCCTAGCTAAGCAACAACTAACTGTTAGCAAAGTTTTTAGAATCTCGATCCGGAAAAAATCCCGAAAACAAACCGAAAAATGTATTTTCTGTCGATTTTCAAAACAGGCCTAAAAATATTTTGTATGACATGAAAAATACAGGCAGGGTTTTATGGGAATTTACAAGAAATTTGAGACCCCGACTCGGCCAACTCGCCGCGGAAGCGCGGCGGAACCATGCGTTTCGCCGCGGATCCACGGCCGAGTTGACTCGGCCGCGGCTCAACTTTGTTGCAGATTTCTCTGTTTGCTGTTTTGGGATTTTTGGGATATTTTGTTTCTGCCCAGATTTTCCAGAGAAAAATGTTATTTTTTCGGGGTAGTTACAAATTTGTATTTTGATCAGAATTCTACAAACTTTGGCTAAATGGTTATATCTGTAATGTGATATATGCACTGAACGTCGGCTAATCGCTATACATCGATTAGTGGGGGTTGTGCATATCTGTGATCTGTAATGTTTATGGTTTGTGTATATGAATTCGTTGGATTGTCGCGGATGAATAGCCGGGGGTTGTGAGATGAGAGTTTTCTTTATCTTTCAATTCATGTAATCTGTAATTGATGTAATATTATTTATATGGTCGCACATCCGGGATGAGATTGTAGCCGCCATTGTATAATTTCTTTTACTGTTTTTGCTTCTAGGATAGACCCAAGGAGGGGTGCACAAACTACCGGGTACCTCGAAGTGCCGAGTGGCCTACTCACGGTGTTGAGGGAGGTTGCTTCGCTTCGGGTATTTGGCGCGTAGTTTGCCGCACCCGTAGGGGTCTAGGGTGGGGTTTTGGCTATTCATCGCGACCGTGTAATCCCTTTTTCGTTGCAGGCTCGAACGAAACGCGGATTCCTAATATATCCAATGTGTTCATCTGTGATCTGGAATGGCTATCATTGCATCTGACGAATGTGTATATATATCTATATGATATCTATTTAGGCGTTGCTTATGTTTTGCATCCGCGCTAGTCCAGCCCCCGCTCTGTCGTTAGTTAAGTAACCTAACGGATAATGATGGGGCCCCGTGGCGAATGCGGATGGCATAAGCGTACGTCATATTTTCGTTGTTTTCTGCAATGGTAGGATTAATTGATGGGACGGATTAAATTAATGCAAGAAAACAAACCTAATAAAACGTTGTTGGAACAAATTTTCAAAAAGCTGTTATTGCAAGGACGTTCACTTTTGTTTCACATAGAGGTATTCGGTTATGAATGCCCAGCACCTCATTCGACGAGGCAAGGGCCGAGATCCCTTCATCGGGAGTGACCCCTTGGACAAAAGTTTGCGTCAGGGTAATAACTACACTATAGTCGATTATTCTTGCTTTGCATCGAGATATTCAGCTTAGAATATCCTGCACCTCATTCGACGAGGAAAGAGCCGAGATCCCTTCACAGGGAGTGACCTCTTTAGCAAAAGTTTTTGCCACTATATTTAAAAAAAAAGGGGGGGTATCACGTTCCTTCAACGATATCAAGTTCATTACGTTAACGGGTTTTCGCCAAAACCCAGTCGTAGCCCTCCGTCATTTCGGATTGGTATTGCTTAGTATTCGTGCTACGTATTTCGTGCTCAGCCGAGGCGTAGTGTACGGTAGCTATGTAATATTTTTTCCGTAGGATACAATGTGATTGGTTGGGACAGTCGTGCGGTCATTTTGGATCAGTCAAGAACTCGTACGGGTGGGTCTAATGCAATCAAGATAATGACGGGTTGAACTTGACTAGGATCCTTTTGATATGTTGGCTCAGTCAAGGTCACTTGGGTCCTAGAGGCAAAAACCACATCGGGAGTTTCTAAAGAAACTAAAACTTGCAGATTTAGCATACCTTCTGGAGTGTGGTGACTAGAGTGGATTCCATCTAGGTCATCACACAATGATAGTTGGATCCCGATCCCACTGATGAGTTGGATTACTCTCGGGAGATTATTTCACTTAACAATCAATTCTATAAACCAAGTTGGTGTCTAGAACGGTGTTAGCGGGGCTACGCCTCCAGGGAAAAGAGGTTACTTAATTAAGGAACTTCGCGAAAGCGTTGGAAAACCTCCCTCGAAGTACCAACACTAGCCTGGCTGAAAGGTTAAACAAGTATTGTGACGTGCAATTAATCCCGACTAGTTCTTCTTTTAAAAGGTTTTAAGAAGAATTTGAGGAAACAGTGGGAGCCATCCTGGTTAGATAAATTGATAAACCAATCTAATCTTGCAAGAGCGCACGCTGAGTGTTTCTTTTCTCTCTCTCCAGGTAGCAACCATTTCACGCCCTAATCAAGATAATAAAATGTATCGCTTGACCGATCCGAATTCTTATTCGGGGCTGGGGAACGTTGTTTCGGCTCTAACTTGTGACAACAGTCATAAGTTTGAGCAAGGGAAAGAGGATTGTATGGATTCCAAGGATACCCAGTTGAATAAGAAGCATGGTTTTGCATCTACTTCAGGTGTTCTTGTAATTGAGAACTGCTTTACGGTCAGCCCTACCTCCTGGGTACTTGATACCAGATCAGGATCTCATATCTGGTGATATGTCGCTCAGAGTAGCGAACGGAGCACAAGTTAATGCTGCATCCGTCGGTGAATATCACCTAGTGTTGCCAAATGGCAATACTATGATTTTGAACGATTGCTACTATGTACCTTCCATGGTTTGCAACATCATATCAGTTTCTTTACTCGATAAAGATGGATATAACTTTGTTCTTGATAGAAATATCATGAACATTTACCTTCATAGGGTATTGGTTGCAGAAGGTACACTGTGTAATGGTATCTACGTTCTAAATCAGAATATAGTTCTCAATATACAAAACACACGTAAGAGGAAGAATTCAGATACGAATGAATCCTACTTGTGGCATTGTAGACTTGGTCATATCGGAGAGAAAAGACTAAGTAAGTTGCATAAAGATGGACTCTTGAATGCGTTCGAGTTTTCATCTTATGAAACTTGTCAGTCTTGTCTCAAAGGGAAGATGACCAAATCTCCGTTCACCGGACATGGAGAAAGAGCAACAGAGCTCTTGGGACTCATACACAGTGATGTATGTGGGCCGATGTCTATACATGCAAGGGGTGGGTTCTCATACTTCATCACATTCACTGACGATCTCTCTAGATTCGGATATGTGTATCTTATGAAACACAAATCTGAAGCTTTTGAGAAATTCAAGGAATTTAGAAACGAAGTAGAGAACCAGACTGGCAAGAGTATCAAGATCCTCCGGTCTGATAGAGGAGGAGAGTACTTAAGCACGGAATTCCTAGATTACTTAAAAGAGAATGGTATTCTCTTTCAGCTTACTCTCCCTTATACACCACAGCACAACGGTGTATCGGAGCGGAGGAATCGTACCCTACTGGATATGGTTCGCTCCATGATGAGTAATGCCGGGTTGCCTCTTTCATTTTGGGGACATGCGCTATTGACAGCGACATATCTATTGAACGATGTTCCGTCTAAATCTGTGCCTAAGACACCATTCGAGATATGGAATGGTAAAAGGCCGTATCTTAAACGTATTAAGATATGGGGTTGTCCGGCCTATGTAAAAGTACAAAATCCGGACAAACTTCAGGCACGTTCAGTTTTATGTAAATTTGTGGGATATCCTAAAAACTCTACAGAATATCTGTTCTACCACACCGAGGAACAGAAGGTGTTTGTATCTCGCCACGCCACCTTTTTAGAGTGGCAATTTCTTGCAAAAGAAACAAGTGGGAGTTCGGTAGAACTGGAAGAAATTCAGCGACCACAAAATGAAACTGAAGATTTGACAGAACCTCAGAATTCAATAACCCCAGACGAACCTCAGCCACTCCGCAGATCTGGTAGGATTTCTCATCCGCCCGAGAGATACTACGGTTTTCTCTTAGACGGGGATCGAGAGGATTGCATCTTGGAAGAATATGACCCTACCAGTTTCAGGCAGGCCATTATCAGTAGGGACTCTGATAAGTGGCAGGAAGCAATGCAATCCGAAATGGAGTCCATGTACACCAATAAAGTGTGGACCTTAGATATTGCTCCACCTGGGGTAAAGCCCGTTGGATGCAAATGGATCTACAAAAGGAAATTTGGTGTAGATGGGCAGGTGGAAACCTATAAAGCTAGACTCGTTGCAAAAGGTTTTTGTCAAAGACCTGGTGTGGACTATGACGAAACTTTTTCTCCGGTGGCTATGCTCAAATCCATTCGGATCCTACTTGCCATTGCTGCCTTCCATGACTATGAAATCTGGCAGATGGACGTTAAAACGGCTTTTCTAACGGCTGTTTGGAAGAGTGCGTTTACATGGATCAGCCAGAAGGTTTCATAGACAGTGTGAGCAGCGGGAAGGTGTGCAAGTTGCTTAAATCCATTTATGGATTAAAGCAGGCATCGCGGAGCTGGAACATCTGTTTTGATGAGGCAATCAAGGAATTTGATTTCATCAAGAACGAAGATGAACCTTGTGTCTATAAGAAGATTGTAGGACGAACTGTCGTGTTCCTAGTCTTGTACGTGGACGACATTCTTTTGATAGGAAATGACATTCCTATGCTACAATCGGTCAAGCTATTTTTGTCACAACGGTTCTCCATGAAGGACCTGGGTGATGCCTCGTACATTCTGGGGATCAAGATCTACAGAGATAGATCCAAGAGACTACTGGGACTTTCACAGTCCAGGTACATAGAGACCGTACTAAAGAGATTTAGTATGGAGGATTCCAAGCGCGGTAATATACCCGCATTGCACGGAATTACTCTCTCCAAGAAGATGTCTCCTAAGACTGACGAGGAGAGGGTTCGCATGAGCACTATACCCTACGCTTCGGTAGTAGGATCTATAATGTATGCGATGCTATGTACAAGACCAGATGTAGCTTACGCGCTGAGCGTGGTGAGCTGGTATCAGTCAGACCCAGGTGAGGACCACTGGACGGCAGTGAAGAACATTCTCAAGTACTTAAGAAGGACTAAGGAGATGTTCCTGGTTTACGGTAATGGAGACCTCAGGGTCGAGTCCTTTACCGATTCAAGCTTCCAGAGTGACAAAGATGACAGCAAGTCTGTCTCGGATTTTGTATTTACCCTCAACGGAGGGGCGGTATGTTGGAGGAGTTCCAAACAGAATACCGTCGCAGACTCGACGATGGAGGCTGAATACATTGCTGCAAGCGATGCCGCAAAAGAGGCGGTCTGGATGAAGAAGTTCATTAGTGAACTTCAGGTGGTTCCGTCCATTGTTAACCCAATACCTTTGTATTGCGATAACAATGGGGCTATAGCTTTAGCGAAGGAACCAAGGTCCGATCAGAAATCCAGACACATCTTGAGGCGGTATCACCTGATCAGGGAGATAATTGATCGCCAGGAGATCGAGGTACGGAGAGTGGACACAAAAGACAACACGGCGGATCCATTCACAAAGGCCCTCCCTCAAACACAGTTCGAGCGACTTTTTGAGCTATTGGGTATGCGGTACGCCAGCAGCTGGCCTTAGTGCAGACGTTGGGTATGCGGTATGTAGGGTGTTTTTCATCACCCCATTGAGATGGGAATACGCGCGCGCTTGTCAGGCGTACTACAGATTCCCCCTGCCTAGGGTAGGCCGGGGTTTATTGATTGTGGGGATCCGAATCTCCGGCAGCCGCGGACTAAGCTGCCGTTAATTACCCCTCGCCTTTGGGACGAGGGAACCTCCGATTAACGGGTTAAACTGGTCATGCGAACTCAATGTGCAGTGTACGTGTGTTGTGTTTTGAAAGGGGGGTTTTGAATATATTGGGAGCCACGCAGAGTTTTTACGGGGGTCCCGCTACCCGGATAGCGGGCTGGGGGTCAAGGGGCTAGCAGTCCCCTTGCGGGGTTCGGGGCAGCGTCCCGTTAGAAATTTTTTTCTAACAGGGACAGTGTCGTGGAGTATGTGCGTATATACATATGTATAAATATGTATAGATATACATGTATATATATAAAAAGGGGAAAAGACATCCAAAGGATGCGTGGGGCAGCACCTTGGGCGCTGTGCGTCTAGGTGCTGTGCGCTCAGGTGCTAGAGTGCCACGTGTCGGCACGTGGGCGCTCTGCGCTTGAGCGCTGGGCGCTTGAGCGCAAGCGCGCCACGTGTCGGCACGGGGGCGACTTGCGCTCGAGCGCCTGCGCTGGAGCCCAGGCGCGCCACGTGTCGGCACGGGGGCGACTTGCGCTCGAGCGCCTGCGCTTGAGCGCAAGTGCGCCACGTATCGGCATGGGGGCGACTTGCGCTCGCATGCTTGCGCTTGAACGCAAGCGCGCCACGTGTCGGCACCGGGACGACTTGCGCTCGGGCGCTTGCGCTTGAGCGCAAGCGCGCCACGTGTCGGCACGTGGGCGACTTGCGCTCGGGCGCTTGCGCTTGAGCGCAAGCGCGCCACGTGTCGACTTG
Organism: Agapanthus africanus; assembly: GCA_030015575.1. Taxonomy (NCBI): domain Eukaryota; kingdom Viridiplantae; phylum Streptophyta; class Magnoliopsida; order Asparagales; family Amaryllidaceae; genus Agapanthus; species Agapanthus africanus. The sequence continues at coordinate 12,529,507 of JASDDO010000001.1, forward strand.
CGCTCGGGCGCTTGCGCTTGAGCGCAAGCGCGCCACGTGTCGACACGCGGGCGCTCTGCGCTTGAGCGCCGGCGAGAAAAAGAGGCTTTTAGCCTAAGAAACAGAACCAATGCTTCAGAAAGGAAATATTTGTTGTTATATATATATATATATGTTATGGAGTTAAAACTCCTAGGATGTTTTGAAGCCGATGAAGGGGGTTCTTCTTCTTCTTCCTTCTGTTGTTTGGCCGGATCTTGAAGATCAAGAAGTAGGAGATTTTAAAAATCACTCCTTTTTGAGATCTGATGGGAGATCTGAGTTCCCCTTTGTGGGTTTTGTGGTGGAAAACTACTTAGTTTTGGAAAAGAAAGAGTAAAACTCTTGATTTAATTCAAAAGAATTGAGAAGGTTTAGAACCTTGGAGAAGGAGCAGGAGGCACAAAGAACCCTAGTTTTTGGGGGAATGAAAAAGTGTTCTTTTTTTTATTCATCATGTTGCCTTTTATAGGCTTACATATTTGCATATAGCCCCTTGGGCTTTACAAAATGGCGTTTTGCCTATCCCATGGCTTCATGTGCCATTTCATTTTTGCACATAAGCTACGGGCTTACAAAAATTTGGCTTTCTGTCCGTTTTGTATACATTCATGTATAAAAAATTACTTAGAAATTATTTATTACATGATTTTGTTGTTTGCATGGGGAGGCTGGCCGTGGGCTCGACTTGGGCATGGGCCCGCTGGACCTGGGCCCGCTGGACCTGGGCTTAGGCCCGCCTGGCTTGGGGTTGACCTTGACTTTGACTCGGTCAACCGGGGTGTAAATTTTTACCCCAACAAATTGCCCCCATCAATAAATGCACACCACATTTGTGGGTCGTGTGCATGAAATTGATGGATCTTCTTTCACGTGGAGGCGACTTGTCTTGGTTCCCACTTTTGGGATGCACTGCCCTTTTTACGACGTGGACGGTCGACGCTTAACGCGTCTCCGAGACAGAGTGTCCGTGGTAGACGTTTACCTTGCCCAGAGCGATTCGGTTCCTGCTTTGTAGGAAGCCTTCACTGCCCTTTTTGCGACATGGACGGTCGACGCTTGACGCGTCTCCGAGACGGAGTGTCCGTGGTAGACGTTTCCCTGACCCGGAGTGATTTGGTTCCCGATTTGTGTGGAGCCTGCACTGCCCGTTTTGCGACATGGACGGCCGACGCTTTGATCCAGAGTGATTTGGTGGACGTGTCCCCGGCACGGAGTGTCGCTGGTCGACGTTTCCCCGAGGCGGGGTGTCGTTGTTGGATGTTTCCCTGATGCGGAGTGTCTGTGTTGGACGTTTCCCCGATGAAGAGTGTCGCTTGCTGATGTGTCCCCGGCACGGAGTGTCTTCTTGACGTTTCCCCGGCACGGAGTGTCGTTGTTCGACTTTTCCCCGGCACGGAGTATCGCTGATCGACTTTTCCCCGGCGCGGAGTGTCGGGTTGACTTTTCCCCGGCACGGAGTGTCGCTGATGGACTTTTCCCCGGAGCGGAGTGTCGCTGGTTGACTTTTCCCCGGCACGGAGTGTCGCTGATCGACTTTTCCCCGGCGCGGAGTGTCGGGTTGACTTTTCCCCAGCACGGAGTGTCGCTGATCGACTTTTCCCCGGCACGGAGTGTCGGTGGTTGACTTTTCCCCGTCACGGAGTGTCGCTAATCGACTTTTCCCCGGCGCGGAGTGTCGGGTTGACTTTTCCCCGGCACGGAGTGTCGCTGATCGACTTTTCCCCGGCGCGGAGTGTCGGATTGACTTTTCCCCGTCACGGAGTGTCGCTGATCGACTTTTCCCCGGCGCGGAGTGTCGGTGGGTTGACTTTTCCCCGGCACGGAGTGTCGCTGATCGACTTTTTCCCGGCGCGGAGTGTCGGGTTGACTTCTCCCCGGCACAGAGTGTCGCTGATGGACTTTTCCTCGGCGCGGAGTGTCGCCGGTTGACTTTTCCCCGGCACGGAGTGTCGTTGATCGACTTTTCCCCGGCGCGGAGTGTCGCTGGTTGACTTCTCCCCGGCACGGAGTGTCGCTGATCGACTTTTCCCCGGCGCGGAGTGTCGCCGGTTGACTTTTCCCCGGCACGGAGTGTCGCTGATCGACTTTTCCCCGGCGCGGAGTGTCGGGTTGACTTTTCCCCAGCACGGAGTGTCGCTGATCGACCTTTCCCCGGCGCGGAGTGTCGGGTTGACTTTTCCCCGGCACGGAGTGTCGCTGATGGGCTTTTCCCCGGCGCGGAGTGTCGCTGGTTGACTTTTCCCCGGCGCGGAGTGTCGCTGATCGACTTTTCCCCGGCGCGGAGTGTCGCTGGTTGACTTTTCCCCGGCGCGGAGTGTCGCTGGTCGACTTTTCCCCTGCGCGGAGTGTCGCTGATCGACTTTTCCCCGGCGCGGAGTGTCGCTGATCGACTTTTCCCCGGCGCGGAGTGTCGCTGATCGACTTTTCCCCGGCGCGGAGTGTCGGTGGTTGACTTTTCCCTGTCACGGAGTGTCGCTGATCGACTTTTCCCCGGCGCGGAGTGTCGCTGATGGACTTTTCCCCGGCACGGAGTGTCGCTGATGGACTTTTCCCCGGCGCGGAGTGTCGCTGATGGACTTTTCCCCGGCGCGGAGTGTTGCTGGTTGACTTTTTCCCGGCACGGAGTGTCGCTGATCGACTTTTCCCCGGCGCGGAGTGTCGGTGGGTTGACTTTTCCCCGGCACGGAGTGTCGCTGATCGACTTTTCCCCGGCGCGGAGTGTCGGGTTGACTTTTCCCCAGTACGGAGTGTCGCTGATCGACTTTTCCCCGGCGCGGAGTGTCGGGTTGACTTTTCCCCGGCACCGAGTGTCGCTGATGGACTTTTCCCCGGCGCGGAGTGTCGCTGGTTGACTTTTCCCCGGCACGGAGTGTCGCTGATCGACTTTTCCCCGGCGCGGAGTGTCGGGTTGACTTTTCCCCGGCACGGAGTGTCGCTGATCGACTTTTCCCCGGCGCGGAGTGTCGCTGATCGACTTTTCCCCGGCGCGGAGTGTCGGTGGTTGACTTTTCCCTGTCACGGAGTGTCGCTGATCGACTTTTCCCCGGCGCGGAGTGTCGCTGATGGACTTTTCCCCGGCACGGAGTGTCGCTGATGGACTTTTCCCCGGCGCGGAGTGTCGCTGATTCCCCGGCGTGGAGTATCGCTGATGGACTTTTCCCCGGCGCGGAGTGTCGCTGATGGACTTTTCCCCGGCGCGGAGTGTCGCTGGTTGACTTGATTCTGAGGCGGAGAATAATTCCGGCTGGGAAGGTAGATATCCCGAGGCGATGCATGATTTCGACACGGGGTAAATTCTGGGACGGAGCATGATTCCGCCATAGAGGTTGGTTTGATTTGATTTGGGTTGACATCAGCATCGCTACACTGGAATATGGTACCAGGAGCGAATCATCATCTGTCTTGAGAGGATTTGGGAATTGGTTTTCTGTCGGCATCTGCATTGCTGCACTGGAATAATGCCAGGAGCAACTCATCATTTGCCCCGTGAGGATTTGGGGATTTTTTTTTGTCGGCATCTGCATTGCTGCACTGGAATGATGCCAGGAGCAACTCATCATTTGCCCCGGGAGGATTTAGGGATTTTTTTTTTGTCGGCATCTGCATTGCTGCACTGGAATAATGCCAGGAGCAACTCATCATTTGCCCCAAGAGGATTTGGGAATGGGTTTTTGTTTGGCATCTGCATTACTGCACTGGAATAATACCAGGAGCAACTCATCATTTGCCCCGAGAGGATTTGGGGATTTTTTTTTTTGTCGGCATCTGCATTGCTGCACTGGAATGATGCCAGGAGCAACTCATCATTTGCCCCGAGAGGATTTGGGGATTTTTTTTTGTCGGCATCTGCATTGCTGCACTGGAATGATGCCAGGAGCAACTCATTATTTGCCCCGAGAGGATTTGGGAATGGGTGGCTTAGGAGACAGGTTTAGGTCCCTATTACCTAAAGCTTTTCAATTTTATGGGCCGTGAGGGTCCCATAAAAGCATTTTCTCCCTACGGGTCGTAAGGATCCCGTAGGTGTATTTTCTCCTTAGGAGTCGTGAGGACTCCTAAGTGTGTGGCTCCTTTGTGAGTCATAGGGATCTCACGCGGGAATTTTCTCCTCACAAAGTCGTGAGGACTTTGCGAGTGCATTTCATCTCTTTTTCATGAGTTTGCACCCTTTCGGGTTTTCACAAACTCACCGGCAGTCCTGCTGTTTTTACTCACGGAGCCCTTTCGGGTTTTCATCCGTACCCATTTTGCTTGTGGACATACCTTCTTTGTTTTCTTCTTCTCTTTTTTTTCTTTTTTTTTTGAATCTTCCCTGCCGGTGGGACTTTGAATGTGGTCTCGCTGGTAGGACTTGGGAGAGATTGGGATCGTTTTACGCCCGTGGATTGTATACGGTTTTGCAGGATGTATGATCCAGACCGTAGGGCCAGAAAAATTTCAGGACTTTGTTGGCGTCTGCATCGCTGCACTGGAATGTGGTACCAGGAGCGACTCATCAGTCGCCGTTGGTGTATGGGATTTAGAATTTGGTTGGCGTCTGCATCGCTGCACTGGAATATGGTACCAGGAGCGACTCATCATTCGCCACTTGGGGATTGGGGAGCGATGGCGTAAGAGACAGGTTTAGATCCCTATCACCTAAGGCTTTTCAATTTTATGGACCGTGAGGGTCCCATAAAAGCATTTTCTCCCTACGAGTCATAAGGATCCCGCAGGTGTATTTTCTCCTTAGGAGTCGTGAGGACTCCTAAGTGTGTTTTTCCTTTGTGAGTCGTAAGGATCCCACAAAGGTTTGTTCTCCTCATGCATCGTGAGGACACATGAGTGGATTTCCCTTCGTCCCTAGTTTAATGACTTAGGGGTCAACTGTTTCCAGTTTAATGACTTAGAGGTCAACTGTTTCCAGTTTAAAGACTTAGGGGTCTGTGGTGCCCAGTTTAACGACTTAGCGGTCATCTGTTTCCAGTTTAAAGACGTAGAGGTCATCTGTTTCCAGTTTAACGACGTAGTGGTCATCTGTTTCCAGTTTAACGACGTAGTGGTCGTCTGTTTCCAGTTTAACGACCTGGTGGTCGTCTGTTTCTAGTTTAACGACGTAGAGGTCGTCTGATTCCAGTTTAACGACTTGGTGGTCATCTGTTTCCAGTTTTAACGACTTGGTGGTCATCTGTTTCCAGTTTAAAAACTTAGGGGTCTACTGTTTCCAGTTTAACGACTTGGTGGTCATCTGTTTCCGGTTTAAAGACATAGAGGTCATCTGTTTCCAGTTTAATGACGTAGAGGTCGTTTGTTTCCAGTTTAACGACATAGAGGTCGTCTGTTTCCAGTTTAAAGACGTAGAGGTCGTCTGTTTCCAGTTTAAAGACGTAGAGGTCGTCTGTCTCCAGTTTAACGACGTAGAGGTCGTTTGTTTCCAGTTTAAAGACTTAGAGGTCTATCTATTTCTAGTTTAACGACTTAGAGGTCATCTGTTTCCAGTTTAACGACTTAGAGGTCATCTGTTTCCAGTTTAACGACTTAGAGGTCTGTTGATGGCGAGCTTGGAATTTTGGGGTGGGGGCCGGCATCAGCGTTGTTAACACTGAAGCACATGTGCCAGGATACATAAGTGGGTCTTCCCAATGGAGCATAATCCCAAAGGCGGAGGCCAGACGCGTAACTTGTGGTTACGGTAGGGCATACGTATGCTGAGGATTATTTGAGCCCGTGGATTGTATACGGCAGTCAATTTGGGGACTATCCGTAGGGCCGGAAGAATTTTGAGAAATTGGATTTTGGTTGGCGTCTGCATCGCTGCACTGGAATATGGTACCAGGAGCGACTCATCATTCGCCGTTTTTTTTTTATTCCGTTTTGTTTTTGTTTTTTTTTTTTACCGCGATTGCTCTATCATTGCAGCTTTTCTTATCGCGAAGGTCGCGATTGCCCCATCATTTCGGCTTTTATCCGCGGTTGCCCCATCATTTCGGCTTTATTTTCATTTTTATTTTTACTCGCTGATTTTTATTGCGAGTTGCCCCATCATTTCGGCTTTTCTTTATTTTTCTTTTATTTACACATTTTTTCTTTATTTACATTTTTTTTACATTCCCAGTTTAACGACTTAGAGGTCGATTGTTCCCAGTTTAATGACGTGGTGGTCAGCTGTTCCCAGTTTAACGACATGGTGGTCCTTTTTGCTTATCCCAGCTCCTTGAACTTTGATCTTGGCAGAGCTGTGTTGATGGCCTAGCTCTGTGGCTTGCCGATACATCCGAGGATTGTGAGGTTTTTCCAAGCTTATATTGGTCCTCTGCCCAATCTTTGAAAATATAGCAGTCTTCGATGGTATGACCCACCACTCTATGATATGGGCAGTATATGGGATTGCCGGTCATGTTCATTTCCTGCGGCCTCTTTGGAACAGGCAGTTGCAGACCGTTGTTCAAGGCGTCCATGAATATTTTGTGGACTTCATCCCTCCTGAAGGAGTATACCTTCTTCTTTCTCTCCATTGGAGTAGGTGCCTTTGCTGATGCTGGTCCTCGAGGCACCTGTCTGGGAGGATTAGGTTCCCGAAAGGCTTCGGTCTCCATTTGCATGAAATCGGCGGTCGTAGCTTGGCTGTTCGCTAACACGCTTTTAGACAGTTCTATCTCTCCCATCTTGTATTGCCTTTCGACCCAATCTTTGAAGACAAAGCAGTCCTTAATGGCATGACCTATCACCCTGTGATAGGGGCAATATTTTGGGTCGTCGTTCATATTCTCTTCTTGCGGTCTCTTTGATTCTGGCAGTTGTAGACTGTTTCTTAGGGCGTCTCTGAATATCTTGTGGACCTTTTCCCTCTTGAAGGAATAGACCTTTTCCAGCTTCTCTTTCAGAGGCGATTCCCCCCCGGCGTATGTATCGGAGGGACTGGAGGCTGATTGCGGCCGTTTTTCGCGAAGGCGCTCCGCTTTTAGGTTGAAAGGGATATCAGTTGGCTGCCCCCGGGTATCAATCCCTGGCTCATGAGCCAAAATTTGATTCTGCTGTAATTGCAATCGGGCGACTTGGGTCGCGAGATCTGCCACGACGTTTGCCAGCTCGTCGACTTTGGAATAGACCTCGGCCATCTTCTCATCCCTGTCCTGAAATTGCCTTTGAAGCCATTGGAATAATGCTTGTTCTGTAGTTCCGGCTATGACAACCGGGTAATATTTATTGCCTGAGCTCAATTTCGTTGGAACCACGGGCTCCTCTGGCTTATCGGCGTGAGCGGGCTCTTCATCATTTAGATCGAGTCGATGCTGGGTAGCATCAACCATATCATCACCATGGCTGTGAAGAAGAGGAGGGTTCGTTTCTTCTTGTCCGGCCATGTAGACAGTGTGGACTACGTACCCAGCCATCTCTTTATCTTTGGCAGCTGATTTCGCGGAGTGGTCCGGGCTTTGGAAATTCATAAATTCTAACATGGCCGGAGCCCTAGCCCTTTTGTTGGCTCTGTGTCCGAGCCGCTTCTTCCTCAGTTTCTCTGCCTTGAGCGCTTGGCAGGCTTCTGCTTTCCGGGAAGCCGCCATAGGCTGAGTGATGGGGAGCTTAGAGAAGATACCTGATCGAGCAGTTGTCAAGGGCACCGTCGGAGCTTGCTCAAGTGGCCTTGTTGCTTTGTCGGTGTTGATGGCCTTGCCCCCAGTTGGGGCCAAGGAAAGTCGTTCAGATACCGACTTGCGTTTGGGTTGGGGCGCCCTTGAGATCACCACATTTGGTCTCTTGCCTTTCGAGACCGGTTTATCTGCCACCGGGGCTTGAGGAGCTGGGATGGCGCCAACTGGCATGAACATGATAGAGCCGAATGGTAGTAGCGGCTCCTCCCATTGTCGTCCGAGACTGGCCGGAAGGACCGTCCTAGAGTCTATCCTCATCGTGTAGGAGACGGGAGCTGAGTTCATCATCGAAGACATCGTCGGAAAGTGATTGCTTGAAATTTTGCATGAAAAAGCATTATTTTTAGTATAAATACAGGTATGTATATTGATTGAGTTCGCATGAACGCTTAACCCGAAATATGGGAGGAGAGATTGGTCCCACCGGGCATGCCAGAATCTGTAGGGTGTTTTTCGTCACCCCATAAAGATGGGAATACGCGCGCGCTTGTCAGGCGTACTACAGATTCCCCCTGTCTAGGGTAGGCCGGGGTTTATTGATTGTGGGGATCCGAATCTCCGGCAGCCGTGGACTAAGCTGCCGTTAATTACCCCTCGCCTTTGGGACGAGGGAACCTCCGATTAACGAGTTAAACTGGTCATGTGAACTCAATGTGCAGTGTACGTGTGTTGTGTTTTGAAAGGGGGGTTTTGAATATATTGGGAGCCACGCAGAGTTTTTACGGGGGTCCCGCTACCCGGATAGCGGGCTGGGGGTCAAGGGGGCTAGCAGCCCCCTTGCGGGTGCGGGGCAGCGCCCCGTTAGAAATTTTTTTCTAACAGGGACAGTGTCGTGGAGTTTGTGCGTATGTACATATGTATACATATGTATAGATATACATGTATATATATATAAAAAGGGGAAAAGACATCCAAAGGATGCGTGGGGCAGCACCTTGGGCGCTGTGCGTCTAGGTGCTGTGCGCTCAGGCGCTAGAGTGCCACGTGTCGGCACGGGGGCGAATTGCGCTCGAGCGCCTGCGCTCGAGCGCAGGCGCGCCACGTGTCGGCACGGGGGCGACTTGCGCTCGCATGCTTGCGCTTGAACGCAAGCGCACCACGTGTCGGCACCGGGGCGACTTGCGCTCGGGCGCTTGCGCTTGAGCGCAAGCGCGCCACGTGTCGGCACGTGGGCGACTTGCGCTCGGGCGCTTGCGCTTGAGCGCAAGTGCGCCACGTGTCGACACGCAGGCGCTCTGCGCTTGAGCCCCGGCGAGAAAAAGAGGCTTTTAGCCTAAGAAACAGAACCAATGCTTCAGAAAGGAAATATTTGTTGTTATATATATATATATATGTTATGGAGTTAAAACTCCTAGGATGTTTTGAAGCCGATGAAGGGGGTTCTTCTTCTTCCTTCTGTTGTTTGGCCGGATCTTGAAGATCAAGAAGTAGGAGATTTTAAAAATCACTCCTTTTTGAGATCTGATGGGAGATCTGAGTTCCCCTTTGTGGGTTTTGTGGTGGAAAACTACTTAGTTTTGGAAAATAAAGAGTAAAACTCTTGATTTAATTCAAAAGAATTGAGAAGGTTTAGAACCTTGGAGAAGGAGCAGGAGACACAAAGAACCCTAGTTTTTGGGGGAATGAAAAAGTGTTCTTTTTTTTATTCATCATGTTGCCTTTTATAGGCTTACATATTTGCATATAGCCCCTTGGGCTTTACAAAATGGCGTTTTGCCTATCCCATGGCTTCATGTGCCATTTCATTTTTGCACATACGCCATGGGCTTACAAAAATTTGGCTTTCTGCCCGTTTTGTATACATTCATGTATAAAAAATTACATAGAAATTATTTATTACATGATTTTGTTGTTTGCATGGGGAGGCTGGCCGTGGGCTCGACTTGGGCATGGGCCCGCTGGACCTGGGCTTAGGCCCTCCTGGCTTGGGGTTGACCTTGACTTTGACTCGGTCAACCGGGGTGTAAATTTTTACCCCAACACGGTACACCAATAACTGGCCTTTAGTGCAAGTGGGAGATTGTTAGATATGTATGCCCTAGAGGCCATTATTGTATAGTACTAGTTTGTATAATACATTTTGGAGGCTTGGGATATATATACGGTTTTACTACAGTCTTGCTCGATATAGTAGTATGCTACTTGGTTTGTTTCTATCTTGATATGTGTATATGTTTCTTTTAACATATCGCTGATACATATTGATGGAGCCCTTAGGATCTTTGCTTGACTACCGGCGTTGTGATGGCGATCATACTAGTGGGGGCTGGATAGTCTATAAGCACATCCTTATTTTGGTCCTAGTCGTACGATTATCGAGACAAGGCATCGATACTCCAGAGTTGACTGGTGCATAAGCTTCTCTTCCCAGCAGGGAAGATGGTCTGTCCCACAGCCATCAGTACGTCGTACTGGAGATAGTATGCAGGTGCTCGTTAGGTTACGAGTACACTGGACATGACTCGTCGGGAACTGTTGGTTGGTATTATATCTATCGTCAGTTAACAGTTTCCAGGTGACATGAGTACAGCTTAGTCCGCTGACTTGACACTGTCACTTCGCCTCGAGTGTGTTCCCACTGTTCTTTGATTACTACCCTACCACGGCTCTACTGAGTCGTGTAAACAGGTAGTAGTTGGGTGCAGTTTCGAAGCACTTGGAGGCAGTGACGGTTAGACAGGATTTGTCTCTCCCGGTATTGGGAGTTGATATCGCGCTGTGTCTAGGAGAGCCATTACACATTGTCGTCCGTGGCCAGGGCAAGCGAGAATTGCTGGTAGGTTTTCCAGTAGATTCTCAGGGTGTTTTGGGCTACACTCCGACATGACTTGCACCGCTATTAGGGGACTGACGTTTACCGTATATATATCCCAAGCCTCCAAAATGTATTATACAAACTAGTACTATACAATAATGGCCTCTAGGGCATACATATCTAACAATCTCCCACTTGCACTAAAGGCCAGTTATTGGTGTACCGCATACCCAACGTCTGCACTAAGGCCAGCTGCTGGCGTACCGCATACCCAATATAGATAGGTTGTGAACAAATACATATCACTTTCACTTTCAATCACATTTTCACTTATCAATGTCACTTTCGTATTTGCCACAACCCAATCACTAACACTTATATAACGATAATGCAAAACAGTCGCTGGATCTCAATGTAAACAATCAATTTGCAGCAGGTATAAAGCAAACACACAAATAGGCAAAAATGCACTGAACATACATTCACTATATTTTGACTGCCAATGCTATATAACTTGCACAATTTACCATAAAACACACGTATAAAATCAACCAAAACAATATAAAAGGAGTACGAAGTAAACTTGATTATCTAAGCAATAAAATTAATCTCATGTCAAACAGAACTCAGGTTAGGGACTTATCATTTTAAATTTGCGATAGATTGCTGGAATTCCAGTTTCAGAATTGGAAGTCCAATTTCGCGCGCAGTTTACTAGGGATCGTGTTCAGTTTCAAGTATCACCCTAGTTGAATAAAATATAGTTCTATCTGTTAGATTTTAAACGTATCAAGCGGATTATCAATATCCTTCTTGTACTAGAAGTTACGTCTAGTTTAATGTGACGGTGTAAGAAATGTCACTGCAGAAACTGCAGAACACATCGACATTCTAAAATAAAAACTAAATATAAAACGACTGTGAAACTTCACGGGACCAGATTCATGTATTAGATAACTAAATTATCTACGCGACTATATGGGGCTCAACGTATTTTCAGTTTTAAGTAGGGACAGGCAGGTATTCAAATTCAGGTATTCTCGTGAAATGCTGCCCCAGACTGCAGTCCAGTGCCGCATTCGCAGCCAAATATCGTTACAGTAATATATAAATGTTGAGAAATAAACTATGGATGGTTCTATATTATCGAGTCGGCTTCGATATGATCTGTAGAACATCACATTCCAAACTGTATTGAATTTACAATGATTTTAACAAGGTAACATGCACGGTAAAATTAAGATTTAGTGCCGCCTTTAGGGGCGACTTTACATGATTATAAACATGCTATTTTGCATCCAGATTTGAACACGTTATTCATAATAAATAAAGGGCTCTAACTATCACAGGTTCCTCCATAACAAGATAAGTTTTGGTTTATAGTTTGCATCAAACAGTAGGGTAGTGTTTGGTAATCGGTCGAAAACACATATCTACACTACTATATAACAAAATAATCTAACATTATTATCTAGCCTAGATATTAAAATAGCATGAACAACAAGAGATGGGTTTTCTCTTGCCTTTGGCGAAAGTGGCACGACTGAAGTGGCGGCACGACATGGCACGATACACACGCGACTAGCATGGCCCAAGAACAGTACAAGCAGCAGCGATAGTGGCATTGTGATACGTGGGCTCGTCGACGACGGCAATGGCGTGGCGACGGAACATGCATTGGATCTGCAGTGGTGGCGGAAACTGGGTGGTGGGTTACCAGCGGGTTTGCAGTGGCTCGGGTGAGGAGTTCGGGGGCTCGACACGATGCAGGGGTGAGCATGGAGGCTGTGGCACGGCGGTGAGGTGCAGCGGAGCTCCGGGGGTGGTGCAGGCGGCGAAGCAGCAGTGGGCTCGGGCTTGGGTGCAGTGGGTCGCTGGGATCGTCGTAGTTGATGGAGGCAGCGAGCTCGAGAGAGTTGGTGGTCGCTTGAGGTGCCGTCGGCGAGGGTGCAGTGGGAGGCGGTGGCATCGACGAAGGAGTGGGGGAGAGCTCGGTGGGTCGATGGAGATGGCGAGGTGGTGATGGGTTTGTGGTGGTGGTGAGTGGGCTGAAGGAGGAGCTGGGGAGTTCGATAGGGTGTTGGTGATGATGAGTGAGGACGACGGGAGTGAACAAGATGGGATAAGGGGAGTGGGACTCGGGGTTGAGACGAGGATGAGGCGAGTGGATTTGGTCGTCGTGGCTGTTGGGGGGAGCGAGTCTCGTGGAGACGACGAGAGGGGAGCCGTATGAGGGAAGAGATTTGGTGGAGGGGATCGCGGGGAGTTCGTTGGCGATGGGGCATGGGTCTCGTGGTGGTGGGCGCGGTCATCGTGGGCACGAGAAGCGGAGGAACGTTGGAGGGGAAAAAGAAGCGGGAAAAGGAAAGAAGCGAGGAAGAAGATGAGAAGAATTGGGTCGCGGGGAGTCGGGTCGGGTAGGGTGAGTCGGGTCGGATAGGTAGGGTTTTTTGATTAGGAAAAGTAATTAAATAAAATAATAAAAAAATCTAAAAGGTGCAAAAAATCTAGGAAAATATGAAGAAAATACGGAAAAATATATACAAGAACCGGGGATTTACACTCGCCGCCGACCCAAGGGCTTCTCGACTGAGCACCCATCATCTCCTCGTTCACTTTCTCGTTGCCGTCGTAGATCCGATTCGAGATCTTAGCCATAAGATCGTGATTCGTATAGCGTTTGTGTCTGTATTGTTTTCCGTACCGCGTGTCCGTCTCCAAGGTAACTACTCTTGCTCCTTCCCTTCTTGTCAAATTACTGTTCCAGCCAAAAGTTTGGTTCAAAACCTGCTCCCAATAAATAAATAATAAAATAAAAAATAATAATAAAATAAAAATGAAAGGAAAAACTCCACATGCAAAGAATGTAACAAATACCTCAAAGCCAAGAGTTAAAATATTGTGAAGCAACGCTTCAGATTCTGCGCGCTGCGTGCCACGTGTCAAACGCAGACGCGCTAGCGCCAGGTGCGCTGCGCTCTAGACAGCGCACTTCATCAGAGCAAAGCTCTGTTTCAAAATTCAAAAAATTGAAGTAACGCTTCAGATCCGGCGCAGAGCAAAGCTCTGTTTCAAAATTCAAAATTTAAAAGTTGAAGCAACGCTTCAGATCCGGCGCTCTGCGCTGCGCGCCACGTGTCAAACGCAGGTGCGCTAGTGTAGTTGCGCTGCGCTCTGCGCTGCGCGCCATGTGTCAAACAAGGTGCGCTAGCGCAGTTGCGCTGTGCGCCACGTGTCGAGCGCAGGTGCGCTAGCGCAATGTGCGCCAGCGCTGGAATTAAAATTCCCCCACCGTCAGATCAAAAGATCTATTAATGATAAATTATTAATTAATCAGAACTAAAATTCTGTTATAGAAAGATTTTCTCAATCTTGTTAAAAACAAGAAGATTATCTTCTGTAAAACAGAAGCCTCAGGATCAAAGATTCAACGGTGGGAAATATTCCCAAATCAATCAGAGAAAGATCTCTCTAACCAATTCAACAAATCATTTGGCCCTATATAAAGGACCCTAGACTTCAAGTCTAAAATATAGAGAGACCCCCTACAAACTTTGAGAAAACTCAAAGAAAGAAGAGCAAGTTCTTAGCAAAAAGAAGATTATTTTTTCAAGGTAAAGAATGGTTTTTGAACAAAGAGATGAAATCATCTCATGAAAAGAAGAACTATCTTCTAAAAAGATCATAGATCTAAAGAAAAAAGAAAAGACCAAAGTCTTTAATATAAAAAATATCAAAAAGATCTGATTATAAAAGATTAAAAGAAGTATTTTACTTCATTCACAGATCTTTTGATTTATAAAGGCAGAGCCTTTTATCAGAACAAGAACTTTTGTTCTTTGATCTTGAGGCAAAGCCTTCTTTGAAGAACATCAACTTGTTCTCTGATCACAAATTTGATCAAGAGCGCTTTGCGCTATTAAAAAGTGCCTTGTACTCATGAACTGCGCCCTTGCGTTTCTTGGACCGGCGCTCAGCGCCAAAACCTGCCACGTGTCAACAATAGACACAATCTGTGTTTTGCGCTCCTGAAACAGCGCACTGCGTTCATGGACTGGCGCTCAGTGCCAAGCGCGCCACGTGTCACTCACTGGCGCACCCATAAACTAGCGCAGCGTGCTCATAAATTAAAAGCGCAATGCGCTAACAAACTAGCGCTCAGCACTAAGCGCGGCATGTGTCCTCCTCGTATGCGCTATCCAACAGAAGCGCAATGCGCTATTTCCTTGGCGCAAAGCGCCTGACGCGCCACGTGGCGCACTGTCAGAGCATACTTTGTTCTGATAAATGCTATGCATTATTAAAAGGGACGAGCCCAAATAAAGGCTCAATAGCCAGAACAATAAAATGTTCAACTTATATCAACTGAGCCCACATGTTCATAAACCTTCAAACAGACTTTAGTCCCAAATTGAACTATAGATCTCCCAACCAACATAGGTTCAAGGGTACATCTCTGAACTCCTCTGATATTTGTCGTTGTAATCCTTCAACGTCTTCAGAGAGGCGATGGGTCCCGACAGCCATACATTCCACGGACTATGATGGACCACTATGTCTTTAAACTGGAAATCGACCGCAATGTCACTAAACTAAACAATAGAGCCCAGATGCTCTCTTGTTGGATCTAAATGATCCTGTTAAGTTGATCTTAGTCTAGAAATTAGACTAACGTATCCTTAACACACGTTTAAGTGGATCTTAGTCTCAAATGAGGCTAACGTATCCTTAAACCCAACCCTCAAACCCAAATCTAAAAAAGATACGGATTTGGACTAATCCACGTCCTACGGGCGACAACGTAAATTAGTCTCCGTATACAATCCACGGGCAACCACGAATAAAAAAACACTAACGACACGAAATGACCATGTGGAGAAGGAGAAAGTTATTACCGCGATGCGGTAGCGTAATTAACTGTAGGGGCTTGCACCTGCAGGGAAGAGCGTCCCCACAATCAAAAACCCCTCAAACGAGGGGGAATCTGATGAAGTCTGCTATATCGGTCGCATCTGTTTAAACCTTCGATATATGGTGTCATAAATAAACTTGGCATCTTCGGAGAGGTGAACGGATAGCACCAATTAGCATCTACTCTGAAATTCAGGCAAGACGTCCATCGCGTCTCCGCCGCGTCTTTCGGAGGGGAACAGATTCTGGCACGCCCGGTGGGACATTTTCCTCTTTCCACTCCACACTTCGTGCGTCGTGTTCGCGAACGAATCGCGGTTTGTTATGGTTGCCTGTGGATTCGAGGTACTTAGATTGGTGTCTTACTCCGTGCAGAAAACAGAAGATCAATGGCTTCAAACTGCACTAACTGCAACTGCAACTCTTGCTCCATCCCGTCCGGAGGAGTGACTTACGGGCCTAAAGCGGCCCCCCATCTTCGCTATGTCGGTGGAACAAGTGAATCAGGCCACCACTGGGCTGTTTTTCGGGACTATGCTCCCACCGATAAGCTTCAATGCCCCAATGTCGTCGCAAGAAGCTCCAAAGAAGTCGGTATTTGATCGGCTTACAACTGCCGCAGCCCCTCTCAACGGGTCGCCCAAGTCCAATACCTCAGTTTTCAGTGAGCGGGGCCAAAGCTCAAGTGGACTCATGAAGAAGCCCGCAATAACAGAAGGCGTTATCCCGAAGCGGATAGCTATTCCTACTCCTGAAGTCACCAAGGCGGCTTCTCCGGCTAAGGGGTCGGTCTTCACAAGACTTTCCGTTTCAACTCCCACTCCGCGTGAAATAACCAAGGCTATTTCCCCTACACGAAAATCGGCCTTCTCAAGATTGGTCGTTCCCTCTCAGCGAGCATCTGTCTTTGACAGACTGACGCCAACAATAGACTCTCATCAGAATAAGGGGCATGATAAAGCTATCCCCATTGCCGAACTGGCCCCAACAGCTCGACATGCTCGACGTCGCCACTGGCACCGAGTAAGAAAGGCTGGGGGAAACTCCCCGTCTGGTTTAACTCCACCAGCCCCAACAGTGGAAGTCAATGCCGCTGTTCCAACCGGGAACAGCTTTGAATTACTAAACAAGGTGCGCAGGAACTCTCCTACCGCCGTGCTTAAGAGATCTCCTCAACCGATAGAGAATATTACAGAAACAAAGCCGGGCCAGCCCCCTCAACGGCTGTCCTCCAAAGTTTACAAAGTCTGGAGACGGGTCCAGGAGTCGGTGATTGATCAAGACTATCCTTGCCGACAGAAAAAGCTGAAGGTCCAGCAGGAAGAGAACCGTCCTGTCAAACCACAGAAAATGTCATCCGTCTGGGTGCCCACTGCAATGGCTCCCTCAACGTCAACCGCTCAAAATAGAAGGAGGCCAGGAAAAGCCCCTGTGACTACGGCGGATCACAAAGACACTAAGCCCAAACGCCCCAAGTCTGGGGGCAAGACGGTGCATACTGTTTATATGACTTCTGGAAAAGAGGAAAGCCGCGCTTCGACCGGTCATCGATCGCTCACCCGATCCGTGACAAAAGCCCAGGAGCAACAGCAGAAGCTTCAAGAGATGCTGACTACAATGGCCGCACTTACCGGACCAAAAGAAAGCCCGGAGGCATCATTAGAACAGCGTCACGAACAAGAAACTGACGCTGACTTCTTGCGTAGAGTCCTCAAGAAGAAGGACAAAGAGGCAGCGGAACAAGCTGCCAACATAAAACAAATGGCACTTCTCTTCCAAGACATGGTAGGAATGATGTTACAGCCGGATCCTCCAGCTGAAGACCCTCCGATCATTATTGAAGACGATAGAGGGGAAACATCGAACCCTCCTCCGGCTCTTTCAGCAGCCAAGGAGAAAACCATTTCCAAGGCCGCACTGGATGACTATATAGCTCAGCAAATACGAGCTCACCGGGCGAATGAAGCGGCTGGACAAATTGTCAAGACCGGACGACCCTATCTGGGCTCGTATGACCAAATAAGGTATCCGCCAGGATATACCATCCCTAAATTTCATGTATATAAAGGGACAAGAAATCCGCACCAGCATGTCGCTCGATTCAGGGCCTTATGCGGCAACACTGGAGGCGACGACAAACTGTTGCTTCGTCAATTCGTCGACAGCTTAGCAGAAACGGCCTTCGAATGGTATTTAGAGCTGCCTAACGACTCTGTCAAAACATTTGCGGAGATGGAGCTACTGTTTACACAAAGATTCACAAGCGCTAGCGGGCGCACCCCGATCACCGCATTGATCAACGCCAGGGTAAAGCCAGGCGAAACGTGGGTACAATACGCAATACGGTGGCGAAACTTATGGTCGAAGTGAGAACAACGCATCGAAGAAGCACCTGCGGTAGGCATGTTCGTGGGCACTCTTGACCCTCAAGCGACCATCTCCCAGTTCATGATGTTCTTCAAGCCAACTACTTTCCAGGCCTTGATTGACAAGTTGACCCAAATGGATCAGATGGGTCATAAACCATCTCTTTCAAAGACGGATCCTCGGATTGAAAAGGGGAAAGGAAAAGCAACTTTCGTCGCCAATACTCAACAACAGCCGAGTAACTTAAAGCCGGTTGTTCGCCAAAACAATATGCGTCCGCGCCCATCCCTTGAGAAAAGACTAGGACGTCCTTACTCGTTTTCTCAGGATAAAATGAGAAGACTGTTCGAGCTGGCAGTGCGCAACAGACTCATCAATCTGCTGGGTCCAAAACGTCCGTTGCAGCCAGGCGATCTCAATAATCCTAATTACTGCCCTTACCATCAAGCAGTAAACCATCCAATCGAAGATTGCTTCGTTTTCAAAGGCTGGATTGAGGACCAGTACCTACAAGGCAAGTTTGCGCTTTCTGAGAAATGGAAGGTAAACCCACCACAACCGCACACTCCTAAGAAGACGGACACACCGGGGGTAACGTGCTCTTTTGTTGAAGAAGCTCCATGGGAGGTGGGCCTCTCGGCCAAAACCAAAAGGATGCTGAATGATCTCCAGACATGTCCGGCGATCAAGTGGAAGAATCCGCTGGAACCCCAGATCGTCGAAGGAATGCTGAAGCCGCGCCCAACTCCAAAAATTGGTGGTGATAGCCAAAGCTAGCGCACACAGCCATCAAAGTCTTCGAAGAAGAAGGAGAAGACCCAAAAGCCCGTGAAGTTAGAGGACAAGCGCACGGATCTGCAAAAACATATTGACGCACTGGAAGAATATAATCAGAAGGAGCGGACCCTAATCACACTCCAAGAGTTCCTCAGCCACGTCCTTGAGGACGGAGATGATGACAAAGACTCGTCGGATGAACCTGAGGATTATGTAGCAAGCTGCCATGTGATCTCTCACTCGTCGATTGACGATAAAGGAGCCCCTTGCATCGAGAGACGGGGGGCAGGTCCTGTACCAGAACCTCTATGGCCGTCAGGCAAAATGATCGACACCTTCCTGAATGAAATTCATCTGAAAAGTAAAGTCGATCGGGAGCGTGAGATGGCCATATTTGAAAAGGCCAAACGCCGACGACTGGACAAAAGGGTCGAAACACTCCTACCAGATCAAAGTACATCCGCCACAAATGAAAGCAGGATCAAGACAAGGAAACGATTCGCCAAAGCTATATCGATGGGGATGAGACTGCCCTCTTTCAGAGAAAATTCTCCCGGTGGTATACATCTTGATGAAGCGGACGTACATCCTAACTTCTGCTTATATCATCAGAAGATCACACATCCTACTGAAGACTGCAACTCCTTTAAGTGTTGGTGGCAAGGATATGTCGCTCATAGGCAACACTTCAACAGGACAAAGCGTGAAGCTCGTAGACAACGGAAAAATGCGACAGATGAATGTAAAAGAATTGCCGGCAATTGTCATAGGGTTGATCCCGGGGAATCGTGAGTTCTTACCTTCGGGAGTGACTCCGACGAAAAAGTAGCCCTCGGTCCTCTCTTCAAAGAATCCATCTCTGAAACGAAAGAATTGAGGAGCTGCGAGAACATTCAGCCGTGCAATTGCACGCTACCCGGAAAGAATCTCGGACCCACAAACAAGGGATTGAACAAAAAGAATAAAGGGAAGGGAAAAACGGCCTTCGTCGCCAACGCTCAACAACATTCGAGTGGCCTTAGACCGGTTGTTCGTCAAAATAACAAGCGGCAACCCCTCTATGAGAAGTTGAAACGTCCTTACTCATTTCCCCGGGATGAAACAGGAGGCTGTTCGAACTAGCAGTGCGCAACAGGCTTATCACTTTACCGGAGCCGAAACAGCATCTCCTCCTGAATGATGTCAACAATCCTAATTACTGCCCTTACCACCAAGTATTAGGCCATTCGATCGAAAACTGCTACGTCTTCAAAAACTGGGTTAAAGACCAATACCAACAGGGCAAGTTCGCGCTGTTCGAAAACTGGAAGGTGAGCCCGTCACAACCACATGCTCCGAAAAAGATGGATATGCCGGGGGCATCATGCTCATTCATAGGGAAAGCCCTATAGACCGAAAATTCAGTAAACTAGAGATTCGCCTCAAATACGGTGGCGATGGACCACTATGTCCTAAAACTGGCGTTGGACTGAAACGTCCCTAAACTAACGACGGACCGCAATGTCGTAAATCTTGCAAATGACCGAAACGTCGTTAAAATACTATCAACCTGCGGCATCCTCAGACTGGCGTGGTAAAAAAAAGGGGGGGGTAAGTCCACAAGCAAAATGGGCACGGATGAAAGCCCGAAAGGGCTCCGTGAGTAAAAACAGCAGGGTTACCGGTGAGTCTTGTGAAAACCCGAAAGGGCGCAACCTCGTTAAAATAAAAATAAAAAAAGAAAAAAGAAAAGAAAAGAAAAGGTAAGTCCACAAGCAAAATGGGCACGGATGAAAACCCGAAAGGGCTTCGTGAGTAAAAACAGCAGGGCTACCGGCGAGTTTTGTGAAAACCCGAAAGGGCGCAATCTCGCTAAAAGACACTAGCAAGGTCCTCTCGACTTTGTAAAGAGAAACCACCTGCGTGAGATCCTTATGACTCACAAGGGAGAAACACACTTAGGGATCCCCATGATTCCTAAGGAGAAATTACACTTGCGAGATCCTCACGACTCGTAAGGAGAACCCTCTTATAGGACTCTCATGGCTCATAAGATTTGAAAGTCTTAAGCTACAGCGATCTGAACCTATTCTTAAGCAGCCCCCACAACCTCCGATACTGCCATACAAGCGGTTCAATATTGACCCTTGTATACAATCCACGGGCACGAATGAACATTTCCCTAACAGAGTCCTACCAGCGACTAGGGATATGCTCATACGGTGAACAAACACTTGTAAGTCCTCTCGACTTATAAGGAGAAACCACTCTTGTAAGATCCTTACGACTTATAAGAGAACACACGCTTAGGAATCCTCACGATTCCTAAGAAGAAAACGCACTTACGAGATCCTCACGACTCGTAGGGAGAAATACCTTTATGAGACCCTTACGGCTCATGAAGTCAAAAGCCTTAGTTGACGGGATCCCAACCCTGTTTTCTAAGCCACCTTTGTTCGACATCGACAGAGACAAATGATGATTCGCTCCTGGCAATATCCCAGTTGTAGCGATACTGATGCCTAAATCGGTATCAAATTCCAAGTTCTTTCATGGCAAATGATGATTCGCTCCTGACAATATTCCAGTCGCAGCGATGTTGATACTAAGATTGGCATCCGATTTCAAGTTCCACACCCGCGATAAAAAAACAGCGAGCCAAAAATGCATATGAAATAGCCGAAATGATGGGGCAACTTGCAACAAAATCAGCAAGTAAAAATGCATGCATGCAAAATAGCCGAAATGATTGGGCAACTCGCAATAAAAAGCAGCGAGTAAAAATGGAACAAATAGCCGAAATGATTGGGCAACTTGTAATAAAAAGCAGCGAGTAAAAATAAAATAAATAGCCGAAATGATTGGGTACCGCGAAAAATATCCGAAAGGATTGGGCAATCGCGACCTTCGCGATATATAAAGCTGAAATGATAGAGCATCCCGGAAGGAAATAAAAAATGAATAAATGAAATTTATGCCCTACAGGTGAGATCACATCGATCCCTGTATACAATCCAGGGGCACAAACAAAGAGAGAACCATACCTTCCCAACAGGCTCCATCAGAAAGCGAAGCCAAATCTCGATAGTTCATAGACAACCTAGAGACAACCTCGACATTTGTCGCAATATTGCAGACGCAATGTCAACAAATGAAGCAAAGGAAAATCCCTAGCTTCAGGGTCTCGACGTCAACATCGACAACTTAGAGATCACCAACGGCATTCCTTCGCAGTCCAGCAGGATGCAGATGCAACGTCAACAGAAGACCTCATGGTCGAAACAAAGCGGAGCGATGGCAAAATCCCAGCTTCACCTCAGCATTCGTCTCGATACAGCAGACGCAATGTCAACAACGGTGTTCCTCCGCAGTCCAGTAAGATGCAGATGCAACGCCAACAAAAGACCTCACGGTCGAAACAAAGCGTAGCGACGGCAAAGTCCCAGCTTCACCTCAGCATTCGTCTCGATACAGCAGACGAGATGTCAACGACGGCGTTCCTCCGCAGTCCAGCAGGATGCAGATGCAACGTCAACAGAAGACCTCATGGTCGAAACAAAGCAGAGTGACAGCAAAATCCCAACTCCGCCCCAGCATTCGTCTCGTTACAGCAGACGCAATATCAACAATGGCGTTCCTTCGCAGTCCAGCAGGATGCAGATGCAACGTCAGCGAAAGACCCCATGGTCGAAACAATGTGGAGTGATGGCAAAATCCCAGCTCAACCACGACATTCGTCTCGATACAGCAGACGCAGTGCCACCAAACGAAGCGAAGGCCAAATTCCTAGCTTCAGGGTCTTGACGGTAACTCATATAAAACCTGAAAGACTATCGGAGATCATCCCACGTCAGCGCGGAGTGGTCACCACCTCAACATTCGTCTCGATACGGCAGACAAGATATCACTACGGCATCCTTCCTCCAACAGGATTCGGACACGCCAAAGCAAACGAAGCAAAGGCAAAATTCCTAGCTTCAGGGTCTTGACAGTAACTCATATAAAACCTGAAAGATTATCGGAGATCATCCCACATCAGCGCGGAGTAGTCACCACCTCGACGTTCGTCTCGATACAGCAGACGAGATGTCACCCCAGCGTTCTTCCTCCAACAGGACTCAGACGCGACAATCAAACAACGGAGCCACGGCAAAATCTCTAGTTCCAAACCTCGACAGTTCACCAGCAACCTAGAGACAACCGTGACATTCGTCTCGATACAACAGACGTAATGCCAGCAAACGAAGCAAAGGCCGAATTCCTAGCTTCAGGGTCTTGACGGTAACTCATATAAAACCTGAAAAACCATCGGAGATTATCTCACACCAGCACGGAGTGGTCACCATCTCGACGTTCGTCTCGATACAGCAAACGAAATGTCACCACAGCGTTCCTCCTCCAGCAGGGTTCAGATGCGACAATCAAACAACGGAGCCACGGCAAAATCCCTAGTTCCAAACCTCGACGGTTCACCAGCAACCTAGAGACAACCGCGACATTCGTCTCGATACAGCAGACGCAATGCCAGCAAAGCGAAGCAAAGCCCAAATTCCTAGCTTCAGGGTCTTGACGGCAACTCATATAAAACCTGAAAGACTATCGGAGATCATCCCACACCAGCGCGGAGTGGTTATGACTCATCGAGGCTCTCCAAGATGAGCCTAACCTCAAGTAAAAAGCGGCATGGCAAAATTCCTAACGCTTTCTCTTCCGACGGTCAAACTGCCTAGGAGGATTGCTTGAAGACGTCTTGTCCAGCCCCTGAAGGGATCAGAGACATGACAGTCGCAAGGCTACCCGAACAGCAAGGTTGCCTATCGAGGAATACATCAGCCAACGCGACGGTACGACGGACAAAACCCTAGTACCACAGACCCTAACGGACCTCTGTCGTAAAGAGCAGAGGTTAACTGTGACGTTAGGATATTCTTACGAGAAATGCTCGATTCGTCTCGACTCGTGAGGAAAAGCTTTAGGCAGCGGGAATTAAAAAACCTGTTTCCTAAGCACTGGGGCCGTGCAAGTCGGTCCGAAACGGACACTTGCATATTATTCACGGACCACACTCTCCAAAGTTGAATCTCGACAAGGAGGGAAACAATCACTTATGAGTCTTCTCGATTTGTAAGCGGGAAAAATTCTCTTGTGAGATCCTTACGACTCTCAAGAGAAAACGCACTTAGGAGTCCTCATGACCCCTAAGGAGAAAATACACCTGCGGTATCCTCTCGACCTGTAGGGAGAAAAAACCTTCTTGAGATTCTTACGGCTCATGAAGATGAAAAAGTCTTAGGCTATAAAGACCCTAAACTTGTATCCTAAGCCCTCAATTCCATGGCCATGCATAACTCTGCACTACTTCACCCACGTACGTACTTACGTAGGCAAAGTAGTGAGGGGCATTTGTTCCCGCCAAAATTTTGGTTCAAAACCCGCTCCCAATAAATAAATAAAAAAATAAAAAATAATAATAAAATAAAAATGAAAGGAAAAACTCCACATGCAAAGAATGTAACAAATGCCTCAAAGCCAAGAGTTAAAATATTGTGAAGCAACGCTTCAGATTCTGTGCGCTGCGCGTTGCGCACCACGTGTCAAACGCAGACGCCCTAACGCCAGGTGCGCTGCGCCCTAGGCAGCGCACCCAATCAGAGCAAAGCTCTGATTCAAAATTCAAAATTTAAAAAGTTGAAGCAACGCTTCAGATCCGGCGCAGAGCAAAGCACTGTTTTAAAATTCAAAATTTAAAAAGTTGAAGCAACGCTTCAGATCCGGCGCTCTGCGCTGCGCGCCACGTGTCAAACACAGGTGCGCTAGTTCTGCGCGTCATGCGTCAAACAAGGTGCGCTAGCGCAGTTGCGCTGCGCTCTGCGCTGCGCGTCATGCGTCAAACAAGGTGCGCTAGCGCAGTTGCGCTGCGCTCTGCGCTGCGCGCCACGTGTCAAACACGTGTGCGCTAGCGCAGTTGCGCTGCGCTCTGCGCTGCGCGCCACGTGTCAAACACGTGTGCGCTAGCGCAGTTGCACTGCGCTGGAATTAAAATTCCCCCACCGTCAGATCAAAAGATCTATTAATGATAAATTATTAATTAATCAGAAATAAAATTCTGTTATACAAAGATTTTCTCAATCTTGTTAAAAACAAGAAAATTATCTTCTGTAAAACAGAAACCTTAGGATCAAAGATCCAACGGTGGGAAATATTCCCAAATCAATCAGAGAAAGATCTCTCTAACCAATTCAACAAATCATTTGGCCCTATATAAAGGACCCTAGACTTCAAGTCTAAAATATAGAGAGACCCCCTACAAACTTTGAGAAAACTCAAAGAAAGAAGAGCAAGCTCTTAGCAAAAAGAAGATTATTTCTTCAAGGTAAAGAATGGTTCTTGAACAAAGAGATGAAATCATCTCATGAAAAGAAGAACTATCTTCTAAAAAGATCATAGATCTAAAGAAAAAAGAAAAGACCAAAGTCTTTAATATAAAAAAGATCAAAAGGATCTGATTATAAAAGATTAAAAGAAGTACTTTACTTCATTCACAGATCTTTTGATCTATAAAGGCAGAGCCTTTTATCAGAACAAGAACTTTTGTTCTTTGATCTTGAGGCAAAGCCTTCTTTGAAGAACATCAACTTGTTCTCTGATCACAAATTTGATCAAGAGCGCTTTGCGCTATTAAAAAGTGCCTTGTACTCATGAACTGCGCCCTTGCACTCCTTTGACCGGCCCTCAGCGCCAAAACCTGCCACGTGTCAACCATAGACACAATCTGCGCTTTGTGCTCCTGAAACAGCGCACTGCGCTCATGGACTGGCGCTCAGCACCAAGCGCTCCATGTGTCACTCACTGGCGCACCCACAAACTAGCGCAGCGCGCTCATAAATTAAAAGCGCAATGCGCTAACAAACTAGCGCTCAGCGCTAAGCGCGACACGTGTCTTCCTCGTGTACGCTATCCAACAGAAGCGCAATGCGCTCTTTCCTTGGCGCAAATCGCCTGACGTGCCACGTGGCGCACTGTCAGAGCATACTTTGTTCTGATAAATACTATGCATTATTAAAAGGGCCGAGCCCAAATAAAAGCTCAATAGCCAGAACAATAAAATGTTCAACTCATATCAACTGAGCCTACATGTTCATAAGCCTTTAAACAGACTTTAGTCCCAAATTGGACTATAGATCTCCCAACCAATATTGGTTCAAGGGTACATTTCTGAACTCCTCTGATATTTGTCGTTGTAATCCTTCAACGTCTTCAGAGAGGCGATAGGTCCCGACAGCCATACATTCCACGGACTATGATGGACTACCATGTCCTTAAACTGGAAATCGACCGCGATGTCACTAAACAAAACAATAGAGCCCAAATGCTCTCTTGTTGGATCTAAATGTCCTGTTAAGTTGATCTTAGTCTAGAAATTAGACTAATGTATCCTTAACACATGTTTAAGTGGATCTTAGTCTCAAATGAGGCTAACGTATCCTTAAATCCAACCCCCAAACCCAAATCTAAAAAAGATACGGATTTGGACTAATCCACGTCCTACGGGCGACAACGTAAATTAGTCTCCGTATACAATCCACGGGTAACCACGAACAAAACAAACACCCACGACACGAAGTGACCATCTGGAGAAAGAGAAAATTTTTACCGCGATGCGGTAGCGTAATTAACTGCAGAGGCTTGCGCATGCAGGGAAGAGCGTCCCCACAATCAAAACCCCCTCAAACGAGGGGGAATCTGACGAAGTCTGCTACATCGGCCGCATCCGTTTAAACCTTCGATGCATGGTGTCATAAATCAACTTGGTATCTTCGGAGAGATGAACGGATAGCACCAATTAGCATCTGCCCCGAAATTTAGGCAAGACGTTCATCGCGTCTCCGCCGCGTCTTTCGGAGGGGAACAATTACTAATAATTATCTAATATTAGTAGAAGTAATTTAAATTATATACTTATGTATTATTAAATCTGTGATAACAACATTACCTTGTAATATAGCTGATACTTATAATCAATCTATGATAGCATTTAAACTTTTTGTGCTCAAATGCTCCGACTAATATTACTAACATGATAATTACTTGCTTATAATTTGTTACTCACTGCTACAATGCTACTGTATGCTATATGTAGCATTTATAGAAACAATGAAAATAATTGCTAATTCGACAAGTATAAACAATTTCTGAACCTAATATTATCATTTCATACTAATTATTATAACTATAATAATTTTATTTAGCACCGCTCTCTACCAATTTCATTCTATTACTGGGAATGTTATCTTTATATAGTATGTAATATAAAAATATAAAAATATCCATATAATATTTATATTTAACATTTGAAATAATATTCGATTTTAACTCTTGTGTTGCTCCAAATTGAAATTCATCGAACCCCTTTGAAACAGTGTTGCGTAATTAACCTTGTTATGTAGATGCTATAACTTGTTTTCCATGCATAAGAACCCTTGACATGCTTTATACATTTGTATTCAACAGTGTTTGAGCGATAGAACGTGATTGCAGATTAGAATACCAAGACATAAGTATATATTGATTGATTTGGCACAAATTCATGATTTAGTGATTATTCGTGATTCAATGTTTATAAATGATTCAAGTGATACGAATGATTATAAGTGATTCAAGTGTTCATTCATGTTTAGTACTTATTCGTGACACGTGACGGAAAATCATTTTAGTCGGCATTGAAGAACTAGTGATCAGGTTTTTATGGTAGTGGCTTAACTTAGAAATACGGGGGATTGGGGAAATTTAAAGGAGAATAAGGATCCGTATTTTGGAGGATTTAATGTTAGAGATTGGCCTGTCGAACACGCAGTTTGCACAAGGGCAGTGTGTTGAACATCACGGGTATCAGAACCAACCAAGCACTAGGACTGGCTTTGGTGATGTTTTAGTTTCGATCGACATTTTTCTGATTCCGATTTCCTAGTTTAAACCCCTTCCCTGTCCGAATTTCAAAAGTGTTTAAATTTTTTTTTAAACAATTGCAGAATGTTGGTTTTAATGTGAAAATGACATGGGAGAAAACTGGGGGATTTTGGCCATAATTTGGCCGGCCATACCGGTATTCCACCGGCCAAAATTGTTCTGAATGCCCCAATTTTCTCTGGGGGCTTAAACTTGTAGAAATAGGATTTTTGGTATTGTTTGTTTTTTCCCAATATTAAGATTTGATCCCGTATTGCACTGAAAAATTATCGATCAAAACTGTAACATCGTAGCGTTTCTGTATTCATGATGTTAAAGTGTTTAACTCGGTTAATACGATAATATATATTTGTTGATATGTATTTGTGAGTCTGTGATGTTCTATGTTAAGTTTGTTTTGTGTAGATTGGATCGTCGCGAAATGAATAGCCCTGTGCGTAATTGGATGTTGCGATGTTATATGTTTTTTTCATTCATGTTGTAGCCAAAATTTATATTCTTTTATTTGGTACGAGTGGTCTACATGTGGCCGTCGTTTCCTCTTATTGTATTATTATTTGTCGGGGCTCGATCATGTTGCGATCGATGTCACCGTTATATTAATACAGGTATTAGGATTACCCCATGGAGAAGTGCACTTGTAGTCGGATTCTAGATTGCAGTGGATGGCTATCTCAAGCAGCTGAGACCGGGTCACTCGATTCTAGGATTGGCGGGCTACTTGCCGCGCTTGTAGGGGGTTAGGATAGATCCACGGAGGAGTGCACTTGTCATCGGACTTGAGAAAGTGCTGGGTAGCCCCATCTTGGTGATGATGCCGGGTTGTCTCGTTTCTCGGGTTAGCGGATGACTTGCCGCACTCGTAGGGGTTTGCTTTTGGCTATGCATAGGCTATTCACCCGACCGGGGTATTTCGTGCTTCGTTTGTGGCTCGAACGAAACGCGGGATTCCTAGGTGATCCAACCATTCCAACTCTGTGATGCTGTTTTTCCTCATGCTGTAATGTGATTATTTAAGTGTGATGATATACTTATATATGTGATATATATATATATATATATATATATATATATATATATATATATATATTAATGCTATATACGTTTTGCATCCGTGCTAGCCCTACTCCCGCTCTGCCGTTAGTTAAGTAACCTTAACGGTGCATGACAGGGCCCCATAGCGAATGCGGATGGCGTATATGTGCATTATATTTTTCTTTTTCATACTTTTTCTGTAAAGTTTGTGTGAGAAGGATAATACTAGATAATGAGATTATCTAAATGATGGGATTGTATTAATAGCATTAATACAAAGTAAAATAAACCTATACATTATAGGAACCGATTTTTTTATAAAAGGAAAAATTTTAGTTGATTCTTTTGCTTTGCATTGAGGCATTCGGTTAGGAATGTCCTGCACCTCATTCGATGAGGAAAGAGCCTTGATCCTGTCACTGAGAGTTCGCTCTTGGGTAAAAGTTTGTGTCACTAAAATTGTTTTTGTAGCCGTATTCTTTTGCTTTGCGTCGTGTTATTTGATTAGGAATATCCCGCACCTCATTCGATGAGGAAAAGAGTCTAGATCCCTTCACAAGGAGTTCACTCTTAAGCAAAAGTCTACGCGACTATAAACTTTCAAAAGCCACTTGGTTCCTTCAATGAGATCAAGTTCATTATGTTATGAGTTTTCTTTAAAACCAACCGCAGTCCTCTGTCATTTCAGGAAGTAGAGTACTTAGTATTCGTGCAGCGTTTGTTGATCTTTAGTCAAGGCGTAGTGTACGGTAGCTAACTGATGTCTTCCTGATTGCATATGATGCGTGTTCCCGCCAAAATTTTGGCTCATAACCTGCTCCCTTATATATAAAAATAAATAAATAAATAATAATAATAATAAAATAAAAAAATGAAGGGAAAACTCCACATGCAAAGAATGTAACAAATGCCTCAAAGCCAACAGTTAAAATATTGTGAAGCAACGCTTCAGATGCAGCGCTAAGTGCACTGCGCCCTAAACAGCGCACCACGTGCAAAGCACGTGTGCGCTAGCGCTAGGTGCGCTGCGCTCTAAGCAGCGCACCCCATGTAAAGCATGGGTGCGCTAGCGCTAGACGCGCTGCACTCCAAGCAGCGCACCACGTGTCAAACACGGGTGCGCTAGCGCAATGTGCGCTGCCTTTTAAGCATCACATTACGTGCAAAGCACGGGTGTGGTAGCGCTGGAACCTAAAAGCTCTCCACCGTCAGTTCAAAGATCTAATAATAATAATAAATCATTAATTAATCAGAAACTAAATTCTGTTAAGGAAAGATTCCTCAAAATCTTTCCAAATAATAAGATTGTGCTCTGTAAATCAGAGCACCGTTGGATCAATGATACAATGGTAAATAAAAATTACCATAGAAAATAAATTCTGTTATGGAAAAATTTTCTCAATCTTGTTAAAAACAAGAAGATTGCCTTCTGTAAAACAGAAGCCATAGGATCAAAGATCCAACGGTGGGGAAACATCCTCAAATCAATCAGAGAAAGATCTCATTAACTAATTTAACAAATCAATTTGCCTTATATAAAGGCCTCAAGACTTCAAGTCTGAAAAAGAGAGACCCCCTGCAAACTTTGAGAAAAACTCAAAGAGAAAGAAAGGCAAGCCTTTAGAAAAAGAAGATCATTTCTTCATCTTCAAAGTAAAGAAATAGTTCTTGAACCATAGAGATGAAATCATCTCGTAAAAAAAAGAACCATCTTCTAAAAGAATCTTAGATCTATCAAAAGACTAAGGTCTTTTGATTTAAAAGAAAAGATCAAAAAGTTCTAATCATAAAAAAATAAAAAGAAGTAAAATACTTCACTCACAGATCTTTTGATCTATAAAGGCAGAGCCTTATATAAAAACAAGAACTTTTGTTCTTTGATCTTGAGGCAAAGCCTCCTTTGAAGAACATAAATTTGTTCTCTGATCATAAATTTGATCAAGTGCGCTTTGCGCCTTTGAAAAGTGCCCTGCACTCATGAACTGCGCCCTTGCGCTCCTTGGACCGGCGCTCAGCGCCAAAATCTGCCACGTGTCAACCAGAGACACAATCTGCGCTTTGCGCTTCTAAAAACAGAGCACTACGCTCATGGGCTGGCGCTCAGCGCCAAGCGCGCCACGTGTCACTCACTGGCGCGCCAACAGACTAGCGCAACGCGCTCATACACTAAAAGCGCAATGCGCCAACAAACTAGCGCTCAGCGCTAAGCGCGACACGTGTCCTTCTCATGTACGCTATCCAACAGAAGTGCAACGCGCTCTTTTCTTGGCGCAAAGCGCCTGACGCGCCATGTGGCGCACTGTAAGAACATATTTTGTTCTGATAAATACTATGCATTATTAAAAGGGCCGAGCCCAGATGAAGGCTCAATAGCCAGAACAATAAAATGTTCAACTCATATCAACTGAGCCCATATGCTCATAAACCTTTTAACAAACCTTAGTCCCAAATTGGACTATAGATCTCCCAATCAACTTTGGTTCAAGGGTACATCTCTGTACTCCTCTGATATATGTCGTTGTAATCCCTCAACGTCTTTAGAGAGGTGACGGGTCCCGACAACCATACATTCCATAGACTATGACGTCTCTAAACATTGGACTGTGGGGTCCTTAAACCCACGGACTATGATGTCCTTAACCTTGACTGTGAGGTCTTCAAACTCACGGACTATGATGTCCTTAACCTCGACCGTGATGTCTTAAAACTAACATTGGACTGTGGGGTCCTTAAACCCACGGACTATGATGTCCTTAACCTTGACTGTGAGGTCTTTAAACTCACGGACTATGATGTCCTTAACCTTGACCGGGATGTCTTTAAACTAACAATGGACCACCATGTCCTTAAACTGATAATCGACCGCAATGTCCCTAAACTAAACAATAAAGTCCAAATGCTCTTTTGTTGGATCTAAACGATCCCGTTAAGTTGATCTCAGTCTAAAATTAGACTGACGTGTCCTTAACAAACGTTGAGTTGATCTTAGTCTAAAATTAGACTAACGTATCCTTAACAAACGTTTAAGTTGATCTTAGTTTAAAATGAGACTAACGTATCCTTAAACACAACCCAAACCCAAATCTAAGAAGATACGGATTTGGACTAATCCACTTCCTACGGGCGACAACATAAATTGGTCTCCGTATACTATCGGAGACCATCCTACACCAGTGCGGAGTGGTTATGACTCATCGGGGCTCTCCAAAATGAGCCTAACCTCAAGTAAAAAGCGGCATGTCAAAATTCCTAACGCTTGCTCTTCCGACGGTCAAACTGTCTAGGAGGATTGCTTGAAGACGTCTTGTCCAGCCCCCGAAGGGATCAGAGACATGACAGTCGCAAGGCTACCCGAACAGCAAGGTTGCCTATCGAGGAATACATCAGCCAACGCGACGGTACGACGGACAAAACCCTAGTACCACAGACCCTAATGGACCTCTGTCGTAAAGAGCAAAGGTTAACTGTGACGTTAGGATATTCTTGCGAGAAACGATCGATTCGTCTCGACTCGTAGGGAAAAGCCTTAGGTAATGGGGATAAGAACCGGTTTTCTAAGCACCGGGGCCTTGCAGGTCAGTCCAAAATGGACTCTTGCATACTATTCATGGGCCACACTCTCCAAAGTCGAATCTCGACAAGGAGGGAAACAACCGCTTACGAGTCCTCTCGACTTGTAGGAGGGAAAATTCTCTTGTGAGATCCTTACGACTCTCAAGAGAAAACACGCTGATCCTCACGATTCCTAAGGATGAAATACACCTACGAGATCCTCTCGACTCGTAGAGAGAAAAAATCTTTATGAGACCCTTACGGCTCATGAAGTTGAAAAGTCTTAGGTAGCAGATCTGAACCTGCTTCCTAAGCCATCACTACCTCTCGGAGAGTTCAGGATGAAATGTCATCTACCATCTATGGGCCACGTTTGCCAAAGCCACATTCGCTGCTGAAGTGAAGAAGCTACTTATGGGTCCTCATGATTCGTAAGGAAAAATACCCGAGTGAGATCCTTACGACTCACGGAGGTAATGAACACTTAGAAATCCTCACGATTTCTAGGGAGAATTTTCACCCACGAGATCCTCTCGACTCGTAGGGAGAAATACCTTTATGAGATCCTTACAGCTCATGAAGACGAAGAAAGTCTTAGGCTACAAGGACCCTAAACTTGTCTCCTAAGCCCTCAATTCTGTGGCCATGCATAACTCTGCACCACTTCATCCACGTACATACTTACGTAGGCAAAGTAGTGGGAGGGCATTTGTTCCCGCCAAAATTTTGGCTCATAACCTGCTCCCTTATATATAAAAATAAATAAATATAATAATAATAATAATAATAATAATAATAAAATAATAAAATGAAGGGAAAACTCCATATGCAAAGAATGTAACAAATGCCTCAAAGCCAATAGTTAAAACATTGTGAAGCAACGCTTCAGATGCAGCGCCAAGTGCGCTGCGCCCTAAACAGCGCACCACGTGCAAAGCACGTGTGCGCTAGCGCTAGGTGCGCTGCGCTCTAAGCAGCGCACCCCGTGTAAAGCATGTGTGCACTAGCGCTAGACGCGCTGCACTCCAAACAACGCACCACGTGTCAAACACGGGTGCGTTAGCGCAATGTGCGCTGCCTTTTAAGCAGCACATCATGTGCAAAGCACGGGTGCGCTAGCGCTGGAACCTAAAAGCTCCCCACCGTCAGATCAAAGATCTAATAATCATGATAAATCATTAATTAATCAGTAACTAAATTCTGTTAAGGAAAGATTTCTCAAAATCTTTCCAAATAACAAGATTATGCTCTGTAAATCAAAGCACCGTTGGATCAATGATCCAATAGTAAATAAAAATTACCAAAGACAATAAATTCTGTTATGGAAAGATTTTCTCAATCTTGTTAAAAACAAGAAGATTGCCTTCTGTAAAACAGAAGTCCTATGATCAAAGATCCAACGGTGGGGAAATATCCCCAAATCAATCAGAGTAAGATCTCTTTAACTGATTTAACAAATCAATTTGCCCTATATAAGAGCCCCAAGACTTCAAGTCTGAGAAAGAGAGACCCCCCTACAAACTTTGAGAAAAACTCAAAGAGAAAGAAAGGCAAGCCTTTAGAAAAAGAAGATCATTTCTTCATCTTCAAAGTAAAGAAATAGTTCTTGAACCACAAAGATGAAATCATCACGTAAAAAAAAGAACCATCTTCTAAAAAGATCTTAGATCTATAAAAAGACCAAGGTCTTTTGATTTAAAAGAAAAGATCAAAAAGTTCTAATCATAAAAAAATAAAAAGAAGTAAAATACTTCACTCACAGATCTTTTGATCTATAAAGGTAGAGCCTTTTATAAAAACAAGAACTTTTGTTCTTTGATCTTGAGGCAAAGCCTCCTTTGAAGAACATAAATTTGTTCTCTGATCATAAATTTGATCAAGTGCGCTTTGCGCCATTGAAAAGTGCCTTGCACTCATGAACTGCGCCCTTGCGCTCCTTGGATCGGCGCTCAGCTCCAAAACCTGCCACGTGTCAACCAGAGACACAATCTGTGCTTTGCGCTTCTAAAAATAGAGCACTGCGCTCATGGGCTGGCGCTTAGCGCCAAGCGCGCCACGTGTCACTCACGGATACACCAACAGATTAGCGCAACACGCTCATACACTAAAAGCGCAATGCGCCAACAAACTAGCGCTCAGCGCTAAGCGCGACACGTGTCCTCCTCATGTGCGCTATCCAACAGAAGCGCAATACGCTCTTTCCTTGGCGCAAAGCACCTGACGCGCCATATGGCGCACTGTCAGAACATACTTTTTTCTGATAAATACTATGCATTATTAAAAGGGCCGAGCCCAGATGAAGGCTCAATAGCCAGAACAATAAAATGTTCAACTCATATCAACTGAGCCCATATGCTCATAAACCTTTTAACAGACCTTAGTCCCAAATTGGACTATAGATCTCCCAATCAACTTTGGTTCAAGGGTACATCTCTGAACCCCTCTGATATATGTCGTTGTAATCCCTCAACGTCTTCAGAGAGGTGACAGGTCCCGACAACCATACAATCCATAGACTATGACGTTTCTAAACATTGGACTGTGGGGTCCTTAAACCCACGGACTATGATGTCCTTAACCTCGACTGTGAGGTCTTCAAACTCACGGACTATGATGTCCTTAACCTCGACCGTGATGTCTTAAAACTAACATTGTACTGTGGGGTCCTTAAACCCACGGACTATGATGTCCTTAACCTTGACTGTGAGGTCTTTAAACTCACGGACTATGATGTCCTTAACTTTGACCGGGATGTCTTTAAACTAACAATGGACCACCATGTCCTTAAACTGGTAATCGACCGCAATGTCCCTAAACTAAACAATAGAGTCAAAATGCTCTTTTGTTGGATTTAAACGATCCCGTTAAGTTGATCTCAGTCTAAAATTAGACTGACGTGTTCTTAACAAACGTTGAGTTGATCTTAGTCTAAAATTAGACTAACGTATCCTTAACAAACATTTTAGTTTATCTTAGTCTAAAATGAGACTAACGTATCCTTAAACACAACCCCAAACCCAAATCTAAGAAGATACGGATTTGGACTAATCCACGTCCTACGGGCGACAACATAAATTAGTCTCCGTATACAATCCACGGGCAACCACAAATAAAACAAACATACATGACACGAAGTGACCATCTGGAGAAGGAGGAAGTTGTTACCGCGATGCGGTAGCGTAATTAACTGCAGGGGCTTGCGCCTGCAGGGAAGAGTGTCCCCACAATCAAAAAACCCCTCGAACGAGGGGGAATCTGACTAAGTCTGCTACATCGGCCGCATCCTTTTAAACCATCGATGCATGGTGTCATAAATCAACTTGGCATCTTTGGAGAGGTAGACGGATAGCACCAATTAGTATCTGCCCCCAGATTCAGGCAAGACATCCAGTCTTCCTGGTTTCTGGCGGTAAACAGATTCTGGCACGCCCGGTGGGACCTTTTCCTCTTTCCACTCCACACTTCGTGTGTCGTGTTCGTGAACGAATCGCGGTTTGCTATGGTTGCCTGTGGATTCGAGCTACTAAGATTTGGTGTCTTGCTCCGTGCAGAAAACAGAAGATCAATGGCTTCAAACTGCACTAACTGCAACTGCAACTCTCGCTCCGTCCTGTCCGGAGGAGTGACTTACGGGCCCCAAGCGGCCTCCATCTTCGCTATGCCGGTGGAACAGGTGACTCAGGCCACCACTGGGCTATTCTTCGGGACCATGATCCCACCAATGAGCTTCAACGCCCCATTACCGTCGTAAGAACCTCCGAAGAAGTCGGTCTTTGATCGGCTTACAACTACCGCGGCCCCTCTCAACGGGTCGCCCAAATCCAGTGCCTCAGTTTTCAACAGATTGGGCCAAAGCTTAAGTGGGCCCGTGAAAAAGCCCGCAGTTCCTGAAGAGGTCATCCCAAAACGGATAGCCATTCCTACTCCTGAAGTCCCCAAGACGGCTTCTCCTCCTAAGGGGTCGGTCTTCACAAGACTGATCATTTCAGCTCCAACTCCATGTGAAGTCATAAGGGTTGTTTCCCCTGTTCGAAAGTCGGCCTTTGCAAGACTGACTACCCTCTCTTAGCAAGCATCTGTCTTTGACAGGCTGGCGCCAACAGCAGACTTTCATCAGAATAGGGGGCACGGAAAAGCTAATCCAACAGCGGAGGTGATCCCGGCCGCACGACATGCTCGACGTCGCCACTGCCACCGAGTGAGGAAAGCTGGGGACAATTCCCCTTCTGGACTAACTCCGCCAACTTCTTTGAGAAACTGTTTCTCAATAAACTCTAACTCCTGAGTATATAGATACTGGATTAGAATCCCACATCTGTAGGGCGTTACAGATGCTGAGAAGGAGCAGAGAATTGAGAATGGATGATTTTATCCTTAATGTCGGCTTTCGGAGCAATTGTTGCTATTGATGAAAATCATCAGGTGTTGCCTAAACAAAAAACTTTTGGTTTCTTTTAACCAAAAGAATGTTTTTCAGTTAACAGCACACGGAAAATGAGTTAGTGAACTCTAGGACTTATGCATATTGATGTATGTTGTTCAATGTCCAAACGGACAAGGGGTTGGTTCTAGGTATTCCATATTGAGAATGTGATTCTTTCTCAGATTGCTCAGCTGCGGGTCTGTTCCATGATGAGTAATGTTGAGTTGCCTTTTTCAGTTTTGGGGATGCATCAGAAATAGATGCATATCAATTGATACTAGTTCCATCTAAACAAGTGACTCTTTTCTATATGGGATATAAAATAGTGTTCATCTTAAAATTGTTAAAATATGGGGTTATCCGGTTTGTGTTTAAAAGCATAATCCGGATAAACTCGACACGTTTTGGAAATAACAGTCTGTGGGTTATTCTAAGATTTTACGAGGGATAGTTTCTACCATTTTCTAGTTCAAAAGTGTTTTGTTCTTGCCTCGCTACCTCCTTGGTTAAGGAATTTCTTGCAAAAGAAATTAGTAGGAGTATGGTACAACTGGAAGTGATTCCAGAACCATAAAATATTACCGAAAGTTTAGTAGAACCTGATGATCCAATTGACCCTAACAGACCATTGCTACTCCGTAGATCTAGTAGGTGACCTCAGCCACCCGAGAGATATTTCGGTTTTCTCGTAGACGATGACTAGGAGGCTTGCATCATGTGATGATGACCCTACTAGCTATCAGTATACCATAGGAAATGGTGACTTCCGACTGATGGCTGAATGCCAAGTTATCCAAGTCGGACTCCATGCGCTACAACAAATTATAGACTTTGTTGTGTGCTCCTGAAAGAGGCAAAGCCCATAAGGAGCAAGAAGATCTTTCGAGATCAGTGCTAATGAAAGAGTATTAACTTAGTAAGGCCAGACTTGTAGTTAACATGTATTCATCAAATACCCGATGTGGATTGTGATCATACTGTTACTTCAAAGTCTGTATTGAAGTCTATACGGATAAAATTCGCCACTGTTGTTTTCATGACTATGATATCTGGTATGAGTATGATTATAATGTCTTTCTAAATTGGATTTAGAAGTGTACGCGTATATGACTCTACCAGAGAATTGTCTTAGTCAGAGGGAGCAGCGGAAAGTGTGCAAAGTTGCTTAAGTCTATTTATAGACAAAAGCAGGCATAGTGGAGATGGATCATTTGCTTTTGATGCAACGATCAAAGTTTTTGACTTCATCAAAATAAGAGATGAACCAGATATTTTTAAGAAATCTGTAGGGAGTACTGTCAGATTTTGCATACTGATGTGGATAATATATTCTTAATAGGAAGTGATATTCCTATACTACGATTCGGTCAAACGTTGGTAGTCACTTTAGTTTCTCTTTTTGTGGATTATACATATGTCAATGATTTTGGTGATTAGGTCTATAAAGTTAGAGCTGGTAGGGGTTTTGGGATTTTTCCAATTCTGGTATAATGACACCATTTTAAAGTGGTTTAGAATGGAGGACTCCTAGTGAGGTAATGTACCCGCAGGTAATGGGGTCACTCTCTCTAAAATGATGTCTTTCAGGACTAATGAAGAGAGAGACCCGCATGAATGACATTCGACATGCTTCGGCAGTGAGGTCAATCATGCGATGTTCAATACCGGACCAGATATTGCTTTTACACTTGATGTAGTAAGCATACATTAATCCAATCTTGGAGAAACATAGAAAGAAGTTAAGAACATATGAGATGTTCTAGGTGTATGGTAATAGTAGACTCTTTCGGGAGGCAATTACCGATTCCAGCTTCCGCAGTGATAAGGGTGACAAAATATTTGTCGTAAGTCATTAGTTTACATTCTTATGAGGAGCAGTACATTTGAAGAGTTCTAATCGAGATACTGGGGTAGTCAAGAAGCTAGATACTGATTGTGAATCAGCAGAGGATACATCCTAAGTATTTGTTTGGATAAAGATATTCATTTGTGAACTAGGTCCTATCAGCTATTCAAACAATATTCTAAGATAAGTATCGCACAATTTCGGAAGATAGTTGATCTCCGTGAAGTTGAGATTCAGAGAGATATAGTTAGAAACATATTAGCGGATCCACTCACTGAGGCTATTTCTCGAACTCAGTTTGCGAAACTGTCAGTACAGAAGTTGGGTATGTAGTAGCACATGAGATGTGTCAATGCAATACCGTAATTATTGTCCTTGAGTGCAAGTGGGAGATTGTTGGATACATGTGCCCTCAAGACAATTATCGTAATTGCGGTAATGCAAATACTGAATTCGAGGAAGGCCTATACCAAGAACAGTCTTACTTAAGATGATAGTGTGCTATCTGATTTGTCTTTATCTGTCATGTTAATGCAAGATTTTAGTTATCACGTACCGCAAATACATGAGATAAAACCCATAGGATCTTTGTTTGACTATCAGGATTATGATAAGGATCAAACTAGTGGGGCCTGGTGTTAGTGAGATATGCCCTAGAGGCCATTATTGTATCATACTGGATTGCATATTACATATTGGAAGCTTAAGATATTCACAGTTATAATAACAGTCTTGCTCGAAATGGTAGTATACTACTTGGTTTGATTCTATCTCAATATGTACATATGTTTCTTTCAGCATATCGCTTATACATATTGGTAGAGCCCTTAAGATGTTTGCTTGACTACCAACGTTATGATGACAATCACACTAGTGGGGGTTGAGTACTCTATAAGTACATCCTTATACAAGTCACTAGTCGTAGGATTATCGAGATGGGGCATCGATACTCCAGAGTAGACTAGTGTATATGCTTCTCATTCCAGCAGGGGAGATGGTATGTCCCACAGCCATTAGTAAGTCGTATTGGAGATAGTATACAGGTGCTCATTAGGTTATGAGTTACACTGGACAGGACTCGTTGGAAACTGCTGGTTGGAATTATATCTATCATCAGGTAGCAGTTCCCAGGTGACATGAGTACAGCTTAGTCCGTTGACTTGATATCGCTATTTCGTCTCGAGTGTGTTCCCACTGTTCTTAGATTACTACCCTACCACGGCTCAAAGGAGTCGTGAAAACAAATAGTAGTTGGGTGCAATCCTGAAGCACTTGGATCCAGTAGCAGTTAGATAGGATTCGTCTCTCCAGGTATAGGGAGTTGATATCGCGCTGTGTTCGGAAAGCCATTACACAAAGTCCCTGGCCAGGGCAAGCGAGGTTTACCGGTAGGTACTCCAGTAGTTCTCAAGGTGTATTGGGCTCTGCTCCGGCATGACTTATTGCGCTATTAGGGGTCTGACGTTTACCATCCCCTCAGGCCCAATATGCGAGTATCTCAGACGAACAGACCTGACTGTATGGAGATTGTCACAGATAGGCTCAATAGGAGTTCGGATGAGTTTGCTCATTGGCCTTTTTATCGACAGATACCTGGGTAGCCGTTACATGCAGCTAGTACCGCTGACGTGCTTGTGGTTAAACCCACTGCCAGCATACTGTCGAGTCTTTAGAGTCCCATACAAAGGGTTTCCCTGCTTCGGGCGAAACGATGTAGAGACCGTATGGTTTTACGGCGGGGTTTCGATCACATACGTGTACTTGTGCACGGATGATGTTTTGACGGATAATACTAGTGGGCTTTGGTTTAAATCGGATCCTAGTATTATATTATTGGATTATTATCATCTCATTGTATTCGTATTTTTCGGAATACGAATACGGGTATGCATATACGGTGAGAGCATTCTTGTAATTTTACAAGGCAAACTTCTAGAAGGGAACACCTCATTATTGGATTATCTATTTTTGCAAAATAGATTAATGATGTGTAATTGGAGAGACATACTTGGCGTGGGTGAAGTATGGCTATTTTGATTTGTTTATTCATTTGTTCTCACTATTGAAGCATGTGTAATATATTGTATTGAAATTTATTCCATGGTTCAATAAGTGAGTAGGGAGAAAAGAGCCATTCTCTACACTTAGCCTTTTCACTTGAGTTCATTTTGCTTTCTTGCATTCTCTCTCCAAGTTTCCTCTTCTTCTACCTCAAGAACCCTAATCTTCACATGAGTTATGAAACATAGGGTTCAATGAGATAAAACACTCTACTAGCTACTTTACATCACCTAGGCTACTTAGATTAGCGAGCTATGTACCCCAGTTACCTCGGTTTAGAGGTAGGAGCTCAAAATACATGCTTTCGGGTGGATCATTTTTGACGCGAGGAGGCCGACGTTGCAACCTTCATCCATTCTTCTAGGAGCCAAGGAGAGGAGGAAAAGAAGACCCGAAGGACTTGTTCACGGAGGTATAACCATCTATCATAGTAGTTAAACCTCCTAGTTAGTTTAGCTAGTTAAGGTTCCGTAAAGATCCTGGAGTTTAGTCGGTGTTGCGAAGCTCATTAAAATCGTTTATGAAAATTCCGCCTTCCCGCGAACTCACAGGGTGCGCGACATCGACTTACAGTGGTATCAGAGCCTACTAAACCTTAACTAGCTAGTTAGTAAGTAGTTAGAAATTCGATCGACGAAAAATCCCGAAATCACAATTCAAAAACCTTGTTTTCTGTCTATTTTCTAAACCGGTCTAAATTTTTTTCAGAGACCTTAAAAATACAAGCAGCATTTTATTAGAACACGGAAGAAAAACAAGGAGTTAACTTGCCGAGACTACCGCAGAAGCACGGCGAAACAGTGCGTTTTGCCGCGGATCCGCAGCCGAGTCGAGCCCGAGTTAGCCCGATTTTCTCCTGTGGGTCTATTCTGTGGAATTGTGATTTCTGGTATATTTGGTTTCTACCCAGATTGTTTGTATACTGGATTGTGCTTGGGGTGGACACGGATTTAGTTTATCGATCGAAATTCTAAGATTACTTGGCTAATCGGGTTTTCTGTGTTTGGATATATGATTCTAAACGTCTACTAATCGCTATACGTCGATTAGTGGGGGTTGCACATATCTGTGATTTGTGATTGTGGTTTGTGTATATGGAGTATTGGATCGTCGTGAATGAATAGCCGGGGGATGTGAGAAGAGTGTTTTCTTTTATTTCATTCATGTAATTTTTAAATGTGATGTAATATTATTTTACGGGGCACAACCGGGTTGAGGTTGTAGCAACAGTTGTATTATTTCATTTACTGTTTTTGCTCCTAAGATAGACCCAAGGTAGGGTGCACAAACTACCGGGATCTTGAAGTTCCGAGTGGCCTACTCATTTTACTGAGGGAGGTTGCTTCACTTCGGGAATTTGGCGGGTAGTTTGCCACACCCGTAGGGGTCTAGGGTGGGGTTTGGTTATTCATCACGACCGTGGAATTTGTCTTTTGTTATAGGTTTAAACGAAACGCGGAATTCCTAGTATATCCAATATATTCATCTATGATCTGGAATGCCTATTATTAAGTAAGACGGATGGATATATATATATATATATATATATATATATATATATATATATATATATATATATAGTAAGCGTTGCTTATGTTTTGCATCCGCGCTAGTCCAGCCCCCGCTCCGCCGTTAGTTAAGTAACCCAACGGTGCATGACGGAGCCCCGTGGCGAATGCGATGGCATAAGCGTACGTTGTATTTTTGTTTCTTTTCTGCAATGATAGGATTAAATGATGGGACCGCGTTAACATTGATTAACGCAAGCAAAACAAACCAAACCTTAATCGTTGGAACAGTTTCAAAACCACTCGGTTTTCTTCAAAATGCAACTTTTAAATGCGGAGCCTAAATCGCTCCTTTTAAAAAGATATCATGGTTCCTTCGACTATATCAAGTTCATTACGCTCACGGTTTCGCCAAAACCATTCGTAGCCCTCCGTCATTTCAGATGGGTATTCAGTAGTATTCAAGCTATGCATTTTGATCTTCGCCAAGACATAGTGATTGATAGTGTCACGCCCCGCTTCCCAAAATACGGAATACGAGGGGTAGACAAGGCCAGCCATGCTCCTACGGTCAAGAAAATGTCCTGCCGTAGTCACACTTCGGCTTCTAGTTTATCATGGTAAACAGTAAACGATGCGCAGGTAATGAGAAATGCAGTAACTGAAAGATACAATAATATAAACTGACCTGAAATGGAACAAACGAAAGTAACTCGGAGTAGCAAGTCAAGAAGTCTGTGAAGTACGTCTAGTTCTGATCCAAGCTAAATCTTCTCCTCACACTGAGCATGCATACTCAGGTCGTCAGAGCGACACAATAGCAATATAATATATATGAAATCAAGCGACAGTTCTAACAATGGTAATGAATATGAATAACAGTAAATCAACGACAGCATGAATATGAATGTGCAGTAATAAATGCAGCGGAACAGTAAATCAGTATAACAATATGTCACGTATGCCACACAGTATATAAGGAATAAAATGCCAGTATCCCTATCAGTCTCTAAGTCTCACTGTACAGGTCACTAAGCCTATCGTCAGTCCAAGTGTGAGAGTCAACCACTCGTGAGTGTCCTCCACCCAAGGGTAGAACCCAAGGGCAAGGGACCACGGGCCTAACATGTAACAAGAATATCACGGTGTATATATCACGTACCCTGTAAATCTCCATATAACTCCCTAAATATATAAGCCGGCATGGGACTCCCGAGATTCTGTTGAACTCACACTTAAACTACCCCACACCCCGTGGTCTACATCAAACGCTAACCACAACCCTAAATACTAATCGATCCGTGACAAGTCTGCGCGAGAACTGGAGGCAGGACCTCCATCAAGCACGTCCCGACTAATACTCAAGATAAATGGCAGTGTCGGATGCCTTATCTGTGACACCCGTGCAAGCGCTTCCATAAGTGTCCCATACCACTTATAGTCACACGTACACGCATCCCACAGACGTCGACAATGCAATAGAATAATAGGTCACTGATTGTGTACAAGTACGTATCACTTTCACTTAATCACGAATACACGAATACTGACGTACTTGCCACAATCATCACTAAAATCTAACACTGGGTGAATGCACGATATCACTAGGTTATCACTACAATGATACAGGTATGACATGATGCATGAACAGTATAAGAAGCACAATTAAGGTGTCATAAAAACAATAGTCTATCACTTGCACGATTTATCAGGAAACGTACGTATATAATTTAGCGAAACAATAAACAGGTAGTAATTAGTATGTTCAGTTATCCATCCATAGAATTTTGTTTCAAGTCAATCGGGTTTCAGGATCATTAGTTATAACTGTTTCATTTTAAGCGCACGCGGCTGGAAATCCGGTTTCAGAATCAGGAATCCATTTCGCAACGCATTTTAACCCCAGTAGGGATCAGAATTTAGCGATGCTACAGTTGAATTAATTCTAGGGTTTTCAGTAAAGTTTTCAACGCAACAAACGGATCTTCAATCGCGTCTGTACGTTAGGAGTTATAATCTGTTTAACACTAATATGTCAGTTCTGATTTTGATGGGACTGTTATGCGTCCCGATCTTCTAAATTACAATTTAAATATCAAACGGTAACGAAACAGAATGAAATCAATTGTGTTGTCTAGATAACAGATTTATCTATAGTGAACAGCGGGGTTCCGCAACCTAAGAGTTA
This sequence comes from Agapanthus africanus, assembly GCA_030015575.1. NCBI lineage: Eukaryota > Viridiplantae > Streptophyta > Magnoliopsida > Asparagales > Amaryllidaceae > Agapanthus > Agapanthus africanus. The sequence continues at coordinate 12,573,528 of JASDDO010000001.1, forward strand.
AGTAAATCCTGTGGTATCCAATACGGAACAGCAAGCAACGGCTGGAGTCGCTCTGGACTGCGGTCCAGAGTCGTACTCCGATATAATTATCATCACGATTTGAGTACAGGAATGTACGGAAATCAGCACAGGGTTAAAGTTCGTCGAGTTAGCTTCGATTTGAGCCCTCGAACGCACCATTCTAATATGTATATAATTTATGGTGAATTTAACGATTTTCAGATGCAAGGAAATTCCAGTTTTACGGTTAAACTTGAGAGTAGTTGTTTTAGTCATGAACGGTCATATTTTCTAGCAAAACATGCGCAGGGTATCCATCACATCAAGGGCCAAAGCATTATATTCAGTTCCGTCAAATTTGATAATGATTTTCTATGATAACAAGCATCGAACAGTTTGTGGCAATATTTACATAAGGCAAAACATGTGATATATCTACGATTTTAATTTGTAAACTAGTAATACATAGCATGTAGCAAGTAAGAACTTGCCTGGAGGTGTCTAGGCGGTGCACGGCAGTGGTAAAGGCACGAACGCGCGACGGGCAAGCACCGCGACGGCTACGGCTCCGAGTGACAAAAACCTCGATCCTGGCTCGAGCTTGACGGAGTTGGCTGTTGCGGGCTCGGGTAATGTCGGGGCTGGGGATCGTCGATACCGTTGAGGCCTATAGGGAGCAAGATGGGAGTGAGACAGTTTAGAGAGAGGAGAGAGAATCAAATAGAGAGAGAGAGAGAATGTGTTAGAAAGAGAGAGGGAGAGGGAAACTCAGTGAAAGAGAGAGGGAGACAGTGAGGGGAAGGGAGAGAGTTACAGAGAGAGAGAGGTAACAGAGTGAGAGAGAGAGAGTAATGAGAGGTAGAGGGATCGAGAGAGAGAACGAGACAGAGTGAGAGGGAGCTGTAGGAAGAGAGAGAGAAAGCAGGGGGAGGTCGAGCTCGGGAAATGGTGCAGGCGAGGCGCTCGGGGCAGGGAAGGAAAGGGCGAGGATGAGTGATTGTGTGAGGAAGAGAAGGAGGTGGTTGCGTCGTGATGGAGGTGGTGCAAGGTGGTCACGGCGGGGCTCGGTGGATTCGAGGGTGCAGAGAGTGGGGTCTTGTGGTGGGTGTGATGGCGTGAGTTCGGGAGAGGAAGGGGAGAACGAGAAACAGAGAGGGAGAGGAATGAGATGAGAGTGTGATGGAAGGGAGGGGCGAAGAGAGAGAGGTGAGCTATGATGGAGCAGGCGCGAGACGTGGGTGTAACGGCAGCGTGAGCGAGGGCGGAGGCGGCGGGAGCGAATCGCGCGTGAAGGGAAAGAGCCGTTGGGAAATTGAAGAAGGAGATGAACAGGAGCAGGCAGTAGTGGGCCTGGGGAGAAATTTTTTGTGATTTTATTAAAATAAAATTCGTGGGCTTAGTGGGGAAACGGGCCGGGGTTGAGGGAAAATTAAGTGAAAAAGAATTAGAGAAGAAGAGGGCCGGGCTTGGTTTACGGGCTGGAGTTTAACGGGCCGGGCCAAAAATAAAAGAAATAGGGAAATGGGTTAAGAGTTTTGGGCTGGGCTGAATTAAAAAGAAAATTAACAAATAAATAAGATGAAGGGGCCAAAAAATTTGAATAAAAGAATTGGGAAAGAAAATAGGAAGTGGGCTGGAAAAGAATGGGCCAAGGTTTATTAGGGAATTAAAAAGGAAATCATTTAATTATTGAGTGGGCTGGGCAACGGGCCGAATGAATTAAAAAGGAATTTGAGAGTAATTTTGGTAAGGAAATTGGGCTGGAAAATAATTATAGTTTGGGTTTGGGTTGAAGCGGCTGCGGGGAAAAATCAAATGGAAAAGATTTTGTTTTGTGTTCTAAATTCCATAACAGGGAAATGGCTGAGACAGAGGAAAGAAAGATAGGATCTGGGTTTAATAAGATTTTGAAAATAACTAAATAATTATAACTAAATCTTATAGGTAAAAGAAATACGGATTTAGACGTATAAGAAAAACTGGGTATTACATCATACCACCCTTACAAAAATTTCGTCCTCGAAATTTAAAATAAACGATAAGTTATACCAACAAAACGAAGCTATTAGATTGCACACTAACACCAAAGATTTATTAGGGACGAAGAAATTTGAAAATTTATATATAAGTAAGAACAACATACGAAAGGTAGGTCTAAATAGGTATAAAGCAAAATAACTATAAGAGCAATTACGAGTATAAGAGAATATAGGTATCAATAGCGAACAATAATAATCAAAGAGTGTTCGATAAAAGTCGAATCCCACATATGTGCACATCTAAGTAAATCAAAATAACAAACAGAAATAATAAGTATAAGGCTCAACCACTTATAATAGTAAGCATATGCATAATACTAGAAATAAAGTAACGATAATAAAGTAGTGAAGGATTTGTCTGTAGTTTAAAACATTTTAGGACGATGTATCGATCAAGTAGTTTTGAATCAACTTAGAAAACTCACATAACGAAAACAGGAACATGGTACGACATATGCGCAGTGTAAGTTTGCGCTACTGAAAATGAGAATAATAATAATGTACCTAAAATACATAAAACGGAGTAGTCAATAACACGTACTCTTTTGATAAATTTGAAGTACTGAAAACTAAATTTTGAATAACAGTGTCCCTAAATATAATTAGGGTAATAGGAGAAACACAAATAGGTATAGGGCTAGATAGGGTAATGATTATAAGGAAGTGTGGCTCAATCAGAAGGTTGAAGTATGTCAGCTTTAGGCTGAAGATCAAGGAGATTGGGATCGGGTCAGCATAGAAAGTAATGGTGAGCAACGAAAGGACTACAAGGTAAAAATATAGGGGAGACTAACGATCGATAAATCCCATGAATCAAGAATTTGAAAAGCTAATGAACTCGATAATTCATAAGGAAGGTCCTGCTCCCAGAAGGATCTCAAACAGGGTACAGACGAAGGATGAATGGTGGCTCATTCCAAGGATCAGGGTGCAGTACTTTCTAATCGAACGGGGTGAAAACTATACAATGAGTAGGGTGGACAGTCAGGAATCTCAACAGAAAGATAAATGGATAAGGCAATAAACAAGTATTAAACGAACCAATAATCAAAAGGTTTAAGAATACAGAAGATTCATTTCATTCCAGAAAATTTGATACAAGTCATTCTCAAGGACGAAAAGTGGCCCTAAACTATACACAAATTTTATTTGGTCAGAAAGACAACATCCCAAAGGAATTCCGTCAGTCGCGGTTGTAGAGATTCAGCAGGTTGCGGTAGGCTCGCGCACTCAGGTAGGGGCGTCCATTTCCATATCGTCTCGCAGGCATTGCCACTGGAAGTTCTTCCATGGCAGGGTCTTGATCTTCTGGTCCTTCTTCTTCGGATGGAGCTTCTTCATCGAGATCCGATTCCATGTGATCCTCTCCTTCTGGGTTTTCTTCCATGGGGTCTTCCTCCACTGGATTTTCTTCTATTGGATCTCCTTCAGGATCTTCCTCTATCGGGTCTTCTTCTATAGGGTTCTCTTCAGGATCTTCTTCTTCTTCGTCGGAATCAGCTATTACGTTAAACTCTGGGGCGGCTGCTTCTTCGTCCTCTGAATCGTTGTTTCCAAAGTCGACCTGGGGACCGTTGATCTCATCGTCAGAACTCGTCATCGTGTGGTCTAAGGAAACACATGACTGTGCATCCTCGTCTAGATGCGGCGCTGCTCCAGGATGGGCCATGGCCTGAAAAGAGAAGTCATGATTAGACAGTGGATTATATCAAGGAAAGCTCAGGGTACGAAATATAGGAAAATATGCGGTTGCAGGAACTGAAAGATCAGAATGAAAATACTGTGATAATGAATAGAATTTGACATAGAGAAAGCATGAGAATGATACACATATTATGATTCAAATTTTATTTCATTCAACTAAAGTTCGACGGATACAAAGGTTCAAATGGAAGAAAATATTCATAAAAGATGACAACATTATTATTGAAATTGGAAATCATAGAATTCTTCTTCGATTGCCAGAACGCTGCATCATCGTTACGCGAATTGAATCCCGCGTTAGATCCGCCTTATGGTCGAAGTTCAAACTACGCGATGATCCTCACTTGGTAGAAGTGGGGAGTGTGGACGAGTTTCCTCCTTGTAGTTCTTTCCTTTCTGGGCAACCGTTGATGAGGTGTTCGTTGGAACCGCATATTAGACATTTCCCTTGGGCGCGGCGACAATCCCTCTGAAGGTGTCCTGGCCTCTTACAATATCCACAGCAAGGGTTCTTCTGATGCTTCTGTTGACGCTTCATCTTCTTCTCTTTTCCTCGTCCAATAAGGATCCCTTTATGATAGGAGACTCCCGCTGGTGCCTGATTCACCTGTCTTCTCAATCCTTCAGCTAATAAGTCGTTTGTCCGCTCCTGGGCTTCCCTTAAACCTTGCAGTATACTCAGAATCTCAACGGTCTGATTCTGGGGAGCGGATAAAGATGAAGAGTCGTTGGAAGACATGATCCTGAAACAACAATTTCGAGAATGATATGAGTCACACGCTAAATGAATCAAAATATGATATGGATAGAACAAGGATTCAAGAATATCAGAGATGATGAATATCATTACAAGTGGAGAATCAACTGTATCACTTTAAGTCACTTGAATAGAGTACGGTAGTGCAATTGCAACCACGTAATCTTGTCAAGTCACCTGAAACCATAGTGAAGGGATAGCTGGACACACGATGTGAATATGGATCAAGAATGACAAGTTTACAACCTAGACTGAAGGGTGTCTTAGATTGTCAAACAATGCACGGAAAACTGCAATCTCAAACGATGCAAAACCTGGCTCTGATACCAACTAAACCATGTCACGCCCCGCTTCCCAAAATACGGAATACGAGGGGTAGACAAGGCCAGCCATGCTCCTACGGTCAAGGAAATGTCCTGCCGTAGTCACACTTCGGCTTCTAGTTTATCATGGTAAACAGTAAACGATGCGCAGGTAATGAGAAATGCAGTAACTGAAAGATACAATAATATAAACTGACCTGAAATGGAACAAACGAAAGTAACTCGGAGTAGCAAGTCAAGAAGTCTGTGAAGTACGTCTAGTTCTGATCCAAGCTAAATCTTCTCCTCACACTGAGCATGCATACTCAGGTCGTCAGAGCGACACAATAGCAATACAATATATATGAAATCAAGCGACAGTTCTAACAATGGTAATGAATATGAATAACAGTAAATCAACGACAGCATGAATATGAATGTGCAGTAATAAATGCAGCGGAACAGTAAATCAGTATAACAATATGTCACGTATGCCACACAGTATATAAGGAATAAAATGCCAGTATCCCTATCAGTCTCTAAGTCTCACTGTACAGGTCACTAAGCCTATCGTCAGTCCAAGTGTGAGAGTCAACCACTCGTGAGTGTCCTCCACCCAAGGGTAGAACCCAAGGGCAAGGGACCACGGGCCCAACATGTAACAAGAATATCACGGTGTATATATCACGTACCCTGTAAATCTCCATATAACTCCCTAAATATATAAGCCGGCATGGGACTCCCGAGATTCTGTTGAACTCACACTTAAACTACCCCACACCCCGTGGTCTACATCAAACGCTAACCACAACCCTAAATACTAATCGATCCGTGACAAGTCTGCGCGAGAACTGGAGGCAGGACCTCCATCAAGCACGTCCCGACTAATACTCAAGATAAATGGCAGTGTCGGATGCCTTATCTGTGACACCCGTGCAAGCGCTTCCATAAGTGTCCCATACCACTTATAGTCACACGTACACGCATCCCACAGACGTCGACAATGCAATAGAATAATAAGTCACTGATTGTGTACAAGTACGTATCACTTTCACTTAATCACGAATACACGAATACTGACGTACTTGCCACAATCATCACTAAAATCTAACACTGGGTGAATGCACGATATCACTAGGTTATCACTACAATGATACAGGTATGACATGATGCATGAACAGTATAAGAAGCACAATTAAGGTGTCATAAAAACAATAGTCTATCACTTGCACGATTTATCAGGAAACGTACGTATATAATTTAGCGAAACAATAAACAGGTAGTAATTAGTATGTTCAGTTATCCATCCATAGAATTTTGTTTCAAGTCAATCGGGTTTCAGGATCATTAGTTATAACTGTTTCATTTTAAGCGCACGCGGCTGGAAATCCGGTTTCAGAATCAGGAATCCATTTCGCAACGCATTTTAACCCCAGTAGAGATCAGAATTTAGCGACGCTACAGTTGAATTAATTCTAGGGTTTTCAGTAAAGTTTTCAACTCAACAAACGGATCTTCAATCGCATCTGTACGTTAGGAGTTATAATCTGTTTAACACTAATATGTCAGTTCTGATTTTGATGGGACTGTTATGCGTCCCGATCTTCTAAATTACAATTTAAATATCAAACGGTAACGAAACAGAATGAAATCAATTGTTTTGTCTAGCTAATAGATTTATATATAGTGAACAGTGGGGTTCCGCAACCTAAGAGTTAAGTAAATCCTGTGGTATCCAATACGGAACAGCAAGCAACGGCTGGAGTCGCTCTGGACTGCGGTCCAGAGTCGTACTCCGATATAATTATCATCACTATTTGAGTACAGGAATGTCTGGAAATCAGCACAGGGTTAAAGTTCGTCGAGTTAGATTCGATTTGAGCCCTCGAACGCACCATTCTAATATGTATATAATTTATGGTGAATTTAACGATTTTCAGATGCAAGGAAATTCCAGTTTTACGGTTAAACTTGAGAGTAGTTGTTTTAGTCATGAACGGTCATATTTTCTAGCAAAACTTGCGCAGGGTATCCATCACATCAAGGGCCAAAGCATTATATTCAGTTCCGTCAAATTTGATAATGATTTTCTATGATAACAAGCATCGAACAGTTTGTGGCAATATTTACATAAGGCAAAACATGTGATATATCTACGATTTTAATTTGTAAACTAGTAATATATAGCATGTAGCAAGTAAGAACTTGCCTGGAGGTGTCTAGGCGGTGCACGGCAGTGGTAAAGGCACGAACGCGCGACGGGCAAGCACCGCGACGGCTACGGCTCCGAGTGACAAAAACCTCGATCCTGGCTCGAGCTTGACGGAGTTGGCTGTTGCGGGCTCGGGTAATGTCGGGGCTGGGGATCGTCGATACCGTTGAGGCCTATGGGGAGCAAGATGGGAGTGAGACAGTTTAGAGAGAGGAGAGAGAACAAAATAGAGAGAGAGAGAATGTGTTAGAAAGAGAGAGGGAGAGGGAAACTCAGTGAAAGAGAGAGGGAGACAGTGAGGGGAAGGGAGAGAGTTACAGAGAGAGAGAGGTAACAGAGTGAGAGAGAGAGAGAGTAATGAGAGGTAGAGGGATCGAGAGAGAGAACGAGACAGAGTGAGAGGGAGCTGTAGGAAGAGAGAGAGAAAGCAGGGGGAGGTCGAGCTCGGGAAATGGTGCAGGCGAGGCGCTCGGGACAGGGAAGGAAAGGGGGAGGAGGAGTGATTGTGTGAGGAAGAGAAGGAGGTGGTTGCGTCGTGATGGAGGTGGTGCAAGGTGGTCATGGCGGGGCTCGGTGGATTCGAGGGTGCAGAGAGTGGGGTCTTGTGGTGGGTGTGATGGCGTGAGTTCGGGAGAGGAAGGGGAGAACGAGAAACAGAGAGGGAGAGGAATGAGATGAGAGTGTGATGGAAGGGAGGGGCGAAGAGAGAGAGGTGAGCTATGATGGAGCAGGCGCGAGACGTGGGTGTAACGGCAGCGTGAGCGAGGGCGGAGGCGGCGGGAGCGAATCGCGCGTGAAGGGAAAGAGCCGTTGGGAAATTGAAGAAGGAGATAAACAGGAGCAGGCAGTAGTGGGCCTGGGGAGAAAATTTTTGTGATTTTATTAAAATAAAATTCGTGGGCTTAGTGGGGAAACGGGCCGGGGTTGAGGGAAAATTAAGTGAAAAAGAATTAGAGAAGAAGAGGGCCGGGCTTGGTTTACGTGCTGGAGTTTAACGGGCCGGGCCAAAAATAAAAGAAATAGGGAAATGGGTTAAGAGTTTTGGGCTGGGCTGAATTAAAAAGAAAATTAACAAATAAATAAGATGAAGGGGCCAAAAAATTTGAATAAAAGAATTGGGAAAGAAAATAGGAAGTGGGCTGGAAAAGAATGGGCCAAGGTTTATTAGGGAATTAAAAAGGAAATCATTTAATTATTGAGTGGGCTGGGCAACGGGCCGAATGAATTAAAAAGGAATTTGAGAGTAATTTTGGTAAGGAAATTGGGCTGGAAAATAATTATAGTTTGGGTTTGGGTTGAAGCGGCTGCGAGGAAAAATCAAATGGAAAAGATTTTGTTTTGTGTTCTAAATTCCATAACAGGGAAATGGCTGAGACAGAGGAAAGAAAGATAGGATCTGGGTTTAATAAGATTTTGAAAATAACTAAATAATTATAACTAAATCTTATAGGTAAAAGAAATACGGATTTAGACGTATAAGAAAAACTGGGTATTACAGATAGCTGCTGGGTATTCATCTGTAGCATAGATAGATGCGTTGGTTTGGGACAGTTATACTACTATGTTTGCCTTCGTCAATTGTATGTACGGGTGGGTTCAAATTAACCTGGACAATGACGGGTAGAACATGACTTGCGACTAATGATATGTTAGCCTTCGTCAAGGTCATAAGATCTTGGGGCAAAAATCCACATTGGGAGTTTTTAAGGAAATTGAAACTTGTTGGTGTTGCATACCATTTAGAGTGTGATGATTTTGGTAGGATTCCTTCAAGGTTATCACACGATGATATTTGGATCCCGATCCTACTGTGAGTATCCGCTATTCATCGGGAGATTTTTTCACTAAAACAATCAAAGCTATAAACCAAGTAGGTTTCTAGAACAGTGTTAGCGGGGCTACGCTTCCAGGGAAAAGAGGTTATGTAATTAAGGAATTTCGTGAAAACGTTGGAAAACCTTCCTCGAAGTACCAACACTAGCCTGGCCGAAAAGTTAAGCAAGAATTGTAAGAGTGAGATTAATCCTGACTAATTCTTCTTTTATGGTTTGAGGAAGAATTCGAGAAACAGTGGGAGCCATCCTGTTTAGATAAACTAATAATCAATCTAAACTTGCAAGAGTATCATGCTGAGTGTTTCTTCTCTCTCTCCTAATTGCAGCGACCACAATGACCGAACTTAGGTTACTGCTAGATAATAATAAATTGACTGGGCCAAACTATAAAGATTGGCTAAGGAATGTTCAGATGTCCATTACCTATGACAACATGGGCTACCTCCTTTCTGCTAAAGCCCCCGCCGTCCCAGGTCCAGATTCCACTGTTGCGGATATTGATATCCGTAAAATATGGGAAAAGGATTGTGCGAGAGCCAAGTGCCTCATGTTAGACTCAATAGATTATGAACACCAGAAGCAGCATGTAACAACTCCATTTTTAGTATACATAAATTTGATTTAAATTTAAAGTATACTTGAGGTATTTAATGTTACTGTTACCACTTTAAGTATTTATTTCACAAAATAATTACAAGAAGGAGCTTGTAGCTCATTGGTAATACCTGCTGAACCAAGCCACCAGAGTTCAAATCCCCTGCCCCATATTATTTTCAGTATTTATTTTGTTTAAATTTTTATAGAAGTCCAACAGTTCACCTGAGATAACTCCCAAGTCTTAAACTGAACCTAAAAAACTAAATATACCAGCGCCTACCCCGGCGATCCCCCACCTTTCAAGACCCCGACTCGGCCGAGTCGGCCGGCGGACCGGCCGACTCGGGTCGGCACCGCGGGCCGGACTCGGCCGGACGGCCGAGTCGTCAACTGCAAAATTTTGTCTTTTCACATTCTAAACTCCCCTGCACACTCCAATTTATGAGATCGGTTCCAGAGAGCACATTAACACCCATTTACTTCAATTTTTAATGATTTTTACACCTTTTTTTACATTTTTTTAAAATTAAAAACCCTACATCTACCCTAACCCTATAAATACACCCCTACCCCTACCCTCTCACCCCAAAATTCTGAGCCCACTCTCTCAAAATTTCAAGAATCTTGTGCACTTTGAAAACGAGCTCGAGGCGAAGCTCCGACGAATTCCCGGCGGAACTTCCGGCGATCGTTTTAGGAATTACCGGCGACGACACAACACATCGGCGATTCCTCTACTTCCCTCTCACTCTCTTGTGTGATCTAAAACCCGTAAGTCCCAATTTCCACCTATCTCTTCTATCTAAAAATACGGATTCACAAAACCCGACGGAATCGGAACAAATCCGATTTCCGATTCGGTTTCCTATATAATTGTAACAACTCCATTTTTAGTATACATAAATTTGAATTAAATTTAAAGTATACTTGGGGTATTTAATGTTGCTGTTACCACTTTAAGTATTTATTTCACACAATAATTACAAGAAGGAGCTTGTAGCTCATTGGTAACACCTTGCACTGCTGAACTAAGCCACCAGAGTTCAAATCCCATGCCCCACATTATTTTTTGTATTTATTTTGTTTTAAATTCTTTGGAACCCCAACAGTCCACACACAATAACTCCCAAAACTTGAACTGAACCTGAAAATCTAAATATACCAGTGCCTACAACTCGAGACTCCCCACCTACCCGATCCCCGACTCGGCCGGCGCCGCCGGCCGGACTCGGTCGGACGGCCGAGTCGTCAATTGAAAAGTCATGACTTTTCAGCTCCTTAACCCCCCTACACACTCCATTTAATTGGATCGGTTCCAGAGAGCATATTAACACCTATTTACTACAATTTTTAATGAATTTCCTACATTTTTACAATTTTTTAATTAAAACCCTACACCTACCCTAACCCTATAAATACACCCCCTACCGTCTACCCTCTCACCCCAAAACTCTGAGCCCACTCTCTGAAAATTCCAAGAATCGTGTACTTTGAAAACGAGCTCGAGGCGAAGCTTTGACGAATTCCCGGCGGAACTTCCGGCGATCGTTTTAGAAACTACCGGCGACGACGCAACACATCGGCGATTCCTCTACTTCTCTCTCACTCTCTTGTGCGATCTAAAACCCGTAAGTCCCAATTTCTACCTATCTCTTCTATCTAAAAATACGGTTTTACAAAACCCGACAGAATCGGAACAAATCCGATTTCCGATTCAGTTTCTTATAAAATTCCACTTCTCACTAATACAATCATACTTAAACTTCCTCATGTTGACTATTAAACACTAATCAACCAAATTTATCAAGTTTCATCACATGAAATGATGGCTATTTCAAATTATCGTATTTTTCACTTAAATACCACATTGTTTCAACTTTACATTTAGCTCCATTAAACTTGCTATACGTTTAAAGTAGATCTCGAGGTAACGACCTACCTCCTCATACACTCATATGCAACATAACACGATAACCTAGAATACGAGAAAACAAACATTTTCATTTAAATACCATTGACTTAATAAAACCATTTCTAAAAGATTTAGTATTGATACACTTTTTAAATAAATACCTCTTATTATGAAAATATGATAAATTGTGGACATCCGTCGTTTATCTAAACCGGACTTTGTGGTGTCTAGGCTAGGCAAGTGAGAAAGGTAATTTTAAAAGGCCCGTCTCACGGTGATTCGTGAGCGGATCCCTTCTTTCTTCACTTGTACTTACCTGGCCATAATTGGCGGTGAAGAGGCGATTTGAGGCATCTCACAACTTGTCATTTTGGATCAGTTAGAATTAGTCTAGTTAATTTAGGATACCCTAAAACATAGAATATGGGAAAATTTACATCTTTACAAATAAATACCATTTACTTCATAAAACCGTTTTCTAAAGGATTTAGTATTTTACAATCATTGCAAAGCGCTGCTACAACCTATTTTGGGGAACCCATTCGGGATGGTGCGGATTATCACACATCCTCGGGCTTAGTAGTGCGAGATTTAGACCTCCGCAAGGAGCATTCGGTCTCGAAAGATTTAAAGTACGACATCTTAAGAAAATGAGATTTTTAGAATATAATAAATATATTAAAATTATTTTTGTATAAATATATGTATATTTATCATTAAAATACTTATTTTGTTATGATATAAATATTCCACTTTTTCTAAAAATCATAAGAACAAATTTTACGCTAAAATACCATGAATTCCAAATAAATCAATATTACAAATAAATACATTTATTTCTGAAATTAGGATATTTTCACGAGAAATATCACAATACAAAATCCACATTCATTACAACTCTAAATACGAATAATAAATATTTGAGGTGTATTTTGGAAAGTATATAAAAGTATTTTTACATAAAAACCCCTCAAGTTCTATAAATTGCCCTAAGGACCCTAGTAAACATAGGTTTAAGCGTAACCAATCTCTTGAGCCTCAGGGAGCCGGAAAAGTGGGTGCTTGCCTATCTAAGATAGACTAATTAATAAAAACAATCAGGACTTCAATTTTCTTTGCTAATTTGTCTGACTCAGTCTGAATCTCAGTATAATCTGACTTGAATATAATTTAAGTACAATCTACAATCTACAATCTGCAATATTATAATTCAACATGAATTCATGAATCCAATTATCAATCTATACAACTTGACTGAACCGACCCATGGATATACATTCCATTTACATGGTTCTCCAGTTATTCCATTTACATGATTCTACGGTTACATCCGTTTACTGATATCATGGTTTTGGTCAGTCAATCAATTATATAATCAATACAATTTACAAGACAAACAATACAATCAAAACACTACGAGGTTTAAGGGGTAGATTGGTACGGAAGGTGTTAAAAGTGGCACGAGACTGTAAGACTTAATACACCTAACATGAATCCAGTTGTTGTTGTACCGTGGTGTAAACGGTTCTTTGTACTATACTTGCCTCTAGTCTCTGGCATATAGAGACTCCTCTCGTATACACTGATATTCTTCTGTACCAAATTACAAACAACAACGTTAATACAACATTACAACAAGATAATACAGCTTTAAAAGATACCTTCTTATTCTGTCTATTCTACTTTTCTCGTATCTTTAGGACTTACCGAGCGACCTGTTCGCTGAAGACATTCTATTTCTTTCTTCTTTGAATGTCGTCAGGTGATTTGGACCCGGCAGAGATCGGACCAACTGCAGAAGACTTGGATCAGTTTGCTGAAGAACCAGAGCTTTAGTTTCATTGTATACATTTCCTTTCAGTACTTTGCATTCCTGTTATGCCATTGTTTAGGCATCGCTTTTATTTCAGTTGTATTTACTTTTCACGCATTGTACAAAAGAATGTTAATAAATAAAGTTGCTGTTCAGTTTATATATCTTGTCTCTTGTGTATTTACTTTTATATTGCTTAGATACGCTTAGCGTATTTACTTATGAGTAAATACGTAGCGGACCAGTTCCGTCCTCTTCGCCGTATACCGGGAAGCGGGGCGTGACCGGTTTTGTTGGTGGCCCATGCAGGTCAGAGCTGTATACAACCATACTATGCAGTTCTGTTCTGCGTGAACAAACCTAAGCAATATAACACAAGAACCAGCAACTAAAACATTCTTTACAACTCATGTTCCTTGAATCTTACAATTTCATATTCCTTGAATCTTATCATTTCATGTACTTGAATCTGTCCTAACCCAAATTTTTCTTCAAGGTTATGGATTCCCCGAACAACACCAGCACCAATGTCAACAACACACCTCCACCACTATCTCTCACACCTGTTGTTCCTGCGCCACCCACCGAGCAAACAGTGCTACTTGAGGCGATCCGCAGCCTTCTTGAGGGACAGCAACAACTCCTGAACCGTCTCGAGACTGACGCACCTGGGGTAAAGCAATTCAGGGCTTTACATCCCAAGCAGTTCTCCGGAAAGGGAAGCCCACTTGAAGCGGAGGAATGGGCACAAAGTATCGAGGATGATCTGGCAGCGGCACAAGTGCCAGAAATAGCTTGGGTCCGAGTTGCAAAGTTGCAGCTCACGGACAATGCTCGCAACTTGTGGAAGGCGGAAGAAAATCGTCTTGTACAGCCTACTGAATGGAAGACTTTTCGCGATAAGTTCGACGCGAAGTACTTCCCTGTGACTGCCAGGTTTGCCATGGAACAACAGTTCATTCATCTACAACAAGGTTCGATATGGGACAAGTCAGTAGATGAGTATGACGCTGAATTCACTATGCTAAGTGGGTAAGATATGTCACAATATTTCAAATTTTTAAATATCACATACTACACAGCTAACACAATCCTTAAACAGATTCGCGACACACTTGATACCGATAGATGATATCAGAGCCTGTCGCTTTCAAGAAGGTTTGGACACGGAAATTCAGGCTGCACTAGCCACAGGGAAATTTCTAACTCAGGAGGATGCTCTGGAGCTGCCCGCAGTTATGAGGCAGTGATAAAAGCAAGGGGCAGACCTCAGTCTGCAGGAGTTAAGCGCCCTGCCAACCAGATGGCAGGAGGAGCCTCGTCCAGGCCACCTTTTGTGCCAAGGCGACCCGGAGTACCGAACCATCGTCCCAGCCCAGCCTTTTGTAACTACTGTAAGAGAAATGGGCATCTGGCGAGAGATTGCCCGGCGTGCGAACAACTTTGCTTGATCTGTGGCTCAGATGCTCATGGTATTGGGTCTTGTCCTCATAAACAAAATCCAATTGCTGCACCCAGCCCAGCAAACAATTACCCACAGCGCCCAGCCATCTAAGCCCCTGCTCCAAGACTTGCACTACCTGCACCACCCAGAGGACCACAAGCTGCACCACCCCCTTGTCAGTTCCATCAAACTCAAAGGAACGTTCCGAGGAATGCTCCTCAGGCCAGGGAGGAATGTACCAAGGCGCCAAGCTTTCACGATGACCGTGAAGAAGCTGTAGGCCACTGGCCAAGTTATCACTGGTAAACTTTTCTTCTCAAACATTTCTTTTCAATCTTGCTATTTATTTACATACTTTTCTCTATACCTAAAACATATCCCACATACTTTAGGTACAATCTTAGTAGCCTCACTAGCCTGCCCTAGCACTGTTTGATATTGGAGCATCTCACTACTTTATGTCGCCACGGTTCGTCCGAACCCAAATGATTCCAGTCCCACCGCTTGTATCCAGCTGAAATGTCAGTTCAGGAAATAGCGTTCTAAAGGCAACCATGGGATACAACTTGTGTCCAGTCGTCGTCTGCAGCAGAGAGTTTTATACTGACTTCAAGGTACTGGACATACCGAACTTCGATGTCGTTCTAAGAATGGATTGGCTTGGAACTTTTTATGCTACCATCGATTGTCGTCAAAGGAGGGTAGTATTCGAGATTCCAGACCATACGGTCTTCTATTTCAGAAGCGGAGACCGTACCCTGGAGCCAAGTACCTACAAAACGAAGCCAAGAGAAGCAGTAGTTGCAGCAGTTCAAGCGGAGGAAGAATCAAGACCAGAGGTAGTTCGAGAGTCCGACGATGTATTTCCTGACGATATATCAGGTTTGCCTCCTGTAGGGTGTTTTTCGTCACCCCATTGAGATGGGAATACGCGCGCGCTTGTCAGGCGCATTACAGATTCCCCCTGCCTAGGGTAGGCTGGGGTTTATTGATTGTGGAGATCCGAATCTCCGGCAGCCGCGAACTAAGCTGCCGTTAATTACCCCTCGCATTTGGAGCGAAGGAACCTCCGATTGACGGGTTAAACTGGTCATGCGAACTCAATATACAGTGCGTTAGTGCGTGTGTATTTTTTTTGTTTTGTTCCACGTGTAAAAAGATATATATATATATATATATATATATATATATATATATATATATATATATATATATATATAAAAACAAAAATAAATAAGTAAATAAATATTTGGAGAATTTTTTTTAATTTATTATTATTTTTTAATTTTAAAATATTATTTATAATTTAATTTTATTTATTTAATATTTATTTAATATTTTTTTAAATAAAAAAAGGGATTAAATAAAGAAAAGAAGAAAAGAAAATAATTATGTTTTTTTTTTAATTTTTAAATATTATTTATAATTTATTTTTATTTATTTATTTTTATTTTAAATAAAAAAAGGAGGGAGAAAGAAGAAAAGAAGAAAAGAGAATTTTGTTTTTTTAAAAAAAAAGTGGGGTCACATGTTAGCATGTGACCCCTCATATGAGGGGGGTCACATGCTAGCATATGACATGGAGGGTCACATGTTAGCATGTTAGCATGTGACCCCTCATATGAGGGGGGGTCACATGCTAGCATATGACATGGAGGGTCACATGTTAGCATGTGACCCCTCATGTGAGGGGGGGATCACATGCTAGCATGTGACCCCTCACATGCTAAGAGGGAGTCACATGCTCAGCATGTGAGAAGGCACATGCTCAGCATGTGAGAAGGCAATCACATGCTTTGCATGTGACCCGTCACATGCTTAGCATGTGACCCACGTCACATGCTTAGCATGTGATGGGGCTGCTTTAGCATGTGACCCCGTCACATGCTTTGCATGTGACCACCCCCTTTTTTTTCTTTTTTATTTTTTTTTAACGTGGAGTTCAACTCCAAAGGAATTTTATATGGCTAAAAAAATTATAATGTGGAGTTGAACTCCCTAAAAAAAGAATTTTACTGTGGAGTTAAACTCCAAAAGAATTTCTGCAGTGGAGTTGAACTCCAAAAGAATTTTATTTGTGGAGTTGAACTCCAAAAGATTTTCTGTGGTGGAGTTAAACTCCAAGAGGATTTTATTTGTGGAGTTGAACTTCAAAAGATTTTCTCCTTTCTTCTTTGAGAAGAAACCCAAAATGGGTTCTTTTGAAACTCCAAGATCTAGATCTTGGATGATAAAAAAAGAGACCATTTTTCTTCTCTTGATGGAGTTTTGGGAGATGGGTTTATGGTAAAACCTTTTTTTTAGTTTTTTTTTTACAAAAAGGAGGGCTAAGCTCTTGATTTATTTGGAAAATAAAAAGGAAGAGGAAGAACTTGAGAAAGAGAGAGTGGAGGCACAAATCCTAGTTTTTTTTTAGGGAATGAAAAGTGTTTTTTTTTATTCATCATCATGTTGCCTTTTATAGGCTTACATATTTACATATAGCCCCTTGGGCTTTGCAAAATGGCGTTTTGCCCATCCCATGGCTCATGTGCCATTTCTTTTTGCACATAAGCCATGGGCTTACAAGAATTTGGCTTTATGCCCATTTTGTTTACATTCATGCATAAAAAATTACATAAAAATTATTTATGACATGATTTCGTTGTTGGCGTGGGGAGGCTGGCCGCGGGCTCGACTTGGGCATGGGCCTGCTTGACCTGGGCTTGGGCCGACCTAGCTTGGGGGTTGACCTTGACTTTGACTCGGCCAACCGGGGTGTAAATTTTTACCCCAAAAAATTGCCCCCCATCAATAAATGCACACCGCACATGTGGGTCGTGTGCATAAAATTGATGGATCTTCTTTCACGTGGAGGCGACTTGCTTTGGTTCCCACTTTTTGGGATGCACTGCCCTTTTTACGACGTGGACGGTCGACGCTTGACGCGTCTCCGAGACAGAGTGTCCGTGGTAGACGTTTCCCTTACCCGGAGCGATCCGGTTCCTGCTTTGTAGGAAGCCTGCACTGCCCTTTTGCGACATGGACGGTCGACGCTCTGATCCGGAGCGATTTGGTAGACGTGTCCCCGGCACGGAGTGTCGCTGTTGGACGTTTCCCTGATACGGAGTGTCTGTGTTGGACGTTTCCCCAATGCAGAGTGTCGCTGGTTGACGTGTCCCCACGACGGAGTGTCTGTTGTCGATGTGTCCCCGGCACGGAGTGTCTGCTTGACGTTTCCCCGAGGCGGAGTATCGGCTGGTTGACGTTTCCCTGATGCGGAGTGTCTGTGTTGGACGTTTCCCCGATGCAGAGTGTCGCTGGTTGACGTGTCCCCGGCACGGAGTGTCGCTGATCGACTTTTCCCCGGCGCGGAGTGTCGGGTTGACTTTTCCCCTGCACGGAGCGTCGCTGATCGACTTTTCCCCGGCGCGGGGTGTCGGGTTGACTTTTCCCCGGCACGGAGCGTCGCTGATCGACTTTTCCCCGGCGCGGAGTGTCGGTGGTTCCTCGGCACGGAGTGTCGCTGATCGACTTTTTCCCGGCGCGGAGTGTCGGGTTGACTTTTTCTCGGCGCGGAGTGTCGCTGGTTGACTTTTCCCCGGCACGGAGCGTCGCTGATCGACTTTTCCCCGGCGCGGAGTGTCGGGTTGACTTTTTCCCGGCGCGGAGCGTCGCTGGTTGACTTTTCCCCGGAGCGGAGCGTCGCTGATCGACTTTTCCCCGGCGCGGAGTATCGGGTTGACTTTTCCCCGGCACGGAGCGTCGCTGATCGACTTTTCCTCGGCGCGGAGTGTCGGTGGTTGACTTTTCCCCGGCACGGAGTGTCGCTGATCGACTTTTCCCCTGCGCGGAGTGTCGGGTTGACTTTTTCCCGGCGCGGAGTGTCGGGTTGAATTTTCCCCGGCGCGGAGCGTCGCTGGTCGACTTTTCCCCGGCGTGGAGTGTCGGGTTGACTTTTCCCCGGCGCGGAGCGTCGCTGGTTGACTTTTCCCCGGAGCGGAGCGTCGCTGATCGACTTTTCCCCGGCACGGAGTGTCGGGTTGACTTTTCCCCGGCACGGAGCGTCGTTGATCGACTTTTCCCCGGCGCGGAGTGTCGGTGGTTGACTTTTCCCCGGCACGGAGTGTCGCTGATCGACTTTTCCCCGGCGCGGAGTGTCGGGTTGACTTTTCCCCGGCGCGGAGTGTCGCTGATCGACTTTTCCCCGGCGCGGAGTGTCGGGTTGACTTTTTCCCGGCGCGGAGTGTCGCTGATGGACTTTTCCCTGGCACGGAGTGTCGCTGTCGGACGTTTCCCTGATGCGGAGTGTCTGTGTTGGACGTTTTCTCGATGCAGAGTGTCGCTGGTTGACGTGTCCCCGGCACGGAGTGTCGCTGATCGACTTTTCCCCGACGCGGAGTGTCGGGGGTTGACTTTTCCCCGTCACGGAGTGTCGCTGATCGACTTTTCCCCGGCACGGAGTGTCGCTGATCGACTTTTCCCCGGCGCGGAGTGTCGGGTTGACTTTTCCCCGTCATGGAGTGTCGCTGATGGACTTTTCCCCGGCGCGGAGTGTCGCGGGTTGACTTTTCCTCGGCACGGAGTGTCGGGTTGACTTTTCCCCGGCGCGGAGTGTCGCTGATGGACTTTTCCCCGGCGTGGAGTGTCACTGGTCGACTCTTCCCCGGCGTGGAGTGTCGGGTTGACCTTTCCCCGGCACGGAGTGTCGCTGATCGACTTTTCCCCGGCGCGGAGTGTCGGGTTGACTTGATTCCGAGGCGGAGCATAATTCCGGCAGGGAAGGTAGATATCCTGAGGCGAAGCATGATTTCGACACGGGGTAAATTCTGGGACGGAGTATGATTCCGCCATAGAGGTTGGTTTGATTTGATTTGGGTTGACATCAGCATCGCTAAACTGGAATATGGTACTAGGAGCGAATCATCATCTGTCTTGAGAGGATTCGGGAATTGTTTTTTTTTGTTTGGCATCTGCATTACTGCACTGGAATAATGCCAGGAGCAACTCATCATTTGCCCCGGGAGGATTTGGGAATTGGTTTTTGTTTGGCATCTGCATTGCTGCACTGGAATAATGTCAGGAGCAACTCATCATTTGCCCCGGGAGGATTTGGGAATTGGTTTTTGTTTAGCATCTGCATCGCTGCACTGGAATATGGTGCCAGGAGCAACTCATCATTTGCGTTTGCTTATTAGGAAACGATGGCTTAGGAGACAGGTTTTAGGTCCCTATCACCTAAGACTTTTCAATTTTGTAAGCCGTAAGGGTCTCACAAAGCATTTTCTCCCTACGGGTTGTAAGGATCCCGTAAGTGTATTTTCTCCTTAGGAGTCCTGGGGACTCCCAAGTGTGTTGCTCCTTTGTGAGTCGTAAGGATCTCACACGGGAATTTTCTCCTCACAAAGTCGAGAGGACCTTGTGAGTGCATTTCATCTCTTTTTCATGAGTTTGCGCCTTTTCGGGTTTTCACAAACTCGGCGGCAGTCTTACTGTTTTTACTCACGGAGCCCTTTCGGGTTTTCATCCGTGCCCATTTTGCTTATGGACATACCTCTTTTTTATTTTTATTTTATTTTTTTGGAGAGATTGGGATTGTTTTACGCCCGTGGATTGTATACGGTTTTGCAGGATGTATGATCCAGACCGTAGGGCCATAAACGTTTCGGGACTTTGTTAGCGTCTGTATCGCTGCACTGGAATATGGTACCAGGAGCGACTCATCATTCTCCACTTGGGGACTGGGGAGCGATGGCTTAGGAGACAGGTTTAGATCCCTATCGCCTAAGTCTTTTCAATTGTATGGCCGTGAGGGTCCCATAAAGGTATTTTCTCCCTGCGAGTCGTAAGGATCCCGCAGGTGTATGTTCTCCTTAGGAGTCGTGCGGACTCCTAAGTGTGCTTTTCCTTTGTGAGTCGTAAGGATCCCACAAAGGTTTGTTCTCCTCATGTATCGTGAGGACACATGAGTGGATTTCCTTCGTTCCCAGTTTAATGATTTAGAGGTCGACTGTTTCCAGTTTAACGACTTAGAGGTCATCTGTCTCCAGTTTAACGACGTAGAGGTCATCTGTCTCCAGTTTAACGACTTGATGGTCATCTGTTTCCAGTTTAGAGACTTAGAGGTCTACTGTTTCCAGTTTAACGACGTAGAGGTCATCTGTTTCCAGTTTAACGACGTAGAGGTCATCCGTTTCCAGTTTAACGACGTAGAGGTCATCTGTTTCCAGTTTAACGACGTAGAGGTCATCTGTTTCCAGTTTAACGACTTAGAGGTCTGCTGTTTCCAGTTTAACGACTTAGAGGTCATCTGTTTCCAGTTTAAAGACGTAGAGGTCATCTGTTTCCAGTTTAAAGACTTAGGGGTCTATTGTGCCTAGTTTAACGACTTAGCGGTCGTCTGTTTCCATTTTAACGACTTAGTGGTCATCGGTTTCCAGTTTAACGACTTAAAGGTCGACTGTTTCCAGTTTAACGACTTAGAGGTCATCTGTTTCCAGTTTAAAGACTTAGGGGTTTACTGTTTCCAGTTTAACGACTTAGGGGTCTACTGTCTCCAGTTTAACGACTTAGAAGTCATCTGTCTCCAGTTTAACGACTTAGAGGTCTGCTGTTTCCAGTTTAAAGACTTAAAGGCCATCTGTTTCCAGTTTAACGACATAGTGGTCATCTGTTTCCAGTTTAACGACATAGTGGTCGTCTGTTTCCATTTTAAAGACTTAGAGGTCTGCTGTTTCCAGTTTAACGACTTAGAGGTCATCTGCTTCCAGTTTAAAGACATGGAGGTCTATTGGATTGATTTGGAATTTTG
This sequence comes from Agapanthus africanus, assembly GCA_030015575.1. Lineage (NCBI taxonomy): Eukaryota > Viridiplantae > Streptophyta > Magnoliopsida > Asparagales > Amaryllidaceae > Agapanthus > Agapanthus africanus. The sequence goes on from JASDDO010000001.1 coordinate 12,594,933, forward strand.
GGATAGGGGCCAGCATCAGCATTGTTAACACTGAAGCACATGTGCCAGGACACATGAGTGGGTCTTCCCAATGGAGTATAATTCCAAAGGCGGAGGACAGCCACGTAACTGGTGGTTGCAGTGGGGGCATGGGTATGCTGAGGATTATTTGAGCCCGTGGATTGTATACGGCAGTCAATTTGGGGACTGGCCGTAGGGCTGGGAGAATTTTGGAAATTTGAATTTTTGTTGGCGTCAGTATCGCTACACTGGAATATGGTACCAGGAGCGACTCATCATTCGCCGTTGCTTTGTTTTATTTTTTTTTTGTTTTACCGCGATTGCTCTATCATTTCAGCTTTTCTTATCGCGAATATCGCGATTGCCCTATCATTTCGGCTTTTATTCGCGGTTGCCCCATCATTTCGGCTTTATTTTCATCTTTATTTTACTCGCTGATTTTTATTGCGAGTTGCCCCATCATTTTGGCTTTTCTTTATTTTTCTTTTATTTACACATTTTTTGTTTATTTACACACACACATATATATGTTTTGTACATTCCCAGTTTAACGACTTAGAGGTCGACGGTTCCCAGTTTAACGACGTGGTGGTCATTGTTTTCAGTGAAAGGCAGATGTCTGAGAGAATCAGTTTCACGAAGATCTTCGGTCTCCGTTTGTATAAAATTGGCGGTTGCGACTTGACTATTTATTAACACGCCTTTGGACAGTTCTATCTCTCCTGCCTTGTATTGCTTCTCGACCCAATCTTTGAAGACGAAACAGTCCTCAATGGCATGACCTATCACTCTGTGATAGGGGCAGTATTTGGGGTCGTCGGTCATATTCACTTCCTGCGGTCTTTTTGACTCTGGCAGTTGTAGACCGTTCCTCAGGGCGTCTTTGAATATTTTACGGATTTTGTCCCTTCTGAAGGAATAGACCTTATCCAGCTTCTCTTTCAGTGGAGATTCTCCTCCCTCTCCGAACATTGGCTTCCGAGGCTGGTTGGCGCTAGGCCCGCTCATCCCTTGCTTATTTCGGTTAGCCGAAATGTTGAAAGATTCAGAATCATCAGAGTTTCCGCCTTTGCGATTATCGTCCTTTCGGTTTCTCCAGGACCTATTGTTGTTTTGGGAATCCGAGGAGGACTCCTTTTTTGAGCGCTCCAGCATCTGAACTTTCCTGGTCAGCTCTTGGAATGTTTTGAGACCGGGGGTGCATAGAAACGGGGCCATCCAATTGTTGAGATTTCCGACGAGGAGACTAACAGATTGGTCCTGCTCTATTGGCGGTTCGCATTTGACGGAGAGATTACGCCATCGGGTTATAAAATCCATGCTGCTTTCGTTGTTCTTGGGCTTGGTCCTTACGAGCTCAGCAATGGTGATCTTATCGCTGACGCTCATGAATCTTTGTCGAAACAAAGATTCCATTTGGACGAAAGTAGTAACGGAGCCATCCGGTATGCTCGCGTACCAGTCGAAAGCAACATCGGTCAAGCTATTAACGAACTGGCGGAGGAGAAGCGCATCATTGCTCCCAGTATTCCCGCATGAGGCTTTGAAGTGGGCGATGTGTTGATTCGCATTTTCCGTCCCATCGAATCTTCCGAATTTGGGGATGACATAGCCGCTAGGAAATTCTACCAGATCATACTGAGCAGGATATGGTCTCCCACTACTGCTAATATCTTTTTGCGCTTCGGCTTCGGCCACCAATGTTTTGACTTTGCTGGCAACCAAATCCATGATTTGATCTTGAGTTTGCGGGCTACTGTCATCAGTAGCCAAGACATTTCCTGAGATAGGATGTGATTGACTTTCATGCGGTCCGCCCACCTTTGGATTTGAGGGAATAGGCACCGGCTGTCTCGGGACAACGTTTCCCGGTTCATGAGCAGAGCCCTGTGCTTGATTGGGCGGCTGAGAGGCAAGTTGGGCCGTAAGCCGTAAGACGACATTTGTCAAGTCGTCGATCTTTAAGTAGAGCTTGGCCATCTCCTTTTCTTTGCTTCTGAGCTGTTTTCGGAGCTCTTGGAGAAGTTGCTGCTCCGCATTCTTAGGCTGGAAAGTTGGCTCATCTTCGCTTTCCGAGCCCGACTCCTCATGGACCGAAGGGTCTTTCCGCCTATCATCCTCATCGAGAAGGTTTTCATCACCCAGCGAGGGCGGCTGTTCTTGGAAAGCGGCAACCACATTTACGCCAGATTGGATTTGAGATGTGGTGGCCCCGTCCTTGCTCTTGCTGCGCGTGCCCACCATGTAGACAGTGTGGACCACATACTCAGCTATTTCCCCATCTTCGTCGGGGTAACCCTGTTCTTCGAACCTCATGAGGTTCAGCCTAACAGGAGCCCTAGCCCTTTTGTTGGCTCTATATCTGAGCCTTTTGTGCCTTAACTTTTCAATTTTAAGGGCTCGGCGGGCATCCATTTCCTGGGAAGCCACTGTGAGTCGATTAGCGGGGAGCTTAGAGAAAACACTCGATCGAGCAGTTGTCAGGGGCACCGCCGGAGCTTGCTCGAGACGCGTTGTAGCTTTGTTGGTGTTGATGGCCTTGCCCCCAGTTGGGGCTAAAGAAAGTCATTCAGACACCGACTTGCGTTTGGGTTGGGGCACCCTCGAGATCACCACATTTGTTCTCTTTCCTTTCGAGACCGGTCTGTCTGTTGCTGGAGCTTGAGGAGCGGGAATGGCGCCAACTGGCATGAACATAATAGAGCCGAATGGTAGCAGCGGCTCCTCCCATTGTCGCCCGAGACTGGCCGGAAGGACCGTCCTAGAGTCTATCTTCATCGTGTAAGAGATGGGAGCTGAGTTCATCATTGGAGACATTGTTGAAAGGCGATTGCTTGAAAACCTGCATGAAAGAGCATTATTTTAGTATGAATATAGGTATGTATATTTATTGAGTTCGCATGAACGTTTAACCCGAAATATGGGAGGAGAGATAAGTCCCACCGGGCGTGCCAGAATCTGTAGGGTGTTTTTCGTCACCCCATTGAGATGGGAATACGCGCGCGCTTGTCAGGCGCATTACAGATTCTCCCTGCTTAGGGTAGGCTGGGGTTTATTGATTGTGGAGATCCGAATCTCCGGCAGCCGCGAACTAAGCTGCCGTTAATTACCCCTCGCATTTGGAGCGAAGGAACCTCCGATTGACGGGTTAAACTGGTCATACGAACTCAATATACAGTGCGTTAGTGCGTGTGTATTTTTTTTTGTTTTGTTCCACTTGTAAAAAGATATATATATATATATATATATAAACAAAAATAAATAAGTAAATAAATATTTGGAGAATTTTTTTAATTTATTATTATTTTTTTAATTTTAAAATATTATTTATAATTTAATTTTATTTATTTAATATTTATTTAATATTTTTTTAAAATAAAAAAGGGATTAAATAAAGAAAAGAAGAAAAGAAAATAATTATGTTTTTTTTTAATTTTTAAATATTATTTATAATTTATTTTTATTTATTTATTTTTATTTTAAATAAAAAAAGGGAGGAAGAAAGAAGAAAAGAAGAAAAAAGAATTTTGTTTTTTTTTAAAAAGTGGGGTCACATGTTAGCATGTGACCCCTCATATGAGGGAGGTCACATGCTAGCATGTGACATGGAGGGTCACATGTTAGCATGTGACCCCTCATGTGAGGGAAGGATCACATGCTAGCATGTGACCCCTCACATGCTAAGAGGGAGTCACATGCTCAGCATGTGACCCGTCACATTCTCTGCATGTGAGAAGGCCGTCACATGTTTAGCATGTGACCCGTCACATGCTTTGCATGTGACCCACCACATGCTTAGCATATGACCCACGTCACATGTTAAACATGTGATGGGGCTGCTTTAGCATGTGACCCGTCACCTTTTTTTTTCTTCTTTTTTTCTTTTCTTTTTTTTTTTTAACGTGGAGTTCAACTCCAAAGGAATTTTATATGGCTAAAAAAATTATAATGTGGAGTTAAACTCCCCAAAAAAAGAATTTTACTGTGGAGTTAAACTCTAAAAGAATTTCTGCAGTGGAGTTGAACTCCAAAAGAATTTTATTTGTGGAGTTGAACTCCAAAAGATTTTCTGTGGTGGAGTTAAACTCCAAGAGAATTTTATTTGTGGAGTTGAACTCCAAAAGAATTCTATTTGTGGAGTTGAACTCCAAAAGATTTTCTCCTTTCTTCTTTGAGAAGAAACCCAAAATGGGTTCTCTTGAAACTCCAAGATCTAGATCTTGGATGATAAAAAAAGAGACCATTTTTCTTCTCTTGATGGAGTTTTGGGAGATGGGTTTATGGTAAAACCTTTTTTTTAGTTTTTTTTTAAAAAAAAAGGAGAGCTAAGCTCTTGATTTATTTGGAAAATGAAAAGGAAGAGGAAGAACTTGAGAAAGAGAGAGTGGAGGCATAAACCCTAGTTTTTTTTGAGGGAATGAAAAGTGTTTTTTTTTATTCATCATCATGTTGCCTTTTATAGGCTTACATATTTACATATAGCCCCTTGGGCTTTGCAAAATGGCGTTTTGCCCATCCCATGGCTCATGTGCCATTTCTTTTTGCACATAAGCCATGGGCTTACAAGAATTTGGCTTTATGCCCATTTTGTTTACATTCATGCATAAAAAATTGCATAAAAAATTACATAAAAATTATTTATGACATGATTTCGTTGTTGGCAGGGGGAGGCTGGCCGCGGGCTCGACTTGGGAATGGGCCCGCTTGACCTGGGCTTGGGCCCACCTAGCTTGGGGGTTGACCTTGACTTTGACTCGGTCAACCGGGGTGTAAATTTTTACCCCAACACCTCCCGATCGAGCTCTTGAATTCAGTATCGATTTAGTACCAGGAGCACAACCGGTGATCAAAGCACCTTATAGATTAAGTCCGGAAGGTTTGAAGGAAGTCCGAACACAGTTGGACAAATTATTGGCGAAAGGATGGATTCGTCCCAGCACTTCAAGTTGGGGAGCACCTGTACTACTTGTGAAGAAGAAGGAAGATTCATACAGAATGTGCATCGATTATAGAGCCTTGATCGAAGTCACTATAAAGAACAAGTATCCACTCCCGCGCATCGATGATTTATTCGATCAGCTAAGTGGATCTTGTGTTTTCTCTATATTGGATTTTCGTTCAGGTTATCATCAAGTGAAAGTCAAGGAAGTTGATATTCACAAAACAGCTTTCAGAACTCGCTATGGAAATCATGAATTTCTAGTGATGCCATTTGGAGTGACCAATGCACCAGCAATATTCATGAACCTAATGAATCAAGTTTTCCGGGAGTACTTAGACAGGTTTGTTGTCATCTTCATCGACGACATCCTGGTGTATTCTAAGAGTCGGAAAGAGCATGCAGAGCACCTGCGAATTGTCCTGGAAACTCTTCAACAACATCAGCTTTATGCCAAATATAGCAAGTGCGAGTTTTGGCTAAAGCAAGTTGATTTTCTTGGACATATCGTATCAGGAGAAGGAATCTTTGTAGATCCAGCGAAGGTTTCAGCAGTTAGCGAATAGCCTACACCAAAGTCAGTGAAGGACATTCGAAGTTTTTTGGGTTTAGCTGGATATTACAGAAAGTTCATTGAAGGCTTTTTGAAGATAGCAACACCCCTGACCAAGCTCACACGTAAAGATGAAGATTTTGTGTGGTCAGAAGCATGCGAACAAGCTTTCATAGAACTCAAGTCAAGATTGACATCAGTGCCTATTCTCGTCATACCGGATCAATCTGGAGGATTCGAAGTGCATTGCGATGCATCTAGTAAGGGATTAGGATGTGTTCTATATCAGCACGGTAAGGTTGTGTCTTATACTTCAAGACAACTGAAGACTCATGAGCGCAATTATCCGACGCATGACCTGGAGTTGGCAGCCGTCATCTTTGCTCTCAAGATTTGGCGCCATTATCTACATGGTGAACGAGTGAACATCTACACAGATCATAAAAGTCTGAAATACGTGTTTACTCAGAAGGAGTTGAATATGCGGCAGAGAAGATGGTTAGAACTCATGGCGGACTTTGACATTAACTTGCAATATCACCCAGGGAAGGTGAATGTAGTACCTGATGCTCTTAGTTGCCAACCATTAGTAATGAATCTCACCGCTCAGTGGAATTTTCAACAAGACTTGCATCAGATGGAGATTGAAGTAGTCATGCCAGGTAATGCTTCAAGTTTGATGAATTTACAAGTTCAATCAACCATTGTCAATCGGATCAAAGTAGCTCAAGCAAGTGATACTAAGTTGCAAAAGATCAGAGAACAAGTGGAGAATAGACGCAGAACAGACTTCATCATCCATGAAAACGGATCTTTAAGATACGACAGCAGATTGTGTGTACCAAAAGGTCTTGTTCCGGAAGAGTTAATGAAAGAAGCTCACAGCTCTCCTTACTTAGTATATCCTGGAGGTACCAAAATGTACAAAGATCTACGTCAGAATTATTGGTGGCATGGAATGAAGCGTGAAGTAGCCAGAAGCGTCGCAAAATGCTTGGTATGTCAGCAAGTAAAGGCTGAACATCACAGGACAGCTGGACTACTTCAACCGTTACCAATCCCAGAATGGAAGTGGCAACACATCATGATGGATTTTGTGACTGCTCTTCCTCGCAGCACAAAGGGTAACGATGCCATATGGGTCATTATGGATCGACTCACAAAGTCGGCTCACTTCATCCCATTTTGAGTTGGCCAATCAACTGAGACACTAGCAAAGAAGTACATAGAGGTAATAATCTATTCAAGATTTAAACTCTTCATAATGTACTATCTCTGATAGCCATGAACTCATACAGGAAATTGTGAGGCTTCATGGAGTACCGGTCTGCATTGTCTCCGATCGTGACACCAGGTTCCGATCGCAATTTTGGCAGAGTCTGCAACCAAGCTTGGGAACAAGTCTGAACTTCAGCATGGCTTATCATCCACAAACAGATGGTCAGTCTGAGCGAACTATTCAGATCTTGGAGGATATGCTCAGAGCGTGTATGTTATACTTCAAAGGATCGTGGGAAGATCACCTGCATCTTGTGGAGTTCGCGTACAATAACAGCTACCAAGCAAGCATAGGAATGGCACTTTTTGCAGCATTGTATGGAAGGAAGTGTCGATCACCATTAAGTTGGGACGACATCGAAGATAGGGAACTTCTTGGACCAGAAATGATAGTAGCGACTGTTGATGTGGTTCGTACTATCAGGGAAAGGATGCGTATAGCCCAAGATCGACAGAAACACTGGGCTGATGCAATGAGACGACACTTGGAGTTCCAACCAGGAGATCACGTATTCTTAAAGATATATCCGAACCGCGGAGTGATCCGATTTGGAAGACGGGGTAAATTATGTCTGAGATATATTGGACCGTTCGACATACTCGAACGAGTCGGTGAAGTGGCATACCGCTTAGCGCTTCTACCCTCATTGGAAGGAGTGCATAATGTGTTCCACGTATCCCAATTCAGAAGGTATGTGAGTGACCCCAGCCATGTTCTTGATCATTCCGAGCTCACTATACAGCCCGACTTTTCTTGTGAGCAACAGCCTGTGGAGATCCTGGACAGAAAAGTGAAGACGCTTCGGAACAAGGAAGTTAACTTGGTCTGAGTGATGTGGAGGAAAGACACTCCAGGAGAGTCCATTTGGGAAAGGGAAGATGAAATGCGTGCGAGATATCCTCACCTCTTTGTAAACTAGTTCTCAAATAAAAGTTGTAAATTTCGAGAACGAAATTTTTGTAAGGAGGGTAGACTGTAACAACTCCATTTTAAGTATACATAAATTTGATTTAAATTTAAAGTATACTTGGGGTATTTAATGTTGCTGTTACCACTTTAAGTATTTATTTCACACAATAATTACAAGAAAGAGCTTGTAGCTCATTGGTAATACCTTGCACTGCTGAACCAAGCCACCAGAGTTCAAATCCCCTGTCCTACATTATTTTTAGTATTTATTTTGTTTAAATTTTTATAGAAGCCCAACGGTCCACCTAAGATAACTCCCAAATTTTGAACTGAACCTGAAAAACTAAATATACCAGTGCCTACACCCGGCGACCCCCCACCTTCCGGCGACCCCCTACCTTCCAAGACCCCGACTCGGCCTGACTCAGCCGAGTCGGCCGGCGCCTCCGGCCGGACTCGGCCGGACGGCCGAGTCATCAACTGCAAAATTTTGTCTTTTCACCTTCTAAACTCCCCTGCACACTCCAATTTATGAGATCGGTTCCATAGAGCACATTAACACCCATTTACTTCAATTTTTAATGATTTTTACACCTTTTTTACATTTTTTAAAATTAAAAACACCTACACCTACCTTAACCCTATAAATACACCCCTACCCTCACACCCCAAAATTCTGAGCCCACTCTCTCAAAATTTCAAGAATCTTGTGCACTTTGAAAACGAGCTCGAGACGAAGCTCCGACGAATTCCCGGCGGAACTTCCGGCGATCGTTTTAGGAACTACCGGCGACGACGCAACACATCGGCGATTGCTATACTTCTTTCTCACTCTCTTGTGTGATCTAAAATCCGTAAGTCCCAATTTCCACCTATCTCTTCTATCTAAAAATACGGATTTACAAAACCCGACAGAATCGGAACAAATCCGATTTCCGATTCGGTTTCCTATAAAATTCCACTTCTCACTAATACATTCATACTTAAACTTTCTCATGTTGACTATTAAACACTAATCAAACAAATTGATCAAGTTTCATTATATGAAATGACGGCTATTTCAATTTATCGTATTTTTCACTTAAATACCATATTGTTTCAATTTTACATTTAACTCCATTAAACTTGCTATACCTTTAAAGTAGATCACGAGGTAACGACCTACCTCTTCACATACTTACATAAACCTAACACGATACCTTCGAGAACTCAGAATACGGAAAACAAACATTTTCATTTAAATACCATTTACTTAATAAAACCATTTCTAAAAGATTTAGTATTGATACACTTTTTAAATAAATACCACTCCTTATGAAAATATGATAAGTTGTGTGCATTAGTCGTTTATCTAAACCTGACTTTGTGGTGTCTAGGCTAGACAAGTGAGAAAGGTAATTTTAAAAGGCCCGTCTCACGGTGATTCGTGAGCGGATCCCTCCTTTCTTCACTTGTACTTACCTGGCCACAATTGGCGGTGAAGAGGCGATTTGAGGTATCTCACAATTTGTCGTTTTGGACCAGTTAGGAATAGTCTAGTTGACTTAGGAGACCCTAGAACATAGAATACGGAAAAATTGACATTTTTACAAATAAATACTACTCACTTCATAAAACCGTTTTCTAAAGGATTTAGTATTTATACAAATCTTTGCAAAGCGCCGCTACAACCCATTTTGGGGAACCCGTTCAGGATGGTGCGGGTTATCGCACATCCTCAGACTTAGTAGTGCGAGATTCAGACCTCCGCAAGGAGCATTCGGTCTCGAAAGATTTAAAATACGACATCTTAAAAAAATGAGATTTTTAGAATATAAAAAAATATATATTAAAATTATTTTTGTATAAATATATGTATATTTATCATTAAAATACCTATTTTGTTATGATATAAATATTCCATTTTTTTCTAAAGATCACAAGAATCAATTTTACACTAAAATACCATGAATTCCATATAAATCAATATTACAAATAAATACCTTTATTTCTGAATTTAGGATATTTTCATTAGAATTATCATAATATAAAATCCACATTCATTACAACCCTAAAGACGAATAATAAATGCTTGGGGTATATTTTTGAAAAGTATATAAAAGTATTTTTACATAAAACCCCTTCAAGTTCTATAAATTACCCTAAGGACCCTAGTAAACATAGGTTTAAGCGGGACCAATTTCTTGAGCCTCAGGGAGCCGGAGAAGTGGGTGCTTACCTATCTAAGATAGACAAATTAATAAAAACAATCAGGACTTCAATTTACTTTGCTAATTGTCTGACTCAGTTTGAGTCTCAGTATAATCTGACTTGAATATGATTCAAGTACAATCTACAATTTACAATCTTCATTATTATAATTTAACATGAATCAATGAATCCAATTATCAATCTATACAACTTGACCGAACCGAACCATGGATATACATTCCATTTACATGGTTCTCCAGTTATTCCATTTACATGATTCTACAGTTACATCCGTTTACTGATATCATGGTTTCGGTCAGTCAATCAATTATACAATCAATACAATTTACAAGACAAACAATACATCAAAACACTACGGGGTTTAAGGGGTACATTGGTACGGAAGGTGTTAAAAGTGGCACGAGACTGTAAGACTTAATACACCTAACATGAATCCAGTTGCTGTTGTACCGTGGTATAAACGGTTCCTTGTACTATACTTGCCTCTAGTCTCTGGCATATAAAGACTCCTCTCGTATACACTGGCATTCTTCTGTACCAAGTTACAAACAACAGCGTTAATACAATATTACAACAAGATAATACAGCTTTAAAAGATACCTTCTTATTCTGTCTATTCTACTTTCTTCGTATCTTTGGGACTTACCGAGCGACCTATTCGCTGACGACATTCTATTTCTTTCTTCTTTGAATGTCGTCAGGTGATTTGGACCCGGCAGAGATCGGGCCAACTGCAGAAGACTTGGATCAGTTTGCTGAAGAACCAGAGCTTTAGTTTCATTGTATACATTTCCTTTCAGTACTTTACATTCCTGTTATACCATTGTTTAGGCATCGCTTTTATTTCAGTTGTATTTACTTTTCATGCATTGTACAAAAGAATGTTAATAAATAAAGTTGCTGTTCAGTTTATATATCTTGTCTCTTGTGTATTTACTTTTATATTGCTTAGATACGCTTAGCGTATTTACTTCAGAGTAAATATATAGCGGACCAGTCCCGTCCTCTTCGCCGTATACCGGGAAGCGGGGCGTGACACAGCATAAGAAGATGGACTTAGCTTCCATCTTCCTCCATACCAAAGTTTTATATGGAGAGCAATCTCGTATCGCAAGATATGAGACCTTGAAGATATTGTTTCAGACGAGCTTGGCTATCGGGTCATCTATAGGTGACCATGTCCTTACGTTAATTAGTTATATTAACGAGCTCACAGACATTGGGACCACGTTGGAGAACAAGTTATATACTGACTTGATTCTACAGTCGCTCCCCTTCACCTACGTCTAGTTTATCTTGAATTTCAATATTCAAGGGAAGGAAGTTTCACTTCCAGAACTCCTCAATATGTTGAGAAGTACTGAGGGAACCCTATAGGAATCCAGGGAGACACCCGCTCTACTCATTGAAGAATCATCCTTTTCTAGATCCAAGGTGAAAGCCAAGAGAGAGAAGAAGAAGACCTCCACCAAGCTGATAGACGGTGTCAGTAAGGTAGAGGGAAAGCATAGGGCAAAAGTTTCAGGGCTAACAATAGAGAAGGAGGAATGTTTCTATTATCACGGGAAATGGTATTGGCAGAAGGACTGCAGGGCTTGGAAAGTCAGAACCCAGGATTCGAAGCACGTTATGGCTTCGGTTTCGGGTGTGTTTATGATTGAAAACTGTCTGTCAATTAACTCTACTTTCTGGGTACTAGATTCCGAATCAGGATCTCATATCTGTAATTCATTACAGGCTTTGAGAAGCTGAAGAGTTATCAACGCAGGTGATATGACTCTCAGGGTTGCTAACGGAATGAGTATGGACGTTGTATACATAGGGGAATATCACCTAGGATTGACAAGTGGGCAGATTTTGATTTTACGTAACTATTTGTGTGTACCTAATCTGACATGTAATATCATTTCTGTATCTTTATTTTCTAAAGAAGGTTATGATTTTACATTTATAAGCGATGTTGTCAACATCCACCTAAATCAAACTTTGATTGGGTCAGGTATACTAGATAATGGTATATACGTATTAAATTAAGCTCAGGTTTTCAACGTCCAGAACACACTTAAAAGAAAGTCTCCGGAATTAAATCAGGCTTTCTTATGGTATTGTAGAGTGGGTCACATCAATCAAACACGATTGACAAAGTTACATAAAGAGGGATATTTTGATCCGTTCGAATATCAGTCCTATGCAACTTATCAATCATGTCTCAAAGGAAAGATGACAAAGACTTCGTTTACTGGACACGGGGTAAGAGCAAGCGAGCTCTTGGGACTCATACAAAGCGACGTGCGTGGTCCAATGTCTACACATGCAAGAAGTGTTTATTCCTATTTCATTACTTTTACGGATGATTTCTTAAGGTATGGACATGTATTCTTGATGAAACATAAATTCAAGACCTTTGAGCAATTCTGGGAATATAAGAATGAAGTGGAAAAACAAACCGGCAAAAGTATCAAGAAACTTAGATCTGATCGAGATGGTGAATATTTAAGTGCCGAGTTCCTGGATTACTTAAAAGAGAATGGAATTCTCTCTCAGCTTACTCCTCCATACACACCTTAACACAACAGTGTATCGGAAAGGCGGAATAGAACCTTATTGGATATGGTACGTTCCATGATGAGTAATGCTGAGTTGCCGCGATCCTTCTGGGATTATGCACTAGAATCAACTGTATATCTTTTAAATAAGGTTCCTACCAAGACTGTGCCTACCACACCATATCAGATGTGGGGTGAGAAGAAACCCCATCTTAAGTATCTTAAGATATGGGGATGTCCATCTTTTGTAAAAAAGCAGCATGCAGACAAGCTCAAGGCACGCTCAGTACTGTGTAAGTTTATGGGATACCCAAAGAACTTCAGGGGGTATCTTTTTTATTACGTAGAGGAAAAAAAGGTTTTTGTTTCTCGGCATGCCCACTTTTTGGAAAAAAATTTTTTAGAAAAAGAGATAAGTGGGAGGGCAATAAAACTGGAAGAAATTCCAAAACCACAAGCTATTACTGAAATCATGGTGGAACCAGAAGTTTTGAAAGAACCGTACATCCCCGCGGTACTCCGCAGGACTAGTTGGCAGTCTCATCCGCCCGAGAGATACTACGGTTTTCTCATAGACGGGGATAGAGAGGATTGAATCATCGACGATGATGATCCAACTAGCTTCCAGCAAGCCATTCAGAGCAGAGACTCGATAAAATTGCCGGATGCAATGCAGACCGAAATGGAGTTCATGTACACCGACAAAGTATGGACTTAGACATTGCTCCAGAAGCAGTAAAACCCGTAGGCTACAAATGGATCTTCAGAAAGAAGATTGGTGTAAATGGACAGATTGAAACCTATAAGGCTAGACTTGTTGCAAAAGGTTTTCGTCAAAGACCCGGTTTGGACTATGATGAAACCTCTTTTCCAGTGGCTATGCTCAAATCTATTCGGATCCTTCTTGCCATTGCTGCCTTCCACGATTATGAAATTTGACAGATAGACATAAAGACCGTTTTTCTAAATGGAAATTTGAAAGAGTGTGTCTATATGGATCAGCCAGAGGGTTTCATAGAGAGTGGGAGTAGTGGAAGAGTGTGCAAGTTGCTTAAATCCATTTATGGATTAAAGTAGGCATCGTGGAGTTGGAACATTTGTTTTGATGAGATAGTTAAGAAATTTGACTTTATCAAAAATTCAGATGAATCATGCATCTATAGTAAAATTGTAGCGAGAAGTGTGGTATTTCTCGTCTTGTACGTGGATGACATTCTCTTGATAGGAAATGACATTCCTATGCTACAACCAGTCAAAGTTTTCTTGTCACAAAGGTTCTCCATGAAGGACCTGGATGATGCCTCCTACATTCTAGGGATCCAGATCTATCGTGATAGATCTAAGAGGATGTTAGAACTTTCACAGTCAAGGTATATCGACACCATACTGAAAAGATTCAGTATGGAAGATTCAAAGCGCGGTAATTTACCGGCTTGTCACCGAATCACCCTTTCCAAAGAGATGTTTCCCAAGACTGATTTGGAAAGGGATCGCATGTCTACTATACCCTACGCTTCAACGGTAGGCTCTATAATGTATGCGATGTTCTGTACCAGACCAGATGTAGCTTATGTACTAAGCGTTGTAAGCAGGTATCAGTCAAACCCAGGGGAGAAACACTGGAAAGAAGAGAAGAACATTCTCAAGTACCTGAGAAGGACTAAGGAGATGTTCTTGGTGTACGGCAGAGAAGACCTCCAGGTCGAGGCCTTCGCCGACTCCAGCTTCCAGAATGATAAGGATGACTCCAATTCTATGTCGGGTTATGTCTTTACCCTCAATGGAGGGGCGGTCTGTTGGAAGAGCTCCAAGCAGGACACAGTTGCTGACTCGACTATGGAAGCGGAGTATATTGCTGCATGCGACGCCGCGAAGGAAGCTGTCTGGATCAGTAAGTTCATGACAGAACTTCAGGTAGTTCCGTTCATTGTTGATTCAAAACCGTTGTATTGTGACAATAACGACGCTATAGTTTTAGCGAAGGAACCAAGGTCCCATCAGAAGTCCAGACACATCTTGAGGCGATACCACCTGATCAGGGAGATCGTTGATTACCGAGAGATCGAGGTGCGAAGAGTAAACTCGGAGAACAACACTGCAGATCCACTCACAAAGGCCGTCCCTTAGACACAGTTCGAGAGGCTGATCGAGATGATAGGTCTGCGATATGCCAATACATGGCCTTAGTACAAGTGGGAGATTGTTAGTAAGATATGCCCTAGAGGCCATTATTGTATCATACTGGATTGTATATTACATATTGGAAGCTTGAGATATTCACAGTTATAATAACCGTCTTGCTTGAAATGGTAGTATGCTACTTGGTTTGATTCTATCTCAATATGTGCATATGTTTCTTTCAGCATATCACTTATATATATTGGTAGAGCTCTTAGGATTTTTGCTTGACTACCAGCGTTGTGATGACAGTCACACTAGTAGGGGCTGGGTAGTCTATAAGCACATCCTTATACAGGTCCCTAGTCGTAGGATTATCGAGATGGGGTATCGATACTCCAGAGTAAACTAGTGTATACGTTTCTCATCCCAGCAGGGGAGATGGTCTGTCCCACAGCCATTAGTACGTCGTACTAGATATAGTATATAGGTGCTCATTAAGTTATGAGTTACACTGGACAGGACTCGTTGGGAACTGCTGGTTGGTATTATACCTATCGTCAGGTAGCAGTTCCCAGGTGACATGAGTACATCTTAGTCCGTTGACTTGACATAGCTACTCCGTCTCGAGTATGTTCCCACTGTTCTTAGATTACTGCCCTACTATGGCTCAAAGGAGTCGTGCAAACAGGTAGTAGTTGGGTGCAGTCCTGAAGCACTTGGAGGCAGTGGCGGTTAGATAGGGTTTGTTTCTCCCGATATTGGGGGTTGATATCGCGCTGTGTTCGGAAAGCCATTACACAAAGTCCCTGGCCAGGGAAAACGAGATTTACTGGTAGGTACTCTAGTAGTTTCTCAAAGTGTATTGGGCTCTGCTCCGGCACGACTTATTGCGCTATTAGGGGTCTGACATTTACCATCCCCTAGGCCTAATATGTGAGTATCTCAGACGAACAGACCGGAATGTACGGATATTGTTATAGATAGGTTCAGTAAGAGTTCAGATTAGTTTGCTCATCGGCCTTCTTATCGATAGATACCTGGGTGGTCGTTACGTGCAGCTAGTACCACTGGCGTGCTTGTGGTTAAATCCACTGCCAGCGTACTGTCGAGTCTTTAGAGTCCCACTCAGAGGGTTTCCCTGCTTCGGGCAAAACAATGTAGATGCCGTATGGTTTTATGGCAGGGTTTCGATCACATACGTGTACTTGTGCACGGATGATATTTTGATGGATATACTAGTGGGCTTTGGTTTAAGCCGGATCCTAGTATTATATTATTGGATTGTTATCATTTCATTGTATTCGTATTTTTTGGAATACGAATACGGGTATGTATATACGGTGATGGCATTCTTGTAATTTTACAAGGCATGCTTCTAGAAGGGGACACCTCATTATTTGATTATCTATTTTTGCAACATAGATTAATGAGGTGTAATTGGAGAGACATACTTGGCATGGGTGAAGTATGGCTATTTTGATTTGTTTATTCATTTTTTCTCACTATTGAAGCATGTGTGATATATTGTATTGAAATTTATTCAATGGTTCAATAAGTGAGTAGGGAGAAAAGAGCCATTCTCTACACTTAGCATTTTCACTCGAGTTCAATTTCTTTCTTGCATTCTCCTTCCAAGTTTCCTTTCCTTCTATCTCAAGAACCATAACCCTCACATGAGTTGTGAAACATAGGGTTCAATGAGATAAAACACTCAACTAGCTACTCTACATCACCTAGGCTACTTAGATTAGCGAACTAAGTACTCTAATTACCTCGGTTTAGAGATAAGAGCTCAAAATACATACTCTCGGATGGATCATCTTTGACGCGAGGAGGCCTGTTTTCTCGACCGTAGGAGCATGGCTGGCCTTGTCAATCCCTCGTATTCCGTATTTTGGGAAGCGAGGCATGACATGGTTTTGTTGGTATCAGAACTATCTCGCTTATTCTTCGTTTTATTTTTCGACACTTTTATCTTATACATATTCTGAAGTTATTTTGTACTTGTTTAAATTGTAATCTCACCAAAGTAGTTTTGATTCTTAAGGCCTATCAGCCGATCCCTCACTATTGTTTATTATTGTTTTTCCGTGTGTTGTATATATGTAGTTTATCATTATAAATGGTTATGCCTTGTGCTTACTTATGATTATTATTTTAGCTGCGCTATTTCTTATATGTATGTATGTATGTATGTATGTGTGTGTGTGTGTGTGTGTCTAAAATTATGATTTTTTTATCTAGCTGCTTTTACGTAAATCACTATATAGTAGTATTTGATTTTGTGGCTTTTCGTATATTATTTTATAGCTTATCGTTTATTTTAAATTTCGAGGACGAAATTTTTATAAGGGCGGTATGATATAATACCCAGTTCCTAATATCCGTATTTATATAAAGTGTTGTTTACAAAATTTATTTATTTATATTTATATTTATTTTATTGATTTTAAAACCCTAACCTATACTTTTACCCAAATAGTTTTCACTAAACAAATCTACCCAAGAACCTTAGCCCAAGCTGGCCCTGCTCACTCTCTCTGACTCATTCTTTCTTTTTTCTATTTTTCCTAACCCTAAACCTCACTTATGCTCAGCCCAGCTCAGTCTCTCTCTCTCTTTTCTACCTTCTCACTATTTTCTTACCCAGGCTCACATGACCCAAACTCTCTAACCCAAATCCCATACACACATGGCCGCTTCCCCCATTTTCTCTTCTCCCAACAATTACTTTCTTTTTCAAATTCCTTCACAATCAAACCATATATCCCATCAAAACAATATTAATTTCCTTTTAATATTCCTGAACCCCAAAATTAAAACTCTCATCATCCCTCCCTTAACATCCACTTTCTTTTTGGATTACAAAAATCAAAACCAACATCTCCCCATTTAAACCAAATCAAATCTCTATATTAAACCCCCTTTAATTCCCTTCAATTTTAATTAATTCTTATTTAATATTCTCTCCCTCTCAGTTCACTACCACACGTCTCTCTCTCTCTCTCTATTACCACTCCCTCTCCTCTCGCACTCTCTCTCCCTCCTCTTTTACCGCCGCCTCCGAGCTCGAACCCGTGCCCGCGCGTCGCGCTTTCCGCTGTCCCCTCACCGCCGGCATCCCTATCTCTCCGACTCCCTCCGACCTCGCCTCCACCAACCTTCGACGCCCTCACCTTCCTCTCTTTCCCCGACGCCTCTCCCCTCTCGAACCCACAGCCCCGACCTCACCTGCACACCGCCGTCGCCACCTCGCCGCCGCCGACTTCTTCCCTCGTCTCCCTCTCCCCACACCAGTGCACACAAGCCACCACTGCCGAGCCCAAGACGTCGAGCCGTCAAGTTCAAGCTCCAACGAGGCAAAACCCTGTCGTGTTTGCATCGTGATCGCGTCGTGTTGTTGCCGTTTCCGTAGATCACCATTGTTGCCGCGTCGCTACCGTATCGTCATCGATACTTCATCGGGCAAGTTTAAATACTTGCTTCATGCTATTATATTTTCATTTCAATTGCGATTCATTATTATTATAAGTGTTCGATGAAAACCATAATCTGAAAATCCCCTTAAAATGACGGAAATTAAACGTAATAGTTGGTCTGAGTGATAATGAATACCGTGTTAAGATTTGGCTTGAAAATACGGATTTTAACAATGTAAAATGACATCCCAATTGGTTACGTCAAATTTGAAAATCACCGTACCCATCATGTCGTAAAATTTTTAGTTAATTAAATATAAATATAATCATGGTATTCCAGGGCTCGTATCGAACCTAAATATATAACCTATAACCCTATGTAATTAGTTATTGAATATTGCAAATTCATGACATTGAAAAATGAAGAGGAACGCAACTCTGGACTGCTGTCCGGGGCAGCGTTCGTTTTGAATACCTGGCCTTGGGAACACCTGTACACCCCTTCATTAAACTGAAAATGCATGGAGTCCCATATGGTCGCGTAGATAATTTAGTCATCTAACATCTGATTCTGGTCCCGTGTCGTTTCACCTTCTTTTGATATTTAATTCGTATTTTAGAATACCGTTGTATCCTGCAGTTTTCTGCAGTGACAGTTTGTACACATTGATATTAAACTGAACATATCTTCCCGTATACAGCGGATATCATTGATCCGTATGATACGTTGAAAACCTAACTGTTAAAAATAAATATTATCAAACTTTAGCGTCGCCTAATTATGATCCCAACTAGGAGTAAAATGTGTTACGAAACGGACTTCCAGTTCAGAAATTGGATTTCCAACAGTGAACACTTAAAAAGAAATGACCATAACTAACAAACCTGAAACCCGATGGACACGAAACTAATTTTCCTGTATAGATGATTAAATATACTGCCTACTCCTTTTATATCGTTTTGCTTAATTATGCACGTGTGATTTTATATGATTTTCCTAGTCCAACCGACACCGGCTGCTTATATGTTGTTAGCGGTACACTTACTATATCCCCACTATGTGCATGATTGTCATACTCGTGTAAATAGTGTTCATTAGCATCGATAACCTAGTGATTGTGTACATTACCAGTGATAAGTATTAGTGATTAGAGTGTGGCAAGTACGTTAGTGTATAAGTGTGATTGAATAGTGAAAGTGACACATACTTGTACACACTCAGCGGAACCAGTTAATTATTGCATTGTCGATGCCTATGGGGCATATGTAAGTGTAACTATAATTGGTATGGGACGATTATGGAAGCACTTATATTAGTGCCATAGGTAAGACGTCAAACATTGTCCATTTATCTTGAGTACCAGTCGAGACATGCTTGATGGAGATCATGTCTCCAGTTCTCGCGTAGACTTTTCATGGACTGACTAGTATTTGGGTTTATGGTCGGTATTTGATGTAAACCGTGGGTGTGGGGTAGTTTGAGTGTGAGTTCAACGGAATCTCGGGAGTCCCATTGCCGGCATATACAGCGATTATGGGAGCCATATGGGTGATATTACTGACTATTAGCGAGTGTGATTCGGGCCCATATTCCCTTACCCCTGGGGCCCTACCCTTGGGTTGGTGATACTCCTGCGTAGTTGACTCTCACACTTGGACTGACTATAGGTTTAGCGACCTGGACAGTGAGACCTAGAGACTGATAGGGTTAGTGACATTGACATGCATTGCTTACTGATTTGATATACCTACTTTACTGTTTACTTGTACTGATTATTTCATGTGCGTCATCATTCTATATTTACTGCTTCATGTTCATCATCATTGCACGTGTTTACTTTTGCATTATATATATTGCTATTGCGTCGCTCTGACGACCTGAGTATGCATGCTTAGAGTGAGAAGTGGATTTAGCTCGGATCAGCACCTGTCGTACCTTGAGGATATTGCGGACATCTAGATCAGCGACGTCGGCGCTATCTTTCCTTTGACTCCATCTGGTTAGTTTTATACCTGTTTTGATTTAGTGACTGAATTTCTCATTACCTGTGCATTGATTACTGATTACCACGTAAAGCTAGAAGCCGAAATGTGACTACAGCAGGATGTTTTCTCGACTGTAGGAACATGACTGACCTTGTCAACCCCTCGTATTCCGTATTTTGGGAAGCGGGGTGTGACAAGGCCGACGTTGCAACCTTCATCCATTCTTCTAGGAGCTAAGGAGAGGAGGAAAAGAAGACCCGAAGGACTTGTTTACGGAGGTATAACCATCTATCATAGTAGTTAAACCTCCTAGTTAGTTTAGCTAGTTAAGGTTCCGTAAAGATCCTAGAGTTTAGTGGGTGTTGCGAAGCTCATTAAAATCGTTTTTGAAAATTCTGCCTCCCCGCAAACTCGCGGGGTGCGCGATATTGACTTACACCTGGTAGTTTATATGCACATCCTTAAATGTCTCTAGTCATACGAGTATCAAAACTGGACATCGGTACTCTAGTTTAAACTAGTGTATACGTTTCATGACCCTGTATGGGACGATGGATGTTCCCAAAGCCATTGGTGTTTGACACTGATAATTGTATACATGTGCTCATTGGATGAGTTACACTGGACGGACTCGTCAAGAACTCCTAGATGATATTATACCAATGTCAGATAGCAGTTTTCTGGTGACATGAGTATAGGGTAGTCCGTAGACTTGAAATCGCCACAGTGTCTCGTGTGTATTCTCACTGTACTTAGATTACTACTCTACCACGGCTCTACCGAGTCGTGCAAACAAATTTTAGTTGGGTACAGTCCCGAAGCACATGGAGGCAGTGATCGGTCGAGAGAATTCGTCACTCCCGGTATTGAGAGTCGATATCGCACTGTGCAGGACACGACTATAGCCAGAAGTCCGTGGCAACAACAGTAGAGATAAACTGGTAAGTGTTACCAGTTGTATCTCTTTGGTTATGAGTTCTCTGTCAGCACGATTTACCACAGTGATAGTGAGTGTAAAATTTCGCCTAGCGGCAAGGTCGGGATCAGCTCCGAGCACAGTGGACCGTGGTCCCAGGTATGTACAAGATATCCTCTAAGGTTCGAGAATACTTTCCACCAAATCAATTTTAAACTTACGCAAGATTAATTAAGGTTTGTGTTAGTGACATCTAGAAATTGCCTGACATGTTATTATTGCATCTTATCGTTATTGTACCTGTTATTATGTATAATACCTTTATTGATACATCTATATCTACATATGCACGCGGGTTTCACTACACTCACATATTCATACTATCACCCACATACATACACTTTTACGATTGAGTACTGGAGATATGTTCTGACATCCCTGAGACTTGCCATCTCAGATTTAGAGACTGCTTCACAGGCAGAGTAGAATCAGATTGACTATTAGAAAGGAAGTTGCCAAAGATCCATATAGTATCGTAGGTTTATTTCTATTTTATTCCAGTTGCTATTAGAATATATATCCCCGCGGGACGTTAGGAATAATATATCTTTCTTTTTGAATTTTGTATTTTGTTAATTCGGAATCCTTTGCTATTTGGATATTTTATTGACTCCATCTTTATCTCGTGGATCCATCAGTATTATTTGTTATTTATACAGCATGATAATGTTAATATTATATCTTGAATATTATCGCACATGTTTAGCTAGAGTCTTAGGTGTGACTATGGTGAGACGATTTTGCTTTGTCTAGAAGCACTGGCGGTTTCGGTCTATATTACCGTATTTCAGGAGTTGGAGCGTTACAACATGTCCTTAGTAGAATAACATGTTAGTATTATATTAGTTCCAAATCATCCAAATCAGCATCCACTACAGGCCTTCATAATACAAAGTCCAGGCCAACCTGAGTTCGGCTCGTTTTCTCCCTCATTAGAAGCCCCACCTCCCAACAGCAGGGGTTCGGTCGCTCAATCTTTCACCCTGTCATTGACCAAACCTGTCCAAAAGACAACCTTCGCTTCAGTTTCAGTAAAAGTATCTATCATCATTTATTCATAACATGCTTATATGGATAAAATTTGGAAATGGTTATAGACAAGTATAGTTTTAACAAGTTCAAACCAATGTTGCTCATTGATTTCTGGTCTCAATGGATATATACTTCTACTAAAATGGATGCTAGATAAATTCTGGGGGTACGGTGACGGGTGCTGTTATTTGGCACGAGCGTGATAACATAGGTTGTAAAGTGTGTGCTAATGTTGGACTTAGTAGTCCATACGAGTAGTTTTCAAATCACAGTTGAACGGAACTGGCGGCGGCTAATCGACTCAACCAAAATCTCTTTGATCAATAGCTTATCTGTGCACAATTTTGAAGAACACGACACTTTCAAGTTAAACAATGTGATTCTTATTTCGTGAGTAACAAGAGATCAAATTCCCGGTGGTAAAGGGCCATTGTTATCAGATTACATTGTCATGGATGAAAAATGTTTCATGTTTACGAGTTTTGGATTGCAATTATGTTTCGGAATTGGTTACCTATATTCATAGTTTTACCAATATAAGCACATGATACATTTATTTTGATTTTATCTACTGCATGTCGAAACTTGCAAAAAAAATTTCCTTCAAGGTGGCTCGCCGAAGATTCTGGAGCAATCTTTTTGGAACCGTGAATCAATGAACTTGTCTCTCAGGCCCATTAACCCCGCTAAAAATTGGACTCTCTAAGCGACAGGTTTCCATACGAGCTGGTTTAAGGTATACTTGAATCATGCTAGTATATTATACTCTGATTAGCATCTAGTTCTTAGATCTTGCTACTTATGTGTATGCTTTATATTATCTTGATCTGCCATGTATTTTATTATATTTACATGAATATAATGTTCTGTGACACAGGGCCATAAATTTTGGTTGATAAAACTATGTGGTCGTTGTTAATAATAACGATTCTTGGCATGTCTTGTTGGATTGCTTTATTTGTATATGTGCCATTGTATTTGATAACATTGTTCCAATTTAATATTCTTATTGTTATGATGGTGTGACCAAGCATGGTTCCACTTATTTACAATGAACCTAATCTATCATCTCTATTGATATATAAATTTCTTATATCTATTTCTTAACTAAAACAAAATAAGCATCAACTGATAAATGAATTTCTTAAGCTCGCATTTCTATAGCTGTTTGCAACGTAGAAATAAAATTTTCAAATGTTCTATGCTATCCTTCTGCAATTTTGTAATTTGTTCTTGATTTTTAGCAAAAGGGGAAGCCTGAAAAAAATAAGTTTCATTATGTGATGATTGCATTTACATTTAACATGAACAAGTAGATGTATATTTTGGCATAACTTTTCGTAGAAAACATTTATAAGAACTAGAATTATGAGAAAACTATAAATTTCTGTTGCTTGGTATCATGTTGATCCCTGATGGTGGGCCGCGACTAGTCTATTAGTTCCTCTACTCTGTATTTTAGCTTCTTTACATATCTATTAACTGGAATATGTTATAATTGTGTGTCGAGTATGCATATTTTGATCAAGAACACACAAGTCATGCAGATTGTTCATATGTATGCATGTAGATAGGCTGACGTCGTAATTCTGTTTACTTAAGTATTCTGGTTCTTTCGCATGCTTACATTTTTACCTACCTACATTTCTCTTTAACCGGATATATACTGTGTGATCTTTAATCAGACGAGGCTATATTACACTGAACAACCCGATACTATTGATTTTTCTCACTAAAATACTTTAAAGACTTTCTAATATAGTAAACTCAATTAAACTTTGATTTTTAGGGGCTTTTTCACTAAAATACCATTGAATATTGCACTTTAAGGGAGCTTCCTGTAATTTAAAAATATAAAGATAGTTTCTCTGTCTATTAACTACATTCCCAAAGGAGACGAGTTCCAATTTTTCTCTCTGTTAAAAATAGAAAATTTACATGCGTTGATTGAATATTTTTTTGGACTGAGATCCAACATGGCTTTTATATGAATTAGTCTAGAGGACTCGTAAGTTTTGACTTGGAAGATTCTTTGTATTGTAGTTAATTCTATGAGGCCATGCTTTGTTATTTTCTATGCATAAATTCCCAATTTTTTACCAATGATGTTTAAGGAAAAATGTTATTTTCTGTTTTTTACCAAAGAGTCAGGAGTTAATGTGTGAGAAAAAAGTATTATGCAATTGATTAGTGTATACGCCCTACTCTATATGACTGGCTTCTAAACTCTACTCTATAAAAACTAGCCTACACTTACGCGCTCTACTCTATAAGAGATTGGATTTTAAACGCTATTCTATAGAGACCGGCCTATATTTTTTCTTCTTCTTCCTTCTTCATATTCTCTATTATATTGGTTTGAGTTGCTATCGAAATAAAAAAAAATTTAAAACGAATTTGTTTGCTCTACTCTATTTGAGATTAGCTTTTACGCTCTACTCTATTATATTTTTCCAGATTTTTCTTATTATTTTTCACTTTTTATATATTTTTATTTGTTTTAATTATTATTTTTCCTAATCTAACCCAAACCCTAAACTACCTAAACCTCAGCCCGGACCCGAACTCGACCCGACCCGAACTCCGTACTCCCACTCCCACTCCCTTCTTCGACTTCTCCTTCCCTTTTCCTTTCCCTGTCTCCTCTTTCCTCGCGCCCGCGCCATGACGACCTCGCCACGACTTCCCCGAGATCCCCTCCACCAAATCCTCACCCGCTCCTTCTCGTGACTTCTTCCTTGTCTCCACGTCCCCCCCACGTCTTTCCCCTCCCTCGCGCTTCCCTTAGATCCCCGCAACCGACCCGCGATCCCTCACCTGTCTCGCCTTCTTCTCTTCTCACAACCGACTCCCCTCTCTTCACTCCTCTCTGTCCCTTCACTCGCGAAGCCCCCACCTCTCGATCTCCTCACCTCCGCCGACGAGCTCGAGCCCACCAAGATCCCCCATCGGCCTCTCTGCACCGACCAACCTGCCGCCACCACTCACCTCCATCTCACTGCCGCTGACCATCGACCACGATGCCACCAGCAGCCCCAACTCAACCCCAACCTCCACAACTGAGCTCCCTCACCATCTTCCACCCTCCTTCGTCCTTTTCGCCGTTGCTTCCGTCGCACACCCACCACCCTCATCGACGACCTCTCCCCACTATCGAGCATCGCCGACCACCAGATGCCTCCACCGTCAAGGCCACCCCTAGTACCCCGATGAGACCCACTTCAAGACGAGCACCAAACACCCAACCACGTCGACGCCTTCTCCTCCGGCCAAGCCAAGCTCCTTAGTTGCCATCGTGCCCTCATTCGCCTCCTCCTTCTCCCTTGCTTCACCGGGCCCTCTTTCTCCGACCACGAGAACCTCCTTGGCCTGACCCGTTCACCACCTGCACCATCAACCACCACCAAGCATCTCACTGCAACTGTAGCACCACCGGAGCTCCGCTGAAACTCACCGCCAGCACAACCTCTATCAACAGCGAGACCCGCAACCTCAACCATTCTCTCCTCCTTAAAGATGTAGCCGGGCCCCTCTTCTGCCCTGAGCTCTACACTGAGCCCTTGGTAAGCTTCACTGCCGCTGGAAGCCATTATCCACCGACTCCTTCGCCGCCATGGAGCCCTGGACTACCACCACCTCACCGTTGTCGCCACAACACCCGTGCCCGCCTCCGCAACAGCACCGAGCCTCCCCGAGCCAACAGTGAAACTGAGCTCCCTAAAGCCGCTGTACCTAAGATCGTTACACCGTTGCGGCCCTGTTGTGCCGTACATTAGCCGCCGCCGCCGCCATAGTGGCCACCATAGTAGTGGTCATCGTCGTCACCATAACCATCGCCATCGCCGAGGCCGAGGCCAAGCTCGAACCATAGCCAGAACCCTAGCCGAACTGCTGTTGCTGTTTGTGCTGCCGTGCATGTCGTGCCCGTGCGTGTGATCGTTGTCGTCGTTGCTGTGCTGTTTTCGTCTTGAGGCAAGTAAAATCCCTCACTTGTTTATCATTCTATTTTTAAACGTGAGCAGAAGCAATTTTATAATAACTAAATATATATAACTATATTTAGATCGTAACTTCCTTTGAAATCGCATAGCGAACTATAGTGCCATTTTATTGATTGGATCTTGATTAGGGCTTATTACCGTGTCAGTATTACACATAGGCTATATGGATAATATTTAAATTCAATTGGTTAAAGAAAACTTGTGTTTCGATCGTTTACCGGATGCTACCCTAAGTGTTTGATGTGAACTTTGAACGATAAATAAATCAAATATGGCGGAAATCATGACATTTAGGCCCTGAACAAACACTCTGTAGAAATTTGGTGGCAAATTGAAGTCGTTTTCACGTATAAAGTGACGCCCTTAGCGTTTATACCGAAACTCCCGTTTTACCGAACAATTGACACCGTTAAAATCATAATTAATTCCAAAAAAATTCAATCGCAACATGCTTGGGTTCGTTGCGAAGGGTACTGTATAATATTTAACATGACATGTACGTTTACTATTAGATATATCCCTTGAATATCGAAAACAAAGAACTTACCCGACCTTAGACTGCAGTCCAGAGCAGGAACTTACCCCATGACATGCATTTGTACACTTGAAATCTTAATGTTTAATTGTGATAGTGTGCGGATCCAATTACTGCCGCGTAGAAAATTATTTTAGCTTTCCAATGGAGTATCATTTGTTATTTAAATCATATTTTAAACGGATGATATGTACGGAAGATTTACGTCCTTTCAGCTTGCACCCTTCATCAGTAATTTGATCATAACTCCTAACCCAAGATGACTACTATTGATCATCTCCTGTGCTGTAAATTTAACTCATATTCCTACAATTAGTTTAATAGTAGCGCCGCCTAATTATTCTTCCAACAGAGAGTAAAATGTGTTACGAAATGGAATTCCAGTTCTGAAACTGGATTTCCAGTAGTGAACACTGTTCCCCTCCGAATGGACGGCGCGACATGGCGTCTCGCCTAAGATTCGGGGCAGATGCTAATTGGTGCTATCCGTCCACCTCTCCGAAGATGCCAAGTTGATTTATGGCACCATGTATCGAAGGTTTAAACGGATGCGTCCGATGTAGCAGACTTCGTCAGATTCCCCCTCGTTTGAGGGGTTTTTGATTGTGGGGACGCTCTTCCCTGCAGGCGCAAGCCCCTGCAGTTAATTACGCTACCGCATTGCGGTAACAACTTTCTCCTTCTCCAGATGGTCACTTCGTGTCGTGGGTGTTTGTTTTGTATTTTGTTGCCCGTGGATTGTTTACGGAGACTGAGTGATGTCGTCGCCCGTAGGGCGTGGACTAGTCCAAATCCGTATTATCTTAGATTTGGGTTTGGGGGTTTTGGTTTGAGGATACGTTAGCCATATTTGAGGCTAAGATCAACTCAAACATTTGTTAAGGATACGTTAGTCCAGTTTGAGACTAAGATCAACTTAACGGGATCGTTTAGATCCGACAAAAGAGTGTTTGGGCTCTAATGTTCCAGGTTTAGGGACATAGTGGTCCGTTGTATGTATAGCCGTCGGAACCCATCACCTCTCTGACGACGTTGAAGGATTACAACGACGGATGTCAGAGGAGTTCAGAGATGTACCCTCGAGCCAGAATTAATTGGGGGGATTCATAGTCCAGTCTGTTTGAAGGTTTAAGGATACGTTAGCCATCTTTGAGGCTAAGATCAACTTAAACGGGACCGTTTAGATCCAACAAAAGAGCATACGGGGCTCTATTGTTCTAGTTTAAGGACATTGCGGTCCATGGGTAGTTTAAGGACATTGCGGTCCATTGTTAGTTTTAAGACATCTCGGTCAAGGTTAAGGACGTCGTAGTCCATGGGTTTAAGGACTCCATAGTCCATTGTTAGTTTTAAGATATCTCGGTCAAGGTTAAGGACGTCGTAGTCCATGGGTTTAAGGACCCCACAGTCCGTTGTTAGTTTTAAGACATCTCGGTCAAGGTTAAGGACGTCGTAGTCCATGGGTTTAAGGACCCCACAGTCCGTTGTTAGTTTTAAGACATCTCGGTCAAGGTTAAGGACGTCGTAGTCCATGGGTTTAAGGACCCCACAGTCCGGTATCTGCTCTGGATGCTTCACACGGGTTCACTGCCATGCTCCGCGAGGACCAGGCTCCGCTCTGGACGTTTTCCACAGAGTCAAAGAGTGACATTATCCGCGTTCCACGTAACCAGGAATTTTGCATTAAACACGGGTTTAAGGACCCCGCAGTCTGTATCAATGTGTGGTCGTCGGGACCCGTCACCTCTTTGAAGGCATTGAGGGATTACAATGCCAAGTATCAAAGGAGCGAAGAGATGTACCCTAGAACCGGAGTGGATTAAATAGTTCTTGGCCCAATTTGGGATCAAGACGAATTAATTATGTTATGAGTCAATTGGCCTAGTTAATCACAGATTGAGGACTTATGGCCATCTTGGGCTAAGTCCAATCAGGAGAGGCTTTGCCTCTATCCATTTAGGCCAATTGGGCCAGAGCCTAGTGTTAAACACTACAGAGCAGTCAGTGTTGAACACTGGGAATGAGGTTGACAAGTTAGTGTTTAATACTAAGAGATAATTGGTGTTAAACACCAGCAACAAGGCTTTTCAAATTAGTGTTAAACACTAAAACAGATCAGTGTTGAACACTGCAGATAAAGCTTTTTAATTAGTGTTGAACACTAAGGCCCAACAGTGTTTTAACACTGGGTTCGAGAGTTTTAACTTAGTGTTAAACACTAAGGCAAGAGGGGTCACGTGGCAACACGTGAGAGCGCCCTCCTTTCATGTATTCTGCTGAGATTATCGTGTCTTTCAGAGCATCACGTGCCATCACGTGATGGGCATTCAAATGCCTATGTATTAAAGCTTCTGCCAGGGGTCACGTGGGTCACGTGGGGGGCTGCCTCAAAGGGGCTTTCTGTAGATCTTTTAGGGGGGTCACGTGGTGGCACGTGACCCTGCCTTCATGTATTTTGTTTAGAGGCTCTGTTAATCTTTTTTCAGGAATTAAATTCCTCGAGCTTTAAATTTCAGAGGAATTAAATTCCTACTTCCTTTTGAAGACTTATATTCTGGAGTAGAGTTGAACTCTGAATCTTCCGTAGGAATTAAATTCCTCGTATATGTGAAGAACTGAATAGGGTTAAACCCTAATAAAAGCTTTTAAGGAATTGAATTCCCATTCCCTGTTAAATGATGATTAAGGGAATTAAATTCCCGTTGTTTCAACAGAACTAAGTTCTTAATTAGGGTTAAACCCTGTTTCTCTCTGTTCTGAAGGAATTAAATTCCCATGACACAGGGTCAAGCCCTAATTTTATTTTTTAAAGGAATTAAATTCCTATAGTTCTGTGAGAATTAAATTCTCGCGCTTCCATTCCCTCTCTATGTTTTGGATCTGCATGGCAGGATCTCAACCCATTGAGAATTAAATTCTCAACCTAAAGGGGAGATGTGCACTTTGCAAATCCTCTATCAAAGAGAGAAGAAATATGTTCTTCTGTTTTTACATTATCAGAGTTAAACTCTGTCGAGAATTAAATTCTCTTTTTCTTTCAAGGAGCTTTTCCCTTTCTTACCTAGGGTTTTTGCAGAAGATCCAAGTTCTCCAAGTATCGAAGCTCTCTTCTTTTTTCTTTTTCTCTCCTTTGCGTATGTATATATATCTCTTTTTCTGTGTCTCTTGGCTCCTATTTATAGGAGAAGCAGCCGAATCAATCAGTTTTTGACGAATCTTCATGAGAGATTTGATTTGCATCCATCATTCGTTTTGGACCTTTGGATTATTAGGTGAATTTTATTCACCATTGGATTTCAAATCCAGGGATTTTTCCTTTGTTGTTTCGATTAGATTTAAAGGGGAAATCTTTCCAAACCCGAGATTTTCCCATAGATAGATGATATTTCATCACCTCTGAATCTTTAATTTGATTGGTTCCAGATAGTTGCTTTCCTTTGGAAAGATTTGAATTTCTCTCAGAATTTAATTCTGTTGACAAAATGGGCTTTGAAAGCCGGTCACGTGTGACCACGTGACCTATGGTCACGTGTGAGCACGTGACCCCCTTTGGAATGAGCCTTTTCCTTTCTTTTGCGCTCTGTCTTCTGATCGTTGCTTAAACGTCACGTGCCACCACGTGACTCCTGGTCACGTGTGAGCACGTGACCCTTATTTGAACTCTCATTCCCTAGTTCATCTGGAGAACGAGTCTGCTGTCTTGAACGTCACGTGCCAACACGTGACCCTGGTCACGTGGAAGCACGTGACCTCTTCTGAAGCCTTTTCCTTGACTTGATCAGGGAACTGGTGTGCCTTTGACGCTTGCATTTAAATGTCACGTGTCGCCACGTGACCCTGGTCACGTAGGAGCACGTGACTCTTTCTGAAGCCCCTTTTCTTCAACGTAGTCAGGAAACTGAACTTGCCTTGATGATGTTTTTAGGTGTCACGTGCCAACACGTGACCGCTAGTCACGTGTAAGCACGTGACCCTCTTCTGAAGCTTTTCCCAGAAGCTTTCCTGATTTTAAATCAGGAAACAAACACTTAAAATGAAATGACCATAACTCACAAACCTGAAACCCGATTGACTCGAAACTAGTTTTTTTGTATAGCTAATTTAATACGATGTTTACACTTTTTATATTATTTCACCAAATTATGCACATGTGATTTTATATGATTTTTCTAACCCAACTGACACCGGTTGCTCATATGTATTCAGTAGTTCATTTACTATATCCCCATCATGTTACATGACTGTTATACCCTTATAAATAGTGTCCATTTGCATTGATATCTTAGTGACCATGTTACATTACCAAGTGCTAAATATTAATGATTGGATTGTGGCAAATACGTTAGTGTAAAAGTGTGATGGAATAATAGAAGTAATACGTACTTATATACAATCAGCAGAACTAATTAATTATTGCATTATCGACGCCCATGGGACATATATAAGTGTAACTATAACTGGTATGGGACGGGTATGGGAGCACTTATATTAGTGTCATACGTAAGATATCGAGCACTGTCTATTTATCATGGATACCAGTCGAGACATGCTTGATGGAGACCCTGTCTTCAATTCTCGTGTAGACTTGTCATGGAGTGATTAATATTTAGATTCATGGTCGGTGTTTGATGTAGACCATGGGGTGTGGGGTAGTTTGAGTGTGAGTTCGATCAACGGAATCTCAGGAGTCCCACTGCTTGCATATTTATTGATTTTGGGATTTGTACTGATACTGTTTCTGATTCTTACTGATAGTGATTCGGGCCCGTGTTCCCTTGTCTCTGGGGCTTACCCTTGGGTTGGGGATACTTCTGCGGTGGTTGACGCTCAAACTTAGACTGATGATAGGTTTACTGATTTGGACATTGATGATGCTCACAAGTGGTGTCTCCCAGGATTAAGACACGTGGCAAATGGCGTGTCCCGGACTCTATGGGGATGGAATAAATGAGCCACATCGGGGACATTCTCCGGGGTTCCTTCTCGGTGGACATACCCAACCTTTCGAGAGACCCCCCTGAAGATATTCCACCTTCGTCTAGGAGACTATCAATAGCTCATCTCCGAGCTTCCTCAGTCTCCTCGATCGCCTCCGAGCCATCTCTCGTACCGAGCTTCCTCGGCCTCCCACTAATCTCCGAGCCCCTGATGTGCCGAGCTTCCTCGGCCTCCCCCAATCAACCGAGATTGCAGAACCCTAGCGCCTCTGCAACTGCTCCGCGTATCTCGCCAAAGCAAGATAACCGCTGCCCCACGTCCCACGTCCCGCGTCCCACGCTGGCACGTCCCCCCATTAATGAGCGTATCCGTCATTAATGAAAGGATCTCGTCATTCAAGCACACGTAACGTCAGGGGCGTAACCGAAGGCGAAGATCTCGCGCCTGCTCTCTCCATGCGACCACTATAAAACCCCTCTCTTAAACGACTCAGGGAAGGCAACTTGCACCCAATAGGCCGCTACTATGCTTAAATTCCTCGGCTAACTTGATCGTCGGAGAGTCCTACAGTGGTTACCCATCCCGAGACTTCTTTGCAGGTAGCTCAGCTTCCACCTCAAACTCAACCCATTGAGATCCACACACTTAAGGAGGAAAACTCCGAATCCAATCTCAACCATCCAGCAATGCTCACGACAGATCAACGGAGGACAGCATTTGAAGGAGATCAAAGCCTCCATCAGCGGGCACCGTCTGTGGAAACGAAAGACTTATCTTGTTCCACCAAAAAATGTTGATCTTTCGCCCTCGATCCAATGACAAACGACAACCGCAACGATCCGAATACGACCGCCATAGAGAAAGTAGGAGCGGCTCGCCTCCCCCTCCTAATGCCATCTACGTCTTTTCCGCTCGGATAGACCGGCTTACGAGGCTGGTAGATGCCCTCGTTCGCGTTCATGCGGCGGGCCCTAACCGCCAAAGCATGGCTCCGCCTACTCGGGATAACGATGTCCGCCGAAGGAAGGATGGGCACACTCAAGCCCTCAATCCGAGTCACGCTCATCCCAGCGTCACAGGGTGCCGGCGTGCCGACTCCGTCACCGTCACCCGCATGCGGCGATTAATTCCATGACCCGCTGGGCGCCGGACAGCTCCACACCCCGTTCCAATTCCCACCACGCGTTCTCGCCCCCCGAGGAGGTATCGGTCAGCTCGCCTGTTTCCAGGTATGATCGACACTTCCCATCCCGCCGGGGTCACGCGAACGCCGAACGCCGAGGCCACTCGAGAAGGACCTCGCCCAAGGATTTGCGAAATCTGATAGAGTGGAATCGATGACGCATACTAGCGCAGACCCGGGGCGGGGATAGTCACCACTCCGACTGTGCAGAATCCTCGAGTTACCACCACCGACTCGAGGCCCTCGAAAAGAAGATCGAGGGCATACGGCGAGACGGCCATCCGTTTGGCGAAGGGGCTATGTATTCCGCGGATTCTCTCACGAAGCCTTTCACTGAGGAATTGCTGGCCAAACGTGTCTCATCCAGGAACAAGCTGCCTAAGGTGGCTCTCTTTGACGGGAAGTCCGACCCAAAAGATCACTTAAACGCTTTTACAGCGGGCATGAGATTCCAAGATAACTCGTACGAAACCCAATGCCGCGCTTTCCCCGCCACCCTCATCCGGGTTGGACGGGACTAGTTCCGAGGACTTACGCCATGCTCCATCTCGACCTTCGGTGAGCTGGCCACCTAATTCCTCGGTCACTTAGTCGGGAATCGAAGGCAGAAGATGATGGTCAACTATCTGTTCACCATCAAGAATGGAGACAAAGAATCCTTCAAAGGATATGTCACCCGCTTCTACAACGCGCTCCTCGAGGTCCCCAAACACCGCGATGAAACGGTCATCACCGTGCTGAGGTCGGGTCTTAGGCACAAAGAGTGGCTCCGCTCTTTTGCATTAGCGCAATCTAAGACCATGGCCGAGGTAAAAGTCTGGACCGAGCGGGAAATCCAACTCGAGTCCAAGGTGAACTCGAATCTTCCCAGAGGTGACCAAACCGACCAAAAGAAGCGGGGCAGAGAAGAGAAAAAGAGAGTCGACCGACCAAAACCTTACTCTCTGAAGTTCCCGGAGTACACTTCTTTTAACATCTCCCAGACCGAGCTGCTAGAGGAGGCAAAGGGTGAGAGGTTCATCAAGCTCCCGTCGGCTACCCGAAGAACAGGCAAGCTGCTCCGAGATCCGTATTGTGCCTATCACCGGACACAAGGACATCCGACCGAGGATTGTAAACAGCTGCGCTATTACATCGAGGAGCTGACCCGCTCCGGTCACTTGGCAAAGTACCTACGAGATAAACGTCAAGCAGATCAAATTAAAGACGGAGAGCTGATGATCAGACAGATCATGGTCATCGCCGACTAATCCAAATCTAAGCAACAAGGACACCTACTAAAATTTATATTCAATACAGAAGAATTTAAATTGAATCGCATAATCTGTAATTTATTTAATAATAAAGATTCTCGCTTCCCTGCAATTTAGACTACTTCTATTTGTTTCCGTGCTAAAGCCCTCCCCTCGAGACCACCGAGTAGCTTCGCCGCCCGGTCCATCAGCAGTGGGTAGCTTCCTACCCAACTACACTATGGATTGAAGCCCTTATCGCGAGACGACCGAGTAGCTTCCGGCTCGGTCATCCTTAGCGGGTAGCTTCCTACCCAACAACACTAAGGATCAAAAGCCCTCCTCTCGAGGCCACCGAGCAGCTTCCCTGCCCGGTCCATCCGCAGCGGGTAGCTTCCTGCCCAACTACACTGTGGATCGAAGCTCTCCTCGCGAGGCGACTGAGTAGCTTCCTGCTCGGCCATCCCTAGCGAGTAGATTCCTACCCATCTACGCTGAGGATCAAAGCCCTCCTCTCAAGGCCACCGAGCAGCTTCCCTGCCCGGTCCATCCCTAGCGGGTAGATTCCTACCCATCTATGCTAAGGATTGAAGCTCTTATCGCGAGGCGACCGAGTAGCTTCCTGCTCGATCATCCCTAGCGGGTAGATTCCTACTTAACAACGCTAAGGATCAAAAGCCTTCCTCTCAAGGCCACCGAGCAACTTCCCTGCCCGGTCCATCCACAGTGGGCAGCTTCCTGCCCAACTACGCTGTGGATCGAAGCCCTCCCCGCGACGCGACCGAGTAGCTTCCTACTCGGCCATCCCTAGCGTGTAGATTCTTACCCATTTACGCTAAGGATCAAAGCCCTCCTCTCGAGGCCACCGAGCATCTTCCCTGCCCGGTCCATCCTTAGCGGGTAGATTCCTACCCATCTACGCTAAGGATCAAAGCCTTTCTCATGAGACCACCGAGCAGCTTCCCTGCCCGGTCCATCCGCAGTGGCTAGCTTCCTGCCCAACTACGCTGTGGATCGAATCCCTCATCGCGAGGCGACTGAGTAGCTTCCTTCTTGGCCATCCCTAGCGGGTAGATTCCTACCCATCTACGCTAAGGATCAAAGCCCTCCTCTCGAGGCCACCGAGCAGCTTTCTTGCCCGGTCCATCTCTGGCGGGTAGATTCCTACCCATCTACGTTAAGGATCAAAGCCCTTCTCATGAGGCCACAGAGTAGCTTTCCTGCCCGGTCTATCCCGAGCGGGTAGCTTCCTACTCATCAACGCTCAGGAGCTAAAGCCCTCCTAACGAGGCCACCTTGCAGATTCCTGCTCGGTTAGTCTCCGAGGGATATGTTCCTACCCTACGAAGACAAGAGTCTAGGAACCACATCAGGGAGAATTCAGTCCATGCCGACCTATTCTACATTTTTCAACCCATGCTAGGAGACGTGGTTGTCAACTGAACTCTGAGGAATGGACTGATACCAACCTACCTGCACTTGGATATCTTTCAGTTCATCCTAACTGAACGATCGCTACCTCGACTCCGGGGAGCGGGAGGCACCGACCTTCCTACACTTAGAAATTAATCGACTTATACTTGATGCGCGATCGTCATCTAAAAAGATGGGCATCGACCTACGGCCTACCACTCGAGTCGAGAAAAAGATTGACGAACTGAAGTACTCACGCAGAAAGCACACAGTCATGTAGAGAAAAATAAGCTCAGCTTTATTTATATTCCATAAATTTTTACAAGGTATTCTGGGCTCCTCAGCCTTACAAAAAGCCTAGAGGCTTACAAAACTAAAAAAAGGAAAAAAGAAGGGAAATGCAGGAAAGCTCAGGCCGTAGGCCCGGGGAGGATCTTGCCCTGCTCGACGCCAACGTCAGGAACCAAAACGGTGACCTCCGGGTCGGCGCTTCCACCGGCAGCCTCACCCCCGGCGGCATCCTTGATAGCTTCCACCTGCGGCGGATCCTCGGAGAGAGGGTACTGGACCCGGAGCTCGCTGTTGGCAAACCTCAGCATCAACGCCTTGACGGTGTTGAGAGCCTGGTGCCAAACAATGGCCGAGAACTGTTCCGACACCTTGTACCTCTCCACGGACTTCGAAGCTAGGAGATCAGCAAGCTTCACCGCATCGAGCGCCACCTAGGTTTCCTTCCTGCCGACATCCCTCGACTTCATCATCGCGGCGTAGAGCTTGCTGACCTCCTCCAACTTAACCTGAATAGCCTTGTTGGATTCACTAAGAAGTCGGTGAGACTCCTTACACTTGGAGTTCGCCAACTCCTCGGCGGCCACCCGGGTTTCGAAGATGGCTATCCTCTCCTTTGCTTGCTGTAGCTCCAGGCATAGATCCTCCTCCGACGAGGACGATTCGTCCGCCTTCCTCATGGCCGGGGCAATCTCCTCGAATTCCATATTAACGATGAGGACGCAGTATTGGAGGACCTGAGGAAAGCAGCAAAAGGAGTTAGAAATGTTCAAACTGAGGAAAAATACTTAACAAAATTCTTAAAGGAAAACGGATACCGACCTGAACCGCCTCCTAAGCGATGGCGACCACTTGGGCCTTTAGGGTCCTCCAAGGAATTTTTCTCCCGGCCGATTGCTTCATGTAGGAGAGTAGGCTATCGGCGACGAAAAGCCCCGAGGGCACCTCAAAATAAACGCCCCCTCCTGCACGGGGATCCCGGAGGGTGGCGAGCGAGAGATCATCCTTTTGTACTTCTTGAGGGGGACCTAGGCGAGGTCGGCTTCATCCTTCGCCCTCTCGCCCGGGGCTTCGGTCCCCGTGCATGCTTCTGGCTCTCCCCGCGGCGGACTCTCGGGGCTCGGGATGCAGCGGAAGGCTGCGTCAGTGCAGTTGGTTTCGGGGCCGAGCTCGGACCGGGATGGGACGAGCTAGCGCCCTCGGTCTTATTTCCTGCCTTCGCGGCCATGGCAGCTAAGAATTTGGATCGGTCCATTTTCTCTGCATAAAGGAGAAAACACGAAAGAGAGTTAGCGATGCTGAAAAGGGCAAGCAAAACCTATTAACATCTAAATAGATCGTCCAAAGACCTAACTTACCCAGGAAGCGCGCGGGGCTGAGCCCGGCCCAGCTAAGAGCCTGCTCATAAAGCAGAACGTCGACTCGCTGGATCGGCTCCCACATGGATACCGCCCTCGCCTCAGGTGAGGACGACTGCCTCACCCTCCGGCAGTCGGCCCTGTGCCACTGTGTAGGCACATGCCAATCCTCACCCTCGAGTGGCCCGACAAATATGAACTTCTCCTTCCATGCATGAATGGAAGAAGGGACGACTACTACTCTCGACCCAGCCACCCCACCCTTGTGTTTTTTGAAAGAAAAATACACCTGGCTCGGCTCATCCTTGTTATTTCCGGGATGATTCTTATAACAAAGAAAGGAGAGTACGAGGGTCAAACTAAAAGGGATATTTTCAAGTTTCAACCGGACCAGAGACCCGAGAAGGATTCTCCAAGAGTTCGGCGCTAGCTGGCCCGGGGCAAGATGGAAGCAACGAAACACACCACATACTTCAGTTGGGAAGGGAAGACGCATTCCCGACCGGAATGCTTCCAAATACAGGGCAATCTCCTTACCCTGCACCTGGTCTGCCCACTCACCCTCTCTGGATATATGGAGAGAATAGTTAGAGGGGATATGGAACCGAGCCTGGATCTCGGCTAGCTTGTCCACATTCCTCAAGACGGATGGCGCATCATGGGCGTTCCCGACGCGCACCTTGGGAGCCCTTGTTGCCGCCCGACGATGGGTGACGGGGGTAGCCCTGACTCTTGGATGCGATCCCGACACAGAGGACGAAGAAGAACCCTCTTGGCTATGTGAAACCGAAGAGGAGGAAGACCCTCTGGACTCATCTCCAACAACAGGAGCCTCATCTTCCGACCCTACTTTAACTATCTCTACAGACTCCTCAGATGAAGACATCTAACCTGACTCAAAGGAATAGGCTGGCCGAGGAAAAAGCATGGGTGATCCGATCTAAAAGGAAAGAGCGCAGGGCAATCTCTGATAATGAGGGTGAATTATGGTGGAAGAGTTGGCACTAGGGGGTCCCCTCCTATTTGTATGCACCCCACCGAAAGCATCCAATGGCCCAGATCAATTCCTGCCAAAACGAAGCGTCACACCTGCCAGCCGTCAAAGCTCCATGTGGAGATCGGCCATTGGGATGCCTATTCATTTGCAGGTGACAGTGACAGCCTATCGTGTCCGCCAACCCGTGTCGGACACATGGCCCGCAGCCCAACAGACGAACGAGCGAAACGTCGCACCCTCTTTAAAGCGCGATCATTTCATTGATCTGCTGACGCCACCGTGGATATGCGTGAATAATTAGGTGAACGACGAAGCGACACGTAGGCCCAAGGATCGAAACGACGTAACCACCAAACGCCATGCCATTCCCGGGCGATCCGCATGACGATTTCTTGGCGCCAAATTGAGCAGAAGAAAGACCGAGCAGACCACTCTTGACCCGACCCTTGGATGGGTCAGTACAAGAGTGGGGGGCTAATGATGATGCTCACAAGTGGTGTCTCCCAGGATTACGACACGTGGCAGATGGCGTGTCCCGAATTATACGGGGGTGGAATAAATGAGCCGCATCGAGGACATTCCCCCAGGCTCCTTCTCGGTGGACGTACCCGACCTTTCGGGAGACCCCCCTGAAGACATTCCACCTTCGTCTAGGAGACTGTCAACAGATCGTCTCCGAGCTTCCTCGGTCTCCTCGATCGCCTTCGAGCCATCTCTTGCGCTGAGCTTCCTCAGCCTCCCGCTCATCTCCGAGCCCCTAATGTATTGTGCTTCTTTGGCCTCCCCCGATCAACCGAGATTGCAGAGCCCTAGCGCCTTCGCAACGGCTCCATGTATCTCGCCAAAGTGAGATAACCGCCGCCCCACGTCCCATATCCCACGCTGGCACGTCCCCCCATTAATGAGCATATCCCGTCATTCATGAAGGGATCCCGTCGTTCACGCACGCGTAACATCAGGGGCATAACCAAAGGCGAAGATCTCGCGCCTGCTCGCTCCATGCGACCACTATAAAACCCCTCTCTCGGACGACTCAGGAAAGGCAACTTGCACCCAATAGGCCGCTACTATACTCAAATTTCTTGGCAAACTTGATCGTCGGAGGATCCTACGATGGACACCCATCCTGGGACTTCTTTGCAGGTAGCTCGGCTTCCACCTCAAACTCAACCCATTGTGTCACGCCCCGCTTCTCGGTGTACGGCTAAGGGGACGCGACGAGGTCCGCTACGTATATACTTAGAAGTACATACGCTAAGCGTATCTAAGCAATATAAAAGTAAATCATAAGAGACAAGAGATTTAGAAATAATAGCAACTTTATTAATAACATTCTTTTGTACAATGTATGAAAAGTAAATACAACTGAAATGAAAAGCGATGCCTAAACAATGGCATAACAGGAAATGAAAATACTGAATAGAACAAGGTACAATATCTAAAGCTCAGGGTCTTCGTGAAACCGATCCAAGTCTTCACCGGTGGGCTCGATCTCTGCTGGGTCCAAAGCACCTGATGACATTCAAAGAAGAAAGAAATAGAATGTCGTCAGCGAACAGGTCGCTCGGTAAGTCCCAAAGATAAAGAAGAATTAGGAATGACAGAATAAGAGGTATTTTCTAAAGCATAATGTTGTAGAATATTATGTTCACGCTGTTGTTTGTAGCTTGGTACGGAAGGATGCCGGTGTATACGAGAGGGGTCTCAGTATGCTAGAGACCAGGGCAAACAGAATGTACAAGGAACTGTTAAGCCACGGTACAACAGCAACGGAATATATGTTAGGTGTCTTAATCTAACCGCCTCGTGCCACTTTTAACACCTTCCGCACCAATCTACCCCTTAAACCCCGTAGTGTTTTGATTGTGTTGTTGTATTGTATTGTATAAGTTGGATGACTGACCAAAACCATGATATCAGTAAACAGATTGTAACTGCATAATCAGGTAAATGGAATAACGGAATAATAGATGTATATCCATGGTTTGATTCAGTCAAGTTGTATAGATTGTTAACTGGATTCTGGGATTCATGTATTCATATTGAGTTGGAATATTAAAGAATATAGATTGACTTGAATCATATTCAAGTCAAAAATAATCAGACTCAAACCCAAGTCAGATTAAAAGAAATGTAAGTCGAAGTTCTATATTTGTTAGGGTCGTTATTGTAATTTATAAAACTTGAGGGGGTTTTATGTAAAAATACTTTTGTATAGTTTTCAAGATACACCTTAAGTATTTATTATTCGTCTTTATAGTTATAATGAGTGTGATTTTATTTTATGTTATTTCTAGTGAAAATATCCTAATTACATAAATAAAGGTATTAATTTATAATATTGATTTATTTGAAATTCATGGTATTTTAATGTAACTTTTAATCTTGTAATTTTTAGGAAAATGTGAAAACTTTATCTTATAATAAAATAGGTGTTTAAATGTTAAATATACATATGTTTATACAAGACTAATTTTTAATAAATATTTTATTTTCCAAAAATCTCATTTTTTTAAAATGTTGTATTTTAAACCTTTCGAGACCGAATGCTCCTTGCGGAGGTCTGAATCTCGCACTACTAAGCCCGAGGGTGCACGATAAACCGTACTATCCCTAACGAGTTCCCCAAAGGTGGGTTGTAGTGGCGCTTTGCAAAGATTTAATAAATTCTAATCATTTAGAAAACGGTTTTATAAAG
Organism: Agapanthus africanus; assembly: GCA_030015575.1. Taxonomy (NCBI): domain Eukaryota; kingdom Viridiplantae; phylum Streptophyta; class Magnoliopsida; order Asparagales; family Amaryllidaceae; genus Agapanthus; species Agapanthus africanus. The sequence continues at coordinate 12,635,547 of JASDDO010000001.1, forward strand.
ATAATGTATTTATTTGTAAAAGGTGTAAATTTCCGTATTTTAGATTTTAGGGTTTCCTAAGCCAACTAGCCTATTTCTAAATGATCTAAACGACAAGTCATTAGAAGCCTCAAATCGCCTCTTCACCGCCAATTGTGGCCAGGTAAGTGCCAGGTGAGTGGGTGGCTCTCCACTACAAGTAGTGGCCCTAATTAAGTAACCACTCGCCTTAGACCCACTTGCCTAGACACCACAAAGTCAGATTTAGATAAACGATCGATATCCACAACTTATCGTAATTCCTATTAAAAGATATTGTTTTAAAATTGTATATAAGTTAGAACTTTTAGAAAAGGTTTTATTAAGAAAATGGTATTTTAATGTAAAATCTTGTTTTATCGTATTCTAAGTTTTTAAGGTAGCGTGTTATGATTGCATGTGAGTGTGTGAGGAGGTAGGTCATTACCTCGTGATCTACTTTAAGGTATAACAATGTTAAAGGTTAAATGTGATAAACTAAACATGGTGGTATTTAAGTGAAAGAATACGATATATTGCAAAAGCTACCATTTCATGTGATAAAACTTGTTCAAATTAATTTTTAAGTGATTAGTAGTCAACATGAAGATATTTAAGCATTATGGAATTGGTGATAAGCGAGATTTGATAGAAAACCGAATCGGAAATCGGTTTGTTCCGATTTCCGTCGGGTTTATAAAGTCGTATTATTATGAAGGAAAAGAAAGGTAGAAAAGGGGGACTTACGGGTTTGGACAACGCTAGAGAGTGAGGGGGAGGTAGAGGGTTTGCCGGTGTGTCGAATCGTCATTGAGAGGTCATAGCACGATCACCGGAATTTCGCCGTCGATTTCGTCAGCGCTTCGCCTTTCGCTCGTTTTCTCACGTACCAAGTTCTCTTGGAATTTTGAGAGAGTGGACTTAGAAAAAGTGATGAGAGGGTAGAGGGTATGAGGGGTTTATATAGGGTTAGGCTTGGGTTAGGGTTTTAATAAAAAAAATATAAAAATATATAAAATCATTAAAAAATCATTAAACCTTGTAGTAAAAGGGATTTATTGAGCAATTGATAACCGATCCAGGGATATAAAGTGTGCAGGAGGGTTGATCAAGTCAACACGGAACTTTTCCGTGTTGACGACTCGGCCGTCCGGCCGAGTCTGACCGGCGGCGCCGGACCGAGTCGGCCGGCTCGCAGGCCGGCGGCGCCGAGTCGGGCCGAGTCAGGGTCTCAGGGGCCAGGGGTTCTTCTGGGGTATTTAATGGTATATTTACCTTTTTATGTACAGTATAAATTTTGTGAGTTATGGCGTTTTGACCGTTGACTTCCAAAAGAAATTAAAACAAAATAAATACAAAAATAATGTGGTGCATGGGATTTGAACTCTGGTGGCTTGGTTCAGCAGTGCAAGGTATTACCAATGAGCTACAAGCTCCTTGTTGTAATTATGGAGTGAAATAAATACTTAAAGAGATATCAGCCACAATAAATACTCCAAGTATACATTGAATTTAAATCAATTCTTTGTATATTAAAAATGGAGTTGTTACAGTCTACCCTCCTTACAAAAATTTCGTCCTCGAAATTTACAACTTTTATTTGAGGACTAGTTTACAAAGAGGTGTGGATATCTAGTATGCATTTCATCCTCCCTTTCCCAAGTGGACTCTCGTGGAGTGTCGTTCCTCCACATCACTCGAACCAAGTTAACTTCCTTGTTCCGAAGTGTCTTCACCTTCCTGTCCAGGATCTCCACGGGCTGTTGCTCACAAGACAAGTCAGGCTGTATAGTGAGCTCGGAATGATCGAGAACATGGCTGGGGTCACTCACATACTTTCTGAGTTGGGATATATGGAACACATTATGCACTCCTTCCAATGAAGGTGGAAGCGCTAAACGGTATGCCACTTCACCGACTTGTTCGAGTATGTCGAACGGTCCAATATATCTTGGACTTAGCTTACCCCATCTTCCAAAACGGATCACTCCGCGGTTCGGAGATATCTTCAAGAATACGTGATCTCCTGGCTGGAACTCCAAGTGTCGCCTCTTTGCAGCAGCCCAGTGTTTCTGTCGATCTTGGGCTATGCGCATCCTTTCCCTGATAGTACGAACCACATCAACAATTGCTACTATCATCTCTGGTCCAAGAAGTTCCCTATCTCCGATGTCGTCCTAACTTAATGGCGATCGACAGTTCCTTCCATACAATGCTGCAAAAGGTGCCATTCCTATGCTTGCTTGGTAGCTGTTGTTGTACGAAAACTCCACAAGATGTAGGTGATCTTCCCACGATCTTTTGAAGTCTAGCATACACGCTCTGAGCATATCCTCCAAGATCTGAATAGTTCGTTTCGACTGACCATCTGTTTATGGATGATAAGTCGTGCTGAAGTTCGGACTTGTTCCCAAGCTTGCTTGCAGACTCTGCCAAAATTACGATCGGAACCTGGTGTCACGATCGGAGACAATGCAGACCGGTACTCCATGAAGTCTCACAATTTCCTGTATGAGTTCATGGGTATCAGATATAGTACATTATGAAGAGTTTAAATCTTAATTAGATTATTACCTCCATGTACTTCTTCGCTAGTGTCTCAGTAGATTGGCCAACTCGAAATGGGATGAAGTGAGCCGACTTTGTGGGTCGATCCACAATGACCCATATAGCATCGTTACCCTTTGTGCTGCGAGGAAGAGCAGTCACAAAGTCCATCGTGATGTGTTGCCACTTCCATTCTGGGATTGGTAACGGTTGAAGTAATCCAGCAGTCCTGTGATGTTCAGCCTTTACTTGCTGACACACCAAGCATTTTGCAACGCTTCTGGCTACTTCATGCTTCATTCCATGCCACCAATAATTCTGACGTAGATCTTTGTACATTTTGGTACCTCCAGGGTGTACTGAATAGGGAGAGCTGTGAGCTTCTTTCATTAACTCTTCCCGAACAGGACCTTTTGGTACACACAATCTGCTGCCGTATCTCAAAGATCTGTCTTCATGGATGATGAAGTCTGTTCTGAGTCCATTCTCCACTTGTTCTCTGATCTTTTGCAACTTAGCATCACTTGCTTGAGCTGCTTTGATCTGATTGACAAATGTTGATTGAACTTGTAAATTCATCAAACTTGAAGCATTACCTGGCATGACTACCTCAATCTCCATCTGATGCAAGTCTTGTTGAAACTTCCACTGAGCGTTGAGATTCATTGCTAATGGTTGGCGACTAAGAGCATCAGGTACTACATTCACCTTCCCTGGGTAATATTGCAAGTTGATGTCAAAGTCCGCCATGAGTTCTAACCATCTTCTCTACCGCATATTCAACTCCTTCTGAGTAAACACGTACTTCAGGCTCTTATGATCTGTGTAGATGTTCACTCGTTCACCAAGTAGATAATGACGCCAAATCTTGAGAGCAAAGATGACGGCTGCCAACTCCAGATCATGCGTCGGATAATTGCGCTCGTGAATCATCAGCTGTTTTGAAGCATAAGCTACAACTTTACCGTGCTGATGTAGAACACATCCTAATCCCTTACCAGATGCATCGCAATGCACTTCGAATCCTCTAGATTGATCCGGTATGACGAGAATAGGTGCTGATGTCAACCTTGACTTGAGTTCTACGAAACCTTGTTCGCATGCTTCTGACCACACAAATTCTTCATCTTTACGTATGAGCTTGGTCAGGGGCGTTGCTATCTTCGAAAAGCCTTCAATAAACCTTCTGTAATATCCAGCTAAACCCAAGAAACTTCGAATATCCTTCACTGACTTTGGTGTAGGACATTCGCTAACTGCCGAAACTTTTGCTGGATCCACAGAGATTCCTTCTCCTGATACGATATGTCCAAGAAAACCAACTTGATTTAGCCAAAACTCGCACTTGCTGTACTTGGCATAAAGCTGATGTTGACGAAGAGTTTTCAGGACAATTCGTAGATGTTCTGCATATTCTTTCCGACTCTTAGAATATACCAGGATGTCGTCGAGGAAGATGACAACAATCCTGTCTAGATATTCCCGGAAAACTTGATTCATAAGGTTCATGAATATTGCGGGTGCATTGGTCACTCCAAATGGCATCACTAGAAATTTGTAATGTCCATAGTGAGTTCTGAAAGCTGTTTTGTGAATATCAGCTTCCTTGACCTTCACTTGATGATAACCTGAACGAAGATCTAATTTAGAGAAAACACAAAATCCACTTAGCTGATCGAATAGATCATCGATGCGCGGGAGTGGATACTTGTTCTTTATAGTGACTTCGTTCAAGGCTCTATAATCGATGCACATTCTGTATGAACCTTCCTTCTTCTTCACAAGTAGTACGGGTGATCCCCAACTTGAAGTGCTGGGACGAATCCATCCTTTCGCCAGTAATTCGTCCAACTGTGTTCGGACTTCCTTCAAACCTTCCGGACTTAAACGATAGGGTGCTTTGATCACCGGTTGTGCTCCTGGTACTAAATCAATACTGAATTCAAGAGCTCGATTGGGAGGCGAACCTGATATATCATCAGGAAATACATCGTCGAACTCTCGAACCACATCTGGTCTTGCTTCTTCCTCCGCTTGAGCTGCTGCAACTACTGCTTCTCTTGGCTTCACTTTGTAGGTACTTGGCTCCAGTGTACGGTCTCCGCTTTTGAAATAGAAGACCGGATGGTCTGGGATCTCCAATACTACCCTCCTTTTACGACAATCGATGGTAGCATAAAAAGTTCCAAGCTAATCCATTCCTAGAACCACATTGAAGTTCGGTATGTCCACCACTTTGAAGTCAGCATAAAACTCTCGATTGCAGACGACGACTAGACACAAGCTGTATCCCATAGTAGCCTTTAGAACGCCATTCCCTGAACTGACATTCCAGCTGGATACAAGCGGTGAAACTGGAATCGCATGGGTTCGGACAAACCGTTGCGACATAAAGCAGTGTGATGCTCCAGTATCAAACAGTGCAAGTGCAGGGATTGAGGATACTAAGATTGTACCTAAGGTATGTGGGATTTGTTTTAGGTATAGAAAGTATGTAACTAAGTAGTAGAACAGAAAAGCAAAGTTTGAAAAGAAAAGTTTACTGGTGATGACTTGGCCAGTGGCCTCAGCTTCTTCCACGGACATCGTGAAAGCCTGGCACCTTGGTACATTCCTCCTGGCCTGAGGAGCATTCCTCGGAACGTTCCTTTGAGCTTGATGGAACTGACGAGGAGGTGGTGCAGCTTGTGGTCCTCTGGGTGGTGCAGGTAGTGCAGGTCTGGGAACAGGTGCCTGAAGAGCTGGTCGCTGCGGATAAGTAATTGCTGGCCTGGGTGCAGCAACTGGGTTCTGTCTTTGGGGATAAGACCTAATATCGTGAGTAGCTGAGCCGCAGACTAAGCAAAGGCGGTTGGCTCGACGGCAGTCCTTCATCATATGTCCAGTTTTCTTGCAGTAGGTGCAAAAGGCTGGGCTGGGACGATGGGTTGGTACTTCGGGTCGCCTTGGCACGAAAGGTGGCCTGGACGAGGCTCCACCTACCATCTGGTTGGCATGGCGTTTGACTCCTACAGACTGAGGTCTGCCTCTTGCTTTTATCACTGCCTCATAACCGCGGGCAGCTTCCAGAGCATCCTTATGAGTCAGAAATTTTCCCGTGGCTAGTGCAGCCTGAATCTCCGTGTCCAGTCCTTGTTGAAAGCGATGGGCTCTGATCTCGTCCGTCGGTATCAAGTGTGCCGCGAATCTGTTTAAAGATTGTGTTAGCCATGTAGTATGTGATATTTAAAATTGAACTATTGTGACATATCTTACCGGCTTAACATGGTGAATTCAGCGTCGTATTCATCTACTGATTTATCCCACATTGAACCCTGTTGTAGATGAATAAACTGTTGCTTCATGGCAAACTTGGCAGTCACAGGGAAGTATTTTGCGTCGAACTTCTCGTGAAAAGTCTTCAATTCAATAGACTTTACCAGATGGCTTTCTTCCGCCTTCCACCAGTTGCGAGCATTATCCGTGAGCTGTAGCTTCGCCACACGGACCCAAGCTATGTCTGGCACTTGTGCTGCTGCCAGATCATCTTCGATGCTTTGTGCCCATTCCTCAGCTTCAAGTGGGCTTCCTTTACCAGAGAACTGCTTGGGGTGCAAAGCCCTGAATTGCTTTACCTATGGTGCGTCGATCTCAGGACGGCTCAGGAGTTGTTGTTGTCCCTCGAGAAGGCTGCGAATCGCCTCAAGTAGCACTGTTTGCTCGGTGGGTGGTGCAGGAACAGCTGGTGCGAGAGGTAGTGCTGGAGGTGTGTTGTTGACGTTGGTGCTGGTATTGTTCGGGGAATCCATAACCTTGAAGAAAAATTTGGGTTAGGACAGATTCAAATACATAAAATGATAAGATTCAAGGAATAGAAATTTGTAAGATTCAAGAAACATGAATTGTAAAGAATATTTTAGTTGCTGGTTCTTATGTTATATTGCTTAGATTGTTCACGCAGACCAGAACTGCATGATAGGGATTCATACAGCTCTGACCTGCATAGGCCACAACAAAACCTGTCACGCCCCACTTTCCGGTGTACGGCGAAGGGGACGCGACGAGGTCCGCTACGTATATACTTAGAAGTACATACGCTAAGCGTATCTAAGCAATATAAAAGTAAATCACAAGAGACAAGAGATTTAGAAATAACAGCAACTTTATTAATAACATTCTTTTATACAATGCATGAAAAGTAAATACAACTGAAATGAAAAGCGATGCCTAAACAATGGCATAACAGGAAATGAAAATACTGAATAGAACAAGATACAATATCTAGAGCTCGGGGTCTTCGTGAAACTGATCCAAGTCTTCACCGGTGGGCTCGATCTCTGCTGGGTCCAAAGCACCTGATGACATTCAAAGAAGAAAGAAATAGAATGTCGTCAGCGAACAGGTCGCTCGGTAAGTCCAAAAGATAAAGAAGAATTAGGAAAGACAAAATAAGAGGTATTTTCTAAAGTATAATGTTGTAGAATATTATGTTCACGCTGTTGTTTGTAGCTTGGTACGGAAGGATGCCGGTGTATACGAGAGGGGTCTCAGTATGCTAGAGACCAGGGCAAACGGAATGTACAAGGAACCGTTAAGCCACGGTACAACAGCAACGGAATATAGGTTATGTGTCTTAATCTTACCGTCTGTTGCCACTTTTAACACCTTCCGCACCAATCTACCCCTTAAACCCCGTAGTGTTTTGATTGTGTTGTTGTATTATATTGTGTAAGTTGGATGACTGACCAAAACCATGATATCAGTAAACAGATTGTAACTGCATAATCAGGTAAATGGAATAACGGAATAATGGATGTATATCCATGGTTTGATTCAGTCAAGTTGTATAGATTGTTAACTGGATTCTGGGATTCATGTGTTCATATTGAGTTGGAATATTAAAGAATATAGATTGACTTGAATCATATTCAAGTCAGAAATAATCAGAATCAAACCCGAGTCAAACTAAAAGAAATGTAAGTCGAAGTTCTATATTTGTTAGGGTCATTATTGTAATTTATAAAACTTGAGAGGGTTTTATGTAAAAATACTTTTGTATAGTTTTTGTCACGCCCCGCTTCCCAGAGTACGCTAAGATGGGCACATGACATAGCCAACCATGCTACCTGTGGACAGGAAAAATCCCTCCACAGTCACATTACGGCTATAGAGATATCAAAAACAGGAAAGTAAACTAAACTATCTAGTAAATGTCCATGAGCCAGAATGAATGAGTTAAGAAATAATGATATGCGGAAGCAAAAGATACAATAATGAAACACCTGGAAAGTAAAATTACATACCGACAGGAACTTCACCGCTCGGTCTAACAGCGGCAATATTCCTGATCAGTCTGCAACAAAGGTAGAAGGATCTGGGCCATGCAAAACCCAGACGTCAGCGCGTCATAACATCAAGCAACAATATGTAAACAGGGTAGCAAGACATGCAAGTATAATCATAAATAGCAAAGCAGGTGTAAAGCAATCTAAATCAGGGCAGTGAAAGGTAGCGTGCAGTGAGTAAACTAAACTGGTCAGTTGGTTATCTACTCTCAAGTCTTTGAAATCAATTTGATGAATCATCGATGTAACTCAATAGTATCCCGTGCATGCCCGGGACCACGGTCTAAGACTCTCGGGCTGAAACCGAGACGTGCCGCTAGGCACTAACAGGAAAAGGGTACAGACCAATGATGTCAGCAGTATCGTCACGAGGCGGGCCTAGCCTCTAAAAACTGATCAGTATAAGCAAGCAACTGTCGAATTACAAGTCAGGATTTCATCATTGATTTCCCTATACCCCCAAGTTATAAGCGTCTAGTCAGGTATTTTAAGTAATCAAGAACTAATGTCAACTCAGGATCAGGTAGGTGCAGGTTTGTCTGGATAGACAACAGGAACGGTCCGTAAGGACTACATGTTAGGTTTGTTAGCATTAAACACAAGATCAGGTAACAGGTCAAGCCATGGTACATTAGGTCAAGTCAAGTAATGTATTTAGGTGTCAGGTCATGTCAAGAGTGTACGGTACCGTGTCCTATCAGGTAGGAAGTGTAACAGGTCATGTCAGGAAGCACAAAATGTTATGTGGGTGCTTATAATCAACTAGCATAAGCATGTGTATACAAAACAAGTATGGGTACTAATAGCACAATAAAATGGAACATTGTAATGTGATATGCAATCAGGTACAGATTAAGGCATACAGATGCACAGTTATCGATTAGGGTTACATTTATAGTTTCAATATTAATTAGGATGCAATTTATTAAATATGGAGTGTTAATATCACAGTATTATATAATAATGTGATCTATGGATGCAATTATATGTATCTTAAATGCGATGGATGCAAACGGGTATCCGAAAAGTTATAAAACTATAAAATGTTAATGTGGGATGTACAACTAAGCAATATTTGATATAATAATATTAATATGGATAGCATATTCAAAGCGATTAATAACTATAAAAGTGGTATTGATTAACCATGCACAAGAAAGTTCCGTTCAGAAATTCAGCGTCACCCTGATTTGTAAAATAACTTAAAAATAACAAACGTTCTCCAAAAGGGACGTCTCTTATACCAAAACAAAGATAATTCAATAAGGATTTCATTTTCATAAGTATAAGTATCTCAGGTTGTCCCTACAAAAAGTTATGAATATTCAAAGTTGAAAGTTTGATGCTGGAATTTCCCTGGACAGCAGTTTAGAGACATATTCATTTGCATTTTACGTTATTTAAACAATTTATTTTGTAAGTAAATATTTCATAGAATTATAGTACTCTGAGTTATCTTCGCAACAAACTAAAGAACGTATACTAATGATTTTTCTATGATTTATAATGAATTTTATAAGGAAAGGTGTACAGTAAATTTCAGATTTTTCGTATCCGCTTTGCGATGACGTTTCATGCGTAAACTATAATATTTTCAAATGTATAACATTATAAAGTGCAGATTATAAACTAATTAAAGATAATAATAAGAAATATTACGACGATATATATTTTAAATGATATGGATGCAGCATAATGTAAACTAGTATGTCACAAGATAAGTTTTCATGATCTAAATTTAAAATGATATAAACGGATGCAAACGGAACATCGAAACGTTATAAAATTAAACATAGGGTACTAGATTTAAACTATAGGTATGATATTTATTTAAATAGGTATAAAATGAATTATATAGCATGTAGCAAGATTAACTTGCCTAGACGGAATAAGAGCGGATGTGTACGGAACGTCCTTCGTCGGCGAAATGTCACGACGCGCGCACGGTACACGGAACGGTTCCAAACAACGTACGAGGGTGATCACGCAAGTTAGGTACGTTCAGTGGATCGCTCGAATCGTCAGCGACGAGCACGGCTCCGGCGGTGATCACCGGAATTAAGAAACAAGATCAAGAAAAAGAAAGAAGAAAAAAGAAGAGGCTATATATTAAATAAGGAAAGAAAAATTAAATAAATAAAATATATATAAATATATATATGCAGAAAAGAGAGAGAGAGAGAAAGGAGTTGTTAGTTTGTTAGGAAATTAGATTTAAAATTTTAACAGAATTTTAGATTTAAAATTTTAGATAAGAGATTTCAGTTTGTTAAAGAAATCGTATGAAAATATTTAAACTAAATTTTAAAATTAAATAAATTAAATTTTGGCGGGATACCAAAATCTTTCTAAACACGCCCGGGCCGGGTCTAAAACTTCAGATTTAAAATACGAAAAATATGTGTGACTTTCAAAATTCAAAATGAATGCTCAGGTAACGAAAATGCATACCTCTAAGAACGGATGCACGTACATGCGCGTAGCCATCCAAACACGTCCGTTTCACTGAACGGAACGAGAACAAGATGAGCGGATGCTACCACGGGGTTAGGGGTATCATGCAGGCTATGAAATGCAATTTTAAATTATTTTACATGACCTAAAATGTTATATGGCCAGTATGCAGTATACATGAGATGCACGTGTCTATGTAACAAGTCAGGATAATCTATAAATATGAATCAAACAGGTTCAAGCAAGCGGGTCGGGTCGAATGCAATGTAAAATGTAAAATACTATTTGCACCCAAAATACGATAAATCAGGAAAATACCATAATTAAGGAAATACGAGAACTGGAATTGGTATAAATGAACTAGGGTGTTACATTATACCCAACTACAAAAGAATTTCGTCCTCGAAATTCCAAGAATAAGAAAGGATAAACAATCAACAAACTACAAGAATAGATGTGGAAATTTCTGTCGGATTTCATCTTCTCGTTCCCAAGTGGGTTCTCCATGCAAGCGATTACTCCAAGAAATAAGCACAAGAGGGATAACTTTGTTCATAAGAACCTTTTCTCTTCGATCCACAATTTACATCGGCCGCTCCTCAAAGGTTAAATCTTCTCGTACAGTCTGCTCCGAAAGATCCAATACATGTATTTCATCTCGAGCATACCTACGGGGTTGAGATACAAGAAACACGTCATGAACATTCTCCAAAGATTGCGGTAACACCAAACGATCCGCCACTTCTCCAATACGCTCCAAAATCTTAAAAGGTCCAACGAATCGAGGACTAAACTTTTCTTGACTTCCGTAACGGATCCCCCTCTAGTCGGTGACATCTTCAAGAATACTAAATCACCCACAGCGAACTCTAGAGGTTCTCTCGACGTATCATCCCAACTCTTCTGTCGGTCTTGTGCTGCCTTCACATGATTCCGGATAGTGTTAACCTTTTCAACTGTTTGCATGACCAAATCCGGTCCCAACAATCTTCGTTCTCCAACATCGTCCCAACAAACAGGTGAACGACACTTGCGACCATATAATGCTTCGAATGGAACCATCTGAATAGTCGCCTGAAAGCTGTTGTTGTACGAAACTCCACCAAGTATAGATGATCCTCCCATGAACCCTTGAAGTCTAACATGCAAGCTCTCAACATGTCTTCAAGAGTTTGGATCGTTCTCTCCGACTGGCCATCTGTTTGAGGAGGATAAGCTGTGCTAAACTTCCATCGAGTCACCAAACTTTCCTGTAAGCTCCTCCATAAGTGTGATAAGAATCGGGTGTCATGGTCGGACACGATGCTCACAGGTATTCCATGCAATCTCACAATCTCCTGCATGTACCGTTCTGCTGACGCTTCCGTTGACTGACCAACTCGAAACGGTAAGAAGTGAGCTGCCCTGGTCAATCGATCAACAATCACCCAAACTGCATTGTTGCCTTTTGGACTCCGCGGTAGAGCTGTCATGAAATCCATGGTCATATGTTCCCACTTCCACTGAGGAATCAGAAGTGGTTGCAATAAACCAGCAACCCTTGATGTTCAGCTTTAACTTGCTGACACACCAAGCACTTTGCCACAAAGCGGGCAATCTCCCGTTTCACGCCTTCCCACCAGAAATGCTGTCGTATATCTCGGTACATCTTCGTGCCTCCTGGATGTACGGATTATGTTGAACTGTGCGCCTCCTTCATAAGTTTTTCACGAATATCTCCCTTTGCACACACAAGCGGCTACCATATCGCAACGAACCATCTTCATGGATCAATAAGTCTGTTCGAAGTCCAGCTTCAACCTGTTCTCGAAACTTTTGCAATCTAGGGTCCTGCAATTACGCTGCTTTAATATTCTCGATCAACGACGACTGTACTTGCAGCTGCAACAACTGTTCTGAAGAATGCGATAGCACAACTTCCAAATCGAATCTCCGAAAGTCTTCAATAGGTTTCTTCTGTGCAGTCAACATCTGAATTGCTGGCCACCGACTAAGTGCATCCGGCACAACATTAACTTTCCCCGGATGGTATTCAAGATCAAGGTCGTCGTCAGCCATCAGCTCCAACCACCTACGTTGCCTCTTATTAAGCTCCTTCTGTGTGAACACATGCTTCAGGATTTTGTGATCGGTGAATACTTTGACCCTTTCGTCCAGTAAGTAGTGTCTCTAAATCTTCAAAACGAACATCACAGCTGCTAGCTCCAAGTCAGGAGTTGGGTATTCCTTCTCATGGGTCTTCAACTGTCTCGATGCGTAACCTATAATCTTCCCATACTGCATCAAAACACATCCCAAACCTTTCCCAGATGCGTTGCTGTGAATCACCAATCCTCCGGAACTGTCTGGCACGGTTAAACAAGAGCGGTTATCAACCTTTGCTTCAACACCTCAAAAGCTGACGCACACTTATCCGTCCGTACAAACGGTACCTCCTTGCGCGTAAGCTTGGTCAAGGCTCAGCCAAACGAGCAACATTCCCCACGAACCTTCTGTAGTATCCTGCAAGTCCAAGAAACTTCTGATCTTTACAACGTTCTTCGGAATAGGCCAGTCTTGAACTGCTGCAATCTTCCCTGAGTAAACGGCGATTCTATCTCCAGCTACGACATGTCCCAAAACTTTACTTCTTCAAGCCAAAACTTGCACTTGCTTATCTTAGCATATAATCTTTCTTGCCTCAGTGTCTGCAATGTGATCTTCAAGTGTTCTGCATGCTCTTCAATACTCCTCGAGTAGACCAGAATATATTCAGCGAACATCACTATAAACTGGTCCAAGAACGGTGAAGGATTCGGTTCATCAAGTCCATAAATATCGCCGGTGCATTCGTGACTCCGAATGGCATCACTAAATACTTGTAATGTCCATACCAAGTTCGAAACACAGTCTTACAAATATCTACTGATTTAACTCGGACCTGATGATATCCGGACCGCAAATCCAGCTTCGAGAATACCCTCGCGCCACTAAGTTGCTCGAACAATTCGCTAATGCGAGGGATCGGGTACTTGTTCTTAATAATCACCCGGTTTAATTGTCGATAATCGATGCACATCCTCCTTGTGCCATCTTTCTTCTTGACTAGAAGAACTGGAGCTCCCCAAGGTGAATTGCGCGAATTCAACCCTTCTCTAGCAATTCGGTAACCTACTTCTTTACTTCTTCCAACTCCACTGATGCCATTGGATAATACGCCTTTGAGATTGGTGCTGCACCAGGAACAAGATCAATCGCAAACTCCACATCTCATTTGTGGTAACCCGAGATGTCCTCGAACACGTCTATGAACTCTCGTAATAGAGCCGGCGCTTCTTCCTTAATAACTTCCATCAACGAAAGAACACTGTTTGTCGGCCTAGCCCTAAATTCGACTGGCCCGACCGAACTACTTCCTCCATCAAAACAAACTCCGGATGTCTGGGAATCTGGAAGTTCGCTTTCCTTGCTCTACAATCACTGTGAGCGTGGAAGGTGCCAAGAAAAATCCATTCCCAAGACCACAACAAACAAGGAGTGCACCAGAATTGAATAATTCCAATGCGGAAAGATAAGAACAAGTAGGATACCAAGATGACTTCATCCGAAATCAAGATACTGAAGAGGATTAAGCACGGTAAATAGGGTTCAAGCTGGTAATAAAACAATAACTGGTAAGCAATGAAACCGAGAGAAGCAAGGTAGTATAACGATCATGGAATAAGGAAGTGAATCAAGACCAGGACTCCAAGTTACTTAAATAGAGTACCACATTGTAACCATGCTGCAGTTCATGGGTACAATTACATAACTCCACTCAAGTCGCCCAAATCCTAGTATCAGAATCAAGAATAGGGAAAGACAATAGAAAACCAAAAGGGTTTCAAGTCGAGATGCAAAGTGGTTTGCATATCGTCAAGGCGAAGGATAAAAGAAGGATATGATTCAAGAATCGCAATAATCAAAATGGCAGGATATGTTCCTAATCACGAGTATTCTGATTCGTGTATTGGGTCCAATACCCAACTACAAAAGAATCAAACCCGATTAAGCTATATCCCATGGCTCTGATACCAAAAGAACCATGTCATGCCCCGCTTCCCAGAGTACGCTAAGATGGGCACGTGACATAGCCAACCATGTTACCTGTGGATAGGAAAAATCCCTCCACAGTCACATTACGGCTGTAGAGATATCAAGAACAGGAAAGTAAACTAAACTATCTAGTACATATCCATAAGCCAGAATGAATGAGTCAAGAAATAATGATATGTGGAAGCAAAAGGTACAATAATGAAACACCTGGAAAGTAAAACTACATACCGACAGGAACTTCATCGCTCGGTCTAACAGCGGCAATACTCCTGATCAGTCTGCAACAAAGGTAGAAGGATCTGGGCCATGCAAAACCCAGACGTCAGCGCGTCATAACATCAAGCAACAATATGTAAACAGGGTAGTAAGACATGCAAGTATAATCATAAATAGCAAAGCAGGTGTAAAGCAATCTAAATCAGGGCAGTGAAAGGTAGCGTGCGGTGAGTAAACTAAACTGGTCAGTTGGTTATCTACTCTCAAGTCTTTGAAATCAATTTGATGAATCATCGATGTAACTCAATAGTATCCCGTGCATGCCCGGGACCACGGTCTAATACTCTCGGGCTGAAACCGAGACGTGCCGCTAGGCACTAACAGGAAAAGGGTACAGACCAACGATGTCAGCAGCATCGTCACGAGGCGGGCCTAGCCTCTAAAAACTGATCAGTATAAGCAAGCAACTGTCGAGTTACAAGTCAGGATTTCATCATTGATTTCCCCATACCCCCAAGTTATAAGCGTCTAGTCAGGTATTTTAAGTAATCAAGAACTAATGCAAACTTAGGATCAGGTAGGTGCAGGTTTGTCTGGATAGACAACAGGAACGGTCCGTAAGGACTACATGTTAGGTTTGTTGGTATTAGACACAAGATCAGGTAACAGGTCAAGCCATGGTACATCAGGTCAAGTCAAGTAGTGTATTTAGGTGTCAGGTCATGTCAAGAGTGTACGGTACCATGTCCTATCAGGTAGGAAGTGCAACAGGTCATATCAGGAAGCACAAAATGTTATGTGGGTGCTCATAATCAACTAGCATAAGCATGGGTATACAAAACAAGCATGGGTACTAATAGCACAATAAAATGGAACATTGTAATGTGATATGCAATCAGGTACAGATTAAGCCAAACAGATGCACAGTTATCGATTAGGGTTACATTTATAGTTTCAATATTAATTAGGATGCAATTTATTAAACATGGAGTGTTAATATCACAGTATTATGTAGTAATGTGATCTATGGATGCAATTATCTGTATCTTAAATGCGATGGATGCAAACGGGTATCCGAAAAGTTATAAAACTATAAAATGGTAATGTGGGATGTACAACTAAGCAATATTTGATATAATAATATTAATATGGATAGCATATTCAAAGCGATTAATAACTATAAAAGTGGTATTGATTAACCATGCATAAGAAACTTCCGTTCAGAAATTCAGCGTCACCCTGATTTGTAAAATAACTTAAAAATAACAAACATTCTCCAAAAGGGACGTGTCTTATACCAAAACAAAGATAATTCAATAAGGATTTCATTTTTATAAGTATAAGTATCTCAGGTTGTCCCTACAAAAAGCTATGAACATTCAAAGTTGAAAGTTTGCTGCTGGAATTTCCCTGGACAGCAGTTTAGAGACATATTCATTTGCATTTTATGTTATTTAAACAATTTATTTTGTAAGTAAATATTTCATAGAGTTATATTATTCTTAGTTTGCTTCGCAATGAAATAAAGAACGTATACTAATGATTTTTCTATGATTTATAATGAATTTTATAAGGTAAGGTGTACGGTAAATTTCAGATTTGTCGTATCCGTTTTGCGATGACGTTTCATGCGTAAACTATAATATTTTCAAATGTATAACATTATAAAGTGCAGATTATAAACTAATTAAAAATAATAATAAGAAATATTACGACGATATATATTTTAAATGATATGTATGCAGCATAATGTAAATTAGTATGTCACAAGATAAGTTTTCATGATCTAGATTTGAAATGATATAAACGGATGCAAACGGAATATCGAAACGTTATAAAATTAAACATGGGGTACTAGATTTAAACTATAGGTATGGTATTTATTTAAATAGTTATAAAATGAATTATATAGCATGTAGCAAGATTAACTTGCCTAGACGGAATAAGAACGGATGTGTACGGAACGTCCTTCGTCGGCGAAATATCGCGACGTGCACACGGTACACGGAACGGTTCCAAACAACGCACGAGGGTGATCACGCAAGTTAGGCACGTTTAGTGGATCACTCGAATCGTCAGCGACGAGCACGGCTCCGGCGGTGATCACCGGAATCAAGAAACAAGATCAAGAAAAAGAAAGAAGAAAGAAGAAGAAGAGGCTATATATTAAATAAGGAAAAAAATTAAATAAATAAAATATATATAAATATATATATGCAGAGGAGAGAGAAAGAGAAAGGAGTTGTTAGTTTGTTAGGAAATTAGATTTAAAATTTTAAAAGAATTTTAGATTTAAAATTTTAGATAAGAGGTTTCAGTTTGTTAAAGAAATCGTATGAAAATATTTAAACTAAATTTTAAAATTAAATAAATTGAATTTTGGCGGGATACCAAAATATTTCAAAACGCGTCCGGGTCGGATCTAAAACTTCAGATTTAAAATACGAAAAATATGTGCGACTTTCAAAATTCAAAATGAATGCTCAGGTAACGAAAATGCATACCCCTAAGAACGGATGCACGTACATGCGCGTAGCCATCCAAACACGTCCGTTTCACTGAACAGGACGAGAACAAGATGCGCGGATGCTACCACGGGGTTAGGAGTATCATGCAGGCTATGAAATGCAATTTTAAATTATTTTACATGACCTAAAATATTATATGGTAAAATGCCAGTATGCAGTATACATGAGATGCACTTGTCTATATAACAAGTCTGGGTAATCTATAAATATGAATCAAACAGGTTCAACCAAGCGGGTTGGGTCGAATGCAATGTAAAATGTAAAATACTATTTGCACCCAAAACACGATAAATCAGGAAAATACCACAATTAAGGAAATACAAGAAATGGAATTGGTATAAATGAACTAGGGTGTTACAGTTTTCAAGATACACCTCAAGTATTTATTATTCGTCTTTATAGTTATAATGAGTGTGATTTTATTTTATGTTATTTCTAGTGAAAATATCCTAATTACATAAATAAAGGTATTAATTTATAATATTGATTTATTTGAAATTCATGGTATTTTAATGTAACTTTTAATCTTGTAATTTTTAGGAAAATGTGGAAACTTTATCTTATAATAAAATAGGTGTTTAAATGTTAAATATACATATGTTTATACAAGAATAATTTTTAATAAATATTTTATTTTCCAAAAATCTCATTTTTCTTAAATGTTGTATTTTAAACCTTTCGAGACCGAATGCTCCTTGCGGAGGTCTGAATCTCGCACTACTAAGCCCGAGAGTGCACGATAAACCGTACTATCCCTAATGAGTTCCCCAAAGGTGGGTTGTAGTGGCGCTTTGCAAAGATTTAATAACTACTAATCATTTAGAAAACGGTTTTATAAAGATAAGATATTTATTTGTAAAAAGTGTAAATTTCCGTATTTTAGATTCTAGCGTTTCCTAAGCCAACTAGCTTATTTCTAAATGGTCTAAACGACAAGTCATTAGAAGCCTCAAATCGCCTCTTCACTGCCAATTGTGGCCAGGTAAGTGCCAGGTGAGTGGGAGGCTCTCCACTACAAGTAGTGGCCCTAATTAAGTAACCACTCGCCTTAGACACACTTGTCTTGACACCACAAAGTCTGGTTTAGATAAACGATCGATGTCTACAACTTATCGTATTTCCTATTAAAAGATATTGTTTTAAAATTGTATATAACTTAGAACTTTTAGAAAAGGTTTTATTAAGAAAATGATATTTTAATGTAAAATCTTGTTTTATCGTATTCTAAGTTTTCAAGGTAGCGTGTTATGATTGCATGTGAGTGTGTGAGGAGGTAGGTCATTACCTCGTGATCTACTTTAAGGTATAGCAATGTTAAAGGTTAAATGTGATAAACTAAACATCGTGATCTACCTCGTGATTCACTTAAACATGGTGAAATTTAAGTGAAAGAATACGATATATTGAAAAAGCTATCATTTCATCTGTGAAAGCTTGTTCAAATTAATTTTTAAGTGATTAGTAGTCAACATAAAAATGTTTAAGCATTATAGAATTGGTGATAAGTGATATTTGATAGAAAACCGAATCGGAAATCGGTTTGTTCCGATTTCCGTCGGGTTTATAAAGTCGTATTATTATGAAGGAAAAGAAAGGTAGAAAATGGGGACTTGCGGGTTTGGACAACGCTAGAGAGTGAGAGGGAGGTAGAGGGTTTGCCGGTGCGTCGAATCGTCGTTGAGAGGTCCTAGCACAATCACCGGAATTTCGCCGTCGATTTCGTCAGCGCTTCGCCTTTCGCTTGTTTTCTCACATACCAAGTTCTCTTGGAATTTTGAGAGAGTGGACTTAGAAAAAGTGATGAGAGTGTAGAGAGTATGGGGGGTTTATATAGGGTTAGGCTAGGGTTAGGCTAGGCTTAGGGTTTTAATAAAAAAATAAAAATATATATAAAATCATTAAAAAATCATTAAACCTTGTAGTAAAAGGGATTTATTGAGCAATTGATAACCGATCCAGGGATATAAAGTGTGTAGGAGGGTTGACCAAGTCAACACGGAACTTTTCCGTGTTGACGACTTGGCCGTCCGGCCAAGTCTTACTTTTTTATGTACAGTATAAATTTTGTGAGTTATGGCGTTTTTACCGTTGACTTCCAAAAGAAATTAAAACAAAATAAATACAAAAATAATGTGAGGCATGGGATTTGAACTCTGGTGGCTTGGTTTAGCAGTGCAAGGTATTAGCAATGAGCTACAAGCTCTTTGTTTTAATTATGGAGTGAAATAAATACTTAAAGAGATATCGACCACAATAAATACTCCAAGTATACATTGAATTTAAATCAATTCTTTGTATATTAAAAATGGAGTTGTTACACATTGAGATCCACACACTCAAGAACAACCATCCAGCAACGCTCGCGACGGATCGACAGAGGACAGCATCTGAAAGAGATCAAGGCCTCCATCAGACATTGAGACTTAGAGACTGATAACTTTAGTGACATAGACATTACATCGATTACTGATCTTTATCGTTACATGTAATGATTATTTCATGCTCACGTCATTACTCGATACTTATTGCTTTATATTTATCATCGTTGCACATTATATATATATATATATTGCTATTGTGTCGCTCTGACGACCTGAGTATGCATGCTCAGAGTGAGAGGTGGACTTAGCTTGGATCAGGACCTTTCTTACCTTGAGAATATTGCAGACATCTAGATCAGCGATGTCAGTACTATCATTCCCTTTGACTTTATCTGCTTAGTTTTATATCTGTTTGATAGAATTAGTGACTGTATTTCTCATTACTTGTGCTATGATTATTGATTACCACATAATGTAAGAAGCTGAAGTGTGACTACGGCAGGATATTTTCTTGACCGTATGAGCATGGCTGGCCTTATCACCCCTCGTATTCCATATTGTGGGAAGCGGGGCGTGACAATAAGGGACCACTAGATGTAAATGTTAATGTTTTGATTGTAACAATTTTATTAAAACTTGTGAAATGGCCACAACATTCATGAGTTTTGTAATGAACATGTGACCTATTGTTAACATTGTTTCTTAAACATCTAATATTGCAATTAATATACATGTATGCCTACTATGCTTTACAGGAAAGTAGTTATATATGTATACTAATTAGGTTAAGACAGTAAAATAGATTTTAATGGAAGAAATATCTTATACCCACAGGTGAGTAGTTTCTTTTAGTAAAATTGAACTTTATTGGTTTTAACTAAAATCTAAAATAATGAATCTATTGTAAATATAGGAGCTCTACCCACAGAAAGGTTTTAAGTCATTATTATTGTAATACCCAGCCCCTCTTTATACCAATATCCGTATTTATATAAATTGTCACTTACAAGTTCGTTAGTTTATATTTAAAATTATTTTAGTTAGTTTAAAAACCCTATTACCTATCTATTTTATATTTTCCCCAAATTCTTTTATTGCTATTTCCAAGCCGGCCCCTCTTCCCTAATTGCCCTATTCTTATTTATTTCCAAACCCAGCCCAACATCCTTTATCCTCGATTGAATTAATCTTAACAATACCCAAGCCCATTCTCATCATTTTCCTTACCTTCCTCCAGCCCACTAACAAACCAAGTTTTTTTCAAAACTATTTAATTAAAACCCTTCAAAATTTATTCAAAAACCCCGGCCCAAATTTTCCTCATCAGCCCGTTCCTTTTAAAATAAACTTATTCTCTTTTTCCTTCAAACCCCAAGCCCCGGCCCACATTCTTCCTCAGCCCACGAAATTAAAATGAATTCATTTTATTTTCTCCGCTGGCCCAGCCCATCTCATCCAAGCCCTTACCCGACCCGCTTCCGACCCGACCCGCCATCCCTTCTCCTCTTCTTCCAACGGCTAGTTCTTCTTCCCGCTCACTTCGCCGCACCCCACGTCTACGCTCATGCGCCGTTACCCCCACGACGCACAACCCTCGCGATCCCCTCGTCTTCCCTATCTCTCTCCCCCTCACGTTCTCTTTCTTGTTTTCTCCCATTCTTCTTCTCTTCCCGCTCCTTCTCTAGAACCCACGCCGCGCCCTCGCCGCCTTCGCCGAAGCTCACCTCTTCGCCGTCGTTACACCGTCCCCTTCCTCCGACGAGCCCTGGCTACCTCTCCCATCGACCACGACTCCCTACAACCACCTCCAGCACCACCAACCTAAGCCCTCATTACCCTTCACCACCTCTCTCCTCTACCCAACTCCTTTCAACTGCCGACCATCATCGACCCCATCTCAACGTCGACAAGCCCACCAACGAGGTCATCTCTACTGCCACCTCGTCGAGCTCCCCTAGCCAAGCCGAGCCCCAAGCATGCAAGCTCCCCCTGCACCGAGCTCTCTCGTCAGCCGCCACCAAACTCACCTGCACCCGAGATCCACTCGACCACCGGCACCCACGACACCGGCGAGCCCCACTACACCTGAAACCCCCTCGTCGACCTTCTCCATCCTCAGTATCGTCACTTCACCATCACCACCTCCGAGCTCTCTCTCTCTCTCTCTCTCTCTCTCTCTCTTCAAAAACACCCTAACCCAAAAACCCAAGTCTCGAGCTCCACTGTTGCCCATCGCCGGAGCGCCGCCGCCGACCGTCATCGACCCCAGCACATCCCAGGCCAACCACAGAGCACCACCTCCGCTTCCAGCAAGCACTTGACGCCTCCGGGTAACTCCGACGTCAAATCCAAATCGCGAGTCGAGGCCGTGCATCCAATTCACGCCGTTCGTCGCGCGTTCACGACGCTGCTGCTGCCGTGCATTCCCGAAACGTTTCCAGGCAAGTATTTTACTTGCTACATGCTAATCTATTTATGTTACAAACTCAATTCGTATAAATTGCAATGTTACAATTCATGATAACTTATACTATCTACCTGTTTGATGCATGATCCCTATGAAATTATTCATTTAATTTGACGAAAGTCAATTGCATGGTCTGGCCCGTAAGGCAGTGAACCTAGTGTGTAAATCTCATGGGAAAATATGACCGTTGATGACTAAAACGATTGCCCCCAAATATACCTATAAAACTGGAACTTTCTCGTATCTGAAAATCGTTAAAATTACCATAAATTATGTACATACTGGAATGATGCGTTCGAGGGCTTAAATCGAAGACGACTCGACGAACTATAACCCTATGCAAGTTTCTAATGGTTTCTGTACTTAAATTGTGACAATATTTGGATTGGAGTGCGACTCTGGACTGCAGTCCAGAGCGACTCTGGTTACTGTTTACTGTTCCATAATGTGTGCCACCTGTTTTCCTGAACTCGTATGTTGCAGAACTTTGCAGTTTATTAAATATGAAACTGTTATCTAGATAACACAAGTGGTTTCATTCTGTTTCATCGTCGTTTGCTATTTAATCTGTAATTTAAAAGATGGGGACGTATAACAGTCCCAACAGAATCAGAATTGACAGACTAGTATTGAACAGTGTATAACACCTGACGTACAGACGCGATTGAGGATCCGTCTATTGAGTTGAAAACCTTATTGGAAACCCTAGATTTCATTCAACTATAGTTTCGCTAAATTCTGATCCCAACTGGGATTAAAATCCGTTATGAAACGGACTTCCAATTCTGAAACCGGATTTCCAGCCGTGAATGCTTAAAATGAAATGGCCATAACTAGTGATCCTGAAACCCGATTGACGCGAAACTAAATTCCCTGGATAGATAAGCAAACACACTATTTATTTCCCCATTCATCGTTTCGCTAAACTATACACGTATGATTTATGATAAATTATGCAAGTGGTAGAATACTGATTTATGGCATCTTAATCATTGCTTTACATACTGTTTTCTCATCATATCATACATATGCCACTGCATTGATAACCTAGTGATCATGTGCATTACCCAGTGTTAGGTATTAGTGATGATTGTGGCAAGTACGTTAGTGTTCGTGCATGAGTGGATAAGTGAAAGTGACACGTACTTGTACACAATCAGTGAATCCTATTATTCTATTACATTGTCGACGTCTGTGAGACGCGTGTAAGTGTGACTATAAATGGTATGAGACACTTATGGAAGCTCTTGCATCGGTGTCACAGATAAGGCACCAGACACTGCCCATTTATCTTGGGTATTAGTCGGGACGTGCTTGATGGAGATCCTGTCTCCAGTTCTCGCGCAGACTTGTCATGAACCGACCGGTATTTGAGATTATGGTTGGCATTTGATGTAGACCATGGGGTGTGGGGTAGTTTGAGTGTGAATTCAACAGAATCTCGGGAGTCCCATGCCGGCTTATATATATGGAGATATATGGAGATTTACAGGGTACATGATTATTACCGTGAGTTATATTTTGGGCTCGTGGTCCCTTACCCTTGGGTCCTACCCTTGGGTGGAGGACACTCGCGAGTGGTTGACTCTCACATTTGGACCGACGATAGGCTTAGTGACCTGTAGAGTGAGACTTAGAGACTGATAGGGATAATGGCATTGATATACATTATTTACTGTGTTGACATACTTGGCATACTATTTTACTGCTTTACCGTTTACCTGATCTATTGGACACTTCATTGGTTACTGTATGTTCATATCTTTACCGTCTTGATTTACTGTTATATATATCTATTATCACTGTTCGGGTTGCCACTTGCTTCTTTATATATATATTGCTATTGTGTCTCTCTGACGACCTGAGTATGCATGCTCAGAGTGAGGAGTTGATCTAGCCTGGACCAGGACTAGACGTTCATCACGGACATCTTGATCAGCTATCCAGAGTTATACTCTTTTTACCTCCAACAGGTCAGTTCTTTGTATTTATTTTGTTTCAGTTACTGCATTTCTCATTACCTGCGCATTGTTTACTGATTACCACGTAAAGCTAGAAGCCGAAGTGTGACTACGGCAGGATAATTTCTTGACCGTAGGAGCATGGCTGGCCTTGTCAACCTCTCGTATTCCGTATTTTAGGAAGCGGGGTGTGACAATTATTTTTTAACTAAAGTGGATCACTCGTAGTATTAATTTTGCTTTATTTAACTATCCAGTTGTTCTTTTCCCTGTACTTAATGATGTTCTTTTATTGTGCGGTGATAACTTTTCAGACTGGATGGATAAAATCCTTCTGAAGTTAGGTTGTTTAGAATTAGATTTGGCTCTTCATGAGAAATTTCCCCCTATTTCCACAGAGACTACGGAGCCAATCAAAAAGTCTGAATTTGAAAAATGCGAGCGTGCAAATCGTCTAAGCATAATCCTCTTGAAATCCTATATAAGTAGGAGCATTAGGGGATCAATTCCCAAATGCGATAAAGTAAACGATTTCATGAAGGCGATTGAGGAACAATCTGTCACTTGTGACAAAGGTTTAGCAACAACCTTGATTCAGAAGCTAACAAGTGCGAAGTATGACCGCTCTAAAAGTGTGCGGTTGCATATAATGCGACTTAGGGATATTGTTTCCCAACTAAAATTCCTAAAAATTGAGATGCCCGAATCATTTCTGGTGCATTTCATATTATCTTCTCTTCCAGAAGAATGTGGACCATATAAGATGTTTTACAACACACATAAGGAGGAGAACTGGTCCGTAAATGAACTCCTAATTATGTATATTTAAGAGGAAGAAAGACTTAAACATGATATTATAGAAAGTGTTAATATAACAACTCATGCTATAAGGAATGCATTCAAAGGAAAGAGAGGATTTAATATATACAAGGTGAATGAGAAGCAACCTATGAAGAATAAGAACAAGACACCGAAGTGCTTTTTCTGTAGGAAAAAGGGGCATATAAAGAAAGATTGCCTCAAATATAAGAAATGGCTCACTAAGAAAGGTAATCTCATTTCATATGTTTGTTATGAATCTAATTTTAGTCATGTCCTTAATAATACTTGGTGGATTGATTCCGGTTCATCAATTCATGTTGCCAATACCATAAAGGGCTTCCTAACCCGACGGAGGCAAGCGGGAAGTGAGTCCGGCATCTATTCAGGAAATGAGATGTGGTCACCTGTTAAGGCCGTAAGAACTTATCAACTTGTTTTAAACTCTGACTTTGTAATTGATTTAAAAAATGTATTTTATGTACCTTCATTTTCTAGAAATTTGATTTCTGTATCAAAACTAAGTCTTGTGGTTATGTAATAAAGTTCAATGCTAATGGATTTTATTTGTATAAAAATGATGTTTGCATTTGTTCTTGAAAATTAACTGAAAATCTTTTCAAGCTTGATTTAGACCCTATTTTTGAAAATAATTTACTTTCACTAAATGTTGAAATGGTTGGCAACAAAAGATGTATAATTAAGGAAAATTTCTCTAAATTATGGCATAAGAGATTAGGCCATATTTCAGTTAATAGAATAAAGAGATTAGTAAATGAAGGGATTTTTTATCAATTAGATTTTACTGATCTTAGTAGTTGCGTGGATTGCATAAAGGGAAAGCAAACCAACAATACCAATAAATGTTCTAAGAGGAGTACGTAATGTCTTGAAATTATTCATACAGGGGTCATTCTCCGATCACTTGTCTAAATGGTCAGAAATATATCATCTCATTTATTGATGATCATTTTAGGTTCATGTGTCCATACCTCCTAAATGATAAAGCTGAAACATTTGATATTTTTAAAATTTACAAAGCTGGGGTAGAGAACCAAAAAAAAAGTATATAAAAATTATGAGATTAGATAGGGATGGAGAGTACTATGGGAGGTACACTGGAAAAAAACAAATGCCAGGTCCATTTGCTCAATTTCTTAAAAGTGAAGGTATTGTGGCGCAATATACAATGCCGGACACACCACAAAAAAATGGTGTGGCTGAAAGAAGGAATAGAACATTAATAGACATAGTTAGAAGTATGACTAGTAATACTAAACTACCATCGTATCTTTGGAGTGAAGCACCTAAAACAACGGTGTATATACTTAATCAAGTTCCGTCTAAAACAGTTCCAAAAATTGTAACACCCGAGTACATTTATACCAATTCCAGTTTCAGTATTTACTTATCCATGGTATTTCTTGATTTAGCGTGTTTGGGTGCGAATGGTATTTTACATATTACTTTGCACTCGATCCGACCCGCTTGCTTGAACCTGTTTAATTCTTATTTATAGATTATCTTGACTTGTTGCATAGAGTAGTGCATCTCATAATTTAGTATATACTAGCATTTTATCTAATATCGCATCTGTTGCATATAACAATTTAAATCATGTAAAATAAATTAAAATTGCAATTCATGGCCTGTCTGATACCCCTAACCCTGTGGTAGCGTCCTTGCATCGTGTTCTCGTCCCGTTCAGTGAAACGGACGTGTTTGGACGGCTATGCGCACGTACGTGCGTCCGTTCTTGGGGGTATGCATTTTCTTTGACTGAGCATTCATTTTGAAATTGGAAGTCACATATATTTTTCATATTTTAAATCTGAATTTTTAGACATGACCCGGGCATGTTCTGGAGTAACTTTGTATTTGCCAAAATCTAAAACGGACTAATATTATAATATTATATTCTAATATTTCACACTCTTAATAATCTTTCAAAACTAATAAAATATTCCTAAAACTTATTTCTCTCTCTCTCTCTCCCGATTCTCTCTCTCTTTTCCTCTGGTTCTCTCTCTTTCCCCACATAAATCTTTCTTGAAACTAACATATTTTTTTATACAGATTCGTGCACGTATCTTCCTTCTCCTTCTGTAATTTCTTTTTCCCACTTCACGCAACCCACGCCTACGCCGCGCCCATCGCCCGCGACCCTCGTCACGCCTGTCGCCTGCACACCTGTTCACACCATAATATTGCATTATTATATTCCTCATTCTTATTCTTTTTATAAATAAACAGGTGCTTTTGACGCATGTCTGCTACATGTTACAGGTTACAGGTTCTTAGACAGAAAACAGTGAAAACGATGTAAAGACGATGAAAAAGTGGACTTTGACCAACAAATAGAAGACTCTTGATCAAGCCTACATCAAAGATAAAATTCATAAAGTACAAGGCAATGTAAGGTCCAAGATTACAAAGCGAACGGTTAAAAGTCCACCGCAATTATTCACTGGAGATCTGGAAGAAACATAGAAGCTATTTTAATAAAGAACCAAATAATAAGGAAGCCCAAAGATCCAAGGCCCAATACTTTCTTTAAAGAGACAGAGACATAAAATTTTACCAAAACTTGAAGTCTACTTTGACTAGGTCTTCCTAAGGATATTTTGGTAAATGTAGACATGCAAATCAATTGTAACCTAGGGTTTCGTATTCTCTATAAATAGGAACTCTACTCATTGTAATTTCTTATGCCTCCCTTCATTAATAAATTTCAGCGTTCTTTTGGAGAGCATCATTTTTTGTAGGTAAATTATTTTCTTTTCTTAGTTTAATTTAGTTTAAGAATTTTATTAACTTGCAATAGATGTTTCTTCTCTTTAATAAAATCATGTCTTTCTTCATCCCTTCAATGAGCGAGTAGTTTCCTCGCTTGTTAGGGTTAGGAATGGGGAAGGATTTGAGAGACGAAGATCTCTCATCTCTTTTCTTTGCCAATCTTTTATGAAAATTAGAACTCCATGCATACCTTCTTATTCCGCTCCCTACGGCACTCTACCCTCGAGGTAACGGTGATTCCGTAGTCTAAAGGCCCGGAATTTAAGGTTTTCCATGAAGGTTAGGGTAAAGATTAAGAAAGGAAGGACAAGGATCTAGAGGAAGAATCAATCTTCCCAATCATCCTAATCCCCTTTGTTAAGATTTACCATAACACTAATATGATATCTTTAATTAAAGGCAATGGAAAGAGATGTAGATCTTTGTTTACCAAATTTTCCCTAAACCTAATCCTAGCAAGTTTCTAATCCTAGTATCATACAACTTCAATTTTTAGATTTAATAATCAATCCGAACACCCTTCGGAATTAACTCGTTAGCACGATTAGGAAATTCACAACATCCCTGTGGACCGACCCGTACTCACCGGCTAGCTGCAAAGCGACGCCGTTCTTGATTGCGGTTACAAATATTTTTGATCTATCTTTTAGAAAGCGCAAGCATGCTAAATCAATTCAATCAAATGGCGCCGTTGCCGGAGATGGCGTAGAACTTTACTTTTCGCAATTTCGGGTTAATCAAAATTAAAAAAATTCATAAAAATGTTAAAAAATCCAAAAAATATAAAAATATATATTTTTTGTTATTTTTGGAAGGGATACTTTGTTGTTTTAATTTTGCAGGATTTACAAAGACGATCTGGAAATTTCCAGAAGGTGAAACAGAAATCAGAAGATCGAAACAGAAGGGAAATCAAATAACATAACAGGGAAAATTTTTTGGAGACCCAAATCCCCCAACCTGCCGCGATTCCGCGGCCAAAACCCACCTTAGGCCGCGGAACCGCGGCCTTCCTGTCGAATCGTCGCACCAAAATTTTTCTGGGGATCCAAACAGTCCAGGGGACCGCGGAACCGCGGTGTTAGAGCGCATTTGCCGCGGAATCGCGGAATCGCGGCTATCTCGAGGCTTCATCTTGGAAAAAAAAATTCTGTAAGCCCCACTGTTTCTTCTCTGTACATTTTGAAATATCTTTTCTGAAAATTCCTGCAGGATTTTGTGCACATTAAAAAATATATTCCCTTCCAAATAACGATCTTGTGCAGGATTTTTGGGCCCCGCTCAAAATTGAAATTGATTGCAAGTAATCTTTTTGTTGCATATCTTTTCTCGAATATCTTTTTGCAACAATTTTTTCCAAATAAAGATTCTTGTGATATGCTTCAAATAATAACCAATTGCAAGTAATATTTTGTTGTTGCATATCTTTTCTATAAAATATTTTGCTGTTGCATATCTTTTCTCTAAAATCTTTTTGCAACAAAATTTTTCCAAATAAAGAGAAAAAAAAATCAATGAAAAATGAAAATAAAAAGGGCAAATATTTTATAGAACTTGCAAAATTTTTTAACCCCAAATAAATCCTTGCACCACCCAACCTTCCTTCTTGTCACCTTTCTTCTTCTAACATGGGTACCCCACACAATAAATCATTAGCCGAACTTTGGTATCCCGAACCTAATTTTGCGTCATATATCAATGTGTTCGGTCAATTTAAAGACGATCCTTCCATGCCTAAAAAATCTTTGAAAGATCACATAGAGGAGTCTAGGAGAAACAGTTTGACTTTTCAACCCACTTTGTGTCAACCAAGTCAACCTTCACCACTTCCATATGTTGATACCACTCTTTCGAGTCCTTCTGACACTCCTAGGCCGATGTCCATTGCTGAGCACATTGCTCAATCTCGCAGCCGATCTTTCACCCCTCTCCACATATCTAGTTCTAGGGATCCACAAGATTATTCACATTTTTATCCACATGTAGACCCTCCCCCTGTCCTACCACCCACTTCCTACCAGTCCTACCCGACCTTACCACCTTCACTAGACATTGATTCTACACAGCCTGTTGGGAGTTTTGCATATCCACACAATTTCGAATCTTTTCCCGAAACCCCCTTACCACCCAAGTCTAGTTTGGAAGAGTCGTTGGAGGCATATATTGCTGCAACAAATAAAATGATGAGGAATGTGGAAGCGTCCATGGCCGCCCTTATGCAACCTAGTGAACCGGTAGCTAGTGTCCCGCTAGCTCCAAATTTTTCAATGTATGAGGCGGCAGTTGGACAGAGTGAGAATGAGAGAGGATTTACAAATCAAACCTACCCTTACCCAATTGAAGCCCACAACTCCTGTTTGCCATCGATTGCCCTAAATAGTTCACCTGTTGAAAATAAAAATGAGTTGTGTGATTTTGTAGTGTTTGATTTGCCAAATTGTGAGGAACCCCTTTCGAGTGAAACCGCACCTAATCCTTTCGATCTTTACACCTCCACTCTAAAACCTAAATTGATAGATATCCATGCTTTTGATGAGGTGTCTAAAGAAATTGATTTTCACTTGATTGAGGATATAGACGCCGGGAATATTTCAGATGATGAACCTGTCGATTTGCTTGAAATTTTATGTTCAAATCATCATCCTGAGTTATTAAATGTTTCTCCCGAATCTCATATGCGTCTAGATTTTGATGATAATGGCATGGATGAGTTGAATATTGAGGATAGTATCGAGGAGAGTCTTGAGGATAATATTGAGGTTGAATCATTTTTGTTTGATGCGTCTGATTTTCCAATTTATCCTCCTGAACCTTTGACTGTTATATCACCCTCCCTCCTTCCCATCGTTCCGACCCCGCTTGAAGACTGTGAGCTTGAAAGATTTTCCTTTGAATCCGATACTGTTCTCACAGATGATAACACTTACGAGTGTTTCACTTTTTCGGACGATGTTGATGACTCACCGCCCGAGTTTGAGTCCTTTACATTTTCAGATGAGCCATCAGACTCGGTTGATTATAGTAGTTTCGAACCATTAATGGAATCTTTCAAGTTCGAAACAGTTTACTACGATGAGAAAGATACTATCCCTAATTCACTACCTTTCGTCTCTCCTATTGTCCCGACCGTACAAATGGCCGTTACGCTTTCATCTCCGATACCAAGTTCGGCGTACCCATGTTTTCTTGCGAATCTTGAGGGATTTGATCCCATTTCTCGACGAGTAGATAGGTTAGCGCAATCGCTTATAACATATCGGTCATTACATATTGCGCTAATTTAGTCACTCAATTTACACCCTCAAGATCGTACTCCACTTCTTTCTTCTTTCCGCCATTCTTCTCCCCCACCGAGACCAATTTTCTACCATTCTTCTTTCCACACGGTCTCGCGTGCTTCTCATTTTCTTGCACCAACTATACCATTTCCACGATAAGATTTTTGAATGGTTGGTGCTAACTTTTGGCTTGTGCAAGACCAAGCTTAAGTTTGGGGGGGAACCTTGTTGTATATATGTATATATATTTTTGTTTTCTTTTTCTATAAAAAAATTAAAAAAAATTCAAAACATTAAAAAAAATATTAAAAAAATTATAAATAAATAAACAGGGGAGTACCGGCATTTTTGACCCTCTTGGTTTAGCATGACAGTGAGGATACTGTCAAGTTCAAGTTTGGGGGTACGCTCGGTATGTCTTCTTCCTTCGCATTCATTTGTACGTATTTTTGCATTTGCATATTTATTTGAAAACCCATAAAAATTAAAATGTTTCAAAAATTATAAAAATCATTGTATTCAATTTTGGCTATAATTGACTTGAGTTTGACAAATAGGTTAACTGCCTAGAAACAACTAGATCTTAGACTTAGTGAATTAAAAACCCTAAAGATAACATTCCTTAAAGTTTAACGGTAGAAAGTATATGCCTTGTAGTTTATTTAGAAATAGGCAAATTTTGGGTTCACTTCTTGGGCTAAGTCAAAATGAGGGAAGAATATTGATGTTCTTATTAGAGTATAAGTTTGAAAAATAGTTCCTAGCTTAAGTCTAGATTCTGAAAATGTATAACCTACAATTTGCACAATCACGCACCTTGAAACTTGGAATAGTAGAAGAGACCTTGAAGTGCTCTTGTCTAAAGTCCTTAGTACAATGAAAATAAAAGGAAAAAAAAGTGAATAAAGGAAAAAAATGGACACTGGTTTTTGTGATTACTTAAGACTGTAAAAAATAGAAAAAATATTTAGCGAGGGTGCCTCATCACCTAGTGCCTTAGACCAACTGGTTTGGGAGTCACTGCTAAAAGCCTTGGGTGTTACAAGACTAGGAAGTACGCTTTAAAGTGCTAACGCATCTTGTAATCGGTTGTTGGTACCTCAAGAAGTATTAACGGTCGCATGAAAGATGTGTAAGCGAAAATTCACCAATTAATAAGTGCTTTGGACAATGGACAAGAGTACGATTGCTTGATTTGAATTTCCAAATATAGGGGTGATCTATACACACACGTGGGGATATGTGATTAGAGTTTAGATGAGAGAAAGGAATGAAGAATAAAACTTGTATCTTTAGTAGGGTTGATAGAAATTCCTAAGTGGAGATGGAACCCTAGAAGGCAAACTTAGAAAATGCCGAAAGCTAAGTAGATCTGCAATATATATATATAATCTTAAGTTAAATGATGAGGAAGTGTAAAGAATATGGGTGGATAATTTACAAGTAAAAGATAATAGAATTCTTAGTTAGAAAACCTAATTGGAGAACAAAAGTTAATGGGCTGAATTGATAGGATTTTGTGGGTAGTATCCGCTGAAAACCCTCAGGAGACAACACTCCTCCTACTAAGGACACCTAGAGGTTTAACGGCTTGTTGCACGTGCTCAGTGTAATCGCGTTTCCCTGCGAAAGTGCGTTTAGGATTTTAGTGAATAAAAATAAGTTTGCTCGAGGACGAGCAAAAGATAAGTTTGGGGGTATTTGTTCACACCATAATATTGCATTATTATATTCCTCATTCTTATTCTTTTTATAAATAAACATGTGCTTTTGACGCATATCTGCTACATGTTACAGGTTACAGGTTCTTAGACAGAAAACAGTGAAAACGATGTAAAGACGATGAAAAAGTGGACTTTGACCAACAAATAGAAGACTCTTGATCAAGCCTACATCAAAGATAAAATTCACAAAGTACAAGGCAATGTAAGGTCCAAGATTACAAAGCGAACGGTTAAAAGTCCACCGCAATTATTCACTGGAGATCTGGAAGAAACATAGAAGCTATTTTAATAAAGAACCAAATAATAAAGAAGCCCAAAGATCCAAGGCCCAATACTTTCTTTAAAGAGACAGAGACATAAAATTTTACCAAAGCTTGAAGTCTACTTTGACTAGGTCTTCCTAAGGATATTTTGGTAAATGTAGACATTTAAATCAATTGTAACCTAGGGTTTCGTATTCTCTATAAATAGGAACTCTACTCATTGTAATTTCTTATGCCTCCCTTCATTAATAAATTTCAGCGTTCTTTTGGAGAGCATCATTTTTTGTAGGTAAATTATTTTCTTGCCTTAGTTTAATTTAGTTTAAGAATTTTATTAACTTGCAATAGATGTTTCTTCTCTTTAATAAAATCATGTCTTTCTTCATCCCTTCAATGAGCGAGTAGTTTCCTCGCTTGTTAGGGTTAGGAATGGGGAAGGATTTGAGAGACGAAGATCTCTCATCTCTTTTCTTTGCCAATCTTTTATGAAAATTAGAATTCCATGCATACCTTCTTATTCCGCTCCCTACGGCACTCTACCCTCGAGGTAACGGTGATTCCGTAGTCTAAAGGCCCGGAATTTAAGGTTTTCCATGGAGGTTAGGGTAAAGATTAAGAAAGGAAGGACAAGGATCTAGAGGAAGAATCAATCTTCCCAATCATCCTAATCCCCTTTGTTAAGATTTACCATAATACTAATATGATATCTTTAATTAAAGGCAATGGAAAGAGATGTAGATCTTTGTTTACCAAATTTTCCCTAAACCTAATCCTAGCAAGTTTCTAATCCTAGTATCATACAACTTCAATTTTTAGATTTAATAATCAATCCGAACACCCTTCGGAATTAACTCGTTAGCATGATTAGGAAATTCACAACATCCCTGTGGATCGACCCGTACTCACCGGCTAGCTGCAAAGCGACGCCGTTCTTGATTGCGGTTACAAATATTTTTGATCTATCTTTTAGAAAGCGCAAGCACGCTAAATCAATTCAATCAACACCTCGTCGCCGACCTTGTCTCACCGTCGTCGACCGCTTCTCAAACCTCACCTCACCATCGTTAACCCCTTCCTCCACCTTTCTAAAACGACCCAACCATCCAGGGCCGAATCCCATCACCGGCGACCCCTGCGTTCTCCTTCCTCAACCCAACACCATAGCCGTCATCACCTCCAATCCCATCTCACCAGCAGCACCCTCTTCATCTCGCCATCTGCTCTTCACCGGGAACCTTCACCCCCCTCCCGTCGACTCCTTCTCCTTCGAGCTATCCATCTCCATTAAACCACCATGACCATTTCCCTTCTCATCATCGCCAAGACTTCATCATCGCAAGCAGCACCCTCTTCCTCAAGCAACCAAAGCACCCAAAACCGGGGCCATCATCTTCTTCCCTGACATCAACCTAGAACCCCAAGCCTCCATCATAGGGATCTTCATTTTCGTCTCTTCACCGAGCTCTTCAAACCCGTAAAAACCCTAGCCAAGCAACACCGGCGATCATCCCATCTTGGCCACACCCAACTTCGATGGAGAACCCATCTTCCATCAACCGCCGACTTGTACTTCTCTTTCTCCATCTTCCCTACATCGAATCCAACTTCCCTCCTCTTCGATGACACCCAGAAACAGTTCAGGGACAGCGTCAATCAATTTGCCCAAGAACACATTGCTCCTCACACGGCTAAGATTGATGCAGCAAATCAAGTTCCGAAGGTTGCATACTTAATAATTTGCTCTAACAAGGCATGAAAGGATTGCATCTAATCATTGGTTCCTTGTTCTAGGATGCTAATTTGTGGAAACTTATGGGGGATTTTAATCTCCATGGCATCACTGCACCAGAATTTCCCTCTCTATCTCTCCTCTCAATCTCAACAATAACCAAGACCGAGAGCTCCTTAACCTTAACCTTTAACAACCGAGGCCATCATCTCTTTTTCTTCAAACTACGGCCACCTTCGTCATCATCGTCTCCATCGTCTTCATCTCTTTCTCTCGAACCGGCACCTAGTTGTGATCCTACATCTGGTCTTCGCGGTCGTAGCAGCAGCGAGAACCGAGGCTCCAACGTGTGACCTGCAATTATTTGAATGTTGTGATGTTTTCTCTGCCTCTAGATCTCCAGTCTGTCTATGTTCGTGTATGCGCGCAAGGTGTTCGACGGAATGCCCTAGTGGAGTTTTTCCGTAGCTTTATCGCATTCTTACCGCGTGACGTGCATCTGTGGATCCCCGAGGAAAGTGAAAACTTGCTACATGCTATTTAAATTACTATAGGCTATTTAAATTACTATATATCCATCTGAGTGCGCATTAAACCTGTCGGATATATTTAATACCATGGTTCCATTTAACATTGTGACGTCCCGTTATATCATTTTAGATTCACAGCTCAAAACATACCAGGTTGCATTTAGTTCTATTATACATAGTACCCATATTCATATTTAAATCTTATAACAAGTATTTGCATATCTCACAGTAACCCTATTATATTTTATACCCTGTCAGACGACCATTTGCATATATTTAACCTGATTTATAATCAATTGCATCTCTAGATTACTTAGTACATGCTATCATGATTTTACCATCCTTATGTGTTATACTGTACTCTTGTAATGTTGAAACTATCCTTTAAACCCAAACTGATAACTGTGCATCTACATACTTTACTCTGTACCTGATTGCATTCCACGTTACAAGTTCCAGCTGTTGATTCTATTAGTACACATTGTTTACCCCAATCAGAGCAAAGCTCTGTTCAAATTCCAAGGCGGGAAACGAAACAACGCTTCTGTTTCCCCCAATCAGAGCAAAGCACTGTTTTGAAAATTAAAATGAAAATTAAAATAAAAATAAATGAAGCAACGCTTCAGATCCCCTGCGCTGCGCGCAGAGCGCCACGTGTCAAAATCAGACACGCCAGCGCAGGGAGCGCAGCGCACTCAATCAGAGCAAGGCTCTATAAAGAAAGAAACGCTTGAGGTGACTTGCACTCTGCGCTGTGCAACATGCGGCAGCGCAGTTGCGCTGCGCTCTGCGCTGCGCGACACATGTCAAGTGCAGGTGCGCTTGCGCCAAACAGAATTAAAATTCTGAAAGATCTTTCTCAATCTTGTTAAAAACAAGAAGATTGCCCTCTGTAAAACAGAAGCCTTGGATCAAACATCCAATGGAGGGGGGGGAAATCCCCAAATCACTTAGAGGAACATCTCTTTAACTAATTTAACAAATATATTGGCACTATATAAAGACCCCTAGAACCTAAGTTTAAAGGACATCAACACAGAGAGAAAAAGAGAGAATTACTCTAAAGAAAATTTTGAGAGGAGCTCAGAGAAAGAAAAGGTAAAAAAACCCTCTGAATAAAGAAGAATTTCTTCTAAAAAGATCATTGATCTAAGAACAAGATCAAAGATCTTCAATAAAAAAAATATAATAATAATAAAGACATTGCCTTTTGATGAACCACTGGTTCTTTGAAAACAAAAAATTTGTTTTCTTTGATCTAAAATTGATCAAAATAATAAAACAGTGCCTTGCACTTGTAAATCTGCACTGTTGCGCTCTGGGGTTAGCGCAAGCCACCAGAGAGCGCCAAGTGTCAGCTCCAGAACGATCTGCGCTATGCGCTGTTAAAATAGAGCACTACTCTCATGAATTGGTGCAACCCACCAGAACGCGCCACGTGTCAGCAGCGCAACAGAGCAGCGCACTGGCGCAGCGCATTGCGCTTGCGCTCACCAGAGTGTGACACGTGTCACCTCCATATGGACTTGCGCTTTGCGCTCCTCAATTGGCGCAAAGCGCCTGACAAGCCACGTGGCACTCTGTCAGACTAATTAATGCAGTGCATTATCAAGAGCAGAGCCCAATAAAGAAAGGTCTATCAGACCAAACAAAGTGCTATGCACTATTAAAAGGAATAGAGCCCAAACAAAGGTCTGTCAGGCTCAAAACAGATGATGTGCATCATTTAAAAAGGGCAGAGCCCATTTAAAAGGGGGCGTGATAGGCCAAACAAAAATGCACTGCATTATTAAACAAAGGGCAAAGACCAAGCCAAGGCCTAACAGGCCAACCATAAATAAAAATGTTGAACATTCTCAACTGGACTTAGCCCAATCATGGCCGTAAGTCCTCAAATTAAATTGACTGAGCACGACTGCTCTCTTAAATCAATTTACATCCGGTTCAAGGGTACATCTCTGAACTCCTCTGATATTTGTCATTGTAATCCTCAACGTCTTCAGAGAGGTGATGGGTCCCGACAGCCATACATTTTAATGGACCACCAAGTCCCTAAACAGGCAATAGACCACTATGTCCTTAAACTGGAACAATAGAGTCCCCAAATGCTCTTTTGTCGGATCTAAACGATCCCGTTTAAGTTGATCTTAGCCTCAAATATAGCTAACGTATCCTTAAACCTTCAAACAGACTTTAGTCCCAAATTGGACTATAGATCCCCCAATCAACTTCGGTTCAAGGGTACATCTCTGAACTCCTCTAATATTTGTCGTTGTAATCTTTCAATGTCGTCAGAGAGGTGATGGGTCCCGACGGCCATACATGCAATGGACCACTACGTCCCTAAACTGGAACAATAAAGCCTCAAATGCTCTTTTGTCGGATCTAAACGATCCCGTTAAGTTGATCTTAGTCTCAAACTGGACTAACGTATCCTTAACAAACGATTAAGTTGATCTTAGCCTCAAATACGGCTAACGTATCCTTAAACCAAAACTCCAAACCCAAATCTAAGAAAATACGGATTTGGACTAATCCACGTCCTACGGGCGATGACATAAATTAGTCTCCGTATCCAATCCACGGGCAACCACAAATAAAACAAATACCCACGACACGAAGTGAAATTCTGGAGAAGGAGAAAGTTGTTACCGTGATGCGGTAGCGTAATTAACTGCAGGGGCTTGCGCCTGCAGGGAAGAGCATCCCCACAATCAAAAACCCCTCTAACGAGGGGGAATCTGACGAAGTCTGCTACATCGGCCGCATCCGTCTAAACCTCCGATACATGGTGCCATAAATCAAATTGGCATCTTCGGAGAGGTGGACGGATAAAACCAAATAGCATCTGCCCCGAATCTCAGGCAAGACGTCTCTACGTCTCGGCCGCCATTCGGAGGGGAACAGATTCTGGCACGCCCGGTGGGACCTTTTCCTCTTTCCACTCCACACTTCGTGTGTCGTAATTCGCGAACAAATTGCGGTTTGCTGTGGTTGCCTGTGGATTCGAGGGACTTAGATTTTGTGTCTAGCTCCGTGCAGAAAACAGAAGATCAATGGCTTCAAACTGCACTGCCTGCAACTGCAACTCTCGCTCCGTCCTTGCTGGAGGAGTGACTTATAGGCCCCAAGCGGCCTCCTTTTTCAAGATGCCAGTGGAGCAGGTAACTCAAGCCACCGCTGGATTATTATTCGGGACCATGCTCCCACCGATGAGCTTCAATGCCCCAATGACGTTGCAAGAAGCCCCAAACAAGTCGATCTTTGATCGACTTACCACTGACGCGGCCCCTCTCAACGGGTCGCCCAACTTCAATACCTCAGTTTTCAACAGACTGGGCCAGAACGTCTACAAGCCCGCGATACCCAAAGCTACCATCCCAGAACGGATAGCCATCCCGGCTCAAGCGGACGAAATCATTGGAAAGGCTCCTCCTTCCAAGAAATCAGTTTTTACAAGGATGGCCATTCCGGCTTCTGCTCCAGCCGAGGTCCTCAAAGCTGCTTCCTCTGCCCAGAGGTCTGTCTTTGACAGATTAGACATTGCTTCTCAACGGGTGTCAGTCTTCGACAGGCTAGCACCAATAACGGTCTCTCCTCAAAGCAGGGGGCATGAGGAGGTCACCCCTAGGCTGAAACAACTCCATCCGCACGGCACGCTCGATGTCGCCACTGGCGCCGAGTAAGGAAGGCTGGGGGCAACTCCCCCTCTGGGATAACTCCGCCAGCTCCAATGGTGGGGATCGATCCTGCTGTTCCAACCGAGAACAGCTTTGAACTGCTCAACAAGGTGCGCAGAAACTCTCCCACTGCAGTGCTAAAGAGAATTCCTTCACATGTGAAGAATGCTACAGAGAAGAAGCCGGAGCAACCTCCTCAACGGCTATCCTCTGAAATTTACAAGGTCTGGCGTCAAGTCCAATACTCCGTGATGGATCAAGACTATCTCCGCCAACAAAAAAAGATAAAGGTTCGGCAGGAGATGGACTACTCTGTCAAGCCGGAAAAGCAAAAGCTGGCTGGGTGCCCACTGCAACGGCTTCCTCAACGTCAATCACTCAAAGGAAAAGCAGGCCGCAAAAAGCCCCTGTAAACATGGCGAACCGTAAAAGCGCTGAGCACAAACGCCCTAAGTCTGGGGGCATGGTGGTGCACACTGTTTATATGGGTTCCGGAAAAGAGGAAAGCCGTGCTTCGATGGGTCTCCGACCGCTCACCCGATCCGTGACAAAAGCCCAGCAGCAACAGTAGAAGCTTCAGGAAATGATGACTGCAATGGCTGCACTTACCGGGCCAAAAGAAAGCTCGGAGGCGCTATCAGAACAGCGTCACGAACAAGAGACTGATGTCGATTTCTTACGCAGAGTCCTCGAAAAGAAGGACAAAGAAGCTGCAGAACAAGCAGCTAACATAAAACAAATGGCGTTACTCTTCCAAGATATGGTAGGGATGATGTTACAGCCGGACCCTCCAGCTGATGACCCTCCAATCATTGTTGAAGACGATAGATGGGAGACATGTAATTCTCCTCCGATTCTTTCAGCAGCCAAGGAAGAAACCATTTCCAAGGCCACACTAGATGACTATATAGCTCAGCAAATACGGGCTCATCAGGCGAATGAAGTGGCTGCGTAAATTGTTAGAACCGGACGACCCTATCCAAGCTGGTATGACCAAATCAGTTACCCGCCGGGATATATGATCCCTAAGTTCCACGTATATAAAGGGACAGGGAATCCACATCAGCATGTCGCTCAATTCAGAGCTCTTTGCGGCAACACCGGAGGCGATGATAAACTGTTGCTTCGCCAATTCGTCAGTAGCTTAGCGGAAACGACCTTTGAATGGTATTCGGAGCTACCTAACGACTCTGTCAAAAAATTTGTGGAGGTGGAGCTACTGTTTACACAAAGATTCGCGAGTGCTAGTGGACGCACCCCGATAACAGCACTGGTTAATGCCAGAATAAGGCCGGGCGAAACGTGGGTCCAATACGCAACACGATGGCGGAACCTATGGTTAAAATGCGGACAACGCATAGAAGAGGCTCCTACAGTAGGCATGTTCGTGGGCACTCTTGATCCGCAAGCGACCATCTCGCAATTCATGATGTTCTTCAGGCCGACCACCTTCCAGGCCTTGATCGACAAATTAGCCCAAATGGACCAGATGGGTCATGGACCGTCTCCTCCAAAACCGGGCTCTCGAAATAAGAAGGGGAAAAGGAAGGCGATCGTCGTCGCCAATGGTCAGCAACAGCCAAGCAACTCAAAGCCGGTTGTTCGCCAAAACAACGTGCGTCCACGCCCATCCCTCGAGGAGAGACTGGGACGTCCTTACTCGTTTCCTCAGAATAAAACGAGAAGACTGTTTGAGCTGGCAGTGCGTAACAGACTCATAAATTTGCCGAATCCAAAACATCCGTTGCAGCCAGGCGATCTCAATAATCCCAATTATTGCCCTTACCACCAAACGGTAAGTCACCCGATCGAGGATTGTTTCGTCTTTAAGGGATGGATCGAGGATCAGTACCTACAAGGCAAGTTCGCGCTGTCTGAAAAGTGGAAAGTAAACCCACCACAGCCGCACACTCCAAAGAAGACGGACACGCCGGGGGCAGCTTGTTCTTTTTTTGAGGACGAAAACGATAGAGAAGACTCATCAGATGAATCCGAAGACTATGTAGCGAGTTGTCATGTGATCTCTCACTCATTGATAGATGATGAAGAGGCTCCTTGCACCGAGAAACCGAGGGCGAGTCCTGAACCAGAACTTCTGTGGCCGTTAGACGAGATGATCGATGCTTTCTTGGATGAGGTTCATCTGAAAAGTAAAGCCAATCAGGAGCATGAGATGGCCATATTAGAAGAAGCGGCGACAAGATGAAAGAGTCGAGGCACTCCCATCAAATCAAAAGACATCCGCTGCTGATAAAAACAAATTCAAGATGAGGAAAAGGTTTGCTAAAGCCATATCAATGGGAATAAAGCTACCGCCCTCTGAAGAAAACACTCTCGGTGGAGTAGAGATGTATCCTAATTATTGCCTATATCATCTGAAGATTGCACACCCTACTGAAGACTGCGACTCCTTTAAGTGTTGGTGGCAAGGGTATGTTGCTCACAGGCATTACGTCAACGGAACAAAGTGGGGAGCTAGTAGACAGCGAAAAAATACGACAGATGAGCATAACAGAGTTGCCGGCAATTGTTATAAGGATGATACCGGGGGATCACGAATTCTCACATTCGAGAGCAATTCCGACGAAAAGGTAGCCTTCGGCCCTCTCTTCAAGGAGTCTATCTCTGAAAGATTGAGGAGTTGCGAGAACATTCACCCGCTCAATTGCACAATATCCGGAGAGAATCTCAGACCCACAAATAACAGAGCGAACAAAAAGGATAAAGGAAAGGGAAAAACGACCTTCGTCGCCAACACTCAACAACGATCGAGTGGCCCTAGACCGGTTGTTCGTCAAAACAATATGCGTTCACGCATATCCCTCGAGGAGAGGCTAGGACGTCCTTACTCGTTTCCTCAAGATAAAACAAGGAGGCTGCTCGAAGTGGCAGTGCACAACGGGCTTATCACTCTACCGGAGCCGAAACACCAACTACAACTGGATGAGGGCAACAGTTCTAATTATTGCCCTTACCACCAAGTATTGGGCCATCCGATCGAAAATTGCTACGTTTTCAAAAACTGGGTTGAAGACCAATACCAACAGGGCAAGTTCGCGTTGTCCGAAAACTGGAAGGTGAGCCCGCCACAACCACATGCTCCGAGAAAGATGGATATGCCGGGAGCATCATGCTCAAGGAAAGCCCCATAGACCGAAAAGTCAGTAAACTAGAAATTCACCTCAAATACGGCGACGGAGGACTAAAACGTCCTTAAACTAACGACGGACCACTACGTCCTAAAACTAGCTGACGACCGAAACGTCTTTAAACTACTACGGCAGCATCCTCAGGCTGACGAAAAAATAAAATAAAATAAATAATAAAAAAATAATAATAAAGACGGTATGCCCATAAGCGAAATGGGCACGGATGAAAACTCGAAAGGGCTCCGTGAGTAAAAACAGTAGGGCTACCGGCGAGTGTTCGTGAAAACCCGAAAGGGCGCGACCTCGTTAGAAAAAAGAAAAAAAAGAATTAAAAAAACGGTATGTTCATAAGCAAAATGGGCACGGATGAAAACCCGAAAGGGCTCCGTGAGTAAAAACAGCAGGGCTACCGGCAAGTGTTCGTGAAAACCCGAAAGGGCTCCGTGAGTAAAAACAGCAGGACTACCGGCGAGTGTTTGTGAAAACCCGAAAGGGTGCAACGTCGTTAAAGGACACTTACAGGGTCCTCTCGACCTTGTAAGGAGAAACCACCCGCGTGAGATCCTTACGAGTCACAAGGAAGCAACACACTCAGGGATCCTCACGATTCCTAAGGAGAAATTACACTTGCGAGATCCTCACGACTCGTAAGGAGAACTCTCTTATGGGACCCTTACGGCTCATAAGATTTGAAAGTTTTAAGTTACAGAGACCTGAATCTGTTCTTAAGAAACTCCCACGACCTTCAATTTTGCCCTACAAGCGGCTCGATACTGACCCTTGTATATAATCTACGGGCGCAAATAAACATTTCCCTAATAAAATCCCACCAGTGACTAGGGATATGTCCATATGGTGAACAACCCTTATAAGTCCTCTCGACTTATAAGTAGAAAACCCTTTTGTAAGATCCTTACGACTTACAGGGGAACATACACTTAGGAATCCTCATGACCCAATGAGAAAACGCACCTGCGAGATCCTCACGACTCGTAGGGAGAAATACCTTTGTAAGACCCTTACGGCTCATGAAGTCAAAAGCCTTAGTCGACAGGATCCTAACCCTGTTTACTAAGCCACCTTTGTTCAACATCGACAGAGGCAAATGATGATTCGCTCCTGACAATATCTCAGTTGTAGCGATACTGATGCCTAAACCGGTATCAAATTCCAAGCCCTTTCATGGCAAATGATGATTCGGTCCTGGCAATATTCCAATTATAGCGATGCTGATGCTAGGATTGGCATCAAGATTCCAAGTTCTACACTCGCGATAAAAAAATATGCGAGCCACACATGTATACAAAATAGCCGAAATGATGGGGCAACTTGCAATAAAAAGCAGCAAGTAAAAATGTATGCATGCAAAATAGCCGAAATGATTGGGCAACTCGCAATAAAAAGCAGCGAGTAAAATAAAATAAATAGCCGAAATGATTGGGCAACTCGCAATAAAAAGTAGCGAGTAAAAATAAAATAAATAGCCGAAATGATTGGGCAACTTGCAATAAAAAGCAGCGAGTGAAAATGAAATAAATAGCCGAAATGATTGGGCACCGCGAAAAATAGCCGAAATGATTGGGCAATCGCGACCTTCGCGATATAACAGCTAAAATGATAGAGCATCGCGGAAATACAATAATAATAAGAAAAAATGAATGAAACTTTTGCCCTGGTGAGATCACATCGATCCCTGTATACAATCCAGGGGCACAAACAAAGAGGGAACCATACCTTCCCAACAGGCTCCACCAGAAGGCGAAGCCAAGTCTCGACGGTTCATAGAAAACCTAGGGACAACCTTGACATTTGTCGCAATATTGTAAACACAATGTCAACAAACGAAGCAAAGGCTAAATTCCTAGCTTCAAGGTCTTAACGGCAAGTCATATAAAGCCTGAAAGACAACCAGAGATCATCTCACACCAGTGCGGAATGGTCACCACCTCGACGTTCGTCTCGACACAGCAGACGCAACATCATCAAACAGCGGAGCCACGGCAAAGTCCCTAGTTCCAAACCTCGACGGTTCAACAACAACCTAGAGACAACAGCGACATTTGTCTCGATATAGAGGACGCAATGCCAGCGAACGAAGCAAAGGCCAAATTCCTAGCTTTAAGGTCTTGACGGCAAGTCATATAAAGCCTGAAAGACAACCGGAGATCATCTCACACCAGTGCGGAATGGTCACCACCTCGACGTTCGTCTCGACACAGCAGACGCAACATCATAAAACAGCGGAGCCATGGAAAAGTCCCTAGTTCCAAATCTCGACGGTTCACCAAAAACCTAGAGACAACCGCGACATTCATCTCGATATAGAGGACGCAATGCCAGCGAACGAAGCAAAGGACAAATT
This sequence comes from Agapanthus africanus, assembly GCA_030015575.1. Classification (NCBI taxonomy): domain Eukaryota; kingdom Viridiplantae; phylum Streptophyta; class Magnoliopsida; order Asparagales; family Amaryllidaceae; genus Agapanthus; species Agapanthus africanus. Next base: position 12,679,766 of record JASDDO010000001.1, read on the forward strand.
CCTAGCTTCAAGGTCTTAACGGCAAGTCATATAAAGCCTGAAAGACAATCGGAGATCATCTTGCACCAGTGCAGAGTGGTCACCACTTCGATGTTCGTCTCGATACAGCAGACGAGATGTCACCTCAGCGTTCTTCCTCCAACAGGATTCAGACGCGACAATCAAAAAACGAAGCCACGGCATAGTCCCTAGTTCCAAATCTTAACGGCAACATCTACAGCCTGGAGACCAACAATGATGTATAACTCCTGACGTACAGACGCGATTGAGGATCCGTCTTTTGCGTTGAAAACCTTATTAGAAACCCTAGATTTCATTCAACTATAGCGTCGCTAAATTCTGATCCCAACTGGGATTAAAATGCGTTGCGAAACGGACTTCCGATTCTGAAACCGGATTTCCAGCCGTGAACGCTTAAAATGAAATGGCCATAACTAGTGATCCTGAAACCTGATTGACGCGAAACTAAATTCGCTGGATAGATAATCAAATACACTATTTATTTCCCTGTTCATCATTTCGCTAAACTGTACACGTATGATTTATGATAAATTATGCAAGTGGTAGAATACTGATTTATGACATCTTAATCATTGCTTTACATACTGTTTCCTCATCATATCATACATATGTCACTGCATTGATAACCTAGTGATCATGTGCATTACCCAGTGTTAGGTATTAGTGATGACTGTGGCAAGTACGTTAGTGTTCGTGCATGAGTGGGTAAGTGAAAGTGACACGTAGTTGTACACAATCAGTGAACCCTATTATTCTATTGCATTGTCGACGTCTGTGGGACGCGTGTAAGTGTGACTATAAGTGGTATGGGAAACTTATGGAAGCTCTTGCATGGGTGTCACAGATAAGGCGCCAGACACTGCCCATTTATCTTGGGTATTAGTCGGGACGTGCTTGATGGAGATCCTGTCTCCAGTTCTCGCGCAGACTTGTCATGGACCGACCGGTATTTGAGATTATGGTTGGCGTTTGATGTAGACCACGGGGTGTGGGGTAGTTTGAGTGTGAGTTCAACAGAATCTCGAGAGTCCCATGCCGGCTTATATATATGGAGATATATGGAGATTTACATGGTACATGATTATTACCGTGAGTTATATTTTGGGCCTGCGGTCCCTTGCCCTTGGGTCCTACCCTTGGGTGGAGGACACTCGCGAGTGGTTGACTCTCACACTTGAACTGACGATAGGCTTAGTGACCTGTAGAGTGATACTTAGAGACTGATAGGGATAATGGCATTGATATACATTATTTACTGTGTTGACATACTTGGCATACTATTTTACTGCTTTACCGTTTACCTGATCTATTGGACACTTCATTAGTTACTGCATGTTCATATCTTTACCGTCTTGATTTACTGTTATATATATCTATTATCACTGTTCGGGTTGCCACTTGCTTCTTTATATATATATTGCTATTGTGTCGCTCTGATGACCTGAGTATGCATGCTCAGAGTGAGGAGTTAATCTAGCCTGGACCAGGACTAGACGTTCATCGCGGACATCTTGATCAGCTATCCAGAGTTATACTCTTTTTACCTCCATCAGGTCAGTTCTTTGTAATTGTTTTGTTTCAGTTACTGCATTTCTCATTACCTGCGCATTGTTTACTGATTACCACGTAAAGCTAGAAGCCGAAGTGTGACTACGGCAGGATAATTCCTTGACCGTAGGAGCATGGCTGGCCTTGTCAACCCCTCGTATTCCGTATTTTGGGAAGCGGGGTGTGACAATTATTTTTTAACTAAAGTGGATCATTCGTAGTATTAATTTTGCTTTATTTAACTATCCAGTTGCTCCTTTCCCTGTACTTAATGATGTTCTTTTATTGTGCGGTGATAACTTTTCAGACTGGATGGATAAAATCCTTCTCAAGTTAGGTTGTTTAGAATTAGATTTGGCTCTTCATGAGAAATTTCCCCCTATTTCCACAGAGACTACGGAGCCAATCAAAAAGTCTGAATTTGAAAAATGCGAGCGTGCAAATCGTCTAAGCATAATCCTCTTGAAATCCTATATAAGTAGGAGCATTAGGAGATCAATTCCCAAATGCGATAAAGTAAAGGATTTCATGAAGGCGATTGAGGAACAATCTGTCACTTGTGACAAAGGTTTAGCAACAACCTTGATTCAGAAGCTAACAAGTGCGAAGTATGACCGCTCTAAAAGTGTGCGGTTGCATGTAATGCGACTTAGGGATATTGTTTCCCAACTAAAATTCCTAAAAATTGAGATGTCCGAATCATTTCTGGTGCATTTCATATTATCTTCTCTTCCAGAAGAATATGGACCATATAAGATGTTTTACAACACACATAAGGAGGAGAACTGGTCCGTAAATGAACTCCTAATTATGTGTATTTAAGAGGAAGAAAGACTTAAACATGATATTATAGAAAGTGTTAATATAACAACTCATGCTATAAGAAATGCATTCAAAGGAAAGAGTGGATTTAATATATCCAAGGTGAATGAGAAGCAACCTATGAAGAATAAGAACAAGACACCGAAGTGCTTTTTCTGTAGGAAAAGGGGGCATATAAAGAAAGATTGCCTTAAATATAAGAAATGGCTCACTAAGAAAGGTAATCTCATTTCATATGTTTGTTATGAATCTAATTTTAGTCATGTCCTTAATAATACTTGGTGGATTGATTCCGGTTCATCAATTCATGTCGCCAATACCATATAGGGCTTCCTAACCCGACGGAGGCAAGCGGGAAGTGAGTCCGGCATCTATTCAGGAAATGAGATGTAGTCACCTGTTAAGGCCGTAAGAACTTATCAACTTGTTTTAAACTCTGACTTTGTAATTAATTTAAAAAATGTATTTTATGTACCTTCTGTAGGGTGTTTTTCGTCACCCCATTGAGATGGGAATACGCGCGCGCGTGTCAGGCGTGCTACAGATTCCCCCTGCCTAGGGTAGGCCGGGGTTTAATGATTATGGGGATCCGAATCTCCGGCAGCCGCGGACTAAGCTTCCGTTAATTACCCCCCGCCTTTGAGGCGAGAGAACCTCCGATTAACGGGTTAAACTGGTCATGCGAACTCAATGTGCGGTGTACGTGTGTTGTGTTTTGAAGGGGGTTTGAATATATCGGGAGCCACGCAGAGTTTTTACGGGGGTTCCGCTACCCGGATAGCGGGCTGGGGGTCAAGGGGGCTAGCAGCCCCCTTGCGGGGTGCGGGGCAGCACCCCGTTAGAAATTTTTTTCTAACAGGGACAGTGTCGTGGAGTATGTGTATGTGTACATTTGTATACATATGTATATATATATATATGTATATATAAATAAGGGAGAAAAAGACATCCAAAGGATGCGTGGGGCCAGCGCCTAGGCGCTTGAGCGCAAGCGCGCCACGTGTCGGCACGTGGGCGCTTTGCGCTCGAGCGCAGAGCGCTGGAGCGCAACGCGCTGGAGCGCAACGCGCCACGTGTCGGCACGAGGGCGCTTTGCGCTCGAGCGCAGAGCGCTGGAGCGCAAGTGCGCCACGTGTCGGCACGTGGGCGCTTTGCGCTCGAGCGCTAGCGCACCAGTGAGGAAAAAAGGGGGGGTTTTAGCCCCGGAAATTCTCTAAAGAGAAAATAGGGTGGAGTTAAACTCCTAAGATGCTTTGGGTTAAGGAAATGGGTCCTTCTTCTTCCTTTGCTGGCCGGATCTTGGAGATAAAGAGATGTGAGTTTTAAAAATCTTTTCTTTTTTAGATCTGATGGCAGATCTGAGTTCCCCTTAATGGGTTTTGTGGTGGAAAACTATTTAGTTTTGAAAAAGGAAGAGTAAAACTCTTGATTTAATTCAAAAGAAAGAAGAAGGTTTTGGAACCTTAAAGAAGGAAGAAAGATCTCAGATCTGAAACTTTTTTGGAGAGAGAAAAGTTGTTTAGATATTTCATTACCTTTGCCTTTATAGGCCATACACTTTAAACATAGCCCCTTGGGCTTCACAAAATGGCATTTTGCCTATCCCATGGCTCATGTGCCATTTCCTTTTGCACATAAGCCATGGGCTTTACAAAAATTTGGCTTTATGCCTATTTTTCTTACATTTGTCCATAAAATAAAAAAAGAAATACAACAAAATTGTTTATTACAAAATTTTTATCTTGGCGTGGTGGGAGGCCGGCCGCTTCATGTTCGGGCTCGACCCGGGCGTGGGCCCACTTGGCTTGGGGTTGACTTTGATTTTGACTTGGTCAACCGGGATGTAAATTTTTACCCCAACAAATTGCCCCCCATCAATAAATGCACACCACATATGTGGGTCGTGTGCATGAAATTGATGGATCTTCTTTCACGTGGAGGTGTCTTGATTTGGTTCCCACCTTTTGGGAAGCTGGCACTGCCCTTTTTACGACATGGACGGTCGATTCTGCCCTTTTTGCGACTTGGACGGTCGGTGCTGCCCTTTTAGCGACGTGGACGGTCGGTTCTGCCCTTTTAGCGACTTGGATGGTCGGTACTGCCCTTTTAGCGACTTGGACGGTCGATGCTGCCCTTTTAGCGACATGGACGGTCGGTGCTGCCCTTTTACCGACGTGGATGGTCGGTTTTGCCCTTTTTGCGACTTGGACGGTCGGTTCTGCCCTTTTAGCGACTTGGACGGTCGGTTCTGCCCTTTTAGCGACTTGGACGGTCGGTGCTGCCCTTTTAGCGACGTGGACGGTCGGTTCTGCCCTTTTAGAGACGTGGACGGTCGGTTCTGCCCTTTTTGCGACGTGGATGGTCGGTGCTGCCCTTTTTGCGACGTGGACGGTCGGTGCTGCCATTTTAGCGATGTGGACGGTCGATGCTGCCCTTTTTGCGACTTGGACGGTCGGTTCTGCCCTTTTTGCGACTTGGACGGTCGGTTCTGCCCTTTTAGCGACGTGGACGGTCGGTGCTGCCCTTTTAGCGACGTGGACGGTCGGTTCTGCCCTTTTTGCGACATGGACGGTCGATGCTGCCCTTTTTGCGACGTGGACGGTCGGTGCTGCCCTTTTAGCGACGTGGACGGTTGGTGCATGATTTGACTTGCTCTGCTTCTTGCAGTGTCAGGGGTAGACTTGACTTGCTCTGCTTCTTGCGGTGACGAGATTGGATTCTGACTTACTCCGCTTTCTGCGGTGTCGGGGTGGAAGTTGACTTGTTGATTTTGATTTGGGTTGACATCAGCATCGCTATACTGGAATATGGTACCAGGAGCGAATCATCATCTGTCATTGAGAGGATTTTGGGATTGTTTTACGCCCGTAGATTGTATACGGTTTTGCAGGATGTATGATCCAGACCGTAGGCCCGGAAAAATTTCGGGATTTTGTCGGCGTCTGCATCGCTGCACTGGAATATGGTACCAGGAGCGACTCATCATTCGCCGTTGGGGTATGGGATTTGGAATTTGGTTGGCGTCTGCATCGCTGCACTGGAATATGGTACCAGGAGCGACTCATCATTCGCCATTTGGGGATTGGAGAGCGATGACTTAGGAGACAGGTTTAGATCCCTATCGTCTAAGACTTTTCAATTTTATGGGTCGTGAGGGTCCCATAAAAGCATTTTCTCCCTACGAGTCGTAAGGATCCCGCAGGTGTATTTTCTCCTTTGGAGTCGTGAGGACTCCTAAGTGTGTTTTTCCTTTATGAGTCGTAATGATCCCACAAAGGTTTGTTCTCCTCATATATCGTGAGGACACATGAGTGGGTCTTATCAATGGAGCATCATTCCCAAAGCGGAGACCGGCCGCGTAACTGGTGATTACGGTGGGGAATGGGTATGATAAGAATTATTTGAGCCCGTGGATTGTATACGATGGTCAATTTGGGGACCCACCGTAGGGCCAGGAGAATTTTAAGAAATCGGATTTTGGTTGGCGTCTGCATCGCTGTACTGGAATGTGGTACCAGGAGCGACTCATCATTCGCCGTTTGGGGACTTGGAATTTGGATCTTGTTTGGCATCAGCATTGCTGCACTGGAATAATGCCAGGAGCAACTCATCATTTGCCTTGGGAGGACTTGGGATTTGGGTTTTTGGTCGGCATCAGCACCGCTAACACTGAAGCGAAATGCCAGGAGCGACTCATCATTTGCCGTTGCCAGTTGGGGGACGATGGCTTAGGAGACAGGTTTGGGTCCCTATCACCTAAGGCTTTTCAATTTTATGGGCCGTGAGGGTCCCATAAAAGCATTTTCTCCCTACGAGTCGTAAGGATCCCGCAGGTGTATTTTCTCCTTAGGAATCGTGAGGATTCCTAAGTGTGTTGCTCCTTTGTGAGTCGTAAGGATCTCACGCAGGGGTTTTCTCCTCACAAGGTCGAGAGGACTTTGCGAGTGTATTTCATCTCTTTTCACGAGTTTGCGCCCTTTCGGGTTTTCTCAGACTCACCGGTAGTCCTGCTGTTTTTACTCACGGAGCCCTTTCGGGTTTTCATCCGTGCCCGTTTTGCTTGTGGACATACCGTTTATTTCCTTCTTTTTTTTTCTTTTTTTTTCTTTTTTTTTTATCGCTGGTGGGACTTCAAAAGTAGTCTCACCGGCAGGATTTGGAAGAGATAGGGGTCATTCATGCCCTTGAATTGTATATGGTTTTGCGGGATGTATGATCCAGACCGTAGGGCTGATGTGCTCAATTCGCCTGCGACTTGGAGCATTTACGTGTAGTATTCCTTGAGATATCGGCCATTGATGGGTGGCATGGGCCTTTCTCCCTCGGCACTTATTAGTTGGTAGGATCCTCCGTCGAACACTTTCTCGATGACATATGGTCCTTCCCAGTTTGGCTCGAATTTTCCCTTGGCATGTCGATTGGGGATAATCGGTCTTTTGAGGACCAACACCAATTCACCTTTCTTGAAAGCACGGAGACGGGTTATCTTGTCATAGGCCCGTGACATTTGGGCTCGGTATAGCTCCAGATTTTGCTGTACCGCGAGCCTCTTTTCTTCGAGGGTCTCGAGCTCTTCAAGTCGAAGGAGCACGTTTTCCTCCTCCGTCAACTCGTGCTGAACGGCCATTCTTAAGCTTGGAACTTCGACTTCGAGGGGGAGGACCGCCTCCACTCCGAAGAGCAATGAGTATGGAGTGGACTGTGTTGGAGTACGGTGCGTGGTACGATATGCCCACAACGTCTCGTGAAGTTTGAGATTCCAGTCTCTCTTGTTCGCTGAAGCATTTTTCCTCAGGAGCTTGCATAGAGTCTTATTGAAGGCTTCGGCTAGCCCATTGGCTCTTGGATTATAGATGGAGAAATATCTCCAGTCTATCTTGTGCTGAGTAGCGAACCTTGAGACATTAAAGCTCTTGAAAGAAGGCCCGTTGTCAGAAATGATTCTTCTTGGTGTACCGAAGCGGTATAGAATATTGTGTTGGAAGAATGTCAGAATATCTTTTGTCTTGACTTCTTTTAGTGGGACAGCTTCAGCCCATCTGGAGAAGTAATCAGTTGCGGTCAGTATGAACCGGTGGCCTTTGGATGACGGAGGATCAATTGGGCCAACAATGTCGGTGCCCCAGACTTCGAAGGGCCACGACGCCACCGTAGGATGCAATGGATTGGGATGCTTGTGAATAAAATCACCGTGAATTTGGCAGATATAACATTTCTTTGCATGCTCTCCGCAGTCCCGTATCATGGTGGGCCAGTAGTGCCCAAGCCGTTTAATTTGCAGTCGCATCTTGGGACCAGATTGGTGAGCACCGCAAACGCCTGAGTGAACTTCTTTCATGACTTTTTGGGCTTCGGCCGATGACAGGCACCTGAGCCAGAGTTGGTCATATGACCTGCGGTATAGCGTGTCATTTACAAACACGTATCGGAGAGCTCTTTTCTTCAGCTGAATCCTCGCAGATTTTTCTTCGCGCAGCTTGTCGTATCGGAGGTACTCTATGAAGGGTTCTCTCCAATCGGGCTCGTCTTGGATGATCGAAGCTTCTTCCGCAGGACTGCTCTTCTATTCCGCGCTTTCCTCTTCTCGTAGAGAGACTGGGGGTAGAATTTTCCGGCTCCTGACTGTAATCAGAATTTCGTCCATGTCAGGATCAGCCAACTCCTTGGCCAAGCGAGCGAGTACATCAGCCTTTCCGTTCAACGCTCTGGGGATTCTCATTAGTTCAATGTGAGTGAACCGTTTCATGAGTTCCACTGCTCGGCCTCTGTACCGAGCTAACTCGGGTTTGTATATCTTATAGTCGCCGCTTACTTGGTTAACAACAAGCTGGGAGTCACCGTAAACCCGTAGCCGAAGAATTTCCATTTCTATGGCGAGCTCCAAACCAGCTATCAGGGCTTCATACTCAGCTTCATTGTTTGTCCGAGGCTCGGTGAGAGCAAAAGAACGCCGTAGGGTTCCCCTTGATGGTGTGATGAACACCAATCCTATCCCCGCTTTTACCTCCGGGATGCTTGATCGGCCGGAGCTTCTTATTGATGAGGCCCCATCGAAGTAGAGCTCCCAACATGGCTCGTCATTCTCTAGGTGCAGCACTTATTCGTCGGGCAACTCGCAATTGAGTGGTGACCCCTCTGGTATAGGATGAGCAGCGAGGAAGTCTGCAAGAGCTTGACCTTTTACTGCTTTTTGAGAAGTATATACTATGTCATACTCAAGTAGCATGACGGCCCATCTTGCCATTCTGCCGGCTAGGATTGCTCTGGTCATCAAGTGTTTGAGCGGGTCGACCTTGGAGATTAGCATAACCCGGTAAGCCAGCAGATAGTGCCTCAGCTTCTTCACAGCAAATATCAGAGCCAGGCATTGCTTTTCGATTGGGGAATAGTTGTGTTCCGCCCCGACTAGAGTTCGACTAAGGTAGTAGAGGGCATGTTCATTTCCCTCCTCGTTATTCTGGGTAAGGAGTGCACCGAGTGACTCATCTAGCGCGGCTGTGTAGAGAATCAGCGGTTTATTTGGAATGGGAGCGGCCAGCACTGGAGGGTGCAACAAGTATTGTTTGATGCTTTCGAACGCTGCTTGACATTCGGCATCCCAGATAAAAGGAGCTCCTTTCTTCATGAGCTTTGAGAAGGGCCTACATCTCCCCGATAAATTTAAGATAAACCTCCGTATATAAGCAAGCTTGCCTTGAAAAGATCTTAGCTGCGTCAGACTCTTCGGAGGGGGCATCTCCATGATGGCTTTTATCTTTGATGGGTCAACTTCGATCCCTCGATGTCGGACTATGAAGCCCGGGAATTTTCCCGACGACATGCCAAAAGCGCATTTCAGAGGATTCATCTTTAGGTCATATTCCCTCAGTCTGGTGAGAACGGTCCTAAGATCTTGGATATGATCGGCCTTGGCTTTAGTCTTGACGACCAGATCATCAACATAGCATTCGACGACTTTATGGATTAGGTCATCAAAGATATTAGTCATTGCCCTTTGATATGTAGCACCTGCGTTCTTCAGTCCGAATGGAATTACCTTGTAGCAATATATTCCGATCGGGGTTCGAAATGCTGTGTGCTTCTCATCTTCAGGCGACATCTTGATCTGATTGTATCCAGACGAGCCGTCCATAAAGGTGAACAGCTCGTAATTTGAGGTGTCATCGACCATCATTTCCATGACCGGTAGTGGGAAGTCGTCTTTAGGACATGCCATGTTGAGGTCCCTGAAATCGACACAAACTCGGATCTGCCCATTTTTCTTCTTCACTGGGACTATGCATGCGATCCAGTCTGCATATTTCTCTTCCCTGATGAAGCCGGCATCGATGAGCTTCTTGGTTTCCTCGATGACTTTTTCTTCTAGTTCCCTTCTCATTCTTCGAGGAGCTTGTTTGACTGGCTTAACATCAGGAGATATAGCCAGCTTATGCATGGCCACTTCAGGAGAAAGGCCTGGCATTTCTTTGTATGTCCACGCAAAGCAATCGACGAACTCATGTAGCAGGGCAATTATCTGCTCTTTCATTTCCTCCGACAAAAGTGAGATGATGTAGGTCGGCCTTGGATTATCGGGCGTTCCTAAGTCAATCTCAGTTAGCTCGTCAAAGGTTGCTTGTCCGCCATCTTCGAGCTCTTGAGGAGCTTCTTCTGGCTCGGCAATTTCGTCATCATCATTCGATCTTTCGCTGGCCTCACCAACATGGATCATGTAGCACGCTTTGGAATCAGGTTGAATGTAGCCTATGCCCCGTCTATCTGGAATTCGTCCATCGATGAGTGCTCGGACCTGGGGCGGATACCATAGCCCTTCGTAAAACTTTGATTCGGACTCCGTTTGATATAACCGGCATCCACACTTCTTAAAGTATTCCCGCATCTCGGGCGTATAGTATCTGGGATTGAGGACGGCTCTTATGCCTCTCTCATAGGGAAGGCACGCGACAGAAAGGTCGTCCGGGTGCACAACGGGGTTTGACCTGTAAAACAGGATGCCCTTCTGTCCATTTTTCCTCCCGGGCACGTAGAAAGTTTCCAGCTGGTCCACGGTAGAGACTGACAATGCGTCGAGCTCTTTGCACATCTGCTCCGGCACCCTTGTGATGGCCAGGGACCCTTCTGCGACTTCGAAGGTCTCTCGTAGTTTCTCTTGCTGCATGGGGGGCCGATCTGCACAGCTGTTGCACGGCAGGTCCTCTTCTTCTGACTCTTCAGTGTCACTGCCAAGATGAGGGCGGACTTTGCTGCTAGATGGGCCTTCAGTAACAGATTCGTCCGTATCGCTGCCGAAATAAGGGCAAGTTTTGCGGAAGGATGGACTTCCAGCGTCGGACTCATCAGTGTCGCTACCGAAATGCGGGCGCACTTGAGCATTTTTGCTTTTGAAAGTGACAGCCGGCGCAGATTTGCTTTTAGGTCTTGGGGCCGGTCTATCCTCAGTTAGTTGTGGCTTAGCATTTTGGTGGTTCATAAAGTACCGGGAATCTTCATATCGGACTTCATGCACACCGAACGGTTGGATGTCCCCGTCAATGCGTCTTTCTTCGCCATTTTTAGTATACTTCATGCATTGATGGAGAGTTGACGGAATGATACCGTAATCGTGGAGCTACGGCCGCCCCAAGAGAATCTTATAAGACGTGTCGGCGTCGATCACGTATATCTTAGCTTCAGTTTGCAGATCCCCGAATTTGATTGGCAGAGCTATGGACCCCAGAACTTGCTGGCAATTTTGGTTGAAGCCTTGAATGACAATCCTTTCCCTTGACAGGTGTCGGACGTCCATTGATAAACTCTTCAGAGTTCGCAAGTTCATGATATTCACTGAGGACTCCGGATCAATCAATATGCGATTAATTCGATCTCCGTCGCTGTACCCGGTCACGTAAAGCGGCCGATTATGCTCAGCCGTTCCCAGTAGCAAGTCTTCATCCTTAAATGTGACTGCGGCGGCATGCAAAGCATGCTGGGCTTCTTTCATATTAATTTCCGCAAAGTGAGCCTGATACCGCTCGGGGTTTTGTAGAGCGTGAATGAGAACATCTCTAAGCTCCTTAGATAGGACCAAGGCGTCGTAGATGCTTAGGAGAGACGGAAGCTTCCGGAGATGTGCCAAGACATTATAGTCCACCGAGGAAGGACTTATGTTTTCATCAGCCGGTTCTCTGCCATCTTCTTCATTAGCGACTTGTTTTTCCTTCCCTTTTAGGGCGTTGCCCTGATTTTGCGGTAGAGCCCTGCCGCTTCTGAGCTGGATTTGATTGGCCTTTGTGGTGAGCTCCTCGTCCTCTTCGGGAAAACAGAGCTCATCCTCGGAGTCGCTGCCAAGATGGATGGCATAGCAGGTCACTACTGGGATCTCTTCATTGGAGTCTTCTTCCAACTCCTCGAGAATTTCAGCCGCTTGTACAGGGAAGAACTCCTTCAATTGAATCAATGTTCTTTCCTTTTGTTCATATTCTTCGAGGGAATCGATATATTTTTGAATGGCCGATCTCCCTGCAGACTCTTTTTCGCGCCGAGCTGCACTTTTCTTCTTCTTGAGCTTCTTGGATTTTGAGCCTGATGGAGCCGCATTGGCAGCTAGACTGGTAGGCCTCTTCTGCCCTTCCCATTCCGTCCTGGGTTCTTTCCGAAGTAGCTTTATCATCTTCTTCGTCTTATTAGATATGTGCGTACTCCACGGAGGCCGCAATGATTCCGTTTCATTTCTCGGAGCAGCGGGTTCGGCTGTCTGCTCCCAGAAGGCTTCAACTTCTGTCTGTCTAAAGTTGGTGGTTGCAACTTGATTATTCACCAACACACTTTTGGACAGCTCGATCTCTCCAGCCTTGTACTGCTTCTCGACCCAGTCTTTGAAGATATAGCAATCCTCGATCGCATGGCTCACTACTCGGTGGTACGGGCAATACAAAGGATTGTCGGTCATTTTTGCTTCTTGGGATCTTTTCGACTCCGGCAATTGTAGGCCGTTGTTCAAAGCATCTTTAAATATCTTACGGACCTTGTCTCTTCTGAAAGAGTAAACCTTGTTCTTCTTCTCCTCTAGAGAAGGCCCATCTCCTCCCAGCAATAGCTTTCGAGACCGGTTGGTTTTGGATTCGCCCGCCCTTCGCTTTTCTTCATTGTCGGACGCATTGAAGACATTGGTACTGCTAGAACTCCTGCTTCTACGGTCGTCGTCCCACTTGCTCTTCCAAGTTTTGTCTCTCTGAGAATCCGGCGGGGACTCTTGCTTTGAGCGTTCCAGCATTTGGACTTTCTTGGTTAGCTCCTGAAATGTCTTGAGGCCCGCTGTACACAAGAATGGGACCATCCAATTGCTGAGGTTCCCAATGAGAAGACTGACGGACTGGTCCTCCTCCAGCGGCGGTTAGCACTTGACCGTGAGATTACGCCATCGGGCGATAAAGTCAGTGTTGCTTTCATTCTTCCCCGGCTTGGTCCTCACAAGGTCGGCAATGGAGATTTTATTACTGACGCTCATGAACCTTTGCCGGAACAGAGACTCCATTTGGTCAAAGGTAATGACGGACCCGTCTGGTATGCTCGCGTACCAGTCGAAAGCGACACCGGTCAGGCTGTTGACAAACTGACGAAGAAGGAGCGCGTCATTGCCCTCTGTATTTCCGCACGATGCTTTGAAGTGGGCGACGTGCTGATTTGCATTCCCCGTTCCATCAAATCTTCCGAACTTAGGAATGACGTAGCTGCTTGGGAACTCAATCAGATCGTACTGCGCGGGGTATGGCCGCCCACTACTGCCGATTTCTTTCTGAGCTTCAGCTTCGGCCACCAATGTTTTAACCTTGCTGGTGACCAAATCCATTATCCGATCCTGTGTTAGCGGGATAGTGCTATCTGGGGCCAAGGCGTCCCCAGAAGCGGAGTGTGGCCGGCTTTCATATGGCTCGACCAGTCTTGGACCCGAAGGAACAGGCATTGGATGCCTCGGATTGTCATCATCCGGCTGATTAGTAGCGGCTTACGCTTGATTGGGTGGCGCTCGAGCAATTTGAGCCGTAAGCTGCATCACCACATTCGTTAAGTCGTCAATCTTCGAATAGAGCTTGGCCATCTCTTTATCTTTGCTCCTGAGCTGTTTTCGAAGCTCTTGAAGCAGCTCTTGCTCCGCAGTCTTGGGGCGGAAAGTCGTCTCTTCCTCGCTGTCCGAGCTTGACTCTGCATGGACCGAGGGGTCTTTCTGCCTATCATCCTCATCGAGAGGGTTTTCTTCATCCAGCGGGGCGGCTGTTCTTGGGCGGCGGCAACCACATTCAGGCTAGGTTGGGCTTGGGATGTGGTGGCCCCATCCTTACTTTTGCTGCGAAGGTTATCGCTGGGGTGACCGCCCGCCATATAGACCGTATGGATGATATATCCGGCCGTCTTTCTATCATTGGCAGCTGATTTCATGGATTGCTGTCTTGACCCCCTTGTTTCGGTAGCTGGTAGTCGATTAAAGGCGGCTGGCCTAACCAGTTTCTTGAATGGTTATGGCGCTTCTTTTCTGGGTCTGCCCCGCTGCTTTCGTGCGGCACAGAGTGCTTGATAGACTCTTGAAGAGACAGTGTCATACTTTTTCTGTTGGGGCCGGGACACATCTCTTTATAGAATCGTTCGGACCGTTGTCTTCTTGATTCTGGCGGTCATGGAATTTTTCTGAACCCACTTCAGAGGCTCGAAGTAATTGCTGATTCTTACACCAGACTCAGCCGTCGTTGCGGGGCAACCCTGCACTTGGAAATTCACAAGATTCCCTTTGGCCGAAGCCTTGGCCCTCTTGTTGGCTCGATACCTGAGCCGCCTCTGCCTTAACTTTTCTGTTCTAAGCACCTGGCAGACTTCGGCTCTTTGGGAAGACGCCGCAGACCGGGCGATGGAGGGCCTTGGAGATACGCTCAATTGTGCATTTGTTGGAGTCATCGCCTGAGCTCGTCCTCAACATTTGATGTTGCCCTTTGTACCGGAGTTCTTGCCCCCTGCTGGAGCACCAGAGAATCGTTCAGACACCGTCTTAAGTTTCGGTTGTGGTGCCTTGGCGATCACGACATTCGGCCTCTTGCCCCTTGAGACCGGCTTGGCCACCTGTTCCGCCGGGATCTCCGCCAGGTGAGCGCTTCCGGCAGGGTAGATGATGACGGAGCCAAACTGGCGGGGCGGTTCCTCCCACTGTCGACTGAGGCCTGCGGGGAGAACCACACGAGCGTTGATCTTGACCACGTACGGAATCGGGGTCGCTTTGGAAGTTGAATTCATCTTGGGAGACATTATCGTTGAAAGTTGATTGCTGCACGGAATAAAAAAAAACATCATTTCAGTATAGACAATCGACATGTATATTTATTGAGTTCGCATGAACGTTTAACCCGAAATATGGGAGGAGAGAAGTGTCCCATCGGGCGTGCCAGAATCTGTAGGGTGTTTTTCGTCACTCCATTGAGATGGGAATACGCGCACGCTTGTCAGGCGTACTACAGATTCCCCCTGCCTAGGATAGGCCGGGGTTTAATGATTATGGGGATCCGAATCTCCGGCAGCCGCGGACTAAGCTGCCGTTAATTACCCCCCGCCTTTGAGGCGAGGGAACCTCCGATTAACGGGTTAAACTGGTCATGCGAACTCAATGTGCGGTGTACGTGTGTTGTGTTTTGAAGGGGGGTTTGAATATATCGGGAGCCACGCAGAGTTTTTACGGGGGTCCCGCTACCTGGATAGCGGGCTGGGGGTCAAGGGGGCTAGCAGCCCCCTTGCGGGGTGCGGGGCAGCGCCCCGTTAGAAATTTTTTTCTAACAGGGACAGTGTCGTGGAGTATGTGTATGTGTACATTTGTATACATATGTATATATATACATGTATATATAAATAAGGGGGAAAAAGACATCCAAAGGATGCGTGGGGTCAGCGCCTAGGCGCTTGAGCGCAAGCGCGCCACGTGTCGGCACGTGGGCGCATTGCGCTCGAGCGCATTGCGCTCGAGCGCAGAGCGCTGGAGCGCAACGCGCCACGTGTCGGCACGAGGGCGCTTTGCGCTCGAGCGCAGAGCGCTGGAGCGCAAGCGCGCCACGTGTCGGCACGTTGGCGCTTTGCGCTCGAGCGCAGAGCGCAAGCATGCTAGAGCGCAAGCGCGCCACTTGTCGGCACGTGGACGCTTTGCGCTCGAGCGCGAGGCGCTGGAGCGCAAGCGCGCCACGTGTCGGCACATGGGCGCTTTGCGCTCGAGCGCAGTGCGCTGGAGCCCAAGCGCGCCACGTGTCGGCATGTGGGCGCTTTGCGCTCGAGCGCTAGCGCACCAGTGAGGAAAAATGGGGGTTTTTAGCCCCGGAAATTCTCTAAAGAGAAAATAGGGTGGAGTTAAACTCCTAAGATGCTTTGGGTTAAGGAAATGGGTCCTTCTTCTTCCTTTGCTGGCCGGATATTGGAGATAAAGAGATGTGAGTTTTAAAAATCTTTTCTTTTTGAGATCTGATGGCAGATCTGAGTTCCCCTTAATGGGTTTTGTGGAGGAAAACTATTTAGTTTTGAAAAAGGAAGAGTAAAACTCTTGATTTAATTCAAAAGAAAGAAGAAGGTTTTGGAACCTTAAAGAAGGAAGAAAGATCTCAGATCTGAAACTTTTTTGGAGAGAGAAAAGTTGTTTAGATATTTCATTACCTTTGCCTTTATAGGCCATACACTTTACACATAGCCCCTTGGGCTTCACAAAATGGCATTTTGCCTATCCCATGGCTCATGTGCCATTTCCTTTTGCACATAAGCCATGGGCTTTACAAAAATTTGGCTTTATGCCTATTTTTCTTACATTTATCCATAAAATAAAAAAAGAAATACAACAAAATTGTTTATTACAAAATTGTTTATTACAAAATTTTTATCTTGGCGTGGTGGGAGGCCGGCCGCTTCATGTTCGGGCTCGACCCGGGCGTGGGCCCACTGGGTCTGGGCTTGGGCCCACTTGGTTTGGGGTTGACTTTGATTTTGATTTGGTCAACCGGGGTGTAAATTTTTACCCCAACACCTTCATTTTCTAGAAATTTGATTTCTGTATCAAAACTAAGTCTTGTGGTTATGTAATAAAGTTCAATACTAATGGATTTTATTTGTATAAAAATGATGTTTGCATTGGTTCTTGAAAATTAACTGAAAATCTTTTCAAGCTTGATTTAGACCCTATTCTTGAAAATAATTTACTTTCACTAAATGTTGAAATGGTTGGCAACAAAAGATGTATAATTAAGGAAAATTTCTCTAAATTATGGCATAAGAGATTCGGCCATATTTCAGTTAATAGAATAAAGAGATTAGTAAATGAAGGGATTTTTCATCAATTAGATTTTACTGATCTTAGTAGTTGCGTGGATTGCTTAAAGGGAAAGCAAACCAACAATACCAATAAATGTTCTAAGAGGAGTACGTAATGTCTTGAAATTATTCATACAGGGGTCATTCTCCGATCACTTGTCTAAATGGTCAGAAATATTTCATCTCATTTATTGATGATCATTTTAGGTTCATGTATCCATACCTCCTAAATGATAAAGCTGAAACATTTGATACTTTTAAAATTTACAAAGCTGGGGTAGAGAAACAAAAAAACAAGAAGATAAAAATTATGAGATTGGATAGGGATGGAGAGTACTATGGGAGGTACACTGGAAAAAAAACAAATGCCAGGTCCATTTGCTCAATTTCTTAAAAGTG
This sequence comes from Agapanthus africanus, assembly GCA_030015575.1. Taxonomy (NCBI): domain Eukaryota; kingdom Viridiplantae; phylum Streptophyta; class Magnoliopsida; order Asparagales; family Amaryllidaceae; genus Agapanthus; species Agapanthus africanus. The sequence continues at coordinate 12,696,857 of JASDDO010000001.1, forward strand.
AAGGTATTGTGGCGCAATATACAATGCCGGACACACCACAAAAAAATGGTGTGGCTGAAAGAAGGAATAGAACATTAATAGACATAGTTAGAAGTATGACTAGTAATACTTGTAGGGATCCTAGGCACACTCAAGAGGTTCTACAAGGCATCAACCATGCCAAATTCAAAATTTTCCAGTGCCGAGAAACCCTAAACTAGATCGATTACTAGAGGTAAAGGCGAAAAGCAAGCAAGTAAACAACTTTATTGCTAAGTGAAAGAGACTACAACCTTTGTAGATCCGGTCCTCCACTTCTCTAGCTTCGTGTTGACGTCCCTCCGCTGCGATCATCGGAATACCGGACTCTAGTGTCGGTTTCATCGGAGAAATGGGCGGGCTAGGTCGTTGACTTCGATGCCGAAGATGATCTACGTCGAGGCGACTCAAACTCAAGCTCCACCTTCACTTGGTCATGAACCTTGTGAACATAACACCCTATATAACATGGCAAGTGGTAGAGGATGAAGAAATAGAAAATGGGTTCACTTTGGATTTTGATTTCTCACTTGGATTCATCACTTGGAATTTTCTAGTAAGCATTCTTCAACTCATGAAGAAGATGAAGAAGAAAAGAAAATGAATTATCTCAAAAAAAGAAAATTCAAGTGATGCTTATCATATAGCAATCATGGGTTAGTAAACTCATGTAGAGAATAAACTAGGGTTTAGGTAATGGTTAGGTTTAAGAAAGAAACAAAATGGTCAAAGCTTTTCAAAGCTTCATGAAGCTTCAAGTATAAAACAAAATAAGCCACCATTTTATTTCTTGCCATAATAAATAAATAAATAAATAACACCTTAACCATTAACCTAAACTATAGTTTAAAGCATGCACACTCAAGTTTGCATGTATCATCAAACATGATACAAACTAGTGCACAAACATATATCATATATACAATGTGCACAATCTAGTGAGAAAATAATCTTAAGTGAACCAATACTAGTTAATGTAAAGTAATATATCAAATATATAATTATACATTAAATCATTAAATCAACACTTGATTTAATGATCCGGTCATACTGCATATAACCGATTAATATCAAGTGTATCAATGTATCGAATCAACACTTGATTCGGTAACCCGGCTATATATCATATAACCGTCCAATGATACATATCGCGAGAATAGAATACAGTATCACATACTGGTATTATTCTCGATCCCGCACATATCTCATATGCGCTCCTATTTCGTTTCGCTTGAGCCAGGAAACCTCTGTGTAGGACTCTAAAGACTCGTCAATACGCCGGCAGTAGGCGATGATCATATCAAAAACCCACAAGCCGCAAGCGGTCTGCTAAACGTAACGGCCACCCGGGTATTGAGCGATCAGAAGATCAACGAGCAAGCCCGCTCACACTCCTGTGAATCCAACCAGTAACACTTACCGTACAGTCCGGTCTGTTCGTCTGATATGTCGCATATCTCGTCTAGGGGTGGTAAACGTCAGACCCCAATAACTCGATAAGTCATGTCGATATGAGGTCTATAACAGTTCGAAAAACTACTGGTAACACTTACCAGTAAATCTCAGCAACCCTGGCCAGGGATTTCCGGTTATAGCCAATCGAACACAGCGCAACATCAACTCCCTATACCGGGAGAGACGAATCCCCTCCTATTGCTAATTGCCTCCATGTGATTCGGGACTATACCCAAAAACCACCGTTTTGCACGCCTTCTTGGACGTGGTAAGGTGGAAATCAAAGCACAGTGGGAATCACACAAGACTATATGACGATCTCGGGTCTACAGACTAACCTGTACCAGTGTCACCAGAGAACTGCCATCTGACGTAAGGTTTAATACCATCTGGGAGTTCTCGGCGAGTCCGTCCAGTGTACCCAGTCTCTACCGAGCACCCGTATATCATATCTGATGTCAAACACCAATGGATATGGGATAATCCATCGCCCATCTGTATGGGTCGAGAAGGTATACGCTAGTCTACTCTGGTATATCGATGCTCCGTCTCGATACACCCACGACTAGGGACCTTGAAGGATGTACTTATGGACTACCATATCCCCACTAGTATGATCCGCATCATAGTCCAGGTAGTCAAGTACACATCCTAAGGGCTTTACCAACATATAACAGAGAGACAATCAGTGTACACGTTAAGATAAAGAGCAACCAGATAGCATACTATCATGTCGAGCAAGAAAGTCCTCCTTATATATGTCCCAACATCCACTACAATATACATCCTATGTACAGTAATGGCCTCTAGGGCATACATATAACTAACAATCTCCCACCTGCACTAGGGCCATCTGTAGCAGTGGTTGCAGTATTTCATACTCAACCATCCCATAAAAGTCTCTTTTTGGGAAAAGGCCTTTGTGAGTGGATCCACCGTGTTGTCCTCTGAGTCTACTCTCTTAACCTTGATCTCCTTTGAGATCAACTATCTCCATGATCCGGTGATGCTGCCTTAGAATTCGTCTGGGTCACTGATGGGACCGGGGTTCCCGGGCCAAAGCCCATCTTCCATTGTCACACAATGGTAGGAACCTAGTTCATCTCATGAACCAATATACACCCAAACAGCCTCTTTGGTAGCATCTTAAGTAGCGATGTATCCAGCCTTTATCATCTAGTATGCCACGGTATCTAGCTTGGAACTCTTCCAACATACCGTCCCTTTACCGAGGGTAAAGACAATGCTTGTGACTGACATTCAGTCATCCTTATCACTCTGGAACTTTTCCAGTGATTCTCCCCAGGATCAATTGATACCTTCTCACTACAACTAGTGAGTGTCCTAACATCAAGTTAGATCTATCTCATAGATCCAAAATCCAGGATTCAGGAGGTATCATTATGATCCTATATGGAGAACCCTTGTGATAAGCGGAGATTGACCGAGCGTAGCATAGGAAACTCCTTCCCTATCAAGAGTATGTCATCCACGTACTCTACGAGGATCACCAGTATACTCCATACTACCTTTTTGTATATACAAGGTTCATCTACCATTTTGATGATGTCAAACTCTTTGACTAACTCATCAAAACAGATGTTCCAACTCCGCGATGCTTTCTTTATCACATAAAACATCTTGCATACGTTTCCGCTACTCCCACTGTCTACGAAGCCCTCTGGCTGTGTACTTATAGACGCTTTCTTCCAAATCATCATTTAGAAAAGCAGTTAAGACACCCAACCGCCAGATATCGTAGTCATGGTATGTAGCCGTAGCAAGTAGGATCTGGATGGACTTAAGCATAGCTACTTAGAAAAGGTTTCATTATAAGCCATAAGTGGTCTATGATGCAAACCTTTAACAAGTCTAGCTTTGAAAGTCTCAACTTTTCCATGTACACCAAGTAATCTTCTCAAGATATACTTGCTCCTGATGGGGATTTAACCCTTCAGATAAAGCAACCAAAGTCCATATTTTGTTGGTGTATAAGGATTCCATCTCAGATCGTTTAAGCATCCAGCCATTCTTACAGAGTCCCACTCTTGATGGCCTGCTCGAAACTAGTTGGGTCATCATCTCATAATGCATTCCTCGCTCCCACTGTCATCGAGAAACCGAAGTATCTCTCAGGCGGATGAGGAATCCTACCAGATCGGCGGAGAGGCTGAGGTTCGTCGGGGACTATTGAATCCTTTGGTTCTGTCAAATCATCAGTCTGTAGTTTGTATAGCTGGAACCTTTCCAGTTCTATATAACAGACCTTGCCTCGAGCTTGTCCGTATTTTGCTTTTTAGACATAGGCCGGACAACCCCAAATCTTAACAAACTTAAGATATGGGCTCTTCCCTTTCCATATCACATATGAAGCGGCATGCAACTGTTTTGATTTGAACCCTATTCAATAGGTATGCATCTTCTCAAGCGCATAATTCCCAAAAGAAAATAGGAAACTCAGCAGTACTCATCATAGAGCACACAATATCCCATAGGGTGTGACTGCCCCGCCCCGATACACCGACGTGCTGTGGTGTATACAGAGGAGTAATACTGAGAGAGAATCTCATTCTTAGAATAGTCCAGGAATCCGGTGCTCAAGTATTCTCCTCCTTGATCACATCAAAGGGCATAATACTTATACCCGTTTTTGGTTCTCTACTTCTAAATTATATTCTGTGAATATCTCAAAAGTTTCGGACTTGTGTTTCAACAGGAACATATGTCTGAATCTCGAGAGATCATCAGAGAATTTAATGAAGTACAAAGAACCGGTCTTGGCATGTATAGACAGGGGACCTTCATATATCAATATGTATCATCCCAAGAGTTCACTAACTCTTTCTCTGTTTCCAATAAACAGAGATATGGTCATCTTATCTCTGTGACATAACTGGCAAGTTTCATAAGATGTAAATTCAAACTAATTTAAATATGCATCTTAATGTAACTTCAGCTAGTTGGGTCGCATTGATATGACCTAGTCTACAATGCTTCAAGAAGGATTCGTTCATTTCTGAACTCTTCCTCTTGTATGTGTTCTGTATACTAAGAACTGTAGTTTGATTTAGAACGTCAATGCTTTTAGATAACGTGCCTGAACCGATCAACTCTTGATATAGGAAATGTTCAAAACATTATCCAACAATACAAAATTATATCCTTTCTTTACTAATAAAGAGACTGATATGATGTTGTATATCAGGTTCGGTATCTAATGACATTTGTTCAGAATCGATGTATTCAGGTAATACAGGGTGATAGTGACCAATAGACTTGGCTGCAACACTTGCACCATTTTCTGTCTCATGAAACTTATCATCCATTCTCAGTTCTCTACCTTTCTGTAACCCATGTAATATATTACATATGTGGGATCCTGATCCGGTATCAGATACCCAGGACGCAGAGGATACTGAGAAACAGTTCTGTGTAACGAACACACCCGAAGATGATGCATCAACATGCACTTTCTTCGTTTGGACGGCACGGGAAATCTGGTATTCCCAAATTTCCTGCTCTGTCTTATAACAATTATAAGTTGGAGCGGGACCAACGTTTCCCAGCTCAGTATAACAAGCGGGTTCGGTCAATATCCGTATTATTATCTTGATTAAGGCGTGATATGGTCGCTACCTGGAGAGAGAGAAGAAAACACTCAGCGTATGCTCTTACAAGATCAGATTGGTTATTATTTTATCTAATCAGGATGGCTCCCACTGTTTTTATCAAATCTTCCTTCAAACCCTAAAAGGAAAGACTAACCGGGATTAATTACACGCTACAAGTTCGCCAATCTTTCAGCCAGGCCAGTGTCGGTACTTTGAGGGAGGTTCCCCGTGCTTTCGCACGGACCTAATTACAGTAAACCTCGTTTTCCCAGAGGCGTAACCCCGTTGACACCTTTCTAGACACCTACTAGATCGGCTAATTGTAATGTGTAAAACTCTCCCAGGAGTAACAATTACTCGCAGCGGGTATCGGGATCCAACTATCTCATAGAAGGTATGCAATCTCATTGCAAATTTCAACACTTGAAATTCCCGATAATTTTGCCCCTAGCACCTTATGACCTTGATGGAGCTCAACAAACCATAGGCTACTAGTCAAGTTCAATCCGTCATTTCTTGATTGAATCAAACCCACCCGCACGACCCTTGACGGAGGTCAACAAGGTCGCATGACTACCCTAATCCAATCTGCATCATATGCATAAGCAGAAAAATACTAGTTAGCTACCGCACACTACGCCTTAACGGAGGTCAACAAACGTAGCACGAATACTAAGTAAGACTTATCTGAAATGACGGAGGGCTACGTCAGGTTTTTAAGAAAAACTATTGCGTAATGAACTTGATATCGTTGTAGAATCAAATGATTTTAAAAATGGAGTGTTTTTGAGGCTTTTCTAGTTTTGCTAAAGGGGTCACTCCCGGTGAAGGGATCGTCGGCCCTTTCCTCATCGAATAAGGTGCAAGACATATCATATATATCACTATGCAAAGCAAAACTCCAAAAGCAATCAAAAGACAAACCGAGGGGTGTAGCATCAGCCAGTTATTGCTAAAGGGGTCACTCTCGGTGAAGGGATCTCGGCCCTTTCCTTATCGAATAAGGTGCAGGATGTTCTACAAGGAACACCGCGATGCAAAGCAAGAACCGTAGCTACTTGTTTTTGAAAATTCGATTCCACAACATCTTTTAGGTTTCTTTTCTTTCATTAATCATATTAATGAAGTCCCATCATTTAAGTCATCTAAACATCACAGATAAATACGACGTACACTTATGCCATCCGCATTCGCCTCGATATCCCCTCGTGCACCGTCAGGTTAGGTAACTAACGACAGAGCGGGGCAGGGCTAGCGCGGGTGTAAAACATAAGTAACGTCTATATAATATATCATATATACTATATACAGTATTTATCACAGAACATATCACATGATCACATCACAGATAACGCAGCAGAAAATATCATATGAAATATTGGATATACTAGGACGTCCGTGTTTTATTTTGAGCCTATATAAAACACGGATTCCACGGTCGCGATGAATAGCCAAACCCACACCCCTAGACCCCTACGAGAGCGGCAAGCAACCTTACCAATTCTAGAGTTAGGAGACCCGGACTCGACTCCTCGAGTTGGTCTCCCACTGGACTCTAGAACCCGGTTACTTGTGCCCTCCTCCTTGGGTCTATCCTAGTGCGGAAAAGTAAATAATATACAAAGGTGACATCTTCCGCAACCTGGAAGTGCCCCAATAAAAGAATATTACATACAAGTTTTTTACATGAATGAAAATGAAAAACACTCATCTCACAAAAAAAAACCCGGCTATTCAAACACGACGATCCAATATAACATATCCAGCAACACATAACATCACATGTCATCAACGTAAGTAAACATGCGTATCCCAATTGTCGTTGACATATAGCAACGAAACCGGTGATATCACATATTACACTTACGGTCGCAGAAAAGAAAGTGTAAAACTACAACAGTTGAAATCCGCAACCTCCTTAGACATCGCATGCCTAATCAAATGAATTACTTAGACATCGCATGCCTAACAATTATAAACTCCACATTTTAGTCTCATTATCGAAAACTCTTTTCAATATCAAGTCGGGCAATTCAACAGGATTCCCGACATTCTGATCGAATGCTCGTCGCAAACTTTAGTAGGCGGCCGCACCCCCGATACCGTCGACGAAGTGCACCAAGGCGGAACACCGCTACCGCGAGCACTTGAACAGATGCTTTCGGCGACGGGGTTCTCCTACAGTCACTTGGTCGGGGCTAAGGGGTGTAGCTGTCTATTAAGTTTATCGGCGAATATCCGCGTACGCTACTTGATTGCGACGGACTTTTGATCGCATCAAAATTTCATGGCAACTGATCATTTGAGACTAAAGTGCTATGTTTATAACATTCATATTAGTTATCACATAACTACTTGTGAATTCCAAATATTGTATCACATTCCAGATAAACAGAAAATGTTAAACTTTCCGATCGAACAGTCAAACACCCAAGTTTTCCCGAAACAGCTCAACACATGAAATAAGTTTAAAAACATTCACTTCATGTCTCAGTACCAACGGTCCAGCCGTAGAAGGGTCAAGCCAATACCTCACATGTGGCACGCCGTACTGTCCCAAACCCTAGGTTCAGAGGGCAGTTCAAGACGGTCACATAATCGAGTTAAGGTTTGTTGTCTTCTAGAGGGTCCATCGTGTTACTTGCACTACTTAGAACGTCTTTAAACCACGGAAAAATCCAACATTTGGAAATTTCCCGACAGGGGAAAAATTGGGTATTTATATCCGGTAGAACTTTTTAACATATTTTAAAATTACCCGGAAAAATACATAGACAAAATTAGACAATCCGATCGAATCTACGAACTCCCAATACAACCCAGAAAACTCAACTCTTGAGTAGAAGTTAAAAATTCTCAGGAAATACAGCACTAAAAGATAGGAATTACTGTGCAAAATTCACAAAATAATGTGACATTATGGCCGCGGAACCGCGGCACGAGCATTGCTCGTGCCGCGGTTCCGCCGCGCTTTAGTCGACTCAGGCGCACGTGCTGCACAGTAATCCCTAAAAAACCCTGCCGATTTTTCTGCATATTTTTAATTCACAAAATTCCCAGTTTTGAAAAATTGTACAGAGAAGGGTTTTGGATTAGGGTTTCGGGTTCGATCGGGTTTCTAACATCGTCTACACATCGTCTAAAGCTCTAGCTAGGCTCTGATACTACTGTACGGATCCTATGCACACTCAAGAGGTTCTACAAGGCATCAACCATGCCAAATTCAAAATTTTCCGGTGCCGAGAAAGCCTAAACAAGATCGATTACTAGAGGTAAAGGCGAAAAGCAAGCAAGTAAACAACTTTATTGCTAAGTGAAAGAGACTACAACCTTTGTAGATCCGGTCCTCCACTTCTCTAGCTCCGTGTTGACGTCCCTTCGCTGCGATCATCGGAATCCCGGACTCTAGTGTCGGTTTCATTGGAGAAATGGGCGGGCTAGGTCGTTGACTTCGATGCCGAAAATGATCTACGTCGAGGCGACTCAAACTCAAGCTCCACCTTCACTTGGTCATGAACCTTGTGAAGATAACACCCTATACAACATGGCAAGTGGTAGAGGATGAAAAAATAGGAAGTGGGTTCACTTTGGATTTTGATTTCTCACTTGGATTCATCACTTGGAATTTTCTAGTACGCATTCTTCAACTCATGAAGAAGATGAAGAAGAAGAAAAGAAAATGAATTATCATAAAAAAGAAAATTCAAGTGATGCTTATCATATAGCAACCATGGGTTAGTAAACTCATGTCGAGAATAAACTAGGGTTTAAGTAATGGTTAGGTTTAAGAAAGAAACAAAATGGTCAAAGCTTTTCAAAGCTTCATGAAGCTTCAAGTATAAAACAAAATAAGCCACCATTTTATTTCTTTCCATAATAAATAAATAAATAACACCTTAACCATTAACCTAAACTATGGTTTAAAGCATGCACACCCAAGTTTGCATGTATCATCAAACATGATACAAACTAGTGCACAAACATATATCATATATACAATGTGCACAATCTAGTGAGAAAATAATCATAAGTGAACTAATACTAGTTAATGTAAAGTAATATATCAAATATATAATTATACAGTGAATCATTAAATCAACACTTGATTTAATGATCCGGTCATACTGCATATAACCGACTAATATCAAGTGTATCAATGTATCGAATCAACACTTGATTCGGTAACCCGGCTATATATCATATAACCGTCCAATGATACATATCGCGAGAATAGAATACAGTATCACATACTGGTATTATTCTCGGTCCCGCACATATCTCATATGCGCTCCTATTTCGTTTCGCTTGAGCCAGGAAAGCTCTGTGTAGGACTCTAAAGACTCGTCAATACGCCGGCAGTAGGCGATGATCATATCAAACACCCACAAGCCGCAAGCGGTCTGCTAAACGTAATGGCCACCCGGGTATTGAGCGATTAGAAGATCAACGAGCAAGCCTGCTCACACTCCTGTGAATCCAACCAGTAACACTTACCGTACAGTCCGGTCTGTTCGTCTGATATGTCGCATATCTCGTCTAGGGATGGTAAACGTCAGACCCCAATAACTCGATAAGTCGTGTCGATATAAGGTCTATAACAGTTCGAGAAACTACTGGTAACACTTACCAGTAAATCTCAGCAACCCTGGCCAGGGATTTCCGGTTATAGCCAATCGAACACAGCGCAACATCAACTCCCTATACCGGGAGAGACGAATCCCCTCCTATCGCTCATTTCCTCCATGTGATTCGGGACTGTACCCAAAAACCACCGTTTTGCACGCCCTCTTGGACATGGTAAGGTGGAAATCAAAGCACAGTGGGAATCACACAAGACTCTATGACGATCTCGGGTCTACAGACTAACCTGTACCAGTGTCACCAGAGAACTGCCATCTGACGTAAGGTATAATACCATCTGGGAGTTCTCGGCGAGTCCGTCCAGTGTACCCAGTCTCTACGGAGCACCCGTATATCATCTCTGATGTCAAACACCAATGGATATGGGATCATCCATCGCCCATCTGTATGGGTCGAGAAGGTATACGCTAGTCTACTCTGGTATATCGATGCCCCGTCTCGATACACCCATGACTAGGGACCTTGAAGGATGTACTTATGGACTACCATGTCCCCACTAGTATGATCCGCATCATAGTCCAGGTAGTCAAGTATACATCCTAAGGGCTTTACCAACATGTAACAGAGAGACAATCAGTGTACACGTTAAGATAAAGAGCAACCAGATAGCATACTATCATGTCGAGGAAGAAAGTCCTCCGTATATATGTCCCAGCATCCACTACAATATACATCCTATGTACAGTAATGGCCTTTAGGGCATACATATAACTAACAATACTAAACTACCATCGTATCTTTGGAGTGAAGCACTTAAAACAACGGTGTATATACTTAATCAAGTTCCGTCTAAAACAGTTCCAAAAACTGTAACATCCGAGTACATTTATACCAATTCCAGTTTCAGTATTTACTTATCCATGGTATTTCTTGATTTAGCGTGTTTGGGTGCGAATGGTATTTTACATATTACTTTGCACTCGATCCGACCCGCTTGCTTGAACCTGTTTAATTCTTATTTATAGATTATCTTGAATTGTTGCATGGACTAGTGCATCTCATAATTTAGTATATACTGGCATTTTATCTAATATCGCATCTGTTGCATATAACAATTTAAATCATGTAAAATAAATTAAAATTGCAATTCATGGCCTGTCTGATACCCCTAACCCTGTGGTTGCGTCCTTGCATCGTGTTCTCGTCCCGTTCAGTGAAACAGACGTGTTTGGACGGCTACGCGCACGTACGTGCGTCTGTTCTTGGGGGTATGCATTTTCTTTGACTGAGCATTCATTTTGAAATTTGGAAGTCGCATATATTTTTCATATTTTAAATCTGAATTTTTAGACATGACCCGGGCGTGTTTTGGAGTAAGTTTGTATTTGCCAAAATTTAAAACGGACTAATATTATAATATTATATTCTAATATTTCACACTCTTAATAATCTTTCAAAACTAATAAAATATTCCTAAAACTTATTTCTCTCTCTCTCCCCCTCTCTCCCTCTGCTTCTCTCTCTTTCCCCACATAAATCTTCCTTGAAACTAACATATTTTTTTTTATACAGATTCGTGCACGTATCTTCCTTCTCCTTCTGTAATTTCATTTTCCCATTTCACGCAACCCACGCCCACGCCGCGCCCATCGCTCGCGACCCTCGTCACGCCCGTCGCCTGCACACCCCGTCGCCGACCTTGCCTCACCGTCGTCGACCGCTTCTCAAACCCCACCTCACTATCGTTAACCCCTTTTTCCACCTTTCTAAAACGAATCAACCATCCAGGACCGAAACCCATCACCGGCGACCCCTGCGTTCTCCTTCCTCAACCCAACACCATAGTCTTCATCACCTCCAATCCCATCTCACCAGCAGCACCCTCTTCATCTCGCCATCTGCTCTTCACCGGGAACCTTCACCCCCCCCCCCCGTTGACTCCTTCTCCTTCGAGCTATCTATCTCCATTAAACCACCATGACCATTTCCCTTCTCATCATCGCCAAGACTTCATCATCGCAAGCAGCACCCTCTTCCTCGAGCAACCAAAGCACCCAAAACCGGGGCCATCATCTTCTTCCCTGACATCAACCTAGAACCCCAAGCCTCCATCACAGGGATCTTCATCTTCGTCTCTTCACCGAGCTCTTCAAACCCGTAAAAACCCTAGCCAAGCCACACCGGCGATCATCCCATCTTGGCCACACCCAACTTCGATGGAGAACCCATCTTCCATCAACCGCCGACTTATACTTCTCTTTCTCCATCTTCCCTTCGTCGAATCCAACTTCCCTCCTTTTCGATGACACCCAGAAACAGTTCAGGGACAGCGTCAATCAATTTGCCCAAGAACACATTGCTCCTCACACGGCTAAGATTGATGCAGCAAATCAAGTTCCGAAGGTTGCATACATAACAATTTGCTCTAACAAGGCATGAAAGGATTGCATCTAATCATTGGTTCCTTGTTCTAGGATGCTAATTTGTGGAAACTTATGGGGGATTTTAATCTCCATGGCATCACTGCACCAGAATTTCCCTCTCTATCTCTCCTCTCAATCTCAACAATAACCAAGATCGAGAGCTCCTTAACCTTAACCTTTAACAACCGAGGCCATCATCTCTTTTTCTTCAAACTACGGCCACCGTCATCATCATCGTCTCCATCGTCTTCATCTCTTTCTCTCAAACCAGCACCTAGTTGTGATCCCACATCTGGTCTTCGCGGTCGCAGCAGCAGCGAGAACCGAGGCTCCAACGTGTGACTTGCAATTATTTGAACGTTGTGATGTTTTCTCTGCCTCTAGATCTCCAATCCGTAAATGTTCATGTATGCGCGCAAGGTGTTCGACAGAATGCCCTAGTGGAGTTTTTCCGTAGCTTTATCGCATTCTTACCACGTGACGTGCATCTGTAGATCCTCGAGGCAAGTGAAAACTTGCTACATGCTATTTAAATTACTATAGGCTATTTAAATTACTATATATCCATCTGAGTGCGCATTAAACCTGTAGGTTATATTTAATACCATGAGTTCCATTTAACATTGTGACGTCCCGTTATATCATTTTAGATTCACAGCTCGAAACATACCAGGTTGCATTTAGTTCTATTATACATAGTACCCATATTCATATTTAAATCTTATAACAAGTATTTGCATAGCTCACAGTAACCCTATTATATTTTATACCCTGTCAGACGACCATTTGCATACATTTAACCTGATTTATAATCAATTGCATCTCTAGATTACTTAGTACATGCTATCATGATTTTACCATCCTTATGTGTTATACTGTACTCATGTAATGTTGAAACTATCTTTTAAACCCAAACTGATAACTGTGTATCTACATACTTTACTCTGTACCTGATTGCATTCCACATTACAAGTTCCAGCTGTTGATTTTATTAGTACACATTGTTTACCCCAAACAGAGCAAAGCTCTGTTTAAATTCCAAGGCGGGAAACGAAGCAACGCTTCTGTTTCCCCCAATCAGAGCAAAGCTCTGTTTTAAAAATTAAAGTGAAAATTAAAATAAAAATAAATAAAGCAACGCTTCAGATCCCCTGCGCTGCGCGCAGAGCGCCACGTGTCAAAATCAGACACGCCAGCGCAGAGAGCGCAGCGCCCAAGGCAGCGCACTCAATCAGAGCAAGACTCTATAAAGGAAGCAACGCTTCAGGTGACTTGCGCTCTGCGCTGCGCGACACGTGGCAGCGCAGTTGCGCTGCGCTTTGCGCTGCGCGACACATGGCAGGGCAGCTGCACTGCGCTCTGCGCTGCTCGACACGTTTCAGCGCAGTTACGCTGCGCTCTGCGCTGCGTGACACATGTCAAGCGCAGGTGCGCTTGCGCCAAACAGAATTAAAATTCTGAAAGATCTTTCTCAATCTTGTTAAAAACAAGAAGATTGCCCTCTGTAAAACAGAAGCACTTGGATCAAACATCTAATGGTGGGGAAAAATCCCCAAATCACTCAGAGAAACATCTCTTTAACTAATTTAACAAATATATTGGCACTATATAAAGACCCCTAGACCCTAAGTCTAAAGGACATCAACACAGAGAGAAAAAGAGAGAATTCCTCTAAAGAAAATTTTGAGAAGAGCTCAGAGAAAGAAAAGGTAAAAAAAACCTCTGAATAAAGAAGAATTTCTTCTAAAAAGATCATTGATCTAAGAACAAGATCAAAGATCTTCAATAAAAAAAATATAATAATAATAAAGGCATTGTCTTTTGATGAACCACTGGTTCTTTGAAAACAAAAAAATTGTTTTCTTTGATCTAAAATTGATCAAAATAATAAAACAGTGCCTTACACTTGTAAATCTGCACTGTTGCACTCTCGGGTTGGCGCAAGCCACCAGAGAGCGCCAAGTGTCAGCTCCAGAACGATCTGCGCTATGCGCTGTTAAAATAGAGCACTACTCTCATGAATTGGCGCAACCCACCAGAACGCGCCACGTGTCAGCAGCGCAACAGCGCAGCGCACTGGCGCAGCGCATTGCGCTTGCGCTCACCAGAGTGTGACACGTGTCATCTCCATATGGACTTGCGCCTTGCGCTCCTCAATTGGCACAAAGCGTCTGACAAGCCACGTGGCACTCTGTCAGACTAATTAATGCAGTGCATTATCAAGAGCAGAGCCCAATAAAGAAAGGTCTATCAGACCAAACAAAGTGCTATGCACTATTAAAAGGAATAGAGCCCAAACAAAGGTCTGTCAGGCTCAAAACAGATGATGTGCATCATTTAAAAAGGGCAGAGCCCAATTAAAAGGGGGCCTGATAGGCCAAACAAAAATGCACTACATTATTAAACAAAGGGCAAAGACCAAGCCAAGGCCTAACAGGCCAACCATAAATAAAAATGTTGAACATTCTCAACTGGACTTAGCCCAATCATGGCCGTAAGTCCTCAAATTAAATTGACTGAGCACGACTGCTCTCTTAAATCAATTTACATCTGGTTCAAGGGTACATCTCTGAACTCCTCTGATATTTGTCGTTGTAATCCTTCAACATCTTCAGAGAGGTGATGGGTCCCGACAGCCATATATTTTAATGGACCACCATGTCCCTAAACTGGCAATGGACCACTATGTCCCTAAACTGGAACAATAGAGCCCCCAAATGCTCTTTTGTCGGATCTAAACGATCCCGTTTAAGTTGATCTTAGCCTCAAATATGGCTAACGTATCCTTAAACCTTCAAACAGACTTTAGTCCCAAATTGGACTATAGATCCCCCAATCAACTTCGGTTCAAGGGTACATCTCTGAACTCCTCTGATATTTGTCGTTGTAATCTTTCAACGTCGTCAGAGAGGTGATGGGTCCCGACGGCCATACATGCAATAGACCACTACGTCCCTAAACTGGAACAATAGAGACTCAAATGCTCTTTTGTCGGATCTAAACGATCCCGTTAAGTTGATCTTAGTCTCAAACTGGACTAACGTATCCTTAACAAACGATTAAGTTGATCTTAGCCTCAAATACGGCTAACGTATCCTTAAACCAAAACCCCAAACCCAAATCTAAGAAAATACGGATTTGGACTAATCCACGTCCTACGGGCGACGACATAAATTAGTCTCCGTATACAATTCACGGGCAACCACAAATAAAACAAACACCCACGACACGAAGTGAAATTCTGGAGAAGGAGAAAGTTGTTACCGCGATGCGGTAGCGTAATTAACTGCAGGGGCTTGCGCTCGCAGGGAAGAGCGTCCCCACAATAAAAAAACCCTCTAACGAGGGAGAATCTGATGAAGTCTGCTATATCGGCTGCATCCGTCTAAACCTCCGATACATGGTGCCATAAATCAAATTGGCATCTTCGGAGAGGTGGACGGATAAAACCAAATAGCATCTGCCCCGAATCTCAGGCAAGACGTCTCTACGTCTCGGCCGCCATTCGGAGGGGAACAGATTCTGGCACGCCCGGTGGGACCTTTTCCTCTTTCCACTCCACACTTCGTGTGTCGTGATTCGCGAACAAATCGCGGTTTGCTGTGGTTGCCTTTGGATTCGAGGTACTTAGATTTTGTGTCTTGCTCCGTGCAAAAAACAGAAGATCAATGGCTTCAAACTGCACAGCCTGCAACTGCAACTTTCGCTCCGTCCTTGCTAGAGGAGTGACTTATGGGCCCCAAGCGGCCTCCCTTTTCAAGATGCCAGTGGAGCAGGTAACTCAAGCCACCGCTGGATTATTATTCGGGACCATGCTCCCACCGATGAGCTTCAATGCCCTAATGACGTTGCAAGAAGCCCCAAACAAGTCGGTCTTTGATCGACTTACCACTGCCGCGGCCCCTCTCAACGGGTCGCCCAACTTCAATACCTCAGTTTTCAACAGACTGGGCCAGAACGTCTACAAGCCAGCGATACCCAAAGCTACCATCCCAGAACGGATAGCCATCCCGGCTCAAGCGGACGAAATCATTGGAAAGGCTCCTCCTTCCAAGAAGTTAGTTTTTACAAGGATGGTCATTCCGGCTTCTGCTCCAGGTGAGGTCCTCAAAGCTGCTTCCTCTGCCCAGAGGTCTGTCTTTAACAGATTAGATATTGCTTCTCAACGGGTGTCAGTTTTGACAGGCTAGCACCAATAACGGTCTCTCCTCAAAGCAGGGGGCATGAGGAGGTCACCCCTACGGCTAAAATAGCTCCATCCGCACGACACGCTCGACGTCGCCACTGGCACCGAGTAAGGAAGGCTGGGGGCAACTCCCCCTCTGGGATAACTCCGCCAGCTCCAATGGTGGGGATCGATCGTGCTGTTCCAACTGAGAACAGCTTTGAACTGCTCAACAAGGTGCGCAGAAACTCTCCTACTGCAGTGCTAAAGAGAATTCCTTCACCTGTGAAGAATGCTACAGAGAAGAAGCCGGAGCAACCTCCTCAACGGCTATCCTCTGAAATTTACAAGGTCTGGCGTCAAGTCCAAGACTCCGTGATGGATCAAGACTATCTCCGCCAACAGAAAAAGATGAAGGTTCGGCAGGAGATGGACTACTCTGTCAAGCTGGAAAAAGCAACGGCTGGCTGGGTGCCCACTGCAACGGCTTCCTCAACGTCAATCACTCAAAGGAAAAGGAGGCCGCAAAAAGCCCCTGTGAACATGGCGAACCGTAAAAGCGCTGAGCACAAACGCCCTAAGTCTGGGGGCATGGTGGTACACACTGTTTATATGGGTTCCGGAAAGGAGGAAAGCCGCGCTTCGATGGGTCACCGACCGCTCACCCGATCCGTGACAAAAGCCCAGCAGCAACAGCAGAAACTTCAGGAAATGATGACTGCAATGGCTGCACTTACCGGGCCAAAAGAAAGCTCGGAGGCGCCATCCGAACAGCGTCATGAACAAGAGACTGATGTCGATTTCTTACGCAGAGTCCTCGAAAAGAAGGATAAAGAAGCTGCAGAACAAGCAGCTAACATAAAACAAATGGCGCTCCTCTTCCAAGATATGGTAGGGATGATGTTACAGCCGGACCCTCCAGCTGATGACCCTCCAATCATTGTTGAAGACGATAGAAGGGAGACATCTAATTCTCCTCCGGTTCTTTCAGCAGCCAAGGAAGAAACCATTTCTAAGGCAGCACTAGATGGCTATATAGCTCAGCAAATACGGGCTCATCAGGCGAATGAAGCGGCTGCGCAAATTGTTAGAACCGGACGACCCTATCCAAGCTGGTATGACCAAATCAGTTACCCGCCGGGATATATGATCCCTAAGTTCCACGTATATAAAGGGACAGGGAATCCACATCAGCATGTCGCTCAATTCAGAGCTCTTTGCGGCAACACTGGAGGCGATGATAAACTGTTGGTTCACCAATTCGTCGGTAGCTTAGCGGAAACGACCTTTGAATGGTATTCGGAGCTACCTAACGACTCTGTCAAAACATTTGCGGAGATGGAGCTACTGTTTACAAAAAGATTCGCGAGTGCTAGTGGACGCACCCCGATAACAGCACTGGTTAATGCCAGAATAAGGCCGGGCGAAATGTGGGTCCAATACGCCACACGATGGCGGAACCTATGGTCAAAATGTGAACAACGCATAGAAGAGGCTCCTACAGTAGGCATGTTCGTGGGCACTCTTGATCCGCAAGCGACCATCTCGCAATTCATGATGTTCTTCAGGCCGACCACCTTCCAGGCCTTGATCGACAAATTAGCCCAAATGGACCAGATGGGCCATGGACCGTCTCCTCCAAAACCAGGCTCTCGAAATGAGAAGGGGAAAGGGAAGGCGATCGTCGTCGCTAATGCTCAGCAACAGCCGAGCAACTCAAAGCCGGTTTTTCGCCAAAACAACGTGCATCCACGCCCATCCCTCGAGGAGAGACTGGGACATCCTTACTCGTTTCCTCAGAATAAAACGAGAAGACTGTTTGAGCTGGCAGTGCGTAACAGACTCATAAATTTACCGAATCCAAAACTTCCGTTGCAGCCAGGCGATCTCAATAATCCCAATTATTGCCCTTACCACCAAACGGTAAGTCACCCGATCGAGGATTGTTTCGTCTTTAAGGGATGGATCGAGGATCAGTACCTACAAGGCAAGTTCGCGCTGTCTGAAAAGTGGAAAGTAAACCCACCACAGCCGCACACTCCAAAGAAGACGGACACGCCGGGGGCAGCTTGTTCTTTTGTTGAGGACGAAAACGATGGAGAAGACTCATCAGATGAATCCGAAGACTATGTAGCGAGTTGTCATGTGATCTCTCACTCATTGATAGATGATGAAGAGGCTCCTTGCACCGAGAAACCGAGAGCGAGTCCTGAACCAGAACTTCTATGGCTGTCAGACGAGATGATCGATGCCTTTCTAGATGAGGTTCATCTGAAAAGTAAAGCCAATCAGGAGCGTGAGATGGCCATATTAGAAGAAGCCAAACGCCGATGACTAAATGAAAGATTCGAGGCACTCCCATCAAATCAAAAGACATCCGCTGCTGATAAAAATAAATTCAAGACGAGGAAAAAGTTTGCTAAAGCCATATCAATAGGAATGAAGCTACCACCCTCTGAAGAAAATACTCTCGGTGGAGTAGAGATGTATCCTAATTATTACCTATATCATCTGAAGATCGCACACCCTACTGAAGACTGCGACTCCTTTAAGTGTTGGTGGCAAGGGTATGTCGCTCACAGGCATTATGTCAACAAAACAAAGCGGGAAACTCGTAGACAGCGAAAAAATACGACAGATGAGCATAACAGAGTTGCCGGCAATTGTCATAAGGATGATACCGGGGGATCATGAATTCTCACCTTCGGGAGCAATTCCGACGAAAAGGTAGCCCTCGGCCCTCTCTTCAAGGAGTCCATCTCTGAAAGATTGAGGAGTTGCGGGAACATTCACCCGCTCAATTGCACGATATCCGGAGAGAATCTCAGACCCATAAACAACGGAGCGAATAAAAAGGATAAAGGAAAGGGAAAAACGACTTTCGTCGCCAACACCCAACAACGATCGAGTGGCCCTAGACCGGTTGTTCGTCAAAACAATATACGTCCACGCATATCCCTCGAGGAGAGGCTAGGATGTCCTTACTCGTTTCCTCAAGATAAAATAAGGAGGCTGTTCGAAGTGGCAGTGCACAACGGGCTTATCACTCTACCAGAGCCGAAACACCAACTACAACTGGATGAGGTCAACAGTTCTAATTATTGCCCTTACCACCAAGTATTGGGCCATCCGATCGAAAACTGCTACGTTTTCAAAAACTGGGTTGAAGACCAATACCAACAGGGCAAGTTCGCGTTGTCCGAAAACTGGAAGGTGAGCCCGTCACAACCACATGCTCCGAGAAAGATGGATATGCTGGGAGCATCATGCTCAGGGAATGCCCCATAGACCGAAAAGTCAGTAAACTAGAGATTCGCCTCAAATACGACGACGGAGGACCGAAACGTCCTTAGACTAACGACGGACCACTACATCCTAAAACTAGCTGACGACCGAAACGTCTTTAAACTACTACAGCAGCATCCTCAGGCTGACGAAAAAATAAAATAAAATAATAAAAAAAATAATAATAAAGACGGTATGTCCATAAGCGAAATGGGCACGGATGAAAACCCGAAAGGGCTCCGTGAGTAAAAGCAGCAGGGCTACCGGCGAGTGTTCGTGAAAACCCGAAAGGGCGCGACCTCGTTAGAAAAAAGAATAAAAAGAATAAAAAAAACGGTATGTTCATAAGCAAAATGGGCACAGATGAAAACCAGAAAGGGCTCCGTGAGTAAAAACAGCAGGGCTACCGGCAAGTGTTCGTGAAAACCCGAAAGAGCTCCGTGAGTAAAAACAGCAGGACTACCGGCGAGTGTTTGTGAAAACCCGAAAGGGTGCAACCTCGTTAAATGACACTTACAGGGTCCTCTCGACCTTGTAAGGAGAAACCACCAGCGTGAGATCCTTACGACTCACAAGGGAGCAACACACTCAGGGATCCTCACGATTCCTAAGGAGAAATTACACTTGCGAGATCCTCACGACTCGTAAGGAGAACTCTCTTATGGGACCCTCACGGCTCATAAGATTTGAAAGTTTTAAGTTACAGAGACCTAAACCTGTTCTTAAGCAACTCCCACGACCTTCAATTTTGCCTTACAAGCGGCTCAATACTGACCATTGTATACAATCTACGGGCGCGAATAAACATTTCCCTAACAAAGTCCTACCAGTGACTAGGGATATGTCCATATGGTGAACAACCCTTATAAGACCTCTCGACTTATAAGGAGAAAACCCTTTTGTGAGATCCTTACGACTTACAGAGGAACATACACTTAGGAATCCTCACGATTCCCAAGAAGAAAACGCACATGCGAGATCCTCACGACTCGTAGGGAGAAATACCTTTGTGAGACCCTTACGGCTCATGAAGTCAAAAGCCTTAGTCGACAGGATCCTAACCCTGTTTACTAAGCCACCTTTGTTCAACATCGACAGAGGTAAATGATGATTCGCTCCTGGCAATATCTCAGTTGTAGCGATGCTGATGCCTAAACCGGTATCAAATTCCAAGCCCTTTCATGGCAAATGATAAGTCGCTCCTGGCAATATTCCAGTTATAGCGATGTTGATGCTAGGATTGGCATCAAGATTCCAAGTTCTACACTCGCGATAAAAAAAATCTGCGAGCCACACATGCATACGAAATAGCCGAAATGATGGGGCAACTTGCAATAAAAAGCAGCAAGTAAAAATGTATGCATGCAAAATAGCTGAAGTGATTGGGCAACTCGCAATAAAAAGCAGCGAGTAAAAATAAAATAAATAGCCGAAATGATTGGGCAACTCGCAATAAAATGCAGCGAGTGAAAATGAAATAAATAGCCGAAATGATTGGGCACCGCGAAAAATAGCCGAAATGATTGGGCAATCGCGACCTTCGCGATATAACAGCTGAAATGATAGAGCATCGCGGAAATACAATAATAATAAGAAAAAATGAATGAAACTTTTGCCCTACAGGTGAGATCACATCGATCCCTGTATACAATCCAGGGGCACAAACAAAGAGAGAACCATACCTTCCCAACAGGCTCCACTAGAAGGCGAAGCCAAGTCTCGACGGTTCATAGACAACCTAGAGACAACCTTGACATTTGTCGCAATATTGTAAACACAATGTCAACAAACGAAGCAAAGGCCAAATTCCTAGATTCAAGGTCTTAACGGCAAGTCATATAAAGCCTGAAAGACAACCAGAGATCATCTCACACCAGTGCGGAATGGTCACCACCTCGACGTTCGTCTCGACACAGCAGACGCAACATCATCAAACAGCGGAGCCACGGCAAAGTCTCTAGTTCCAAACATTGACGGTTCAACAACAACTTAGAGACAACCGCGACATTCGTCTCGATATAGAGGACGCAATGCCAGCGAACGAAGCAAAGGCCAAATTCCTAGCTTCAAGGTCTTGACGGCAAGTCATATAAATCCTGAAAGACAACCGGAGATCATCTCACACCAGTACGGAATGGTCACCACCTCGACGTTCGTCTCGACACAGCAGACGCAACATCATCAAACAGCGGAGCCATGGCAAAGTCCCTAGTTCCAAACCTCGACGGTTCACCAACAACCTAGAGACAACCGCGACATTCGTCTCGATATAGAGGACGCGATGCCAGCGAACGAAGCAAAGGCCAAATTCCTAGCTTCAAGGTCTTAACGGCAAGTCATATAAAGCCTGAAAGACAATCGGAGATCATCTTGCACCAGTGCAGAGTGGTCATTACCTCGACGTTCGTCTCGATACAGCAGACGAGATGTCACCTCAGCGTTCTTCCTCCAACAGGATTCAGACGCGACAATAAAAAAACGGAGCCACGGCATAGTCCCTAGTTCCAAATCTTAACGGCAACATCTACAGCCTGGAGACCAACAACGGTGTGCCTATTCATTCCAGCAGGACATAGATGCTACACCATCAAACGGAGCCACGGCATAGTCCCTAGTTCCAAATCTCAATGGCCACATTTACAGCCTGGAGACCAACAACGGTGTGCCTCCTCATTCCAGCAGGACATAGATGCTACACCATCAAATGGAGCCACGGCATAGCCCCTAGTTCCAAATCTCAATGGCCACATCTACAGCCTGGAGACCAACAACGGTGTGCCTCCTCATTCCAGCAGGACATAGATGCTACACCATCAAACGGAGCCACGGCATAGTCCCTAGTTCCAAATCTTAACGGCAACATCTACAGCCTGGAGACCAACAACGGTGTGCCTCCTCATTCCAGCAGGGCATAGATGCTACACCATCAAACGGAGCCACGGCATAGTCCCTAGTTCCAAATCTCAATGGCCAGATCTACAGCCTGGAGACCAACAACGGTGTGCCTCCTCATTCCAGCAGGTAATAGATGCTACACCATCAAACAACAGAGCCACGGCAAAGTCCCTAGTTCCAAACCTCGACGGTTCACCAACAACCTAGAGACAACCGTGACATTCATCTCGATATAGAGGACCAATACCAGCAAACGAAGCAAAGGCCAAATTCCTAGCTTCAAGGTCTTAACGGCAAGTCATATAAAGCCTGAAAGACAATCGGAGATCATCTTGCACCAGTGCGGAGTGGTCACCACCTCGACGTTCGTCTTGATACAGCAGACGAGATGTCACCTCAGCGTTCTTCCTCCAACAGGATTCAGACGCAACATCATCAAACAGCGGAGCCACGGCAAAGTCCCTAGTTCCAAACCTCGACGGTTCACCAACAACTTAGAGACAACCGCGACATTCGTCTCGATATAGAGGACGCAATGCCAGCAAACGAAGCAAAGGTCGAATTCCTAGCTTCAGGGTCTTGACGGCAACTCACATAAAACCTGAAAGACTATCGGAGATCATCCCACACCAGCGCGGAGTGGTTATGACTCATCGGGGCTCTCCAAATGAGCTTAACCTCAAATAAAAAGTGACATGAAATATCCCTACACTTACCCTTTCGACAGTAATACTACCTGGAAGATTACTTGAAGACGTCTTGTCCAGCCCCCGAAGGGATCAGAGACACGGCAGTCGCGGGGCTACTCGAACAGCACGATTGCCTATCGAGGAATATATCAGCTGATGCGACGGTACGACGGACAAAACCCTAAGTACCATAGACCCTAACAGACCTCTGTCGTAAAGAGCAGAGGTTAACTGTGACGTTAGGATATTCTTGCGAGAAATGCTCGATTCGTTTCGACTCGTGAGGAAATTGATGTCTTTGCGAGAACTGCTCGATTCGTCTCGACTCGTGAGGAAAAGCCTTAGGCAGCAGGGATAAAAAAAAACCTGTTTCCTAAGCACTGGGACCCTGCAAGTCGATCCAAAACGGACTCTTGCATACTATTCACAGGTCACACTCTCCAAACTCGAATCTCGACAAGGAGGGAAATAACCGCTTACGGGTCCTCTCGACTCGTAAGGGGGAAAATTCTTTTATAAGATCCTTACGACTTATAAGAGAAAACGCACTTAGGAATCCTCACGATTCCTAAGAAGAAAATACACCTACGAGATCCTCTCGACTCGTAGGGAGAAAAGTCTTTATGAGACCCTCACGGCTCATGAAGTTGAAAAGCCTTAGGTAGCAGACCTAAACCTGCTTCCTAAGCCATCACTACTCCTCAAGATGTTCAAAACAGAATGTTCTATATCACTTACAGGCTATGCTTATTTAAAGAATGTGCCAGTAACAAAGCATAAAATAAAGGAAGGAGGCAAAGATTTGTCATTCATACTTGGAAAGCTTTTACATCAATAAAGGCAATAAACAAAGATATTATCCAAATGATTACAATGGTAAAACCTCAAATCCAGGACATGGATTGAGAAACTCAAAAGTAACCTTGTCCAAGACTTTCCAAGCCTGGCGAACCATCCTAGTGTGCTTCTTTTCGCGAGCATGAGCGTCGGGATCCCCACTGATGTCCTCCTCCCTCCGATAGGCAGTAAGTATTGCAGACTGTTGAAAAGCTTGGATCAGAAGATCGATAAGGTTATCTCGCCTCCTCTTTGAGATTAGTCTCATCAGATACACCGAGTGCACCTTATCCTCGGCGGCATCCAATGCCCCAAGTGGCACACCAGTACAGAATAGAGGAAGCGCTTCCCAAATTGCTCCCACAATAAGCTTCAGGAGAGGGGAGCGCCATGGAAGCACTTGACCGTTGTATGCGTCGAAGCGGCTCATGATTTTGGCACACTCGGCGTTGGTAAATTCTCGGTTATGAGAACAGCCAAGTCGGCGGATGTCTCCGTAAGAGATAATCTCGTTGAGATCGTACATGTGGGCATCCATTACTCCTGTAAAAGAAAATCAGAGAAATTATCAGGCACACTGATTAAGCAAGATGATACAATTCATTAAGAAATAAAATCCCATTCTTTAACCTCCAAGATCCTCAAAAAACTTTTAAGAATTCTTCTATATGATTTGGAAGGAGCAAAGCTACATTAACGAAATGAGAAAAAATACAAGGAAAATCTTTTAGAGAGCAGAGCTCTATTAATGGAGCCCTAATAAGGTTCTCCTTAGATCTCTTTAGACCCTTTTAGAGCAAGGCCCTGCTAAGTGAAACCCTAAATGGGTCCTCCTTAGATCAGAGATCTATTGAGAGCAAGACTCTTAAAATTGATTTAATTTAATCCAAATTAATTTTTTTACCTAAAATTCTCTGGAGTTTGAGCTTTTAAAAGTGCTTAAATAGAAGAGCAGGACTCTGAGATTCTGAAAGTAAAAATTTTGAAGATGATAATCATCTATTGAGGACCAAAGGTCCTATTTATAGGCATCAAATGCCCTTTCAACTTCCAAAAGTTGCCGCGACGGTTGGAATTCTGCCACCGCTACGCTCACGTTTGGGGGCCACGTAAGCGCAACGGTGGGGGGCATTTGTTTACCCCAATCAAAGCAAACCTCTGTTCAAATTCCAAGGTGGGAAACGAAGCAATGCTTCTGTTTCCCCCAATCAGAGCAAAGCTCTGTTTTGAAAATTAAAGTGAAAATTAAAATTAAAAAAAATGAAGCAACGCTTCAGATCCCCTACGCTGCGCGCAGAGCGCCACGTGTCAAAATCAGACACGCCAGCGCAGGGAGCGCAGCGTCCAAGGCAGCGCACTCAATCAGAGCAAGGCTCTATAAAGGAAGCAACGCTTCAGGTGACTTGCGCGTTGCGCCAGCACGGTTGCGCCAGCGCGGTTGCGCTGCACTCTGCGCTGCTCGACATGTGGCAGCACGGTTGCGCCAGCGCAGTTGCGCTGCGCTGCGCGACACGTGTCAAGCGCAGGTGCACTTGCGCCAAACAGAATTAAAATTCTGAAAGATCTTTCTCAATCTTGTTAAAAACAAGAAGATTGCCCTCTGTAAAACAGAAGCCCTTGGATCAAAGATCTAATGGTAGGGAAAAATCCCCAAATCACTCAGAGAAAGATCTCTTTAACTAATTTAACAAATATATTGGCACTATATTAAGGCCCCTAGACCCCAAGTCTAAAGGACATCAATACAGAGAGAAAAAAAGAGAAT
The DNA here is from genome assembly GCA_030015575.1 of Agapanthus africanus. NCBI lineage: Eukaryota > Viridiplantae > Streptophyta > Magnoliopsida > Asparagales > Amaryllidaceae > Agapanthus > Agapanthus africanus. Next base: position 12,722,581 of record JASDDO010000001.1, read on the forward strand.
TCCTCTAAAGAAAATTTTGAGAAGAGCTCAGAGAAAGAAAAGGTAAAAAAACCCTCTGAATAAAGAAGAATTTCTTCTAAAAAGATCATTGATCTAAGAACAAGATCAAAGATCTTCAATAAAAAAATATAATAATAATAAAGGCATTGCCTTTTGATGAACCACTGGTTCTTTGAAAACAAAAAATTTGTTTTCTTTGATCTAAAATTGATCAAAATAATAAAACAGTGCCTTGCACTTGTAAATCTGCACTGTTGCGCTCTCGGGTTGGCGCAAGCCACCAGAGAGCGCCACGTGTCAGATCCAGAACGATCTGCGCTATGTGCTGTTAAAATAGAGCACTGCTCTTATGAATTGGCGCAACCCACCAGAACGCGCCACGTGTCAGCAGCGCAACAGCGCAGCGCACTACGCTTGCGCTCACCAGAGTGTGACACGTGTCACCTTCATATGGACTTGCGCCTTGCGCTCCTCAATTGGCGCAAAGCGCCTGACAAGCCACGTGGCACTCTGTCAGACTAATTAATGCAGTGCATTATCAAGAGCAGAGCCCAATAAAGAAAGGTCTATCAGACCAAACAAAGTGCTATGCACTATTAAAAGGAATAGAGCCCAAACAAAGGTCTGTCAAGCTCAAAAAAGATACTGTGCATCATTTAAAAAGGGCAGAGCCTAATTAAAAGGGGGCCTGATAGGCCAAACAAAAATGCATTGCATTATTAAACAAAGGGCAAAGCCCAAGCCAAGGCCTAACAGGCCAACCATAAATAAAAATATTGAACATTCTCAACTGGACTTAGCCCAATCATGGCCGTAAGTCCTCAAATTAAATTGACTGAGCACGAATGCTCTCTTAAATCAATTTACATCCGGTTCAAGGGTACATCTCTGAACTCCTCTGATATTTGTCGTTGTAATCCTTCAACGTCTTCAGAGCGGTGATTGGTCCCGACAGCCATACATTTTAATGGACCACCATGTCCCTAAACTGTAAATGGACCACTATGTCCCTAAACTGGAACAATAGAGCCCCCAAATGCTCTTTTGTCGGATCTAAACGATCCCGTTTAAGTTGATCTTAGCCTCAAATATGGCTAACGTATCCTTAAACTTTCAAACAGACTTTAGTCCCAAATTGGATTATAGATCCCCCAATCAACTTCGGTTCAAGGGTACATATCTGAACTCCTCTAATATTTGTCGTTGTAATCTTTCAACGTCATCAGAGAGGTGATGGGTCCCGACGGCCATACATGCAATGGACCACTACGTCCCTAAACTGGAACAATAGAGCCTCAAATGCTCTTTTGTCGGATCTAAACGATCCCGTTAAGTTGATCTTAGTCTCAAATTGGACTAACGTATCCTTAACAAACGTTTAAGTTGATCTTAGCCTCAAATACGGCTAACGTATCCTTAAACCAAAACCCCAAACCCAAATCTAAGAAAATACGGATTTGGACTAATCCACGTCCTACGGGCGATGACATAAATTAGTCTCCGTATACAATCCACGGGCAACCACAAATAAAACAAATACCCACGACACGAAGTGAAATTCTGGAGAAGGAGAAAGTTGTTACCGCGATGCGGTAGCGTAATTAATTGCAGGGGCTTGCGCCTGCAGGGAAGAGCGTCCCCCACAATCAAAAACCCCTCTAACGAGGGGGAATCTGACGAAGTCTGCTACATCGGCCGCATCCGTCTAAACCTCCGATACATGGCACCATAAATCAACTTGGCATCTTCGGAGAGATGGACGGATAAAACCAAATAGCATCTGCCCCGAATCTCAGGCAAGACGTCTCTACGTCTCGACCGCCATTCGGAGGGGAACACACATGTTTTTCTGTATGCCCATGATTATGCCAGGTTGAATTATAAGTACTCACATGATATCCTGTACACCCTGACATGACTTGCTACACCTACTACTTGATATGACATGGTACCGTACACTCTTGACATGACCTGACACCTAAATACACTACTTGACTTGACCTGATGTACCATGGCTTGACCTGTCACCTGATCTTATGTCTAATGCCAACAAACCTGACATGTAGTCCTTACGGACTGTTCCTGTTGTCTATCCAGACAAACATGCACCTACCTGCTCCTGTGTTGGCATTAGTTCTTGATTACTTAAATACCTGACTTGAACACCTATAACTTGGGGGTATGGGAAAATCAATAATGAAACCTGACTTGTAACTCGACAGTTTCTTGCTTTTACTGATCATTTTTAGAGGCTAGGCCCGCCTCGGGACGATGTTGCTGACATCGTTCGTCTTTACCCTTTTCCTTTTAGTGTCTAGCGGCATGTCTCGGTTTCATCCCGAGAGTCTTAGACTATGGTCCCGGGCATGTACGGGATACTATTGAATTACATCGATGATTCATCAAATTGATTTCAAAGACTTGAGACTATTCAACCCAATAGACCGGTTTAGATTACTCACTGTACACTGCCTTGATTTATATTGCTGTTACACCTGCTTTACAACTTATGATTATATTTGCATGCCTTGCTACATTATTACTGCTTGATGTTATGATGCACTGACGTCTAGGTTTTTCATGGCCCAGATTCTTCCACCTTTGTTGCAGACTGATCAGGAGTATTGCCGCTGTTAGACTGAGCGGTGAAGTTCCTGCCGGTATGTAGTCTTACTTTCCAGGTTTCATTATTGTATCTTTTGCTTCCGCATATCATTATTTCTTGACTCATTCTTTCTGGCTCATGGACATGTACTAGATAGCTTAGTTTACTTTCATGTTCTTGATATCTCTACAGCCGTAATGTGACTGTGGAGGGGTTTTTCCTATCCACAGGTAGCATGCTTGGCTATGTCACGTGCCCAGCTTAGCGTACTCTGGGAAGCAGGGCGTGACATAGTTCTTTTGGTATCAGAGCCATAGGATATAGGTTAATCGAGTTTGATTCTTTTGTAGTTGGGTATTGGACCCAATACACGAATCAGAATACTCGTGATTAGGAACATGCCCTGCCATATTATTATCGTGATTCTTGAATCGTATCTTCCTCTTGATTCTTATCTCGACGATATGCAAACAACTTTGCATCTCGGTTTGAAAACTTTTGGTTCCCTATTGCTTCTCCCTGTTTCTTGATTCTGATGCTAGGATTTGGGCGACTTGAGTGGAGTTATGTAATTGTACCCATGAACTGCAGCATGATTATAATGCGGTACTCTATTTAAGTAACTTGGAGTCCTAGTCTTGATTCATTTCCTTGTTTCATGATCATTATATTACCTTGCTCTCTCGGTTTCATTGCTTACCAGTTCTTGTTTTATCGCCAGCTTGAATCATGTTTACCGTGCTTAATCCTCTTCAGTATCTTGACTTTGGATGAAGTCATCTCGGTATCTTACTTGTTCATGTTGTTCCCGCATTAGAATTATTCAATTCTGGTGCATCCCTTTATTTGTTGTTGTCTTGGGAATGGATTTTCGTGGCACTTTCCACGCTCATATTGATTGTAAGGAAAGGAAAGTGATTCTCCAGATTTCCGGACATCCGGAGCTTGTTTTGCTGGAGGAAGCGGTTCTGTCGGGCCAGTCGAGTTTAGGGCTAGGCCGACAAACAGTGTTCTTTCGTCGATGGAAGTTGATAAGAAGGAAGCGCCAGCTGATGTTCGAGATTTCATGGATGTGTTGGAAGACATATCAGGTTTACCGCCGAAGCTAGACGTGTTCGCGATTGATCTTATTCCTGGTGCAGAGCCAAGCGTATTATCCAATGGCACCAGTGGAATTGGAAGAAGTTAAGAAGCAGGTTATGGAATTACTTGAGAAGGGTTGGATTCGAAACAGTAACTCGCCTTGGGGAGCTCTAGTTCTTCTAGTAAAGAAGAAAGATGGCACAAGGAGGATGTGCATCGACTATCGAGAATTAAACCGGGTGACTATTAAGAACAAGTACCCGATCCCTCGCATTGGCGAACTAATTGAGCAGCTTAGTGGCGCGAGGGTATTCTCGAAGCTAGATTTGCGATCCGGATATCATCAGGTCCGAGTGAAAGTAGAGGATATTTGCAAGACGGCGTTCCGAACTCGGTATGGACATTACGAGTACTTAGTGATGCCCTTCGGAGTTACGAATGCACCGTCTATATTCATGGACTTGATGAACCGAATCTTTCACCGTTCTTAGACCAGTTTATAGTAGTGTTCGTTGATGATATTCTGGTCTATTCAAAGGAGTATCGAAGAGCATGCAAAACATTTGAAGATCACACTGCAGATATTGAGGCAAGAAAATTGTATGCAAGGAGGAGCAGGTGCGAGTTTGGCTTGAAGAAGTAAAGTTTTTTTGGGGCATGTCGTGTCTGGAGATGGAATCTCCGTTGATCCTAAAAGATTACAGCAGTTCGAGAATGGACGATTCCGAAGAATGTTGTGGAGATAAGAAGTTTCTTGGACTTGTCAGGTATTATAGAAGGATCGTGGAGAATTTTTCTCGTTTGGCTGAGCCTTGACCAAGCTTACACGTAAGGAAATACCGTTTGTATGGACGGATAAGTGTGCGTCAGCTGTTGAGGCGTTGAAGCAGAGGTTGATAAAACGCACTTGTTCTAACCATACCAGACAGTTCCGGGGGATTGGTGATTCACAGCGACGCACCGGGGAAAGAATTGGGATATGTTTTGGTGCAGCATGGGAAGGTTACAACTTACGCATCGAGACAGTTGAAGACCCATGAGAAGAATTACCCAACTCATTGTTGGAGATAGTGCCCTCAGAGTCAATTATTGGATCACAGGCACGTGATTGCAATGATTGAGGGAGGACCTATCCCGGTAGGACAGTCTTACTCGAGATGATAGTATGCTATCTGGTTTATCTTTATCATCGTGTACTGCTTTAGGTGACCTGACATGTCGCTATTACACGTTGATAGAGCCCCTAGGATTCTTGCTTGACTACCAGCAGTATGATGGCGATCATATACGTGGGAGCTGGTGGTCTATAAGCACATCCTTAAAAGGTCCCTAGTCGTAGGAGTTTCGAGACAGGGCATCGATACTCCATTAGTAGACTAGTGTATACAGTCGAGACCCCGACGAGGGGCGGTGGCCGGTCTCACAAGCCACTGGTGTCAGTTGGTTCACCTAAGATGTATACAGGTGCTCATTGGGTTATGAGTACACCGGACAGGACTCGCCGGGAACCTGCTAGTTGGTCTTATACCAGACGTCAGATAGCAGTTCCCAGGTGACATGTGTACAGGTTAGTTCATCGACCTGAGATCGTCATTTGTCTCGTGTGAGTTCCCACTGTGCTTTGATTACTACCCTACCACGGCTCAAAGGAGTCGTGCAAACAGGTTTTAGTTGGGTACAGTCCCGAGCCACATGGAGGCAGTGAGCGGATCTTCAGGGGTTCGTCTCTCCCGGTATTGGGGGTGAGGTCGCGCTGTGTCTAGGAGAGCCATTACGCAAAGCCCTCGGCCGAGGCAGGAGATTTACTGGTAGGTATTCCAGTAGTATCTCAGGGCGTTCTGGGCTACACTCCGACACGACTTGTACCGCTTTTGGGGGTCTGACTTTTACCAACCCCCTAGGCCCGTCATGCGATACTCATAGACGAACGGACCGGACTGTACGGATATTGTCACTGACAGGCTCAGTTGGGTGTCGGGGTGAGCTTCCTCATCGACGTCCCTTTTTGTCAATAGCTGGTGGCCCGTCACGTATTGGCTTATACCTCTGACGTGCCAGTGGTTAAATCCACAGCCATAGTATTGACGAGTCTTTAGAGTCCACCACACTTACAGTTACTCAAGCTTTCGGGCGAAACGCTGTAGAGGCCGTATGGAGATATGGCAGGGTCCGATCAGATACGTGCGGTATTGCACGGATCAGGATCGGACAGTTTGTACTAGTGGCCGTATAGTTATATGGCAGGGTTCGATCAGATACGTGCGGTATTGCACGGATCAGGATCGAACGGATATTACTAGCCGGTTTTGGTTTAAGCCGATCCTAGTTTAGTACAGTGTAGATTTTGTCTCATTGCATTTGTATCCGGTCGGAATACAGATGCGGGTGTGTATGCACAGTATTGGGGTTTTCCTGTAATTTATTACGGGACCAGTTTTCTGGAGTTGCCAGTTTGCATTCCGTTCCGGCCGGTTTTCCTTTGTTCTTTCCCGGCCGGATTTTTCTGATTGAGGGGGTAATTTGCAGTTTTGCAAATTACATTTGTGGAGGGGGGTTTCTTGTAAGTTGATTTATTATGATAACTTATTTAGATACCATTCCTTTCATTCTTCTTTTCATGCTTGATGGAGATTAGAAGTGATGAGATAGGATTTGATCTTTGATTAGAGTTGTGATGATGAGGTTTGGATATGGTCACCTTTCTTTTGCTCCTACACTCACCTCCCTTTGCATTATGTTTCATTCCTCCACCATTCTTCTTCTCACTTGATGGATATGATAAGTTTTTCATGAGAGGAAAAAGAAAGAGAGAAGAAGAAGAAGAAGAGAGCTTGGTTTTCATTTCTTGATCTCATTCATGCTAGAAAAATGCAAGCACCATTTTTCTAATCTCATTTCCTCCATCATCTTCAAATGGCAACAAACCCCAAATGAAACATAGCCTCTACACTACACATTCTACAGCATATCTTGAGCATGTCGAGTTGCCGGCTTCATGCTCGAGTTGCCTCGGTATTGAGGCGGGAGCCCGTAAAAGACGCAGGCGTTGTGGTGCCCTTTCCGGCGAGGAGGCGACGATATGGAGACTACACTTTCCGCGGGAGATCGGGACGATGACGAGAAGACCGGAGGATTCGGATCACTCGGTATACTTCTCACCCTATCTCTTGATTGCTAGCATTAGGTTAATGGTTACGATCCGGGTTTTCATTGTCCGCGGTAGCGCCGGTTTCCGAGTAAGGAAAAAATTTTGATTCCGCATTTTGGCCTCGAGTACGAGGCCGGGGCGCTGCCGTGGCGCAACATGGTATCAGAGACACGCCATTAACCTTACCTTGCTTCGTTTGATGTGTTTTCGTTTCCGATCAACCAAAATTTCCAAAAACCGTATTTTCTAGCACAATCAGTTTCTGTCGAAATTTTTTGGAGTCTAAAATTTTTTCAGGTGGTCTCAGAATGATGTGTAGGGAGTTCTAAGAACACTGACAAAATTTGGTGAGACGATCGCTCCGTACGACCGCGGAAGGGCGGCCAAAACACCCTTTTGGCCGCGCTTCCGCCGCAGAGGTGTGGGGTCGTGTTATTATTTTTTTGCAGTGGGCTTATGGGCTTAAATTAGGGGTTTTGGAATATTAAAATTGGGCCCAGGTTTTCTGTGAGTGCTACAGTTTTGATTTGGGGCCCACTTGTTAATTTTTGGTCAATCGGAAAATTTTAAACACATTTTTCACAGTATTTACATTATATCTGCGACCGTGAATGTCACTCGATCGGTAAATCCGGTCTAACTGCTATAGCCCGGTTAGACGGATTTGCGAACGTGACTTTCACGTTGATGTTCTATGTTTATGCTGTGATGTTGCGGATCGGTCGTGGGGGATAGCCTGGATGCAATGCTAGTACAGTTTTGTTGTATTATGTACATTTGATATTGCGGGGCGAGCGTCCGACATGTGGACTGCCGTCACTGCCTGTTTGTATTATTCTTTTGGGGCATGACCTGGTTGCGGTCGATGTACCCGGTGTATGTATATTTTACTTTCTGTACTAGGGTTACCCCGCGGAGGGGTGCACGGATAGCCGGGTTCTAGAGGGCAACGGGCCCGCATCTCATGGCATTGGGACGGAGGGGGCTTCACTCTAGGATTGGCGGGCTATTCGCTGCACTCGTAGGGGGTACAGGTTGACCCAGGAGGGGTGCCCAAGTCACCGGATTCCATGAAGTGCTGGGTGGTCCATTCACGGTGCTGAAGGGGGCTGCCTCGCTTCAGGTTTTGGCGGGTGACTTTCCGCACCCGTAGGGGTCTAGGTTTTCATTGCACAGGCTATCCACACGACCAGGGGAACGTCGGGTTTCAGCAGCGGCTCTGTGAAACCCGGGGTTTCCAGATATCTGTATTGTTCTGTGATGCTGTACATTTCTGTGATGTTGCATTTTATTCACGCCTTGAGCGAAATACTATATATTGGTATATATATTAGTAGATGTTGTATATGTTTTTCATCCGCGCTAGTCCAGTCCCCGCTCTGTCGTTAGTAAGCTAACCTAACGAGTGATGACGGGACCCAGTGGCGAATGCGGATGGCATATACGTACGTCAGTATATTTTCGTTCTTTGTGGTGTGATCAATTGATGGGACTGCATTGATTCGGATCAATGCAAGATAAACAAACCTAATCTGATGTTGTTGGAACATTTTTCAAAAAAAGCTGTTATTGCAAGGACGTTCACTTTTGTTTTGCATCGTGGTATTCATTTGGAATATCCTGCTCCTCAGTCGACGAGGCAAGGGCCGAGATCCCTTCACCGGGAGTGACCCCTTGGACAGAAGTTTGCGTCAGGGCATTAACTTCACTATAGCCGATTACTTTTGCTTTGCATCGTGGTATTCAGTTGGAATATCCTGCACCTCATTCTACGGGGAAAGAGCCGAGATCCCTTCACCGGGAGTGACCTCTTTAGTAAAGGTTTTCGTCACTATATTTTCTAAAAGGTTATCCAGTTCCTTCAACGATATCAAGTTCATTACGTTAAAGGTTTTTCGCCAAAAACCAGTCGTAGCCCTCCGTCATTTCAGATTAGTATTGCTTAGTATTCGCGCTACGTTTGTCGTTGCTATTCGCCGAGGCGTAGTGTGCGGTAGCTTTGTTGTACTATTCTGTCGCATGGATATGTAGATTGGTTAGGACAGTCGTACGACTTTGTTGATTATTCGTCAAGGGTCGTGCGGGTGGGTTTAACGCAATCAAGATAATGACGGGTTGAACTTGACTAGGACCTTTTGATTTGTTGATTATTCGTCAAGGTCACTTGGGTCCTAGGGGTAAAAATCACATCGGGGGTTTCAAAAGAACTGAAACTTGCCAGGTATGCGCATACCTTCTGGAGTGTGGTGACGTGAGTGGATTCCGTCACGTTATCATGCGATGATAGTTGGATCCCGAGTCCCACTGATGAGTTGGTTTACTCCTCGGGTGATCCCGACTAATTCTTCTTTCAGGTTTGGGGGAGAATTTGAGGTACAGTGGGAGGTTTCCAGATTAGATAAAGTGATGACCATTCTGATCTAGGTTAGAGTGCACGCTGAGTGTTTCTTTTCTCTCTCTCTTTGGCAGCGACCTTTGACCCGACCCTAAAACTTTGACTCTGTGACCAAGTTGACCGAACCTTCTTAACACTGGCTTTTGGATTGTCAGAGTTGCAGACCTCATTGCCACTCCTACTTTTACCCTTTTCTCCAGGACACCCCGTATTACTACGAACGTCCACTTCCATTGGACAAAACCATCGTATGGTTAGATACGAACTCGAAGGACTTCGAGGATGGTTTCTGGTTCTGGAGAAAACGGATAGGACTATTCAGTTGTCTTTTCTTTTTCACATTCTCTCATTACGAGTACTCCTTGGTTTAGGAGTAGTACACCTATTACGCAAATTGGATAGTCTTCTTCCAAACCTTAGGCTGGTGCCGACCGGTAGGGAATGAAGAAAACCAATTAGCATAACGATGGTGTGCAGAAGGTATTAAGTTAAGACAAAGCAAGGGATTAGTAGGAGGGCAAAGTAAATTGCGACTGATATTCACGACCAAACCAAGTATTTCTTCGCCAATCCTAAATCACCTTTGTATTTCTCCAGGACACTCCGTATCACTACGAAGATCCCATTTTTTTGGATAATCCATCGTATGGTTATATACGAACTCGAAAGGAACTTGTTCCAGTTCGGGGATGGATCCTGGTTCAGGAGAAATAGGAATAAAGTACATTCAGGTGTCTTTTATCTTCACCTTCTCTCGCATTGCGAGTGCTCCTAGGATTAGGACAGTACACCCTTTATGCTTTTTGGATAGTCTTCTTCCAAACCATAGGCTGGTGCCGAACGGTAGGGAAGGAAGAAAACCATTTGGCCTAAAGGGTGTACAGAAGGTAATGACTAAAGACATATAAAGGGTTTTGGAGAAGTGGCAAAGAATTATACGGTTACAGTTGTGAATCTGGATAATGGAAGAGGCATTACTACGAATACCAGGATACCCCAACGAGACACTTCGATGTTTCAGTTTCACTGTGTACTGTTAATGGAAAACTGATTTCCCAATTAGACACTTGCTCCAGGGTATGTATTTACCAGGTATGATTCTCACATCTGTATGGTTTTACAGATAATAAGTGGGAGTAAGTTATTGGGAATTGGGTGGTCATCCTCATTATATCGGGATTCGTTGTAATCGGTGATATTTGAGGAAGTCACCTGGGTTGTTTGCCGGTCGGCAAATATTTGGTTTTGAATATCCGCTGTTGTGCACCAATTTCAAATTGATATATCTGTACGTCTATTTTCATAGAGTGAGATATACCTTTTGATATTATGTCGATGACATTTACCTATATCAGTGGATGATTAGGTAAGGAGCATTAAACAGCGGTGTAATTCTTCTTAACCATAAGTACAGTTTTCAACCTACGATACACAGTAAATGAGTTGTTAGACTCAGCGGACTTATACAGAGTATTGTATGTTGTCCAGTGTCCATTAGGACAGAGGGGTTGGTCCTCATACTATATTCTGTTTACTTTTAACTTCTCTAGTTCTTAGACATGTGTTTCGTGGAAACACAGGGTCTAAGTTTTGAGGAGTTATAGGTATTTGAATAGAGTAGAGAACCAGGTATAGCAAGTATCGGGATTCTTCAAAGTGATCGAAGATGTAGATACTTGTGTATGGTGTTCAGTAGATAGTAATGATTAAGAGAACTAGTTTCTTTTTCAGGTTACTCATAATTGGAAGCATTCCTAAGTTGAGTAACGCTGATCGGCCTCCTTCCATTTAGTTGACATGCACTGGAGATAGATGCATGATTTGAATCTGGTTAAATTAAATCAGTGCCTCTGTTCCTATATTACATATAGAACAGTTCATATCTTTAACGATGTTAAGGTACGGGGAGTTGTCCGGCTTATGCTTAAAACCAGACACTGGACAACTCTAGGCACGTTTCTGTAATGGCTGTTTGTGGGTTGACCCAGGCTATGACGAGGGTTGATTTTCTACCATCTGGATGAACAATAGCAATATTGTTCTAGACTCGCCACAGTTTTTATTAAAAATGGATTTTTTCAGAAAAAGAAGTGGGAGTATGGTAGAACTGGAAGTGATTCCAGAACCGCAAACGATTACTGAAGATTTGATAAGCAACCTAAAGATTCAATCTGATTTGACATTCCATTGGCCACTCCGCAGATAAGGTGGGTAACTTCAGGCACCAGAGAGGTACTACGGTAGCCTCAAGGACGGTGACAGGGAAGTTCTTGTTTGCCCACAATTACCATTGCTGTTGTTCCAGGCTGCGAGACCCGGCAGGAGGATGAGTATAGCGTCGTTCTAAACTAGCTTTGGAAGTGCACGTCTATATGACTCTGCCAGAGGGTTGTCGTAGTCAGTGGGAGCAGCGGAAGCATTGGTGGACATCAGGCTTATGTCTATTTATAGACTAAAGCAGATGTAGCGGAGATAGATCATCTATTTCTGATGTGACAGTCATAGGTTTGACGTCATCAGAATAAGGGGTGGATCTGTTGAGAAGGTAGTAGGAAGTGATATTCCTATACTACGATCGGTTATACTTTGGTCGTCACACAGTGGTTTCTCCACAAGGGACTTGGATATTATATCAGAGATACTGGTTACTAGATCTATGGTTTTAGATCTAGATTTGGGTGGTTTCCCAATCTGGGTGCCTTGACAGCATTCTATGAGTATTTAGAATGGACGACTCCTGACACGGTAGTGCACCTGCAGTTGATGGAGTCACCCTCTCTAAAGGTGTCTTATAGACTAAAGGGGAGAGGGATACTCATGATTGTCAGATCACTTGCTTAGGCAATTGAGTCAATCATGAGATGTCAAGTACCGCACCAGATGTTGTTCTTGCACTAGATGCAATAAGTTGATATTGATCCAATCCTGGAGAAACAGTCGGAAGCAGTCTTAGAACATAAGTGGATGTTCTAGGGATATGATAACGACAGCCTCATTTGGGAGACAGTTATCATTCCAGGCTTCCAAGGTGACATGGACGACAAGGAGGTTGTCAGAGTTATAGTTTTCCTTCTGACGAGGGGCAGCATTTTGGACAGGTGGTCCAAGGCAATACTGAGGGTGGCATGGCGCAGGATACTGATTAAGTTCAGTTGACGATACAGTCTAAGAAGTTTGGATTTGAAGTTCATTTATGAGCTAGGTCCCATCAGACATCCAGACGTTCTAAGACAGGTATTGCTCATTTCGGGAGATGGCTTTCTCCGCGAACTTGAGATATAGAGAGACATAGAAAGAAACATCACAGCGGATCCACTCACTGAGGCTATTCCTCGAACGCAATAGTTTCACAAACGGGTTTTGTGAGACTGACTGGTAGAGAAGTTGGGTGTTCGGTATCACACGGGCTGTGAGTATGCGACATCGCAATAATTAGCCTTGAGTGCAAGTGGGAGATTGTTGGAGATAGTGCCCTCAGAGTCAATTATTGGATCACAGGCACGTGATTGCAATGATTGAGGGAGGACCTATCCCGGTAGGACAGTCTTACTCGAGATGATAGTATGCTATCTGGTTTATCTTTATCATCGTGTACTGCTTTAGGTGACCTGACATGTCGCTATTACACGTTGATAGAGCCCCTAGGATTCTTGCTTGACTACCAGCAGTATGATGGCGATCATATACGTGGGAGCTGGTGGTCTATAAGCACATCCTTAAAAGGTCCCTAGTCGTAGGAGTTTCGAGACAGGGCATCGATACTCCATTAGTAGACTAGTGTATACAGTCGAGACCCCGACGAGGGGCGGTGGCCGGTCTCACAAGCCACTGGTGTCAGTTGGTTCACCTAAGATGTATACAGGTGCTCATTGGGTTATGAGTACACCGGACAGGACTCGCCGGGAACCTGCTAGTTGGTCTTATACCAGACGTCAGATAGCAGTTCCCAGGTGACATGTGTACAGGTTAGTTCATCGACCTGAGATCGTCATTTGTCTCGTGTGAGTTCCCACTGTGCTTTGATTACTACCCTACCACGGCTCAAAGGAGTCGTGCAAACAGGTTTTAGTTGGGTACAGTCCCGAGCCACATGGAGGCAGTGAGCGGATCTTCAGGGGTTCGTCTCTCCCGGTATTGGGGGTGAGGTCGCGCTGTGTCTAGGAGAGCCATTACGCAAAGCCCTCGGCCGAGGCAGGAGATTTACTGGTAGGTATTCCAGTAGTATCTCAGGGCGTTCTGGGCTACACTCCGACACGACTTGTACCGCTTTTGGGGGTCTGACTTTTACCAACCCCCTAGGCCCGCCATGCGATACTCATAGACGAACGGACCGGACTGTACGGATATTGTCACTGACAGGCTCAGTTGGGTGTCGGGGTGAGCTTCCTCATCGACGTCCCTTTTTGTCAATAGCTGGTGGCCCGTCACGTATTGGCTTATACCTCTGACGTGCCAGTGGTTAAATCCACAGCCATAGTATTGACGAGTCTTTAGAGTCCACCACACTTACAGTTACTCAAGCTTTCGGGCGAAACGCTGTAGAGGCCGTATGGAGATATGGCAGGGTCCAATCAGATACGTGCGGTATTGCACGGATCAGGATCGGACAGTTTGTACTAGTGGCCGTATAGTTATATGGCAGGGTTCGATCAGATACGTGCGGTATTGCACGGATCAGGATCGAACGGATATTACTAGCCGGTTTTGGTTTAAGCCGATCCTAGTTTAGTACAGTGTAGATTTTGTCTCATTGCATTTGTATCCGGTCGGAATACAGATGCGGGTGTGTATGCACAGTATTGGGGTTTTCCTGTAATTTATTACGGGACCAGTTTTCTGGAGTTGCCAGTTTGCATTCCGTTCCGGCCGGTTTTCCTTTGTTCTTTCCCGGCCGGATTTTTCTGATGGAGGGGGTAATTTGCAGTTTTGCAAATTACATTTGTGGAGGGGGGTTTCTTGTAAGTTGATTTATTATGATAACTTATTTAGATACCATTCCTTTCATTCTTCTTTTCATGCTTGATGGAGATTAGAAGTGATGAGATAGGATTTGATCTTTGATTAGAGTTGTGATGATGAGGTTTGGATATGGTCACCTTTCTTTTGCTCCTACACTCACCTCCTTTTGCATTATGTTTCATTCCTCCACCATTCTTCTTCTCACTTGATGGATATGATAAGTTTTTCATGAGAGGAAAAAGAAAGAGAGAAGAAGAAGAAGAAGAGAGCTTGGTTTTCATTTCTTGATCTCATTCATGCTAGAAAAATGCAAGCACCATTTTTCTAATCTCATTTCCTCCATCATCTTCAAATGGCAACAAACCCCAAATGAAACATAGCCTCTACACTACACATTCTACAGCATATCTTGAGCATGTCGAGTTGCCGGCTTCATGCTCGAGTTGCCTCGGTATTGAGGCGGGAGCCCGTAAAAGACGCAGGCGTTGTGGTGCCCTTTCCGGCGAGGAGGCGACGATATGGAGACTACACTTTCCGCGGGAGATCGGGACGATGAAGAGAAGACCGGAGGACTCGGATCACTCGGTATACTTCTCACCCTATCTCTTGATTGTTAGCATTAGGTTAATGGTTACGATCCGGGTTTTCATTGTCCGCGGTAGCGCCGGTTTCCGAGTAAGGAAAAAATTTTGATTCCGCATTTTGGCCTCGAGTACGAGGCCGGGGCGCTGCCGTGGCGCAACACTCATGACTTGGAGTTAGCATCTGGGAGTTTCTCTTGAAGATTTGAAGACACTACTTATTGGGCGAAAAGGGTTGAATTATTCATCGATCACAAAAGCCTAAAGTACGTGTTCGCTCAGGAGGAGCTAATTGTGAGATAACGAAGATGGTTGAAGCTGACGGCTAACTACGATCTTGACCTTGAATACCATCCGGGGAAAGTTAATGTTGTGCCGGATGCGTTTAGTCAGTTGCCAGCAATTTAGACGTTGACTGCACAGAAGGAACTTATTGAAGTGGAGATTGTGCTACCGCATTCTTCGGGACAGTTGATGCAGCTGCAAGTACAGTCGTCGTTGATCGAGAATATGAAGCAGAGCAATTGCCGGACCCAAGATTGCAGAATTTCGAGAACGGGTTGAAGCTAAACTTCGAATGGACTTATTGATTCATGGAGGTGTTTGGTTGCGATATGGTAGCCGTTTTTGTGTGCCAAAGGGAGATATCCGTGAAGAGGTTATGAGGGAGGCATACAGTTCCGCGTATTCCGTACATCCCGGAGGCACGAAGATGTACCAAGATATACTACAGTATTTCTGGTGGGAAGGCATGAAAAGGGAGATTGCTCGTTTTGTGGCAAAGTGCTTGGTGTGTCAGCAAGTAAGGCCAAACATCAAAGGGTTGCTGGTTTATTGCAACCACTTCCGATTCCTCAGTGGAAGTGGGAACATATAACCATGGATTTCGTGACAGCTCTACCGCGGAGTCCAAAAGGCAACAATGCAGTTTGGGTGTTTGTTAATTGATTGACCAAGGCATCTCATTTCATACCAGTTCGAGTTGGTCAATCAATGGAAGCTTGGCAGAACAGTGCATGCAGGAGATTGTAAGATTGCATGGAGTCCCTGTGAGCATTGTGACCAACTGTGACACCCGATTCTTATCACACTTTTGGAGGAGCTTACAGGAAAGTTTGGGGACTCGATTGAAGTTTAGCACGGCTCATCATCCTCAAACAGATGGCTAGTCGGAGAGAACGATCCAAACTCTTGAAGACATGTTGAGAGCTTGCATGTTAGACTTCAAGGGTTCATAGGAGGATCATCTACATTTGGTGGAGTTTTCGTACAACAACAGTTTCCAGGCGATTATTCAGATGGCTCCATTCGAAGCTTTTATGGTCGCAGGTGTCGTTCACCTGGTTGTTGGGACGGTGTTGGAGAACGAAAATTGTTGGGACCAGATTTGGTTGTACAGACAGTGGAGAAGGTTAATAATATTCGGAATCATATGGAAGCAGCACAAGACCGACAGAAGGGTTAGGCAGATACGTTGAGAAAACCTCTAGAGTTTGCCGTTGGTGATTTGGTATTCTTGAAGGTATCATCGACTAGAGGGGTGATTCGTTTCGGAAGACGAGGAAAGTTTAGTCCTCGATCTGTGGGCCTTTCGAGGTTTTAGAGCATGTTAGAAAAGTAGCGTATCGTTTGGCATTATCGCAATCCTTGGCGAATGGTCATGACGTGTTTCTCGAACCTCAACTCCGTAATTGTGCTCGAGGTGAAACACATGCGTTGGATCATTTGGAGCTAACTGTACGAGAAGATTTGGCTTTTGAGGAGCGACCGATGTCGACTGTGGATCGAAGAGGAAAAGTTTTAAGACCAAAGTTATCCCTCTTGCGCTTGTTTCTTTGAGTAATCGCTCGCATGGAGAACCAACTTGGGAACGAGAAGATGAAATTCGGCAGCAGTCTCCACATCTATTCTTGAAATTCTTGTTTGTTCATCATATCTTGTTCTTGGAATTTCGAGGACGAAATTCTTTTGTAGTTGGGTATAATGTAACACCCGAGTTCATTTATACCAATTTCAGTTTCAGTATTTACTTATCCATGGTATTTCTTGATTTAGTGTGTTTGGGTGCGAATGGTATTTTACATATTACTTTGCACTCGATCCGACCCGCTTGCTTGAACCTGTTTAATTCTTATTTATAGATTATCTTGACTTGTTGCATGGACTAGTGCATCTCATAATTTAGTATATACTGACATTTTATCTAATATCGCATCTGTTGCATACAACAATTTAAATCATGTAAAATAAATTAAAATTGCAATTCATGGCCTGTCTGATACCCCTAACCCTGTGATAGCGTTCTTGCATCGTGTTCTCGTCCCGTTCAGTGAAATGGACGTGTTTGGACGGCTACACGCACGTACGTGCGTTCGTTCTTGAGGGTATGCATTTTCTTTGATCGAGCATTCATTTTGAAATTTGGAAGTCGCATATATTTTTCATATTTTAAATCTGAATTTTTAGACATGACCCGAGCGTGTTTTGGAGTAAGTTTGTATTTACCAAAATCTAAAACGGACTAATATTATAATATTATATTCTAATATTTCACACTCTTAATAATCTTTCAAAACTAATAAAATATTCCTAAAACTTATTTCTCTCTCTCTCTCTCCCGATTCTCTCTGTCTTTCCCTCTGGTTCTCTCTCTTTCCCCACATAAATCTTTCTTGAAACTAACATATTTTTTTTATACAGATTCGTGCACGTATCTTCCTTCTCCTTCTCTAATTTCTTTTTCCCACCTCACGCAACCCACGCCCGTGCCGCGCCCATCGCCCGCGACCCTCGTCACGCCCGTCGCTTGCACACCTCGTCGCCGACCTTGCCTTACCGTCGTCGACCGCTTCTCAAACCTCACCTCACCATCGTTAACCCCTTCCTCCACCTTTCTAAAACGACCCAACCATCCAGGGCCGAAACCCATCACCGGCGACCCCTGCGTTCTCCTTCCTCAACCCAACACCATAGTCTTCATCACCTCCAATCCCATCTCACCAGCAGCACCCTCTTCATTTCGCCATCTACTCTTCATCGGGAACCTTCACCTCCCCGTCGACTCCTTATCCTTCGAGCTATCCATCTCTATTAAACCACTATGACCATTTCCTTTCTCATCATCACCAAGACTTCATCATCGCAAGCAGCACCCTTTTCCTCGAGCAACCAAAGCACCCAAAACCGGGGCCATTATCTTCTTCCCCGACATCAACCTAGAACCCCAAGCCTCCATCACAAGGATCTTCATCTTCGCCTCTTCACCGAGCTCTTCAAACCCGTAAAAACCCTAGCCGAGCAACACCGGCGATCATCCCATCTTGGCCGCACCCAACTTCGATGGAGAACCCATCTTCCATCAACCGCCGACTTGTACTTCTCTTTCTCCATCTTCCCTTCATCGAACCCAACTTCCCTGCTCTTCGATGACACCCAGAAACAGTTCAGGGATAGCGTCAATCAATTTGCCCAAGAACACATTGCTCCTCACGCGGCTAAGGTTGATGCAGCAAATCAAGTTCCGAAGGTTGCATACTTAACAATTTGCTCTAACAAGGCATTAAAGGATTGCATCTAATCATTGGTTCCTTGTTCTAGGATGCTAATTTATGGAAACTTATGGGGGATTTTAATCTCCATGGCATCACTGCACCAGAATTTCCCTCTCTATCTCTCCTCTCAATCTCAACAATAACCAAGACCGAGAGCTCCTTAACCTTAACCTTTAACAACTGAGGCCATCATCTCTTTTTCTTCAAACTATGGCCACCCTCATCATCATCGTCTCCATCGTCTTCATCTCTTTCTCTCGAACCAGCACCTAGTTGTGATCCCACATCTGGTCTCCGCGGTCGCAGCAGCAGCGAGAACCGAGACTCCAATGTGTGACCTGCAATTATTTAAACGTTGTGATGTTTTCTCTGCCTCTAGATCTCCAGTCCCTCAATGTTCGTGTATGCGCGGAAGGTGTTCGACGGAATGCCCTAGTGGAGTTTTTCCGTAGCTTTATCGCATTCTTACCGCGTGACGTGCATCTGTAGATCCCCGAGGCAAATGAAAACTTGCTACGTGCTATTTAAATTACTATAGGCTATTTAAATTACTATATATCCATCTGAGTGCCCATTAAACCTGTAGGTTATATTTAATACCATGAGTTCCATTTAACATTGTGACGTCCTGTTATATCATTTTAGATTCACAGCTCGAAACATACCAGGTTGCATTTAGTTCTATTATACATAGTACCCATATTCATATTTAAATCTTATAACAAGTATTTAGATAGCTCACAGTAACCCTATTATATTTTATACCCTGTCAGACGACCATTTGCATACATTTAACCTGATTTATAATCAATTGCATCTCTAGATTACTTAGTACATGTTATCATGATTTTACCATCCTTATGTGTTATACTGTACTCATGTAATGTTGAAACTATCTTTTAAACCCAAACTGATAACTGTGCATCTACATACTTTACTCTGTACCTGATTGCATTCCACGTTACAAGTTCGAGCTGTTGATTCTATTAGTACACATGTTTTTCTGTATGCCCATGATTATGCTAGGTTGAATTATAAGCACTCATATGATATCTTGTACACCCTGACATGACTTGCTACACCTACTACTTGATATGACATGGTACCGTACACTCTTGACATGACCTGACACCTAAATATACTACTTGACTTGACCTGATGTACCATGGCTTGACCTGTTACCTGATCTTGTGTCTAATGCCAATAAACCTGACATGTAGTCCTTACGGACCATTCCTGTTGTCTATCCAGACAAACCTGCACCTACCTGCTCCTGTATTGGCATTAGTTCTTGATTACTTAAATACCTGACTTGAACACCTATAACTTGGGGGTATGGGGAAATCAATGATGAAACCTGACTTGTAACTCGACAGTTGCTTGCTTTTACTGATCAGTTTTAGAGGCTAGGCCCGCCTCGGGACGATGCTGCTGACAACGTTCGTCTTTACCCTTTTCCTTTTAGTGCCTAGCGGCACGTCTCGGTTTCAGCCCGAGAGTCTTAGACCGTGGTCCCGGGCATGCACGGGATACTATTGAGTTACATCGATAATTCATCAAATTGATTTCAAAGACTTGAGACTATTCAACCCAATAGACCGGTTTAGATTACTCACTGTACACTGCCTTTCACTGCCTTGATTTATATTGCTGTTACACCTGCTTTACAACTTATGATTATATTTGCATGTCTTGCTACATTATTACTGCTTGATATTATGACGCGCTGACGTCTGGGTTTTTCATGGCCCAGATTCTTCCACCTTTATAGCAGACTGATCAGGAGTATTGCCGCTGTTAGACTGAGCGGTGAAGTTCCTGTCGGTGTGTAGTTTTACTTTCCAGGTTTCATTATTGTATCTTTTGCTTCTGAATATCATTATTTCTTGACTCATTCTTTCTGGCTCATGGACATGTACTAGATAGTTTAGTTTACTTTCCTGTTCTTGATATCTCTACAGCCGTAATGTGACTGTGGAGAGGTTTTTCCTATCCACAGGTAGCATGGTTGGCTATGTCACGTACCCAGCTTAGCGTACTCTGGGAAGCGGGGCGTGACAAAAACTCCTTTTAAGATTTGGAAAGGATGGAAACCGAGTCTAAATCATATGCATGTATGGGGTTGTCAAGTGGAGGTGAGGATTTACAATCCTCACATAAAGAAGCTTGACCCAAGAACAGAAAGTGGCTTCTTTATTGGGTATGCATTAAATTCCAGAGGTTGCAGATTTTATTGTCCATCGCACGTGCCAAAAATTGTAGAAGTTAGAAATTCTAAGTTTCTTGAGAATTCAGATTATAGTGAATTTCCTCGCAAGATAAGAATTGAGAGAATATAGGATCCTGGTTCGTCGTCTATAATTAATGAATTTTTTATTCCAAAATTGGTTATGCCTATTTAAGAAGGCTTACCTAATTAAGTTGATAAACAACCAATTCAGAATGAACTGCAGTATGATGAAGCACCTCATGAGGATGCAGTTTATAAGGAACCTATTATCCAAAATTAAGAAAATTTGGATGAACAAGTTGGACTTAAAAGATCTTCAAGGATAAGAAAACAAGCAATTTCCAGCGACTTCCTTATATATTACCTTCAAGAATCTAACATTAATGGCGGACCTAAAATTGATCCAAAGTCATTTTCACAAGTCATAAATGGAAAAAATTCTAGTTTATGGTATGAGGCCATGAAAGAAGAAATGGAGTCTATGGCAAAAAATCAAGTATGAGATCTTGTTGAATTACCTAGAAGGGCCTCGGTTGTTAGTTGTAAATGGATTTTCAAAACTAAACGAGACTCATCTAGTAATATCGAAAGATATACGGCCAGACTTATAACCAAAGGGTTTATTCAAAACGAAGGAATCGATTTCTATGAAACATTGTCTCCAATTTCAATTAAACCTTCATTGAGAATTATTATGGTATTAGTAGCTCATATGGATTTAGAGTTATATAAAATGAATGTGAAGACGGATTTTCTAAATGGGGATCTTGAATAGGATGGATATATGAAACAACCTGAAGGATTTTCACTTGGACAAAATAATTAGTTATATTGCAAGTTAAAGAAATCACTATATAGGCTTAAACAGGCTTCATGCCAATTGCATATTAAATTTCATAATACTATTCTTTTATATGGTTTTATTGAGAATGTTGTGGATAAATGTATATATGTCAAGGTGTGGGGGAGCAAGTTTATTTTGTTAGTCCTATTTGTGAATGATATTTTACTTGCATGTAATAATATTGAGTTATTACATAAGACTAAAGATTATCTATCGCAAAACTTTGAGATGAAGGATATGGGTGAACCCTCTTATGTTATTGGTATAGAAATTCACAGAGACAGATCTCTCGCAGGATCCTGAGACTATCTCAAAATGCATACATTCAAAAGGTTTTGTATAGATTCCGAATGCAAGATTGCGCACCTAAAGATACACCTATCTCGAAAGGTGATAAATTTAATTTGGATCAATGTCCAAAGAGTGTTTCGGAAATAAAAGATATGAAAAATATTCCATCTGCTTATGTAGTTGGAAGTCTTATGTATGCGGTTATTCGCACAAGACCAGATCTTGCTTTTGCAGTAGAGATGTTGGGTAGGTATCAAAATAATCCCGGGATAGCTCACTGGAAAGCTGCCAAAAGGATAATGAGATACCAAAAAAGGACTAAATATTATAGGCTCATTTATAGCCATTCTGATCATTTGAAATTGGTTGGATATTTGGATTCGGATTCGGATTGGACCTGTTGCGAGGATATGAGAAAGTTTATTTCAAGATATGTTTTTGTATTTGCCGGAGGTGCAGTATCCTGGAGGTGTATGAAGCAAAATTTAATTGCATTCTCAACAATGAAAGCAGAATTTATAAGTTGCTACGAGTCATCTTCACAGGCATCCTGGTTAAGGGATTTTGTCACAGAACTTAAAGTAGTTGATCTCATATCAAACCCATTACTTATTTATTGTGACAATACATCTGCGATTGCATTTGCTAATAACAACAAAAGCGGGAGTCGATCAAAATACATCGATATAAAGTTCCTTAAAACTAAAGATCGTGTTCGTGATCACACGGTGGCTTTCGGACACATAAGAACGGAGTTTATGATTGCTGATTCTCTGACTAAAGCGATACCAATCATTTCATTCAAGGGTCATGTAAAGAGCATAGACTTATTAGTATTTAATGTTGTCATTCGTTTTGAGCATTATGTATGTTTTATGTCTAGACATATTTGGATGTTGGTAGTGTTAAAGACATGACTAATAAAGTCCGCACAATAAATTTAAGTCATGCGATTATTGTTAATTAAAGTAATAAAAGATTAGATTCCGAATAACTACTTCTAAAGTTACATGTACATGTTTGAAGATTCTAAAAGATAGAATATTTGCTCAGTTAAGTGCAACTATTTAATTTGGCCATAAAGTATAGTTGCAACCATGCTATATTTTTAATAGGATGATTAGAGTCAAGTGGGAGAATGTAAGCCATATCCTATTAAACTAAGTTTTGTGTATAAAATAAAGTAGTTTCTATAACTACTTGGTATCCATAACTCCTTGATGAAAGAGTTATATAAAAAATCATTTCCTACACATTTCAATACCCGTGAATTCAGATTGGTTTATTTTCCATCAAAAGATAAACTTTAAGATAATAAAACAGATAAGAAGAGAAGGATCAAAAAGGATAATTAGAGATTCTATTTCCGATCATGGCTGAAGGTACGTTCATGCATGTATTGCATATTCATGACATTATTAAATAAGTTAATCATGCTTTTAAATCTTACAAATTAAAGAGAGCTTAATGTAACTTAACCTGTAACAACTCCAATTTTGTATACCAAAAATTTGCTTTAAATATAGTGTATACTTGGAGTATTAATGTTTCTGGAAACAATTTAAGTATCTAATTTCTTACAATAATTACAAGAAGAAGCTTGTAGCTCATTGGTAATACCTTGCACTGCTGAACCAAGCCATCGGAGTTCAAATCCCATGCCCCACATTATTTTTGTATTTATTTTGTTTTATTTATTTTTTTGGAAGTCAACGGTAAAAAGGCCATAACTCCCAAAATATGTACTGGACAACAAAAAGTAAAAATACCAAGTTGTTCCTCAGGAAAACCCCCGGCCATTGGACCCTTGACTCGCCGACTCGGCGCCGCCGGCCGGCGACTCGGTCAGATGCCGCCGGCCGGACTTGGCCGGACGGCCGAGTCACCAACTGAGAAAAGTTGGGTCTTGACCTGGTCCACCCTCCTGCATACTTTAAATGCTTGGATCAGTTATCATTTGGCCAATAAATCCCTTTTAATCCTATGTTTAATGATTTTTAATGAATTTTTACAGTTTTTTAATATTTTTTTTTAATCCTAACCCTAACCCTAGCCTAGCCCTATATAAAGACCCCTACCCTCTACTATTTCACCTCACAACTCTAAGTCCACTCTCCCAAATTCTTGAGAACTCAGTACGAAGAGCGAGAAGCGAAGCGCTGCCGAAACTGACGACGGATTCCGGCGACCGGATCAGAACCTTCGCGACGTTTTCGACGCATCGACCACCATCACCTTCCCTAGCCCCCTTAGCTTGTCCAAACCCGTAAGTCCCACATCTTCTATCTCCCTTTTCTTTAAGGTAAAAATACGACTTTTTGGAATCCGACGGAAATCGGACAAACCGATTTCCGATTCGGTTTTTCTATAAATTTCCACTTGTCACCTAATACATAATACCTAAACTTATGTATGATGACTATTAATCACCTAGAAACCAATTTAAATAAAGTTACTCACATGAAATGATAGCTTCTTTACAATATCGTATTCTTTTCATAAAAATACCATAAAGTTTATTTTTCTTGTTCTAATTAATTACCTCACTCCTAAATAGGTTTATCTTGATCACTAAACTTGTAGAAACCAATTTGAATGAAATTTCACACATGAAATGATAACGTTTTCGAATACCGTATTCTTGCGCTTTAATACCTTCAAGTTTAATATATCTTGTTTAACCTCTAAACTTCATCAAAACTTAAAATAAGTCACGAGGTAAGGACCTACCTCTACACACACACAAATATGGCCCTAATTGATATATGTCAAAACATAGAATACGAAATTATAGGACTTTTCACTAAAATACCATATTCTTTATAATCTTTTCTTGAAAGCTTTCAGTTGTAAACATTTCTAAATAAAATCTTTTATAAAATGAAAGCACGATTGGTCATGGACATCGATCGTTTATCTAAACTGACTTTGTGGTGTCTAGGCTAGGCAAGTGAGCTTGGGTAACTTTAAAAGGCCCGTCTCACGATTCGTGAGCGGATCCCTCCCTCCTCACTTGTACTTACCTGGCCACAATTGGCGGTGAAGAGGCGATTTGAGGCTTCTAATGACTTATCGTTTAGACCTTAGAAATAGGCCAGTTGGCTTAGGAAACCCTAACAACTAAAATACGGAAAACTATACTCTTTTGCAAATAAATACCTTATATTTATAAAGCCGTTTTCCTAAATGAAAAGTATTTATAAAACCTAAGAAAAGTGCCGCTACAACCCACCTTTGGGGAACCCGTTAGGGATAGTACGGTTCATCGTGCACCCGCGGGCTAGTAGTGCGAGATTCAGACCTCCGCAAGGAGCATTCGGTCTCGAAAGGTTTAAAATACGACATTTAAGAAAAATGTGATTTTTGAAAATAAAATATTCATTTAAAAATTATTCATGCGTTAATATATATATAATTATCATTTAAACACTTATTTTGTTATAATATAAAGTTTCCACTTTTTCCTAAAATTCCGAGATTTAAAAGTTACATTAAAATACCATGAATTTCAAATAAAATATTTAATACTTTTATTAGGATATATTCACTAGAATAACACAAATAAAATTCACATTTATTATAACAATAAAGATGATTATTAGATACTTGAGCTGTATTTTGAAAACTATACAAAAGTACTTTTTACATAAAACCCCCTCAAGTTTCACAAATTACAATAAGGCCCCTAACTAATATTGAACTTCAAATTTATCTTTCTTTTAGTCTGACTCGGGTTAGAGTCTGACTAATTTCTGACTTGAATATGATTCAAGTCAATCTATATTCTTTTATATTCCAACACAACTTGAATACATGAATCCCTGAATCCAGTTAACAATATATTCCTTTTGACTGAATCAAACCATTGATATTCATCCATTATCCTGATATTCCATTTACCTGATTATACAGTTGCAACATGTTTACTGATATCATGGTTTTGGTCAGTCACTCAATTTACATATTCCAATACTACAATACTGTTAAAACACTACGGGGTTTAAAGGGGTAGATTGGTACTGAAGGTGTTAAAGATGGCACGAGGTGGTCAGATTAAGACACCTAACCTGAATCCTGTTGCTGTTGTACCGTGGCATAACGGTTCCTTGTACTTTCCTTTTGCCCTGATCTCTAGCATATAGAGATCCCCCTCGTATACACTGGCATCCTTCTGTACCAAACTACAAACAACAGCGTTAACTCAATATTCCATAATATTCAACAATGTAATAGTTTAGAAAATACTGTTACTCTGTCATTCTCATTCTTCTTATTCTTTGGGACTTACCGAGCGACCTGTTCGCTGACGACATTCTATTTCCTTCTTCTTTGAATGTCGTCAGGTGCGTTGGACCAAGCTGAGATCGAGCCCACCGGTGAAGATTTAGAGCAGTTCCAGGAAGACCCAGAGCTCTAGATATTGTACCTTGTTCTTTCCAGTATTTTTTTTTCTTTTCTGTTATGCCACTGTTTAGGCATTGCTTTTCATTTCAGTTGTATTTTCATTTCATGCATTGTACAAAGAATATTATTAATAAAAGTTGCTGTTATTTCAATATCATTTGTCTCTTGTGATTATTTTATATTGCTTAGCTACGCTTAGCGTATGTACTTCTGAGTACGTACGTAGCGGACCTCGTCACGTCCACTTCGCCGTACATTGGGAAGCGGGGCGTGACATAACCATCATACACTTTATAGTTAATTTCTGGATAAACTTGCAAAACATTGAAGGCTATGGAATTTTTTTGAGTTGATTGTGTTTTGTTGAGAATTACTCACTAGCCTGAAGCATCTGGTTCTTAGCTGGAAAGTGATTATTTTCTTATCTATACTCTTTATATATGTCAAGAAATGCACGCATCTTCATATATTGATTGATTTATGTTTAATGGTAGTAAAATTATAGCCTGGCTAATATTTTCTCTATTATCTCAGGTAAGCA
The DNA here is from genome assembly GCA_030015575.1 of Agapanthus africanus. NCBI lineage: Eukaryota > Viridiplantae > Streptophyta > Magnoliopsida > Asparagales > Amaryllidaceae > Agapanthus > Agapanthus africanus. The sequence continues at coordinate 12,749,213 of JASDDO010000001.1, forward strand.
AAGTATTGGCCAGGGCTGACATTGACAAAAAAGATCTGATGCATGAAGAGGTTACCGAAATTCATATATGATGAAGAGAAGACATTGGAGGTTAGACTATATATTTTTTCTGTAGCTTGTATTAGAATAATATATAAAGACAAGCTTTGCATCGAAAATGCGACTAGAACACAGCTATTTTTTTTGTTTCTTATACTTTGGATTCCCATTTTTGTGTTGTTTGCATCGACCATTATTGACTAAGTATTTTAGGTGGGACATATATTACACGCTGTCGAAAGTTCCTAGTGTTTTAGCATGTTAGAGCTACATTTCGGTTTCGTATAGTATATGGTTGCATGACAATTAGTTTTAATAGATGACATATAGCATCCTTCCTTATGTTTGATGTAAGATATTTGTATGCAGAAGTTTCAAAAGTACTGTAAGCTTCAGAATTTTTCATTTTTCTTTTAATATGTTAATTGAATATCAAATAAAATTTATTCAATATAAGTATAAAGTAACAACTCCAGATGAACTGGTTCAATACAAAGACATGTAAATTAATTTTAAACTAAAGATTGTGATTAACCCATATGAAAATGTATTAATATTTAACTAAATTTGTTGTATCCTTTGGCTACAAGTCTCCGTATCTTGTCCCTGCCTTTTCATTCTATCTATATTTGTCCATTTCATCTTGAATCGATATTCTATTTCTAAGCTACACTTAATATCATCATTACTAATTTCCCATCTTTTCTTCACGCATGTTTAACTTTGTTCTTTTTGAAGGGGGGAAAATCATTTTATTATGATCGTCATCATGTTTTATATTTTCTTTCATCAAAATTACATAAAACCCAAAGGGTTTTGGAACAAAAGATTGCGCAGCTAAATTCAGCCATTGATGGTGGTTCGACCGAGTTTCGAGCTGATGGTGGTGACAATGGAGCTCCGTCGGCTTCTGATGAAATCGAAGCTGCAATCTAGAAGCCGACCGGCTAGAAATAGAAGCCATAGGGGAACATTTCGATATACAAGCAATGTGTTCAGCAAAAGTTGCTTGTTTCAATTATGTGTTTTTGTGAGTGTGCATGCAAATATGATTGCATGGTGAAAACCCAATGGCTAAAAATTCTTTGTTCTGTTTTTTACCTTGAAAGAAAAGAGTTGAATTTGCTTCGCATGTTAAAATTTGCGAATGGTGATTCATTTGCCAACTTTTGTTTTTTCTTCCAGTTTTATAGTTCAGAATAGTTGAAATTAAATTTGAGCATTGTGTACATTAATTAATGGGAAGTTACAACTTGTCCTTATAAATTTCATACAATAATTGGAGGGAGAGGTACCTGCCCTTGATTTTAAGGCTGTGGGCCACAATATTGTTTGCAATTATTGTGACAATGGCAGACACCTCAAGGTGTCTAACGGTCAGGGCTGGCCCGGCCCGGGCGGGCCCGAGCGCTACATGGCAGGCCCGGACGGGCCCGACCAACTCCAAGGCCCGACCTGACGGGTCTGGGCCAGCCGTTGGCCGCCGGACGGCTAGGCCAGGCCCGGTCCGGCCAACCGACCAAATTTGAAATTGAATTTGGTCGTTTGGTCTTGGGGGTTTGGGGTGGGGGCGGTCGAATCCTTAGGATGGGGTTTTTTATGAATGGTGGTGGGTCCTTTAATAAATAAAGGAAATTTGAATTAAAGCGGAGATTGTAAAATTATCTAAAACCTACTTACTCAAAATTATATATTTCTATAGCCTTAATCCAAAACTCTATAAATATCTATTTACACTTTTCATTCTTCTCACAATTCACAACAACAAAATTTTCAATTTCCCAATCATTTTTTTTAATATCCGAGAAGTTTACTGTTAAAATTAGAATCATGCAATCTTCATTTCCGCGGTCTCAATTTTCACTTCAGTTTCACTAATTTGATTCTGCAATTTGGAATCAAAGTTTTTTTGTATTGATTATATATTTTTCTCATATATTTTTTATCATCACCCTTTCTATGTTACTAATATTTTTAATTAAGAATGTCAGGTTCTTCTTCACAAAGTAACAGAGGTGTTTCATCTTCATAGAGACATTCATTTCAAATCGATATGGATTCACAAGAGAGACGGAGATCAACTAATATACTGCAAACTAATTTTGATTCTTATTCTTCTAATTAAGAGATCTCTTCTACGTCATAAAATCATGTCCCTGAAGAAATTCCTGCTCCTACCGTTGCTGAAGTTAGAGCTTCTGCCCCTATAAAAGAGCCAAAACTTCTTATGTTTGGAAATATTTTATAGTACAAACAGTTGCAGGTAAAGGTGAGCGGGCAGTTTGTACTCACTGATAAGCAGATTTTACTTGTACCACTTCAGGTGGAACTACCCGTCTAAAAAGTCATTTAATCAAGCACGAAAAAGTAGATTCTCGGCAGATGACTTTAAGTATGTCGTCTAACTCTTTAAATAGTTTTTCTTATTCGCAAGATATTAATAGAAGAGAACTTGCAAGATATGTCATACATACTGAACAACCATTTGATTTTGCAGAAAACGAAAAATTCGATACATTGGTAAAAATACATATAATCCAACATTTCAAAGAGTACCCGGAACAACACTTAGAAGTGATGTTTTAAAATTTATCATGATGGTAAAGTCAATTTGATTAATATTTTTGCAAATCTTAAAAGTAAAATTGCATTAACTTCTGATTTTTTGACTACAAAATGGGGCATGAGTTATATTTGTGTTACTACATATTTCATTGATAATTATTGGTTTTTACATAAAAGAATTATTGGTTTTTAAAAAAGGGAGCATCCACATGGTGGAAATAATATAAGTAATTGTATTTTGACTACTGTACATGATTATAATATTCAAAATAAAATATTTTCTGTTAGTTTTGATAATACTACTAATAATAATTCTGCTATAACAATTTTAAAAAATAATTTAAATTCTATTTTGAATGGAGAATTCTGTTATCAAAGATGTACATGTTATGTTTGAAATTTAATTGTGCGTGATGGTCTTAATATAATTGATCATCATTTAGCGAAACTTAAAAATGCAATGATATTTATTGAAACCTTTGGACCCCGAAAATAAACTTTTAAGCAAATTTGTACCCAGTTAAATTTAAAATTTAGATCTTTCAAATTCAACATTCCAACCAGGTGAAATTCCACTTATGAAATGATGAAATGTGTTTTAAAATATCGAGAGCCCATCACTTTATTTTATGAGGAACAAATGCCTAGAGAATTATGATTGGTTTGTTCGTAAATATGTTTTGAAATTTTTAGAACAATTATTTTATATTAGTAAGATTATTAATGAGCCTGTAATTGACCATGAAAGTGCATTTGTTAGTATATTACATAGCATACTTACGAAATTGAATAAATATTGGCGAAAAGTTCCTGCATTGTTTTGTTTAGCTTCTGTTTTTTTTATCCTAGACTTAAAAATGTTAAGTTATTTTTTTATTAGATAGATACTATGAAAACTTAGGTACTGATATGGGAGATTATAAAAATATTTTAGATTCTTATTTGAATGAATTATATGCCATATATGATGCACAATACGGTCAAAATAGAACTTCTTCTTTATTTTTCTCTTCACAGCAAACTTCCAAAAAAGGAATATTTCAGTTTTTGCCGCAGAAAAAACAAAAAAACAACTGCTTCTACTTCTTCCACTTATAATGAGTTTACAATGTATTTGCAAGCTGATTTCAGTAATTTTCTCACCGCAGATCAAATAGATAATCTTGATATTTTGGATTAGTGGAAAACACATGGACACATGTATCCTGTACTTTCTGCCATGGCTCGTGCTTTACTAACAACTCCAGTGTCCACAGTAGTTTTGGAGTCTTCTTTTAGTGCAGATAATAGGGTTCTGAGCAACAAGAGAACGAGGCAGTCAGATGACGCATTGGAGATCGCAGTGTGCCAAAAATATTAGTTCGATGCAGAAGTTAGACAACAAAACGTTAACAGCATTGAAGACCCCGATACCGATGAAAATTAAAGACCGATAGGAGCTCACCAGTTAGTTTTTTTTATTGAATTGTATTTTTAATTTTTTTTGCAATTGTATGAGGGGAGGTTTGCTAACTTATGTCCTCCCTCTCGAAAAAAATTTTAATCAATAAAATATCTAGGTTTGCTCTGGGACCTACACGAAATTCAGGTTAAAAAAGTTTCCAAAAAAATTCATGTATGTAAAAATTTGCTTTAATTTTTTTTTTAAAAAATCAATTTTTTAAAATGGGTCAGCCAAGTCTGGTCGGGCCGGGCCCGACCCAAGCCGGGCCACGGGCCCGACCCAAGCCGGGCCACGGGCTGGGTTCAGGTTTGGGGGCTTCGGGCCGGGCCTAAACCCGGTTAACTCAGATCAGGCCCGGCCCGAAGACCACCTGTCACGACCCGGAAATAGCACGTGACTGGCACCTGAATCATGTGAAGTCTATAGGACCCCACCTAATTCAAGTAAGCCAAAAGCCCATAAATCTAAACCATTTAAAAGGAGAAGTGAAGGAAAAATTATTTAAAGCAAGTGATTTTAACCAAGTAAGTGGCATTAAACATTTAAAGGCAACATCATATTTTCTCGAAAAATTCGGCAGAGTCTTATTTGTAAATACTGGCCCCAAACGGATACAGCACATGAAATACATATAAATGATGAATAAGGCATCCCCAAGCGAGAGCTATCTCTTCGCCAATTGGCGGATACAACCACGTAAGACATATAATATACAACACCGCATAGCGAGGATTCAAAACTCAGAAAGAAAACCAATATCCTCAAGAAAACCAGAAAACCATAATAATACAAGCGCGCGACTCTAAGGTTGAAAGAATATACACTGGTCTTCTAAGTCTATCAATAATACAAGTCTGGTTGATGGAGTTTACTAGATACAACTGAAATAAATAAAGTGTACGACGGTAGTCACGATGCAAGTGAACCCACCTACCAAAGCAATCACCCGGAAGGAAGCAGTGTGCCAGCAAGCCGCAATGAAACCTGTACGGCCAAACCTGCAAGAAACTGTGGCACAATAGGGGTGAGTTTCCAACTCGTAAGTAGAAAACATCACCGAGAAGAAATCACATGTATGACTCTCTCCTAGGTCAAACAATAATATATACTCTAAATATAACATGAAGCATCTAATAAAGGCAAGGTAAACATCTAACATATGTGTAATACCAAGTGCTCGTGTCAGTGCCTCAGGTAGCAACATATCACATATATAATGTATGAATGCATGAAAATAGAATACATCTAAATGAGAAAAACTGTTTTCATATCTCAGTGAGATTTTTTTGTATAAAAACCGAAATATCATCAATGAAATCAATAAAGAATCCGTGTCAAGTATCGACACAAAATATATATCCCAATATCTCAATATCTCAGTATCTCGGGCTCCGCATGAACAGGATCGGCCCATGGGCTCCACATGATCAGGATCAGCTCATATCATCAAATCTCATATCTCAATATCTCGGGCTCCGCATGAACAGGATTGGCCCATAACCATCTCAAATCTCACTATCTCAATATCTCGGGCTCCGCATGAACAGGATCGGCCCGTAACTATCTCAAAATCGAGAAAATATCATATCAAGGAAAACCGCATCTTTCTCTTTAAAACAATCATGAGTTTATAAACACTTACATGCGGTTTCCCAAATCCAGAAATCTCATAAAAGAACCGAAATCTCAAAATCACGAGTCAGTGAACAGTGAATATCGACATAAAACTCCATGATATCGCATGACAAAAGAATACATATTCATGCATGGTATTTAAGCAAAAAATGCAATATTTAAACTAGTATAGTAATTAGATATCGGAACTATCTACAAGCAGTTATATCCATGAAGTAATATTTTCTAGAGTGTACGTGACATGGAAATTACCGATGATGATATGTGTGTGCTGGCAAGCAAGTGTACGTGGAGCATACGCATCATCGATAATTGTGCTGGTGTCCTGACAGCATGGGTTCATAATAACTGATGAAAACGCAATTTAGCATGCAATGCGATGCGAACAACAAGAATATACGGGAAACGAATAGTAAACGCAACATATAAGCATATACACTTATAAGTACGAGTCATATAATTTTGGCATTTGACATAGCACAAATCGTGGTTTTTAGAAAATAGGGGCTACGATGTTTTTAAGAAAAGGTATGTCCTTTGAAATGTCCGTAGTACCCCTCGGCCTGTCTTTAAAATACTTACGATTCGTTAGTTTGAAAATAAGTATGACTCGAGCCCAATCTAACATCTAACTGATAACTACAGGACTAAACTAAGAGACTAATCGAAAGGGGTAAGAAAAATCCACCTAAGTCCGAGTCGATATATCTAGTAGTCGGTGATCCCGCCTCAATAGCGTCACGTACGATAAAATATATAATATGACATTCTCAAATCAAAAGTGTGGATCAATCATCATATTTATACTTTGTACGGTAAAATCCATCGTACGGCATCCCAAACATGGGGTACGGGTCAAATATCACATTTCTCTCATTATCATATGGCATCGTTATCATAATGTTCTGAGTTAGGGGTACTGATCTAAGGTCTAATACATTCCGATACCATCAATATATATCCGTGTGTGTATGAAAACAAATCGCCGAACGATCCACTCATATATCATGTCGTATATCATAACACGACCCAATTCACATCACCGATCTCACGGTCATGCCCAATCCCATCGACTCACCTTCAATTATCAAATATCCTCATCATCCGTGTATACGTATACGTATACGTGTGTGTGTGTGTGTATATGTATGTATATATATATATATGCACAAACGCATCCACGTACACACACACACACATGACCATATACACCCCAAACATATCATGTGTGTGCATGTGTGTGTGTAACAACTATACTTTAGGGTTTAGCGACTAAGAACTAAACTAAAGCATTAACTATCAATTACGCTAAAACTAACACATGATCTCCTAAAGCCTTTCTTACTAATTACTAACGTCTCACAATACACATATATTTATATACACATATACGTAGACTACACTACGAAGCTGCGAGGGTGTTATACGCCATCCACCCGATTTCCCCCGTAGATATATATCTACTCACCTGGACGCCTCGGCTAATCTGATCCGATTTCAGCTCTGTCATTCCGCGCCGTGTCCAACGCCTCTGCACCGGATCCTAAAAACGTACACAAGGAAATAAGAGAATAAATACACGAATAGTCGCGGAACAAACGACACAAGTCAACCACGCGCACAATAAGTCATGCACACACTTAGTGCACAAACGTACTCGCGATAACGCCACAAACCCCGATTAGGGTCGCAATACGCGACCACAACTATGCCTAAAACCCAATTGCGCATTCACAATACTCAAATATTATATGAATTAGGTTGTAGTTCAATTCAACCTCAAACCTAAATAAAATCGATTTATTCAAAAAAAACTAGTAAGCATCCATTATCCGATTTAGTACAAAACTTGATATTTTAACAATTCTAGTGGCCACAATACTCACTAAATATCTTAGTTAGGTCACTCTCATACTAATTATATTTTAAACTCACCTCTTAACCTTAATCACAAAAAATCTAGTTTGCAAAATTATCTAATTTGGACAATTTTTAAATAACAATTAGCAACTAGCTTATGTTTTACATGCTTTAATGTGTTAAACTATATCTCACAACCACAATCAAATGATCAAAACCCCTAACTTGATCCAAACCCAAATCTTGAATTTTTAAGTTAGCAACTAGAACCAAGTTAACACTTATATATGCTAGGTTAAAGCAATTTAAACAACAAATTCATTATAAGGTTAAGATTTATACCTCCCAAATTTTGAGATCTAGCATGAATTTTAGCCTCCCAAATTGCCATCTTGCTCCTTGATTCATGCAACCTTGGGCCAAGGAAAAATGAGTAGATATTAGATTAGGGATTTGTGTGAGATTGTATGGATTTTTGATGCATTTTTGAGTGAAATTTTGGTGTGAAATGGTGTGGGGAAATGAGGGGGCTGCTGCTGGAATTGGATAGGGGCTCGGCCAAGTGTGGGATGAAGGAAGAGAGAGGGGGGGGAAGTGTGTGGGAGTGTGAAGTCAAACCAAGAAAAAAAACCCATACCTCATTATTTAACTCATTGCTTGTTTTCTATTTCTTTTGAATTTTTAAAAAGAGAATGAGGTGTGAATTTGTGAAGGGAGAGGGGAGGGATGCCACACTAGGCTCAGCCAAGACTTGGTAATGGGTGTGTGTGTGTGAGTGTAAGTGAGTGAGTGAGTGGGTGCACACACAAGAAGATAAACACCAAACCTCAATTTCTATTTAATTTATTTTCACAATTTAAGCCTTTTTCTTTTATATTTTCTAAAACCATCTTGACAACTTCTTTTCATTTCAAAAACCACATGTTACAATTTGGTTTAATGTGTCATGATACACTAAACTTGTATTAACCCATTCTAATTTGTAATTAACTCTAATTTAGTATATAAGTGTATAATTAAAACAATAATTAAAAATAATTAATTACGGAAAAATATTTAAGTAAACTAACAATCTATAAGGGACCAAATAAATATCAATGCTAGCCATTACATAGATAAAATAGGTATATTTAAGTCTATGTTGAAAAAAATAATTATTTCCTGGTTTTTACGGAAAACACCAGTTATTTTACCGATTATCAGAAATTTCACCTAAACGATTTTCAAAACATTACACCACCAAACCAGGCTGGCATCGGGAGGGGCCGGCCCGACCCGATAGACACCCTGACAGGCAGCAAAACCTCAAGGCAACTGCCAAACTTTTGCAACACCACATTTGAAAAGTTGGCGGTAACATTTTCCATGCGTGTGGTATGTTAAATTCCATATTGTTTTTCAGAACCGTTCTACGTCTTTAATTTGATAAAGTCGACCTGAACATATAATAAGAAATAGAGTAAAAGGCAACCATCTTCCTACTGATAAAATAGGTCGTGGATTTATACAGTTGATATCGATATGTAAAGTGTCAGGCTACGTAGATTGTCAATAAACTATAAATTAAATTATATGTTGTCACGCCCCGCTTCCTAAAATTCATAAATACAGAAACGTAACAAAACCAGCCATGCTACCTACGGTAAGAAAATATCCTTCCATAGTCATATTACAGCTGTCAATCAAGTATCAAGAACAGAAAATAAATATCTATCTATCATGTCCAAACTACCAGAATAAATAATAACGAGAAAGGTATCGGAAGCAAAAAGATCCAAGATAATAAAAGAAATAATATCCTAGACTCGTCCCTTATGGGATCACAACGATAAAACGATAAGTCCAGAATTAGAAAATAAATCTAAAGCATCACTAAACTAAATAAGCGGAAATATCTTCACTGCTCGGCAATCCTGTCAAAGCATTCCTGATTCTCCTGTGATATGGTCAAAGGATATGGGTCATGTAAAGCCCAGACGTCCGTGCGTCATAAATATCATAATAATAGCATAAATATTAAATGATATATTATGTCATATGCAAGAATGAAATATCATGAGTATAAACAATAATCAATATCAATACATGTGATGCAACAAGCAAGATATCAATATCAATCATATCATGTGTATCAAAGGGTCAATGTCGCTATATTATCTATCCTAAAGATATTTGAAATCAATCAATGAAATACTCAATATAACTCAATAGTATCCCGTGCGTGCCCGGGACTACAGTCATGATTCTCGGGACTGAATCCGAAACGTGCCGCTAGGCAGTAAAACAATGTCATGTATAAATGAATGATGTCAGCATCATCATTCCGGAGCCCGAATCTCGTATCGACTGATCGGTCTCTGGAAAATAACGAATTGTTGAGTTACAAGTCGGGTTTCATTCCTAATTTCCCCTTTTCCCCCAAGTTTAAAGTTCATGTCAAGTAACAATATAATATCTACCTAATACGAACACAGGAACAAGAAGGTACAAGATACGTCTATCAGGACAACAGGAATACATCCATCAAGACAATAGGTCAATTCAATCAAGTCCAGCCAGGATTGTTGGCATTAGTAAATATTACGGCAAATAGGTACTAGCATGATAACGGTAACAGTAACATGATGACATGGTACAATTCATGAATAAGTGTACAGGCATGTCAAGAGTGATGTATCAGTCACGTAAGTGGGTATATCTCATTCACAAAAAACAACAAGTCATGATGTATAGAATCCAATGATAGTCATAACAATATCAAGATAAGTGTTAACTGATATAATTGTATCAACTATTACGTGTTCATGGATTTGGTATAACCGTATTTAAAATAGTATTTTGTCACGATTATCATTAAATACTATTAATTAAATATCTTTATTATATTTTACTTATTAAATTTAAGTCTTAGTTATTAAATAGTCAATGATATGAAATGAAATGATAAACAAGATGATCGCATGAAATGATAGATTAATATTACGTCAATATATGTAGGTATATGGTAATTATAGTATGTTAAATCAAATATTATGACTAGATCAAGGTTGTTGACATATCGTGATTCAGATACCGATATATCATTAAACAGGGTTTATGATCAATTTAATTACAAAACATTAATAATAATAATATTGTTACGCCAAATATGATCCGGCCGTAACTAGCATGTAGTAAGTATTTAGAAATACTTGACTCGGGGATCCACGAGTGCGCGGCAAGAACGCGAGAAACGACAGAAAATCTCCATTGGGGCATTTTTTAGAACACCTCGCGCGCAAATCGAATTGCCGGAACGAAGATCCGAAGACACAAAAATGATCGTTGCGCTCTCGCGGACTTGGGCCAAACCTTGGAGCCTCAATTCGTGGCCCAGAATGGCGTTGAATGGCTATCGCAGTCGAGAATTTCGGTGTCGTCGAGATTACTGTTGCGACTGCTGCTGTTGCGTGGATAACCCGACGACAGTGGCAGCGACAGAGGTTGAAGAAGGAGGCAGCACCAAAGAAGAGGGTGGAGGTTGAGGAGGCAATGTGAGTCTCGAGCACGAACACGAAGAAGATGATGAAGAAGATGATGATGATGGCAGCCGGCAGTGGAGGCGGTGGCTATGAGGGCAGTAGGGTTGAAGTTATGGTCGGGACGAGGGTGAAGGAAATTGGAATCCTCGGTTTGGTGAAGGTGATGGAGTCGAGAAGGGGTGAGGAAGGTGGCAATGGTGAAGACAAAGAAGAAGAAGAAGAAGAAGAAGAAGAAGAAGAAGGTGGCTGCGGTGAGGCGTGAGTGTTGGCTTGGTGGATGCGCTGGTGAAGGAGTAGGCTCGGTTTATTTTTTAAGAAGAAGAAGAAATATCATGAGGGGGAGAGAATATATGATAATGATGTGATGATTGATTAAATGTGGAAGAGAGAGAGAGAGAGAAAATCAGTTAGGAATATATTATTATAAATTAGGTTAAAGATTATATAATATAGTTGCCTGAATAGTTGCCTGAAAACTGTTGTTGTAAGACAACTCCACCAAAAGTAGATGATCCTCCCAAGACCCCTTGAAGTCCAACATACATGCTCTCACATATCCTCAAGAGTTTGGATCGTTCTCTCCGACTGACCATCAGTTTGAGGATGATAAGCTGTGCTAAACTTCAATCGAGTCCCCAAACTTTCCTGTAAACTCCTCCAGAAGTGTGATAAGAACCGAGTGTCCCGATCGGACACGATGCTCACCGGTACTCCATGCAATCTTACAATCTCCTGCATGTACCGCTCTGCCAAAGTCTCTGTTGATTGACCAACCCGAAAAGGAATAAAGTGAGCTGCCTTGGTCAATCGGTCAACAATTACCCATACTGCATTGTTGCCTTTTGGACTCCGCGGTAAAGCCGCCACGAAATCCATGGTTATATGTTCCCACTTCCACTGAGGAATCGGAAGTGGTTGCAATAAACCAGCAACCCTTTGATGTTCAGCCTTAACTTGCTGACACACCAAGCACTTTGCCACAAAGCGAGCAATCTCCCGTTTCATGCCTTCCCACCAGAAATGCTGTCGAATATCTCGGTACATCTTTGTGCCTCCTGGATGTACAGAATAAGCTGAACTGTGTGCCTCCTTCATAAGCTCTTCATGAACATCACCCTTTGGCACACACAAACGGCTACCATACCTCAACGAACCATCTTCGTGGATCAATAAATCTGTTCGTAGCCCGGCTTCAACCTGCTCTCGAAACTTTTGCAGTCTAGGATCCTGCGATTGAGCTGCTTTAATATTCTCGATCAAAGACGAATGTACTTGCAGCTGCAACAACTGTCCCGTAGAACGCGGTAGCACAACCTCCAAGTCAAATCTTCGAAAATCTGCGACGATCTCCTTCTGCGTAGTTAACACCTGAATTACTGGTAACCGACTAAGCGCATCCGGCACAACATTAACCTTCCCCGGATGGTACTTAAGATCAAGATCGTAGTCAGCCATCAGCTCCAACCATCTACGCTGCCTCATGTTAAGCTCCTTCTGTGTGAACACATACTTCAAGCTCTTATGATCTGTAAAAACTTTGACTCTTTCGCCCAAAACATAGTGTCTCCAAATCTTCAAAGCGAAAATCACAGCCGCAAGCTCCAAGTCATGAGTTGGATAATTCTTCTCATGGGTCTTCAACTGTCTCGATGCGTATGCTACAACCTTCCCATGCTGCATCAAAACACATCCCAATCCTTTCCCAGATGCGTCGCTGTGAATCACCAATCCTCCGGAATTGTCTGGCACGGTCAGAATAGGGGCGGTTATCAACTTCTGCTTCAACGTCTCGAAAGCTAACGCACACTTATCCGCCCATACAAAAGGTACCTTCTTGCGCGTAAGCTTGGTCAACGGCTCTGCCAGACGAGCAAAGTTCTCCACAAATCTCCTGTAGTATCCGGCTAATCCAAGGAAACTTCTTATCTCGGCAACATTCTTTGGAATAGGCCAATCTCGAACTGCTGCAATCTTTTCTGGATCGACGGCAATGCCATCGCCAGACACAACATGCCCCAAAAACCTTACTTCCTCCAGCCAAAACTCGCACTTACTCATCTTCGCATACAATTTCTCCTGTCTCAACGTCTGCAGTGCGATCTTCAAATGCTCAGCATGCTCTTCAAAACTCTTCGAGTAAACCAGAATATCGTCAATGAATACCACAATGAACTGATCCAAGAACGGTGAAAAGATTCGGTTCATCAAGTCCATAAATACTGCCGGCGCATTCGTTACTCCGAAGGGCATCACTAAGTACTCGTAATGTCCATACCGAGTTCGGAACGCCGTCTTGCAAATATCTTCTGTTTTCACTCGGACCTGATGATATCCGGATCGTAAATCCAGCTTCGAGAATACCCTCGCACCACTAAGCTGCTCAAAAAGTTCTCCAATGCGAGAGATCGGGTACTTGTTCTTGATAGCCACCCGGTTTAATTCTCGATAGTCGATGCACATCCTTCTTGTGCCATCCTTCTTCTTTACTAGAAGAACTTGAGCTCCCCAAGGCGAGTTACTGCTTCGAATCCAACCCTTTTCAAGCAATTCAGCAACATGTTTCTTTACTTCTTCCAACTCTACTGGCGCCATTGGATAATACGCTTTAGATACTGGCGCTGCACCAGGAATAAGATCAATTGCGAACTCCACGTCTTGCTTTGGCGGTAAACCCGATATATCTTCAAACACGTCCATAAAATCACGAACAACAGCCGGCTCTTCACTTTCATCACTTCCATTGATGCAAGAATATTATTTGTCGGCCTAGCCCTAAACTCGATTGGCCCGACAGAAAAACTCCCCTTCATCCCAGATAAACTCTGCTGCTCTCGGCTGCCGCAAGTACTTGTGAGAAAGTGGTCAAACCCAGGGAGACAATCTGCCTCTGGATGTCCACGTCCAGGCTGCGCATGAACCTCCGTGCCCTGTCTACATCGTTGGCAACTAAAGGTCCAGCGAAACTACTGAGTCTCGTCCATTCTGCTGCATGCACATCTACGGGTGCTCTCTTCTGCTTTAGTCCGATGAACTTCTCTTCCATTTCCTCCCGTGCAGTCCGCGGGAAGAACTTCTCCAGGAAACTCTTCGAAAAATCCGCCCACTTGATCGGCTTGGGCAAACGTTTCTCTTCTACAAGCCACCATTCTCGGGCGTAATCCACTAACTGAATGCGTACCACATCAACTCTTTCTCATCTGGAATCTGTGCCGAAATAAGCAAATTCTCTGCGTCAACTAGCCACTGCTCTGTTGGCAACGGCTCCTCCAATCCAGTAAATGTATACGGACCCAAACATCTGAAATCTGCTACTGTCCCTACTCGGTCAACTGGCTTAGCTCCAACATTGTTCACAGACTGCTGAACGATCTGCAAACCTTCCTGAAACGATTCCGCTTGCTGCTGGATCAGCTCGGTCTGTTTCTTTTGATTCTCCAGCATTCCCCTTATCACTCTAAGCATGGCGGCTTCGTCGACACGCCTTGGTACGTCTTCAAATTCTTACCGGCCATATTCCTGAACTCAAAACACCCAACATTAGCATGATGATAGATTCTGAATATAGATCAAGGCTAGAACTCCAAGATACTTAAATAGAGTGTCGCATTGTAACTATGCCGCGGTATCATAGCCACAATTACATAACTCTACCCAAGTCGCCTAAGTCCTAGAGATAACAAGGAATCAGGTTTCGAGTCGATATGTAAAGGAAGTTTGCACATCGTAAAAGATATAATCAGGAAGAATGTGATTCAAGAATGGTAAACGGTAAGGTGGCAGGACATGTTTCCTAAACACGGGTATTCTGATTCGTGTATTGGGTACAACACCCAACTACAAAAGAATCAACCCGACTAGCCTATGGCTCCGATACCAAAAGAACCATGTCACGCCCCGCTTCCCAAAGTACGCTAAAGTGGGCACGTGACATAGCCAACCATGCTACCTGTGGATAGGAAAAATCCTTCCACAGTCACATTACGGCTGTGGAGATATCAAGAACAGGAAAGTAAACTAACTACCTAGTACATGTCCATAAGCCAGAGTAAAAGAATCAAGAGATAACAATATGCGGAAGCCAAAAGATACAATAAATGAAACACCTGGAGTGAAACTACGTACCGACATGAACCTCACCGCTCGTCTAACAGCGGCAAAACTCCTAATCAGTCTGCAGTAAGGTAGAAGAATCTGGACCATGCAAAACCCAGACGTCAGCGCGTCAAGTCATCAAGTAATAACATAGTAAACAGGCAATGCGAATATAAACATGAATAAAGCAAGGGTAACAATAATACAAATCAGAGCAGTACAGGGTAGTGTGCAGTGGGTAAACTGGATTGTTCTATCAGGTTCTCTGTTCTAAAGTCTTTGAAATCAAATTGATGAATCATCGATGTAACTCAATAGTATCCCGTGCATGCCCGGGACCACGGTCAAGACCCTCGGGGCTGAATCCGAGACGTGCCGCTAGGCAGTAACAGGTAGCAGGATGGGCGAGTGATGTCAGCATCATCACTCCGAGGCTGGCCTAGCCCGTAAGACTGATCAAAACAGGTATCGAACTGTTGAGTTACAAGTCAGGTTTCACCTTTGATTTCCCCATACCCCCAAGTTATGTATGTCAAGTCAGGTATTCAGTAGTCAAGAACTAATGCCAACACAGGATCAGGTAAAAGCAGGTTTGTCTGGATAGACAACAGGAACGGTCCATGAGGACTACATGTTATGTTTGTTGGCATTAGACACAAGATCAGGTAACAGGTAAAGCCATGGTACATCAGGTCAAGCCAGGTAATGTATAAAGGTGTCATGTCATGTCAGGAGTGTACGGTACCATGTCATGTCAAGTAGGAAGTGTAACAGGTCATGTCAGGAAGCACAAGATGTCATGTGGGTGCTCATAATCAAACTAACATAAGCATGTGTATAAATAAACAAGCATGAGTACTATCAGAACAATAAACTGGAACATGTAATATGATATGCAAATAGATATAATTTCAAGGATATGGATGCACAGTTATCGATTAGGGTTACATTTATAGTTTCAATATTAATTAGGACGCAATTTATTAAACATGGAGTGTTAATATCACATTATTATGTAGTAATGTGATCTATGGATGAAATTATATGTATCTTAAATGCGATGGATGCAAACGGGTATCCGAAAAGTTATAAAACTATAAAATGGTAATGTGGGATGTACAACTAAGCAATATGTGATATAAATATTGATATAATAATATTAATATGGATAGCATATTCAAAGCGATTAATAACTATAAAAGTGGTATTGATTAACCATGCACAAGAAAGTTCCGTTCAGAAATTCAGCGTCATCCTAATTTGTAAAATAGGTTAAAAAATAACAAACGTTCTCCAAAAGGGACGTGTCTTATACCAAAACAAAGATAATTCAATAAGGTTTTCAGTTTTATAAGTATAAGCATCTCAGGTTGTCCCTACAAAAAGTTATGAACATTCGAAGATGAAAGTTTGCTGCTGGAATTTTCCTGGACAGCAGTTTGGAGACATTTTAATTTGCATTTTACGTTATTTAAACAATTTATTTTGCAAGTAAATATTTCATAGAGTTATATTATTTTGAGTTAGCTTCGTAACGAACTAAAGAACGTATACTAATAATTTTTCTATAATTTATAATGAATTTTATACGGTAAGGTGTACAGTAAATTTCAGATTTATCGTATCCGCTTTTTCAACGACGTTTCATGTGTAAACTATAATATTTTAAATATATAATATCATAAAATGCAGACTATAAACTAATTAAAGATAATAATAAGAAATATTACGACGATGTATATTTTAATTGATATGGATGCAGTATAATGTAATCTAGTATGTCACAAGATAAGTTTTCATGATCTAGATTTAATATGATATAAACGGATGCAAACGGAAAATCGAAACGTTATAAAATTAAATATGGGGCACTAGATTTAAACTATAGGTATGGTATTTATTTAAATAGGTATAAAATGAATTATATAGCATGTAGCAAGATTAACTTGCCTCGATGGGTCGCGAATCGGGAAAACGGAACGTTAACCGTCGGCGGGGAAAACTCGCGACGGGCGCACGGTTCACGGAATGAACCCAAACGACGAACAAAGGAACCACACGGGTCGGGATACCTCGCTGGAACGTCGAGAAGCGTCACCGGCACGACGGAATTCCGGCAACAAAAGAACAGTTAAAAAAAATGAGAAACGAGACATGAAGCAAGAAGAGAAAGAATGATAAGGAGAAGTACGAGAGAATATATGAGAGAGAGAGAGAAATAGTGGAGAGAGAGAGAGAGCTGCAGGTGGGGGCCCACGGAATTAAAAGCAACACGATTGGCTAAAGGGGGATCGTTAGTTAGGGATAAATATTAATTAAAGATTCAAAACATTTTAAGGAACAGCAGGATATATATATAGGTTAATTTAAAATTTTAAAAGATAGGTAATGAACAGTAAGATATCAGGTAAGTTAGAAAAATATATGCGATGGTTTAAATATATTAAAATCTGAGATTTTGGCGCAAAGTAAAATATTTTCAAATCGCGCCCGGGTCGGGTCCAAAAATTTGAAATTGAAATAATAGAATTTTAGGCGGGATCCAAAATTTAAAATGAAGTGTTTTATGATCAAAAAGTATACCCCCAAAACGGACACACGTACGTGCACGTAGCCGTCCAAACTCGCCCGTTTCACTGAACGGGACGAGAACACGATGCACGGACGCTACAACAGGGTTTGGGGTGTCAAGTAGGCCAAGATGAATATTTTTAATTTTATTTTAGATGCCAAAAATTGTTATATGCAGAAATTAATTTCCGGGTAGAATTTACAATAATTAACCATCAAGCAAGATAAATGAAATAAGTGCCACACTACGTTCGAACGGTAACTGAAAATAGTAGCATTGGGCTCGGGTGTTACAGAATCTGTAGGGTGTTTTTCGTCACCCCATTGAGATGGGAATACGCACGCGCTTGTCAGGCGTATTACAGATTCCCCCTGCCTAGGGTAGGCGGGGGTTTATTGATTGTGGGGATCCGAATCTCCGGCAGCCGCGGACTAAGCTGCCGTTAATTACCCCTCGCCTTTGGGGCGAGGGAACCTCCGATTAACGGGTTAAACCGGTCATGCGAACTCAATGTGCAGTGTACGTGTGTGTTGTTTTGGAAGGGGTTTTTGGATATATCGGAAGCCACGCAGAGTTTTCACGGAGGTCCCGCTACCCGGATAGCCGGCTGGGGGTCAAGGGGGCTAGCAGCCCCCTTGCGGGGTGCGGGGCAGCGCCCCGGCCCAAAATTGTTTTGGGAGGGAGAGTGTTGTAGAGTATGTGTATGTGTAGAAAGATTGACCAGATTCCATTTCCTGGGTTGCAACTATTTCATTGCAAAGAATTCCGTTCTTACAGGTAAATGCTCAATATCCAAGTAGGCTTACAAATTTGATATGTATACATATATATATATATATACATGTATATATATAAAGGGGGGAAAAGACATCCAAAGGATGCGTGGGGCCAGCGCTTTGAGCGCAAGAGCGCTAGCGCGCCACGTGTCGGCGTATAGGGGCCATGTGGGGGCTTTGCGCTTGACCGCCACGTGTCGGCACGTGGGCGCTTTGCGCTTGGGCACTGGGCGCTCGAGCGCCAGCGCGCCACGTGTCGGCACGTGGGCGCTTTGCGCTTGGGCGCAGGGCGCTCGAGCGCCAACGCGCCACGTGTCGGCACGTAGGCGCTTGAGCGCTTGGGCGCCGGCGAGAAAAAGGGGGCTTTTAGTCCCAGAACCAGAAGCTATGCTTCAGAAAGGAAATATTTATTATATATATGTGTGTGTGTGTGTGTGTGTGTGTGTGTGTGTGTGTGTGTGTATGGAGTTAAACTCCTAGGATGTTTTGAAGCTGATGAAGGGCTTCTCCCCTTGAGCCCTAGTTCTTCCCCAAAGTGGGGTTTCTGGAGATGAGTCTCCTTCTTCTTCCTTTGTTTGGCCGAATCTTGAAGATCAAGAGATGTGAGATTTTAAAGATCTCTTCTTTTTAAAATCCAATGACAGATCCAAGTTCCCCTTTATGGGTTTTGTGGTGAAAAACTATTTAGTTTTGGAAAAGGAAGAGTAAAACTCTTTATTTAATTCAAAAGAAAGAAGAAAGTTTGGAACCCTCAGAAAGGGGAAAGAAGCACAAACCCTAGGTTTTTTTGAGAGAATGGAAAAAGTGTTCTTTATTCATCATCATGTTGCCTTTTATAGCCTTACATATTTATATATAGCCCCTTGGGCTTCACAAAATAGCATTTTGCCTATCCCATGGCTCATGTGCCATTTCATTTTTGCACATAAGCCATGGGCTTACAAAATATTGGCTTTATGCCCATTTTGCATACATTCATGTATAAAAAACTGCATAAAAATTATTTATTACATGATTTTGTTGTTGGCATGGGGAGGCTGGCTGCGGGCTCGACTTGGGCATGGGCCCGCTTGACCTGGGCTTGGGCCCACCTAGCTTGGGGGTTGACCTTGACTTTGACTCGGTCAACCGGGGTGCAAATTTTTACCCCAACAACATCGTGGGCTTTGGTAATCCGTAGTTTAAGGCTCCGTCAATAAAACCACAGACCAACGGCAATGGATATATAGTTACGTCTTTTAATGACCATCTCGTGCCACTTTTAACACATTCCCTACCGGTCTACCACTTTAAAAACCCCGTAATATATTATGTATTGTTTTGTTTAATAGATGTAGGACTTGCCGAAACCATGATATCATGTAAACGGAATGGATATAAATGGATAGTCATGTAATCAGAGTGTATCCATGGTTCGGTTCGGTCGAGTCATGTTGATATAAATTGAATTCTGGTATAAATAGATTCAGGTTGAATTGGAATTATACTTGAATCATATTCAAGGTTAGATTGATTGATTTCAGATTAGACTGAAACTCTGTCTGAGTTAGACATTTTAAAACGAATTGAAGTCCTGAATTAGTTTTGATGTTATCGGCAACTGCTGCACATGGACGGCATGATTTATGACTTTTTCTAAGACAATTACCGTGTTGATAACACCGTTGTTAGATTATCTACCTTAGATAGACAATCACCCATATTCTCCGGCTCTCTGAGGCTCCGGTCCCGCTTAAACCTATGTTTACTATGGTTCTTATTGTAATTTAGTATAACTTGAAAGGGTTTTTTAAAAAACAGTTTGATATATTTTCAAATTAAACCTCAAGTATTTATTTATTGTCTTTAGGGTTTTCATAGTTGTAATTTTTATAAACATGAAATATTCTAGTGGATATAAACCTAACTTGAATAGCATATGGTATTATAGTGTAATATTGGAATTGTATTGATTTATATTGGTAGTTTCATGAAATTTTTGATTCCTTTGATTTAGAAAACATGGAATATATATTATATATTTAAAGTAGATATTTTGATAATATATATATATATATATATATATATATATTTATTTATAAAAATAGAACTTATTTATTAAAGAAAAATCATATTTTTCTTAAAAATTGCATTAACAATTCCATCGAGATCGAATGCTCCGTGAGGAGGTCTGCGTCTCGCCCTACTAGGCCCGAGAATGTGCGATAACCCGCAACATCCCGATCGGTTCCCAAAAATGGGTTGTAGAGGCTTTGCAAGGAATTAAATAATACACTTTTAAAGAAAACGGTTTTTGAAAGTTTATGGTATTTATATGTAATCTCATATTTATCCCACAAATTAATGTTCCAAAATCCATCGTGCTATATCAAGAATGAGTGTTGTGATGAGGTAGGTCATTACCTCGTGATTTTTCTAAAGGTAATATGAGCAAAATGAATAAGCAATATCGTATGTAAACATGATGGTATTTTACCATAAAACTAAAATAGAAGTTGCAATATATATTATTTTGAGATGAAATTTATTCTAATGTGTTTGTTTATGATTACTAAACAATATACAAAAAGATTGTAAATTTGTTATTAAGATAAATGGTGTTTTTAGTTAAATTAGAAACGGAAGTCGGAATAACTCTACTTCCGACTAGTTTTGAAAATGGAATTTGTTTTAATAGAAGGAGAAGAAGGAAAGTGGGGCTTACAAATTAGAAAGAAAGAGAAGAGGTAGAGGAAGCATATGGAATCATTGGGGAGTCGTTTCGTCGCCGGATTTGTCCCAAAATATCGCCGGAATTTGGCCTTAAGCTAACTCCACTTGTACAACTTTTTGGACTTGAAATTTTTAGAGAGTTTTGGTACTATATTTCTGAATGAGGGCCAAAGTGCAGGATTGTATTTATAGGGTAGGATTAGGATTTTGTGAGTGAAGAAAGAATTAAAAATGCATTAAAATTTAGTTTAATAGTGATTTTTAATTCTCTGGATAATTGCAGAGAAAACAAATAGACTAGGGTTAATAGGGGGGCTCCAAGGGGTGTTAGGGCAACAAAAAAATTTGCATTTTCCCCAGCCCAAACCGGCGGCGCCGGCCCCTTCATCAAATCTTGTCGGTCCAAACCTGTAGGTTGGTTCTTGGATTGCTGCCACGTGTCCTAGTCGTCTGATATACCTCAGTGCACATGTTTGATTTTGTTGTGACTTTTCATTTTACGTGTTTTGCACGTGTAAATTTTTGGGTTTCTAAAAGTTTAAAAGAAAATCAACAAAAATAATATATGTGGTTGGGGGAATTCAAACACAGGGGCTATGTCACAACAGTGTAAGGCTTTACCAATGTGCTACAAGTGGTTTCTTGTTGTTCTAAAGCAAATTAAATTTATAACTGTAGGGTTCCTAGGCACTCCCAAGAGGTCTCACAAGGTATCGAACATGCCAATATAAAAAATTATGGGTGCCGAGAGACCCGACTACGGATCGTTGGCTAGAAATCTAGGCGAACAAAGCAACTAGTTAACACTTAACTAAGAGATACGGAAATACAACCTTTGTAGATCCGGTTCTCCACCTCCATAGCTCCGCAATGAAGTCTCCTCGCTGTCCATAACAAGTCCCGGGCTCTAGCGTCGGCTTCATCGGAGAATGGACGGGCTAGGTCATCGATGTCCATACCGAAGATGATCTACGTCGAGGCATCGCTAAATCAAGCTCCGACTTCACCAAGTCAAGAAACTTGTGAAGGAAACACACTCTACTACTTGGCAAGAGGTAGAGGATGAAAAAATAGGAAGTGGGTAGACTTTAGAATTGGATTTCTCACTCAAATCATCAATCCACCATTGATGAAGAAAGCTTTTCTTCACTTCAAGGAAGAAGAAGAAGGAAATTGTTATGATAAGAATAATTTAAAAAAGAAAAGAAAATCCATTCTTATCATAAACAAACCATGGTTAGGTGTAGAGATTAAACCAAGGTTAGTTTGAATGGTTAGGGTTAAGGATGAGATAAGAATGGTTGACTAAAGTCAATGCTTCATGAAGGTTCAAAGAATAAAACAAAATTAGCAACCATTCTTCTCATTATCATTTCCATAATAAATAAATAGATATGAAAATGTAAACCCTAATCATTTAAATAACCATGGTTCAATCTTTACACAAACACAAGCAAACATGTATCATCAAACATGATACAATCAAGTGCACAAAACTATATCGAATATACAATGTGCACATCCGAGTGAGAAAATCCATCTTAAGTAAACCGATACTAGTTGATGCAAAGTAATATATCAAATATATAAATATGCATTAAATCATTAAATCAACACTTGATTCAATGATCCGGTTATGTCGCACACAACCGACTAGTATACAATATATCGGCTTATCGAATCAACGCTTGAATCGATAACTAGGTTATATCGCATACAACCATTCGATACATTTATCGCGAGAATAGAATACGGTATCACATACACGCATTATTCTCGGTCCCGCACATATCTCATATGCGCTCCTATTTCGTTTCGCTTGAGCCAGGAAACCTCTGTGTAGGACTCTAAAGACTCGTCAATACGCCGGCAGCAGGTGATGATCATATCAAACACCCACAAGCCGCAAGCGGTCTGCTAAACGTAACGGCCACCCGGGTATTGAGCGATCTGAAGATCGACGAGCAAGCCCGCTCACACTCCAGTGAATCCGACCAGTAACACTACCGTACAGTCCGGTCTGATCGTCTGATATGTCGCATATCTCGCCTAGGGGTGGTAAACGTCAGACCCCAATAGCTCAATAAGTCGTGTCGATATGAGGTCTATAACTGTTCGAGAAACTACTGGTAATACTTACCAGTAAATCTCAGCAACCCTGGCCAGGGATTTCCTGTTATAGCCAATCGAACACAGCGCAACATCAACCCCCTATACCGGGAGAGACGAATCCCCTCCTATCGCTCATTGCCTCCATGTGACTCGGGATTGTACCCAAAAATCACCGTTTTGCACGCCCTCTTGGACGTGGTAAGATGGAAATCAAAGCACAGTGGGAACCACACAAGACTCTATGACGATCTCGGGTCAACAGACTACTCTATACCAGTGTCACCAGAGAACTGCCATCTGACGTGAAGTATAATACCATCTGGGAGTTCTCGGCGAGTCCGTCCAGTGTACCCAGTCTCTACTGAGCACCCGTATATCATCTCTGATGTCAAACACCAATGGATATGGGATCATCCATCGCCCATCTGTATGGGTCGAGAAGGTATACGCTAGTCTACTCTGGTATATCGATGCCCCGTCTCGATATACCCACGACTAGGGACTTTGAAGGATGTACTTATGGACTACCATGTCCCCACTAGTATGATCCGCATCATAGTCCAGGTAGTCAAGTACAGATCCTAAGGGCTTTACCAACATGTAACAGAGAGACAATCAGCATACACGTTAAGGTAAAGGGTAACCAGATAGCATACTATCATGTCGAGCAAGAAAGTCCTCCCTATATATGTCCCAGCATCCACTACAATATACATCCTATGTACAGTAATGGCCTCTAGGGCATACATATAACTAACAATAACTTGTACTTTTAGGTGATCCTTTCTGTATTTTGAAAAAAATATTATGTACAGAAAGTTCAAGGTTGTTACAATCCAATAGCGGGTCCCCTAAAAAGGGTTATAGAAGTATATTTGCAAAGGAATTTAAAATACAATTCAAAAGAAAACCGGTTTTTATAGTAAATGGTATTTTCTTGTAATATTGTATTCATAACAAAAATACGTTCGAAGAGTATCGTGCTATGGAACTATGTGTGTATATGAGAGGTAGGTCGTTACCTCGTGAATTTTCCTAAAGGTATGTTTAAGCAAAACAAATAAAAAGATATACACAAACTTCAAGGTATTTTAATGTATATGTTAATTTAAAGTTATTTTCATTATATTTTTAATTAAAAGTTGGTTCTAAGTATTGGTTTTATGTTAACAAATATGGTGTAGGAAAATGAATGAAGAATATGTAAGAAAAAGTGGAATTATAGAGTTTTAGAAGAAGATGTCGGTTTTAACTCCACTTCCGACATATGTTTTGAAAAGAGATATTTCTAGGAGAAGAAGAGAGATTGGGAGGGACTTACTAGCTAATTAATTTAAGAGAAGGTAGGAGAAGAATGGGTTGTCATCGTGGTGTCGCAGAGTCGCCGGAATTTACTTCGATCCTCGTCGGAACTTGATCGCTTGCTAACTCTTCTTCTACTCCACTTGTACTTGAGAAATTTTGAGAGTTTTGGCTATAATTTTCAGAATGATATTGAGCCAAAGGGTGGGGTGGTATTTATAGTGTGGAAATTAGGGTTTTGGAATTAAAAGAGTGAATTAAAATGTATTAAAATTTGATTTAAAGGTGAAATTAAAAGTCTCTGTTTGATTGCAGAGCAATCAAACAGTGCAGAAGAGTTAGGGATAGGGGAAGGGTCGTGTATGCAAGGCCCGGGCATCATTTGCCACAGGGGGACCGTCGGTGCCGGCCAAACATGAAGATCCGCCGGGCAATTTGGTGAGGGGGGCCGGTGGATTCTTGCCACGTGTTCATCTCAGTGTTAACTCCTTTTTGCATATGTTTGATTTTTCTGACTTTTCATTTTTTATGTGCATTGCACGTATAAACTTTTGGGCTTCCAAAAAATTTTAAAATAAAATCAGAAAAAATAAATGTGTCTGATGGAATTCGAACACAGGGGCTACGTCACAGCAGTGCAAGGCTTTATCGGTGAGCTACAACTTGTTTCTTGTTGTTCTTAAATAAAAATATACATATAACATGTACTTAGACTTGTAAACTCCTTTCTGTATATTAAACTGAAAAATTTCGTACATTAAATTCAGAGTCGTTACAATTATGCTTCGTTCTTCAGAATGATGCTCCGACTCTCGGAATCATGCTCTCGGAAAGATGCCCCGCCCCCTGAATGATGTTCCACCTCGAAGTCAAACCTCCCACGAACAAGATCCATCAATTTCATGCACACAACACATATACGCGGTGTGCATTTATTGATAGGGGCACTTTGTTGGGGTCAAAAATTACATCCCGGTTGACTAAGTCAAAATCAACCCCAAATCAAGTGGACCCAAGCCAAGGTCAAGTGGGCTCATGCCCAAGTCGAGCCCGAACATGAAACGGTCGGCATGTCCCATGCCAAAATGAAAATTATGTAATAAATAATTTTGATGTAATTTTTATGAATAAATGTAAGGAAAATGGGCATAAAGCAAAAATTTTGTAAAGCCCATGGCTCATGTGCAAAAGAAATGAGCACATGAGGCATGCGATGGGCAAAATGCCATTTTGTAAAGCCCAAGTGGCTAAGTGTAAATTTGTAAGCCTATATAAGATAACATGATAATGAAATGAAAGACAATAATTGATCCCCTCAAAAAACTAGAGTTTGTGCATTCTTCTTCCTCAAGATTCTAAACCTCCTTCTCTTTTCTGAATTAAACCAAGAGTTTAACTCTTTCTTTTCAAAAAAGAAATAATTTTGCACCATAAAACTCACGAAGGAGAGCTCAGATCTCCCATCAAATCTCTAAAAGGGGAGATTTTTAAGTCTCACCCCCTTTTCTCCAAGATCCAGCCAATAGAGAGGAAGAAGAAGGAGACTCATCTCCAAAAATCCCACTTTGGGAAAGATCTGAGATTTAGGAGAGGATTCAGGGCTCAGGGAAGAAGAAAGAGATCCCCTTTGATCATCTTCAAAGATTTCTGGGAGTTCAACTCCATTTGTCAAAATCTTTGGGAGTTTTAACTCCATAAATAAAATTCTTTTAGAAGTTTAATTCCATTCAAAATCTTTTGAAGTTTAACTCCACAAATAAAAATCTTTTGAAGGTTTAACTCCACTCAAGGCCCTTTCGGGAGTTTTCCCGGGGCTAAGCCCCCTTTTCTGCTGGAGTTTAACTCTTGATCACGTGCCGGACGCGTGAGGCGCTGTCTTCCAGCGGCCACGCGCCTCTTACGTGGCCCGCGGGCGCCCGGCACCCACGTGCCGGGCGCGTGAGGCGCTGGCCCCATGCGCCCGCGCCTCTCATGTGGCCCGCGGGCGCCGGGCGTCCACGTTCCGGACGTGTGAGGCGCTGGACCCTAGCGTCCGCGCCTCTCACGTGGCCCGCGGACGTCCAGTGCTCACGCGCTACGCACACGTCCTTAGGACGCTTCTCACCCCTCTTTTCCACACGCTCCACTAAAAATACATTTCCCGTTAGAAAAAAATTTCTAACAGGGCGCTGCCCCACACCCCGTAAGAGGGCTACTAGCCTCCTTAACCCCCAGCCCGCTATCCGGGTAACGGGACCCCCGTAAACTCTGCGGGGACTCCGAAACGTCCAAAAATATACACACAAGTACCGCACATTGAGTTCGCATGACTCTGTAAGTGCACGGCGGCGCCCCGGCCTCCATCCCGAGGCCATATGCGGAAGCGATGGCTAACTTTAAATTTTCTTGAACCGGCACCACCGCGCACTAGAACCCGGATCGAACCATTAACTAGTCCTAGCTAACTACAAGATGGGGAAGAAAGATATACCGAGTGATCCGAGTCCTCCGGTCTTCTCGCCGTCGTCCCGATCTCCCGCGGAATGTCCTGTCTCCATCTCCTCGCCGGAAGGGGCACCACGTCGCCTGCTTCTTTTACGGGCTCCCACCTCTATACTGAGGCAACTCGGGCACGAAGCTGGCAAGTCGACGTGCCCAAGATTTGCTGTAGAATGTAGTGTGGAACTCATATCTCATTTTGGGGTTGTAGGAGTTGCCTTTTGAGATGGTGGAGGAATGGAGTTTTGGAGATGGAGCTAATATGATTTTTGCCAAGCCAAAAGAATGTAAATCCCTACACCAAAAATTTGGACAGCCCACTAGAGGAAGTGGCCGGCCATGCCAAAGTGGGAGAGGAGAATGAGAGTGAGTGAGGGAGTGTATCAATCAAAAGAATGAGAGTCTCTCATAATCCAAGAGAGAGAGAAAGCTATCATGCAAAGAAATGATCACTATGAAAGTCCAACACTCAAACAACAATCATCACACCCCTTCATCATAACCAACCATGATCATAAAGCATGATGACTCCAAATGGTCAAGCCATCATCATCAAGCATGATGACTTCAAAAAGTCAAGCCATCATGAAGAAGTCAAGAAGTCAAAGAAGAGCTATCATGATACAACAATATGCAATCACCTCCCTCCACAAATGCTTATTTGCACAATTGCAAATAAGCCCTCCTCCACCAATCTTCGGCCATTGAAAGATACAAATGAAAATGGCCGAAACGGAAAACAAACTGGCAACTCCAGAAAACTGGTCCTGTAATAAATTACAGGAAAACCCCGATACTGTGTATACACACCCGCATTTGTATTCCGACCGAAATACAAATGCAATGAGACAACATCTACACTGTACTATACTAGGATCCGGCTTAAACCAAAGCCGGCTAGTAACATCCGTTCGATCCTGATCCGTGCAATACCGCACGTATCTGATCGAACCCTGCCATATATCCATACGGCCTCTAGTACTAACCGTTCGATCCTGATCCGTGCAATACCGCACGTATCTGATCGAACGCTGCCATATCTCCATACGGCCTCTACAGCGTTTCGCCCGAAAACTTGAGTAACTGAATGTGGGGGACTCTAAAGACTCGTCAATACTATGGCTGTGGATTTAACCACTAGCACGTCAGAGGTATTAGCCATACGTGACGGGCCACCAGCTATTGACCAAAAGGGACGTCGATGAGTGAACTCATCCTGACACCCTACTGAGCCTGTCAGTGACAATATCCGTTCAGTCCGGTCCGTTCGTCTATGAGCATCGCATGGCGGGCCTAGGGGGTTGGTAAAAGTCAGACCCCCAAAAGCGGTACAAGTCGTGTCGGAGTGTAGCCCAGAACATCCTGAGATACTACTGGAATACCTGCCAGTAAATCTCCTGCCTCGGCCGAGGGCTTCGTGTAATGGCTCTCCTAGACACAGCGCGACCTCACCCCCAATACCGGGAGAGACGAACCCCTGAAAATCCGCTCACTGCCTCCATGTGGTTCGGGACTGTACCCAACTAAAATCTGTTTGCACGTCTCCTTTGAGCGTGGTAGGATAGTAATCAAAGTACAGTGGGAACTCACACGAGACAAATGACGATCCCCAGGTCGATGAACTAACCTGTACACATGTCACCAGGGAACTGCTATCTGACGTCAGGTATAAGACCAACTAGCATGTTCCCGGCGAGTCTTGTCCGGTGTACTCATAACCCAATGAGCACCTGTATACATCTTAGGTGAACCAACGGACACCAGTGGCTTGTGAGACCGGCCACCGCCCCTCGTCGGGGTCTCGACTGTATACACTAGTCTACTCTGGAGTATCGATACCCTGTCTCGAAACTCCCACGACTAGGGACCCTTTAAGGATGTGCTTATAGACTACCAGCTCCCACGTATATGATCGCCCTCATACTGCTGGCAGTCAAGCAAGAATCCTAGGGGCTCTATCAACGTGTAATAGCGACCTGTCAGGTCACCTAAAGCAGTACACGATGATAAAGATAAACCAGATAGCAGACTATCATCTCGAGTAAGACTGTCCTACTGGGATAGATCCTCCCTCAATCATTGCAATCACGTGCCTGTGATCCAATAATTGACTCTGAGGGCACTATCTCCAACATAGTTAACCCGTCAATCGGAGGTTTCTTAGCTTCAAAGACGATGAATAATTAACGACAGCTTAGTCCGCGGCTACCAGAGATTCGGATCCCCACAATCAATAAATCTCGGCCTACCTTAGACAGGAGGGGTCTGTATTACGCCTGACAAGCGGCGCGTATTCCCATCTTAATGGGGTGACGAAAAACACCCTACAATAGGCTGTATGATTGTTGTCCCCAGTCTAACCCCTTACAAAATAGTTTTATGTTTTCTTCTAAGACACCTTCAATGGCCATTGACCTATTCTCAGCCTCCACCAATTGCCTTATTGTCATTTTACTTTCAGAGATCACCTAATAGAAGATGCATCCGAGCTCGACTTTGGCTCGTTTAAGGCTCGGTAAGGTAACGAGCTGAACATGAGGCAGACCAATTTAGTCCGAGACGAACTCAAGCCAAGCTTGAGTTAGCATAAACTAAGCCGAGCCGAGCTTGGATAAGGACCGGCCCATTCAAGCTCGGCTCGGTTACCCCTACATTATTGAAGCAGACCATGCGCTGTCCAATGTCCAAATATACACACAAATAAAGTTTTAGTGCACACATCATTATTAATTTCTTCTGTCTGCTTATCCTGTGGGCAAAATAAAACAAATATTAAATCAAAAAACCTAAATTTGGCTTGAAGATAATTGAATCCAAAGCTCATATGACCCAACTAAATTACAGAATCCAAAGCTATAGTTTAGTATATATGCAAATCTCAAATTAAATGTATTCATGCATTCAAGCAGAGTTCTTGGTGTCATATCCCATTGCAGTTCCTCTTCATATCAAATTGTTGCAAGGTAACAAAACATATTTCTTATTTTTTCTTGAAGTATATATTTATATTTATTCTTTTTGCATTTTCTAATTTAAATATATTTGAAAGAGCTTATGTAGGAGAGCAAGAGATTGGAACAATGGCATTTTAAAATTATATCTTGTTATATATATTGCTTCTAGTAGCTATGTTTCTATTTCTACACTTTTAACATTGTGTTCCCATTTTAATGGGTGATCCATTTATTGTATGTAAATTTGAACTTTTTTCTGATTTTGTACGTAATTTACACATGAATCATAAATTAATTTTTAATAGTGCTATAAATATATTATATTTTATTAAATATATATATTTATGTAATTGCATTCATAATAAAACTTTTCTAAATATGTTGATTTCCCTCGCTCCTTTTCTGTTCTATTATATGTATGATTCTGTAAAACTGAGCGGTGTCAATTTAGGCATTTGTATTGTTACGAAAAAATGAGTCGGTCATGCAAATGAAATAGCATGTTTATGCTAAGCTAAAACGCTCATATAGAAATAAGATTTCATATATTTCAATTTCAAGGATTACAAAATAAATCACACTATTCATACATATATATGATACATATGTACTCTATTTTTATGTTTTCTCTCTCTAGATCTCTCTCTCACACACACACACATATATATAGACACGTGCATTGCACGGGCAAAAATATAGAATCCTTCTAAATTAATGATCATGACTTTTATAATTAGGACGTTTTTATAATTAGGACGTGTCTGGTGATTAGAAAGTAAAGAAAAAACGAGGAAAATAAGAAATCGGTAGGAAAATGAAATGAAAAATATATATTATTGATTCATTGTTTGTCTTGCAATAAAGAAAGCGGAAAAAGAAGAAGATGAATTGACGTTTATATAGCAACAAAAAACGAGTTTGGTTTGCTTGTTTGAAATGGCATAGAAAGTAAAAAAGGTATTTTTAAAAAAAAAAATAAGTGGGAATGATAGAATAAATATACTATTGTTATTATTATTGCATTTCTTTCTTACTTACTATGGTTTTGGTAAGAAATCTAAATGAGCCAAAAATTCGATAAGGTAAGAAAGTAGATCCTACGCATCCAAAGAAAGTACATTTTACTTTCTATATTGTTTTTATTTACCCCAATCAAGAAAAGTAAGAAAGTGGGTATCATTTTTATTTATTTCTCGCTTATTTCCAATTACAAAGCATACCCTAAAGTTTTGTATCTATAATGCTCATAATAATGTGGGGCAAATTCTACCTAGATCTCTATTTTTACACTTAACTGCATTGTTCAAATATTGCTCACATTTACTCAACCTAGGTCTTTAGATCCCTATTCTACACTCCTTGCATTGTTCAAATATTGTTCCCATTTACTCTTACCTAGATCTTTATCCACACATTTTTGCATTAATTTTTCAAAATATTGCCCCCGTTTACTCTACCTAGATCTCTATTTCTACACTACTTGCATTGTTCAAATATTGTTTCCATTTCATTTGTTGGTGATTTGGATCCCCTCAAATCATCGTGTATAATACGAAGAAGCACAGCTCACTGGATTTACATGGTTCGACCATTGCGGCCGAGTCCACTCTAATCACTCATCACAAGAGAGAGGCACACCCAAGCCCTCTTTGAGATTACATTTTGACCTTCCGTCCTAACTCTCCACAATAAGAGTGCATATAATGTTTCAAGAAAAACCCCAACGTTGTTTTCACCTGTTAGTAGTCCACGCTAATAGATGGCCCGTGTCCAAGTTGGACTTTCCCATACAGCATCCCAACAATTTCATTAATTTGGGTACCCACTTTTTTAATTATGTGTGTATATGAACTCTAGCTTCCTTGGACCTTAGTTGATATTCATGTGTTCCTTTGGCAGCACCTATTTTGGGGTCTCTCTCTGTTGAGATCAAAGATCTATCGGCAACACAGCAGAAAAATCTTACGGATCTATAAATCTAGATTCCTTTATATACGAATAATAAAACCAGATGCAAACCGTGATAATAAATAACATAAAAGATTAATGAGAAGAAACGGGAAGAACCTTTATTAGAACTTTAGAAAAAAAAAAACTTACCGAGAATTACAATAAACTCTCATTAGGATCTCCAACAAGATCATCCTCTCTCTTTCTCTCTCTCTCTCTACAAGTTCTCCTTCGATAGTCTTGATCCCTTATGGAGCCGCCCTTTACTCTCTTTAAAACTTTATGATCGATAACCATCAACCCTAATTAATAACTCTAAGATTTTATATATAGGTTATACAATTTAAGTTATAATATGTTCTCAGAAATTACAAAACTGCCATTAAATAACTGGATTTTCGAGATAATTCTTGTTTTGAAATTCACGCTTATCTGTAGGCAGACATCTGACCCTTTGAAGGGCAGACTTCTGCGTTTGATCTGCCAAAAGGCAGAGCGCGTGCCAGACGTCTGAACATATAAGATTAGATATCTGTCTCTTTCAAACGCTTATGGCCAAAGCATGACCAGATGTCCGCTGCCTAAAGAGGCAGACATCTGGATTCTGGTCCTTAAATACCAGACGTCTGTTGTGTCTTGCTTCAGACATCTGTCCCTTCTTTGACTGCACAGTTTTGAACAAATACGAGAGACCCTCGCAGCACACATCCTTTACTTAGTACTACTATTTTATAAGAATATAAAATGCTTATGTGATTCACTGGTGCTGGAGTTTATCAGACACAATAGCAGCCTGTAGTCTTAATAGAAAACAAAAATTTTGTTGGGCCTACTCATATTTGAATACATAAATCATCTCTTCTATAGGAATTCTTGAGCGCTTCAAACCAAAAAGAAAAAAAAAATGGGGTTCTTGGCTTTGCTTATTGTAGCAACCATGCCCATAATGCAGTTCCTGCTCATAGGACTTGTTGGTGCCTTCCTTGCATCTGGCAACAGAACAATTCTCTCTCCCGACGCCCGAAAATACACAAACAAGGTCGATATTTACTACAAATGTGACATGCATGTATTGCCTCTAAATTTTTGTATGATTTGTTTGATTCAGAGAGAATCATGATTCTGTCTTTGAGCATGCAGATCGTGTTCTATGTGTTCACCCCATCACTGATTTTCGGAAGCTTAGCGAAAAAAGTCACTTTGCATGACCTCCTCTCTTGGTAATTAATTAAATCTTGTAATTTTTCTCTATGAAGTGTAGTAATAATGTTTGGTTTAAATCTTATATAATTTGTGATCGATTTTAAGGTGGTTTATGCCTGTTAACATTGGGATCACGTTCGTGATTGGCTCGATCCTTGGACGGTTAGTGGTTAAAATCTTGAGACCAAAGAGCCAACTCCGAAGCCTCATTGTCGCAGCTTGCTCTTCAGGTACATGATCATCTCAATTTATTAGCTCTAGAAATAGACTAATTTACACTAAACTGCCCTTAACTATGAGCGTTCTTCGGTTAACTACCTTAAAGTTCTTTTCTCTCTTTTTTTGTTGCTACAATAAGCTCCCTTAAAGTGCTATATTTAAACCAAAGTTTAAAGGAGATTACTGTAACAAAAAACTGTAAAATAATTTAGTGAAAATTAACGACTGTTACGGATAGTTTAGTGTAGTTAGCATTACAAATAATTCGTGCTTAGCATGTCTACGGGTATATTAACAATTCTAATCCTATTTATGTAAGTAGCATTATGAATTATATTAAAATATTGAGTTTTCTTTTCCAAGCCTAACTTGTGATTTATTTCAGGAAACTTGGGCTATCTGCTTTTGATAATTATACCTGCTATATGCGACGAAGATCAAAATCCTTTCGGGGACCCCACCACGTGCAAAGCCCGTGCGCTGTCGTATGTCTCGCTATCGATGGCAGTAAGAGTTCTGACCGGCTTAGCGTCTTCTATATTTTAGTGTTTTTGTTTGAATATGTTTAGTATGTCATTTTGATAATTTTCAATAAATATTCGCTTTTTTAAGTAGCTTGCGAGTTTTTATATATGGATTTACACATACGGACTCATGAAAAGAATGAATACTGAGCATGAAGATGATGGGAATGATTTTCCTCGTTCATCGAGCAACATAGTTGATGAAGAATCCATGGCGCAAAATGTAATAATTCATCTTAAATTAGTGAATGTGATAAAAAAAAACGGACAACATAGTTCAATTTACGTGTTTATATATTTCGATGCAGAGAGTACCGCTATTATCTAGCAGCAATAAGAAGCATTTTTGGGGAAAAATAAGAGGAACACTTCACCAAATCGCAGAGGAACTCATCTCGCCGCCTACTTTAGCTGCGGTAAATGAATTTTAATTATACTAAAAATGACATTAAATAAGCTAAATAAAATTCATGAACGTTGTAAATTTTTTCAGATGGGCGGTTTC
Organism: Agapanthus africanus; assembly: GCA_030015575.1. Taxonomy (NCBI): domain Eukaryota; kingdom Viridiplantae; phylum Streptophyta; class Magnoliopsida; order Asparagales; family Amaryllidaceae; genus Agapanthus; species Agapanthus africanus. The sequence continues at coordinate 12,783,676 of JASDDO010000001.1, forward strand.
ATTGTTGGTTTGATACCATGGTTAAAATCCCTCATTATTGGAGCAAATGCTCCTCTTCGAGTAATCGAGGATTCCGTTAAATTGTTAGGGTGAGTTCTCATTTTGATTATATGCATCTTAATTTTCTATTAAATTTCCCATGTTGATGCTAATTTTTTTTTAAACTTAAACAGAGATGGCACAGTTCCATGTTGTACTCTGATTCTAGGAGGCAACTTAACCAAAGGTTAAAAAAAAGATAAATATTTTTTGCTTGATAGACATTTGAACAATTTATTTACATATTTTTGAAATATTTTTTGCAGGTCTTCATAAATCCACTGTAAAATGCTCGACGGTCATAGGAGTAATTTTAGCACGGTTTTTGCTCCTTCCAACGGCTGGCATCGGTGTATTGAAATTAGCAAGCATGCTAGAATTTCTACCAGAAGATCCACTCTTTCATTATGTGTTGCTTATTCAATTCACGCTACCCCCCGCCATGGCAATTGGTATCTAAATTTGCTAAATTTCCTTTTATTTTCCTCATATTTAAGAAATTCAAAAGAAAAATTTGTTTATTCATGTGAAATATTTGTTATGCAGGCACCATGACTCAATTGTTTGATGTTGGCCAAGAAGAATGCGCGGTCATCTTTCTATGGACTTATTTGGTCGCAGCGCCTGCACTTACAATTTGGTCGACCGTCTTCATGCATATTTTGTCCTCAAATTTTGTAACTGTTGGTTAGTATCGATATGCAATAATGCGGGGGAAAAAGATTTCTCTCTTGGGATTATGTATTGTATTCGCTTCATGGCCATTGTTATCTTCATGTATAATTAATGTTGCCCTTTTTCTATTCTGAATGCAAAAGTAATTCCATCGACAACTTTGAAGACAACTTTGAAGGTTTGGTAGTGACAGAGATCTTAAATTTCTGTCAGAAAAAGTTTATCTATGCATACAAACTTCGGTTTCGGCCCACAAAAGAACGATCGACGATATATAAGCATTGTGAGGACTTCAAGGAAATTTTCAAACAACATTTGGCTAAGACTATAAGTATCATGCACTACTCTCATCAGGTGCCTTTGGCTCATAGATAACAAAGATCTTTCGTTGATAGTAAGTGGACTCAAAGAACATAGTACTTGTTTTCACATTTGAAGAAAAAAGGCAAGTTTTTGAGAAACCAAAATTGTGAACAAGGGCTAGGAAATGAGTGGCTCCAAGATTAGGCCCCTCATTATCCTCTTATATCATGTGTCTCTTCATCCACTCACAATTCTCATGAACTTCAAACAATAACCATACAGAATAAAAAATAGTTCATAAGTTTGTGTATAGTTTATATATTTAGCTTCATTTTGATAATTCTTCTGATTTGGGTAGCTAAAATGGCTAGCAATGCAGCTCTTGCATCCTCAAGGATCCCCTCAAACTCCATGAGGCTTCACCACAACAAGCCTATCTCTACTCCTTCCTTCACTAAGGTCTCTCTCTCTCTCTCTCTCTCTCTCTCTCTCTCTCTCTCTAAAATATTTATCTAATGAAATATGTTACTTAATAAATGCATGCAGAGGTTTGAGGTGGCAGAGTTTTCAGGGTTAAAATCAAACACAAGTGTGAACTTCTCATCCCAGAGGCAAGCTTCTTTATCTGATGTTGTGGCTGCCCAATTGGTTACCAAGGTGAGATTTCTATTAATATTATTTAACACAACTAGAGTTGAGACTGTGTGATACAAACAATTAAATTTCATGTTTTCTTATTTATAAATCGTCGTGTCATATATTTAATATCGATATTAGGCCGCAGGAGCAAAACCTATTAGAGGAGAGACCGTCACAAAATTAAACTGAAGGTTGCAATCAATGGATTCGGTCGTATCGGACACAATTTCCTTCGATGCTGGCATGGAAGGACAGACTCTCCTCTCGAGGTTATCGTCGTGAACAACAGTGGCGGTGTTAAGCATGTAAGTTGATTATACAATTGAAATTAGATTTTTGCAGTGCATCTGCAATTGGAGTTCCTGATACATGTAGAATTTGTATCTTATATTTTCATTATTTAGGATTTATCAATATCTGTTTACTTTGCATGCATCTCACCTTCTTAAATAAGACTCGATGCATGGAATATTCAAGGCAACTGTAAAGATCGTGGACAATGAGACAATCAGTGTCGATGGCAAGTCGAAGGTCGTGTCAAACCGCGACCCTATGAAGCCCCCATGGGCTGAGCTAGGAATCGACATTGTCATCCAGGTTTCCATTGCTTCGGTCATTTGTATTATAATGCAAATTATATATTTTTTAATTAAATGTTTAAGTCCTACAAAATATAAATTATTTAATTTATATCTGAAGGGGACCGGATTTTTTGTGGATGGACCGGGAGCAGGAAAGCACATACAAGCTGGAGCTAAGAAGGTCATCATCACAGCTCCGGCCAAAGGAGCGGATATCCCTACATATGTTGTCGGAGTCAACAAGGGGATTATTCCGATGGGGTTGCAAACATCATAAGGTTTAAAAAGTTTCGCCTTAGAATCATTCATCATATCGTGTCATTATCTGATGATTAATTCAGTTCCTTTGGTGTTTGTAGCAAATGCATCTTGCGCTACGAACTGCCTGTTGGCTCCCTTTGTGAAGGTTTTGGATGAAGAATTTGGTGAGTATTTCTTTGCCACAATTGACATTTGGAAATTAAACTATAGGGTATTTTAGTGGATAATAGTTTTTTCAAAAAATTTATCAATATGTTTCTGTGTAGGGATTGTGAAAGGAACCATGACAACTACTCATCCATACACTGGGGATCAAGTATATAGCACTGTTCTTTGCATGGCGGTTTCAAGTTAAATAAAATATTTAATACTATATGTTAAGCTCTTTAGATGTTTCATTTGATTCATTTCATGTACTATTAATTTCATATATTCATTTCCTTTTCTTTCTCTAAACAGAGACTCTTGGATGCATCACACCGCGACCTAAGGAGAGCATGAGCTGCAGCGCTAAACATCGTGCCCACAAGCACTGGTGCAGCTAAGGCCGTGTCCCTAGTCCTCCCCCAACTCAAAGGCAAGCTCAACGGCATCGCCCTTCGTGTCCCCCGACACCAAATGTCTCAGTAGTTGACTTAGTCATCAACGTTGAGAAAAAGGGCATTTCAGTATAGGATGTCAATGCGGCTTTCTGCAAGTCTGCCGAGGGGGCTGTTGAAGGGCATTTTGGCCGTCTGTGATGTGCCGTTGGTTTCTGTGGATTTCAGGTGTAGTGATGTGAGCTCGACGATTGATGCTTCGTTGACGATGGTGATGGGTGATGATATGGTTAAGGTCGTGGCTTGGTACGATAACGAGTGGGGCTACAGGTGTATAATCTATGTTCAAAATTTTGATTAACACGCATTTCGAGGGGGTGTGCGGTAATAGAAAAAACTTTAAGATAGTTTAGTGGAGAACAACCATAGTTAAGGGTAGTTTAGTGCTTTTAGACTAGATTTTGAATTTGTGTTTTTAGATTAAGGTTTGATAAATGTTCTATTTTTCAGCCAAAGTGTGGAGGATTTGGCGCATTTGGTGGCGAGCAAGTGGCCGGGATTGGATGCAAAGGCAAGCAGAAATCCTTTGGAAGATTTCTGCCAAACAAATCCTGACACTGTGGAATGCAAAGTTTTTGAAGCCTGGTTTTGATTTATAAGTAGTGTTATTCTTGTGTTCATCATGAGGAGATGTTAATTTGGATTGAAATGTGAGTGATCATACATGAGCATCAAAAGGTCAATTAATTTAAGCTTGTTTGCATCAATATGATGAAAAATAATAATAATAAATGTTTTATGGCAACTAAAACTGGCTAAATTAGTTGACGTATACAGCTCTAATATACTCAGAAACATAAAGTGTTGAACAAAAGAAAGAACATTCCAGCAAACCAGAATACAAACAGGGTGAAACTGCGAATAAACATACCAAATAACAGATGCCGTAAAATTGTTTGAGACCGAATAGTAGGGAAAACAACTCGACATTTACATGATGTTATATAAGAGATCATTTATTATATTTCTATGAACTATGATCAAATTATATAATGTATCTGGATCTACACAGACTTGCACAGTCTCTCCTCAAATATCATCCCCGCTATTAGATCGCAAACAAGCACTTTGAAACCCTAGAAGTAAACAGACACAACAAATAAACAAAAACAGGATCCGTCCAACCTATGTAGATACAAAGGAACTGCGAATAATTGCAATTCGCATGTGAAATACCACCCCCTTTCAACTATATCACAGTAGAATGCGGGAAATTCGATTGGGTCAAAGTGGCCGTTGTTAAAACTCTTTTGATGGGTATGTTTAGCACAATCTCAGATCAAGATATTGAAATTAAATTCGAAGTGAAGGAGGAAATCAAGATTTTCGGTGTCAATCAATGTGTTGTTTCTTTTCTTGTCTTTGGGCAAGGTACCAAGTTGCAAGGCGGCGAAGGCTAAGGCCGACGAGTATCTTGCAAATAGTGAGCATGGCGTAGGTCAAGCTCAACCAGAAGAGGATCCATAATAACCTCCAAGGGAGGGGACCAAAGGGAAGAAGGTTTGAATATATCGGAGTCACTACTCGGATGACCTACATCAAAGATAGAAGAAACCATGAGATCTTATGATGCATTTAATAACTGTACCAGTTATGCGTCTGAAGCCTACCACACATGCTGGTGCAAGAGGGATGAAAGTAAGGTCTTGCCGACGTTCATCAGGCTTTTCATTTAACGTCTGAAAGAAGAGTTAAGCAACATTCCTGGATGAGCATTCTTTCTAATTTTTGTTTAGTTGCATAAATATCATACTTCGTAGCAAAAAGTTTATATGCTCTAATCGCATTAACCAGGATCATCCAATATCAATATGCACCCAAAATAGCTAGCAAGTGAACAAACATTCAAAAGCTTTCCTAGTTTTTATTAGAATGGATATTCTAATTTAATTTACTTTACAAGTTGACTGTGGTGATAAGTTGCAAACAGGAGAAAGGCATCTCACTCATTCTACATCTTCGTCATCAGATGCATGACGAACATTCTCTTCCAACATCCTGCATGCAGCATCACTTAATTTTCTTTTTGGCTCATGTAATGCTCCAAATGGTTAGGGTTTTTTGTTATTCCGTTAGCTATGCTGGTGTATATCTCATTGCAAATTTTGCCTAGTTGCGTTTGGATCGAATTAGCAAAATCCTTCCAACCTATTGCTAAATGACAAATAGAAACAATGGGATTATTGTATCAAATATCATAACAAGGCCTCTCCCTCGCAGATGGACCTCTGTGCTCCCAAGCATAGAAAGGATTGATGATTATGTCAAGGTAAATATTCTACTGACATCCACCCTCCTAAGAACTGTGAGGGTTTACAATCAAGAGAAAGTAAATTCCTATTGGCTGGGCAGCACCTAATCCAATGATCAGAATTTACCGTAACATGAGAAAAGGCTAACTATATCTGCTTGAGTAGAAATAGCAGCATGCAGAATCTCATGAGTGTGTTAAAGATACCCCCTCTAGTTTAAGTTCTAAGCTCACCATATTTATACCTAGCAGGATTACCTGTTTTCATAGGAGTAACGGACCTCAGCTTTTGAGAATATCAGCTGCATAATGTGTAGCAGGATCAACTTGGCTTAAAGTTGGAAAAGCTAATAAAATTCAACACAGAATAAAAGGAATGCAATAATCATGGCTGATGCTGAATCAAGGTTTAGCTAGAATAAAAGGATATAGAATAGTTGATTACCTGTTTACAGAGGTCTTCAAGAAACTCTGAATACACAGCAGGCTTTATCTCATTGAATTTTGCAAGGAATGAATGCTTGATTGTATCGATAAACATTTCACAAACATAAACCAGCGACGCATTCTGAGGAGATTAACAAAAAAGACATAAGCAGTCAATTATATGTTCTTTTGATAATGGATATATTATCTTAGATAAAATGAGAAAAGTAATCTAGCAGGATGCATATATTACCGTAAGAAAACTTTCAAACCATGGTCCCTCAGCCTCCAATATATTTTGAGCAAGAACAAATAGAACAAATGCTGTAATATGGAACCTCTCCACTATGTCTGGTCATGAATACCAACAAATAGGGGGAAATAAATGAGTTGTGAGTTAGGCATAAACCTCTTCTGTTTAGCGCATAAAACAAATAAAAGGTAAATGTTCAGAATTAAAAATGAACAAGGCAAGTTTCTTTTTTGCATTTTATAAGTGAATCCTCGCAGATTATTTATGTTCAGCTATATACATAGACGCCGCCTCTGAATGCACAAACAAGATAATTACGAGGGTTCATGCTTTGGATGAAACTGCAATACTTCTTTACTAAGCAAGGAATTCTATCATGATTCCTCCAGGTGACTGTCCATCTCACATAACTTGGGTTTTAAGTGCTGTCCTTGCGTATTCAGATGTAAGGGAATGTGTTCTGTTTCGCTCCTGGCTTTATTGAGCCTTGTAGAATTGAACATAATTTCCAATAGCAAATATATCCACTTGCCTCTTCTAGACTTACCCGATAGCCTTATAGCAAATATATCCACTTGCCTCTTCTAGACTTACCCGATAGGCTTGAGATCTTGGAGGACCCTAACTGGCCACTTAGGATTACGTCAAACCCTTTCTTGTCCATAGTTTCCTCAATTAAGAGAACAAGGCACTAGTAAAAAGAGGGTTCACGTTAAGTCGACAATGGGTCATAAAAGTGTCAAATCTTCAATGGAGCCTTGCTTCATAGCCAACCCCATTTCAAAGGGAGAAAGCTTAAATGATAATAACATACGCTAATTAAATAATAGATGCTGAACTGGTGCTATGGATGAATGCCGATTGGCAGCCAGACATGTCCAAAATGTTGTTATATAGCACGAGTATGTTAACTGCCAACTAGTACATCATAAAAACATTTCAGGTATTAGAAGTATATTTAATTAATAATAATGGCTTTTTTGTCACATAAAATTGCAGGCAACCTGTTCAAATCGCAAATTCAAGACCACTTACTTGATCACATAGATGCACAAGCAATCCATAATAAGCAAGATATAACATGTAAATTTTCATCCATCATGAGTGAAAGAGGAACAAAAAATGTAGAAAGAAGACTACTCACCATAGTATATCAAGTTCTGAAGGTTTTCTTTGCTGAGGCGTTTAAATACATTGCTTTTAACCTCCGCAAAGTTATTTGATACAAGTAAAGCCATTAACGCATTATTATGGGCAATAATGCAGGTAGATAAAGTTATTGCCTGAGCTAATAAAATGAAAGAATGCACAAGTATGACTGGTCAAGGAAATCCAAGTTGGATAAATGCTCGTTTAAAATGGAGAAACAAAACAAAAATCTTGGGGCTGAAAGGATATTAAAAGCAACGACAGCTATTGCTCCATCAAAAATGAATCGCAAAAGTTCAAATGTTAAACTATCGGTTGAACAATTTGCAAGCCCCTCTGCAGAGTTAAAGAGAACTTGCAAGACATCTTCGCCAAAAGACTGACAGAGCTTGTCAAATATCTGCCACGAAAGTAGAAGGAAGAAACAAAGTCAGGAATTACTAGGATGAAGTTGAACAAGTTCCACAATTCATTTTCTCACCTCTAGCACATTGTATACCACATAAAGTTTGATCGTACCTTGCCCACGTATAATGTGATATATCAGACTGATATCTGGTTCATGAGAAAGGAATGTAACGATAAGATATCTAATACGACCATTAGAGTGTTGTAACCTCAGTAACTGTAGAGGTAAAATTATATGAAATAGATATTAAAAAGAAAGCTATTTAAAGTATACAAGCATCCACCTGTTAACTGAAGGGTTATGACTCCAAAAGCCAACACAATAAAACAACCAAAATCAGATAACTCAGCAGCATTTGGCCTCCGGAATTGCCTGCCAAAATATTTCAGTTTATAGCATAAGAAAATTTACCTAATAATTTCAAGTAATTCAAAAAAAATGCAAAAACAGAGATGAAGAGAAGTATGCAGGGCATTTAACGATTTATTATGTTTTGGCATATCCACGATTGACTTCTTGGAGTTTGAGTAGTAGTGATCTAGGCGAAAAGCATATTGCTACCGGCACTGCAGTAATATGCATGGTATAGTGAAAAAAAATATCTACCATGTTCCTCGCACTGCTTTGCTTCTGATGATCATACCTAGTATGGTAGAAAATATGTACTATGATCCCAACACATATGGGGTTCTGATCATCTAATCACTCCCAAAGTATAAGAATTACAAGGTGAAATCCATGTTCAGTGAACATAAACCAAATTAGGATCACGTTAATCAAATTCAAATTACATAAACGATCAAACCATAGACTCATTTGATCAATATTTTTTTTTACTTTTAAACATCAAAACACAACCCAAAAAAACTTGGCATCATGTCGAATTCTGCACGGGAAAACTTGCATTTGTTATTCATCACTTTAATGCTACATTGCTATTGTTGCTAATAAAAAGAAACTTGCTTTTCTAGGCAGTGAGCACATTTCTATTCTATCAATTGTCATCAAATACCATCTGCCAAATTGCCAGCTCCACTCTTGTATAAAATTAAATCAACCATCATAATAAGCAAACTTGAAACCTATTCAGTAACCAATTGATGTTGGAATATACATTTCCAGAAGCTGTGTCACATTTCATGTACCTGCATTTTCTGTCTTTTAAGAGTTATCAATCATCCTCTCTCCTCATCAGAATATTAATTCCATTTGTTCAACTTCCCATATAACAATGACCAGATCAAATATGCTTACTTCTGCCAAATTATTTCCATGGCATCACAAATTTTTTATCCATATGCTCTTTAGGCCCAGTAATGATGCCGCTTGTATGCGCTTTTCAGCAACTTCAAAATTTCTATTATCCGTTAAGTATTTTAACTTATGTATCGAACAGGATTACTTCACGCAGGTGGTATAATTTCCAACTTCAGCATAATGTAAGTTCACAGGCAATTAGTTTTATGTTTCCTGCCTAACTGCATACAAAATGGGACTTATGACATACCACAAGTAGAGATAAGTAAATTCTCAGAAAATAATTTAATTAACGAACCTGGTCTTCAGCACTCTCCAGACAATCATAAGAATTCTGGCCGGCATGATGGTTAGTAACGACAGAAAAGAATCCAGGCAGAAGAAGTAGCCTGCGATAATAAGCTGCAGCACCGTAAATTAATATGTGGGTACTCTTCATTTTAACTATTAATATAAATTGCAATAGAATTATGATCTATTTGAAATTGGTTGCATCCAAATAATTTGAAGATTAAAATACAACAAGAGATTAATTAATAGTTACCATTGCTTCACAATAATTTTAAACTGTTTGATCCAGTTTAAAGGAATTAATACTTCGACTACTACTACCACCACAACCACCACTACTAGAGCTAATTACAACTATTAATCCTTGTAGCAGATTATTTTATTCAGTTTGGGCATAAAAAGGAACCATTTATTGTCATAAATCATAGTGCTCTTAAGGTTCAAAGGATATAGTACCAAAGGTGCATTCTCAAAGAAAATTAAAAATAAAAACGAAGTCATCTATTGGTGTATATAATAAGTCATTCTTGTTTGTTTCTAAAGAAAAAATGAATGGTATGCGTACCCTTTCACATCTCAGTGGCACATGGAACATAGTGTTATAAACCCTCTGCCGTTTCTTCTCATTTCCTACAGAAATCGTGCTTCGGAGGGAATTGCCACCATATATCTCTCCCATAAAGTACTTGAAGGGCGATCTTTCTAGAGCCGATACCTCTGCATAAACAATTGAAGACAAAAGTTTGACCACTAATATGTATATAGTAAACAATTGAAGGGACTGAAGACGCATGTTATGCACAATTTGATGGGTAAGAAATAAGTCTAAAGAAAAACCGGAACATTGCAGGAAAAGAGGGTAAAAGCTACCTTACACTAGTAAACTAAATATATGCGTATGGAATGATCTCATATACACACAAAAATTAAATAAAAAATAAAATTGGCCATAAGCACAGAAAGATCAAAGTGCCGTCCAATAAGAGTGACCCCTTGGAAAATTAAATAAGTGAAGTAGCGAACTAATACTTCTAGCTTTGATCCACTGGAATTCACAAGTCTCGTACACGAACAATAGATTAGCGAAAAGAAAGAATTTAAGGTTACAAACATGACAATGATGTTGTGCGCCTTGTTAGGCCCGGCTTATTTAATGTGATCGGTGTACACAAAAAAAATTGTTGTGCATTTGCAATATTTGATAGAATTTCGAGACCAATAAGCCTGTCCGCATAGCTGGGAATGGTATAAACTTGCAATATTGTTGCAATAAGAATGTTTATGTTGTCGATATGGAACAACAAATCTGAGCCAAGAAGTAGGAGAGTTCGATTACCCATATGTGTCTATGAGTGGATTGAATATATCTATATGTGCATTTGCATGCATTCATGCAGATGTAGTTAAATTATTTTCAGGCCTGCCTTGCATAAGGAAAGGAAGTCCAGCACCATACTGAGCAAACTTGATGGTTCAACTCGACCCATGGCTTCTCAACTCAAGTACCGATCATGCACACCACATAAGTTGAAGAACCACCCTAGACATGGAATTTCCATGCATATTTTGCTATACAATACAGTATCACCTGATCTATAGATGGTCTGTTCATTTCAAGCTCGAACTATTTTTAGAGGCTAGCAAATTACGAGGGTGATGGATGCTTTATACAGACTGAGTCGGGTAAAAGGGCTGAGAAGCCAAATTCAAACCTTGCTTAAATTTCTTTCATAAAAAATTGGATAAATACTGTTTGTATAATCCAATTAAATAAAACCCTAAACTACCAATTTTTGTGTCGCTTGATGGGGCTGTGCGTACCCTAAATCAATTCATTATGGTATGCACATCATGTAACCCTTTCGGACTGTATGAAGAGGTTTACAAGCTTCTAACATATGCTTAAAGTATTCAATTTGATGCGCAATTTTCGGAGTTTTCAAATCAGTTGAACTTTGTGAGCATGAATTTAAAATGTGTACGACACAATCTATGTTCTACGATTACTATTCGGATTGCTTAACATATAGATCGATGCATAGGCTGCACCTATATGGCATGACTAAAACGTCTCAAATGTTAAACCTTCAAAATCTGGAAAAGTATTAGCACTAAACCCTACACCTCTCTCACTTTAAACTTCAATCAATCATCAAAAAAAATTAATTAAGACCATTGGTGACAGCCTTACTAAAGACCTTCAGTTAGAGCAGTAGATCAGCGATTGTTTTAGGTCATCCAACGCTTTCCTCACATATAAGAGGACATGTTGTTTTACACCTAAAAGACAAAGAAATGTTGTTTAAAAAGTAAGAATTGGTAGGAGATTAAACCCATGATCTTTTACTCTTGGAGCTCTCTCTGAACCCTTTTACCCAAAGATTTGGACTTTTGAGTGTTGTTGCCAACGATTGTATTATACCATGCGAAAAAGGATTCAAGCCCTTGTATCTATGTTGCATAAAGTAAACTTGTAAACTGCTCATTTGATAGTTCATCAGGTAATCAAATTATGCAATTATCCAAATTTGAAGTGCAAGTAAAGATAAAACGAAGCATACCTCCCAAAAGATTGGGATCTTGAGCCATGACTCTGTTCCAATCCAAGCTCGCCATCGTCCCCAATCTCTCCACACCCCCGTTAATCTCCGGACTCCACTGCCCCGCCGTCGAATCCAGACTAAAATTCGAACCCGAGCTCTCCCTGATCACACTGTCCTCCTCCGCAGGCGCATCACAACCCCCGCCACCATTGCTCACGATCCTCTGCCTCAGCTCCACATACGAAACGCGGCTGCTCACCTGCGCGCAATCAAGCTCGGCTCTATTCTCTTCGATGGCGCCAAACCCTAGCCCGTTCTCTTCGCAGTGACCGTTCGATTCGAGCCTCTTCTTCTTCTTCTTCTTGGGCTTCCGCTTGCGGCCGTCGCCGTTAGCGACGACGTCATGGAAGCCGTTGCCGTCGGTGGGGGGCAGATCAGGGAATTCGCGGGGGGAGAGGGAGAGGGCGAGGCTGCTCTCGTCGCCGGAGCTGTCGGCGGCGAGGAGGTCGAAGGAGACCTTTCTGCCGCCGAATCGAACGGACATGAGATCTCGATATATCGATCGCGCGATTAGGGTTTTGAGGCGATCGAGAATTTCGCCAGAGATGTAACGGCCACTGCCGTCGCTTTTACCCAAAAAATAGAATAATGTAATAATGCTTTGATGTGTTGTATATATAACAGTGGGATTAAGCTGACAATGACTCTGACGTGGCGTGACTTGATTGGACGAAATGTACGAGCCATACGTATATAAAATTAAACAAGCATAGGATCGTATTAAATTTTGTTAATTTACCAAATTGACAAAATTATCCGCTCAACAAAAACATGTAATCTTGAATTATGACACAAAATAGTAAGGCGTGCATGGTCTGTATACGAGATATGCCATGTTGCTTTCCTATTGTGATGGGTGTATCCTCGTTTTATTAGAGTTTATTCAAATTTGGATACAGCCTGCGGAGTGTATCCTAATGCCGTTAGCGTCGTTGTCTATTGAGAATGCTGGCAATGAATTTATTTGCATGATATAAAAAAAAGGCTGCCGATCTTCTCGTTTGAAAAAGTCACTGGATTTTTTAAGGTTTGGATATGTGTCAGAAAGTTAAACATGAATGCAGTTTATGTTTCGGTGTTACATGGATTTTTTTTTTCCGTTACTATGAAATACAGTGTATTTGCGGTATCAAGTGAGATAGCATGGGCAAACTTTGAAAGGGTCGTCTACAGTTTTGTTTTCACTGATGCTGAAGAACCACCCGGTGGTTTTAGAAAATAGCCCTTCTCTTAATGAGAAAAAAAAACAGCATTGTATTGGATATTAAAAGAAAAAAGAAAGAAACATAATAGTTATATTTCAGCATGTATTCTGTGTTTTAGTACACACTATGATAAACAAAAATGTGCATATGTGCCAAGCACAAATTTGGTGTGTCTCACGAAACTTTCATGATTGGGTAATATTTCAAGTTATATTATAAATAACCAACAGTTTCCGTTACATATAAATCATATCAAATAATGTTTCATGAATGATTTGGCTGCAGCCCCGTAATCAAAATAAACATTTTAATCTTCAATAAATTTCACTTAATGGCCTATGAAAAGGTTTAAGTCGTTGGAGGAAACTGTATGTAAAAGGGCGGTAAAAAAAATTCCGGATGATTTTTAAGGAATAAGGTTGTTGGAGTTTAAAACACTGTAAACAATAATAACGAATAAGATAATGTATCGAGATAAAGTATTTTTATGATTTTGCATGGTCGTGAGACATATAACAATAGCTTTAGAATCTTCTTTTGTATCCAATAGACTGCACTCCATATACGAGGCAAGTGCTGCTTTCCTTTTTTCTACAACATACGCATGCGGTGTTCCCTGCGTAGCGATTACATCCTTCAAGTAATTTGTTAGCGAAAATGGTTGCTTTGGGCATCGACTAAATTCAATCCTAAATGACATAAATGATCGATCGATCAAACATTTTAACAAGTCTGTATTGTTCAGACTTAAACTTTGGATGTTTCTAGAGGTTTGATCAATGAAGAGCGAGATTGTTTAGGCCAATAAATTAGTTAAGAGAGTATAGATGCTGCAGCGGGGTAAACCATGTGTATCATCAAACCACTTTCGCAATTCTGTATAGCTATCCATTTAATCAATTATCATTTTTTGTGGTATGGCATTTAGGGCATGTGCAATAGAAGCATTGGATTGTCCTTTGTTCTTGGATTCTGAGAAGAAACTATAATTTTATGTGATACATACTAGAACAAAGGGCAAATGAATCTCCAGCCTTTGAGATATTAGAATAAGCTGGATCGATGGCATTTGGTCAACGGTGGAACAATAAATTTCACGGTAATGAACTTAGACAGTTAAATAATGCATAAAGTCAGCAATACAGGCATTTATATTTAGGGAACAAATTTAATTATTTTTGGGAACTTCCAATAAATCTATGGGTTTGTCTTCAATCTTGTTATTGCTTTGATTAATTATATCATTTTTCTTGCTGTGTCAAAAAATGTTTAGTCTGATGAAAAGATTACCATGAAAATTCATCGAATTTAAAGGAAACCATCTTTGTTATAGGAAATAATCATTATTTTTTTCACGATGCTTTCTTGATTTTAAAGAAAACCATGGATTTTCATTCATTCATTTGTTTATTTTGATAAGAATGGATTTTCAATATTGTATTTATGCATTAGTCTGTTTCCTGATGCCTTGTTTCGATTTATGCTCTAGCTTATCTTTGTTATTGTTCAGCAAATTCCGATATCGATCGATACTGAAAGTATTTAATCAATATTTCCTTAGGCGATTTCCAAAACTCCTCATCAAAGCCTACAAAGTGATGCAGAGCTATTGCTTTGACCAAGCCCCGTTCAATAAATATTTTGACAGCGCATCGGTATAGTTTTAATATTATAGTTTTTCATGTGGCTTCTTTTATTATTAACTAATATATACCAGTTTTATCAATATTTGAATCATGCATAGTGCCTTATATTGTCCGGTTTGCAGGGCATCATAGATTTGCAAAGCAAACGTGTATAGGGACCATACAAAACATGAGTGGAAATTGTTATGGTAAATGAAAGTCAAGCCCTCTTCTTGATCTATAATCGTATTTATACAGTTTTGAGAGCATAAAACTTTTGTCTTTTATTTTACTCTGTGTTTGTGACTAGTGCAAATACTAAATAATGAAATTCATGGATAGGCTTTTTGGCTCCCAATAACATATTTATGCATTAACTATATGTAAATTTTGTTGTTTGAATATTATGACACTAGATACATACTATATAAAGATAGAATAAAGCTGTTGGAATGTAAATTAATGATGGAAACCTAAAATACCGTATTTGTATTATGTTGAGTAGAATGTTTGCATCGATAAATTTGTTAAACAAATTCCTAACGAAAGCAAAGTGATAATGTTGTATCAATGACCCTGGAAAAGCTTTAGAATATATTATTCTTATAAACCTTGTTTGCTTTATCTACAAGCTTCTCAAATCGGGTAATACCGAAAAGGTTTACCATTGGGATACCCATTTTTCATTTATCTTCTATTCCGATATAGTGTTATGTATATATTTTCAACACGCAAGAAAAACCTTGTTATAATTTTCAATTTGGAAAATTATAATTTCATTTGATATTTTTCTGAAGAAATAATTTAATTTGATAATTTGCTCAAAAGGTTGAATTTCATGTTATTCAGCTCTTCAATTTTCAAATAATAAAACCGGAACATGCAGAATGAACTATTTATCAATAAAAAAAAAGCATACAAAAAGTATATATGCCTGCCTTTCTTCTCTTTTAACTACAAATCTAATAAAAATAGTGTTAAACATATTATATCTAAATTGAATATAAATTTATTAGGTTAAGAAATTATAACATGAGATATTCCAAATCCGAAAAATAGATTTGATAAACCAACCCCAAAGCAAAAGGCAACAATGAATAGTAATCCTAACAAGTAGACCATATGAATTAGGGTTAACTTTGTTCATTACCTTTCTAATAAAAAGTGACTAAATGCCAAAAGAAATCTCAGTCGCAATTTAGGGGCTGTTTGGTTGCAGGATTATGGAATTTGGATTCCAAAAATAGTACGGTTGAAATTTCTGGATTTGGTAATTTGTTGTTTGGTTGGTTTTGGATTTGTAGATCTGAATTTATAGATCCTTGTAATCTTTGTTTGGTTGTTGGAAAAAAAATAGGATTTGGATTTGAGGATTTTAGAGAGAGATAGAGAGAGAGGATTGTTAAATAAATAAAGTGCATGGGCCCCATCTAAAAGTACAATGAATAGTGTCAAATCCTTAAGAATCCTTGAAAATTTTTAGGATTCATGAATCCTTCTTTTGTGGTGGGCCCCCATATAAAACAAAGGAATCCTAGAAATCCTAATACTGCAACCAAACACAAAATTGTGGAATCCTAGGATTCCACAATCCAAAATCCAAATCCAAACCCATAATCCTGCAACCAAACAGGCCCACCACAAAAGAAGGTTTCATGAATCCTAAAAATTTTCAAGGATTCTCAAGGATTTGGCACTATTCATTGTACTTTTAGATGGGACCCATGCACTTTATTTATTTAACAATCCTCTCTCTCTCTATCTCTCTCTAAAATCCTCAAATCCAAATCCTATTTTTTTTCCAACAACCAAACAAAGATTACAAGGATCTACAAATCCAGATCTACAAATCCAAAACCAACAAAACAACAAATTACCAAATCCAGAAATTTCAACCGTACTATTTTTGGAATCCAAATTCCATAATCCTGCAACCAAACAGCCCCTAACAAAACCCTAGCATTCAAAACCCGCCTCTTTTTATCTTCTTCGTCTCCTCTGTCTCTCTTTCGCCATGCCATCGCCTCAAGAGAAGAAAACGAAGAAGCATCACAAAAAACCGAAGAAGAACAAAGGCGAGGAAACCCTAACCCTAGAAAGCCTCAAAACCCTAGGGCACCAGCTCCTATCGTCAAGATCTCACATCAACAATCTCCCAATTCTCCTCTCCGTTCTCTCCCCTTCTTCGCCTCTCGATCTCTCTCTCGAAGCCCTAATATCTCTGCAGTCGTTTTTTGTTCCTCTCGTCCCTGAAATCCCTTCGAAGTCCTCTGCGGATGCGAGAGAGGAGAAGGATCCGGAGGTGGTGTATAAGGCGTGGCTTCGTGCGAGGTTCGATGAGTTCGTGCACTTGCTCATCGAGATTGCTGTCGATTCTCGATCTGAAGAAGCTCTTAGGGTGAGATTTTTTAATCTCGTTTTTTTTATTAAAATGTTTTATCTGGTGAATTTAACGTGATATGTTTTGGGTTTTTAGGATGTGGTGTTGGATGCAATTGTGGATTTTGTGAAGCTGGGAAAGGATGGGAGGTTCCAATCGTCTATCTATCATCGGTTTCTTCACAGCATTGTAAGTTTCTTCACAGCATTGTAAGTCTGTATCATTTCCTGTTTGGAAATGGAAAGGCAAGACTCGCCTCTTACCTTCCAAACAGTAAAACTGAACTGGCATAAGCTATCACCGCTTAGGCCTAATAGGAGTGTTGATGACAATGTTATTCAAAAAGCTCAATCTAGTTAGTAGTAGCTGATAAATGTTTTATAAGGTTGATGGAGGCATCGAGACTCCAAATCAATTATTTTGTAATTTATCACCATCTTGACATGGAAGACAGCAAATTTCGTTTTACATATAGCATAGAACATAGTTGTGGGAAATAAATTAGTGTTAATGGTGGATTTGAACCTACGATCATTTATTTTGTTATGAAGTTGGAACCACTTTACCCAAAAGCTTAAGTTAGCGAGCGGTGTATCAACAGGCCAATACACCCACAAGATACTGATACTTGCCTACTTTTTTTAATGTGAATTAACCACACATATCTGGCCTCTTGTTATGATTTAGCATTGCATTGGAGTCATAGGCTTGATTATCCTAAAAGTTGAGTACAACATCATACTATTTCATACTAAAACTTTGACTACACAGTCTTTTATTATTAAGCAAATGGTTTTCTAGTTACTCCAAAATGTGGATAACATGGCACTAGGGAGAACTGAATCAGTTTTTAAAAACTGGATCATGTGCTCAAAACATGTATAGATTTATAGGAAATGCTTTAATTACTAATATTGCTACTCCCCCCCCCCCCCCCAAACAAAAAACAAAAAACAAAAAACAAAAAAACAGAAACAGAAACCACCCAAATTCAACCCTGTTACCTATGTTTGGCAAAAAAATAAAATCTTATTCTTGTGTCTTTAGGGGTCAGGATCATGCAAACTCTTATCATCTACTGCTCCTTTCATGACCTTTTACACTCCTTTTATTCTCTTGTTAAGATTATATGGTTATAATCGTTTCTGTATTCATGTTTTAGATTGCGCTACCAGTGTTTAGAAGCTGTACTTCATTTACAATTGACACGTCTTTGTTCATCTTTTATTTCTTATACTATGTAACCAAGTGCAGGTTCACAGCACATCCTCTATTGATTATTTGCTAGATATGCTCGTGCCAAAGTATTTCAATTATCTAGATGTTCGGTATGCATTTTCTTCTTCTTGATTTATTGTCATTATTGCCAATAAATTCCGGCAGGTTTTTAATATGCTTGACTTCATATATTGTTGGAATGTCATGCGTACTTAAGAAATTTATTTTTGGGTTCAACCTGATTTAAAGAATGAGAAAATATGCCTCATGTACTATGTAGCCTATCTATTAATCTGGTGTTTCGAATTTATCTATTAATTATTTTTTGGATGGTTAGCTTAAACTCTTTGTTCTTGAACATTCCAATCATACAACTTGTTCACAGTTCTTATATCATATAGAAGCTCAAATATCCATAATTTCACATACCTTGGGTTATAACGAATGCAGAATGTAGCCAAAGTAATTTTCTTCCTATTGATCTAATAATGTAATTCCCTGTAACTCTTGATCAGATCAAAAGTTGGCAGTTGAAGAAATAAGCCATTGAGCTTAACCACAAAATGGTGTCCTCCAAGCCTTTTTCTGCAATCTTCTTCCATATGTTTCAGTCACTTCTTAATTATGTTCCCTTTGAATAGATGCACTTTTGTGTTGAAAATTTGATAACAGACAACTTTTGATCACACAGCACACATGGAATAGCTTCTTCCAAAGAACATGGCACGATATTGCATCTATCTACAATCTGTAGTCTTTTGTATCTCTATTTTATCATTATTGCTATATCTTCTCTATCTCTCCTATCTAAACTATTATATTATACCCCAAAAAAACAGAAGAAAAATAATAGAAAGATGCAGGCCTCATATGCCTTAAAACTATACTGGGTGCACATGCATTTCATTTTTCATTGAAGCGAGTTCCTTTCTTTTGTGTATTTAGTATATAATGCCCTGCAACAAGATCATTTGAATCGAAATCTAAAACCATAACTGTCATATCTTGTATATGAAATTTACAAAATCTCTATGTTATTTGTATTGTATTGATATTTTAATGTGCATTAGTTTGGCCAATGAAAACCCTTTACAGTTTCATATTTTTTTTTTACCTTTTGGCCTATACTTGTTGCAAATAATTGTTCTTTCCTTATGGTTCTAATATGTAATGTCCAAATTTTATTCACATCATCACAAGTGCCCCAAATCCAGTATACTTTCATTTTGTTGGTGTCAGCCATATAATTAATCACTTACTTTGTGTACTTGACACTTGATGACTTGTATGCTGGAAATGGAATAATGGACATGTAGGTTGCTTTCTCATGCATTTCTCTTGTGATTACAGTTATTTCACCTACACAAGTTTGGATAAGATTGCGAAGGATTGTGACTCAAAATGTATAACTGGTAACTAACACAGACTTCTTTATATATTTGCTATCAAGTTTCAGTTTTTGATAGGTCTATTTAAAAAAGTTTTCTTTTGAATTTTACATTAAATTTTTTTGCATCCCTGTTTTTTTTAAAATTAGACAACAATAACACGGACTTCCAGAACAACAGGGACCTATCTACATCGAGGTAAGTTCAAAAATTTATTAACAGATAAAGATGCTTATTTGATTTGAATATGACTACATAAATTTATACCATTCTATTTGACCTACATATGTTTGCATGTTGCTTATTACTGGCCATCCATATTGTTGCCTGACATTAATTGTAATATTTGAATTTGCCCCATCTGCATTACTTGATCAATAATTTTATTAGCCATTATCATCTGATATAATCATTAATACCATGGGTGCCAACAATATTTAAAAATTAACAGAGCGCTTAAGCAGGTGCTTTCGTGTTTTAGTGTAATTTGCTTAATATTAATAGATCTAGGACCCAGATAATTTTCCCTCCTCTCCTTTATTTACACCCACTGTACGGAAACTCATACCAGGGTCCTGATCCATATTAATATAATCATAGTATAATTTCTGATGTGGAAGATCCTTATTCATTCTCTTACCTGTCACATATCAAATAACGAAGTAAAATTATTGGCAATCACACATGTTTGTGGTTCCTTGGGGGTCAAAAACCTATAACACAAGATAGTAATCGAAAATTATCAAACTAGATGAATAAAATGTAGCGTAAAAATCACACTATGCTCCATTGTTCCTTGAATCTGGATCTTCTGCTAGTCCTTTTCTAAAAAAACCAACTTACCTGTACTGTTGTATAGAACAATTTACCAACATATATAGAATAAATTTAGTGTTCTTTCTTCTGGAAATGCTTATATTTCTTCACAGTCATCTGAAAAATGCTGCCTCGTTGAGCCAGAGGCTGACAACTTGAACATATCTTGAAAGATGAGTTGATGGCCTTATGAGTAAGACATATTCATATAGTGGTTTCTAAAGTCTCTTGCATGATGTCCTGACATATTACCTAAAGCATGCTTGTCTTGATGAAAGGGGAACCCCCCCCCCCCCCACACACACACAAAAACAAAAGGAAAAAAAAGAAGAAAAAAAGATTAAGAAGCAGAGAATCCAGTACAAATACTTCTCATGAAGCCTGCTTCATTGAGCATTGACAAAGACAATGAAGTTTATTATACATGCACTTGAGGCATCTCTTCTAATTACTACTGACTTTAATTTAAGGAGTTTAATTTTCTTTAGCATTTAAATCATTTTGGACCTTCTTCGATCAAAAGTTGATGATTTATTTTACTCACTTGCGCTTAACTCTCGTGTATTTCCTTCTCGATACATTCTTGTGAGCAGAATAGAGAATGCCGTTTGCAAAATTTACAATATACTATCGCATTTGCTGCCATTGGAGTTGGTGGAAGAAAAAGCAAGTTATGAGATGTGGAGTCACTTGGGTGAGCATCGTTCACTGGAATTACTATTTATTTATGATAATATAGTGAATTGTTATATTTGCGAATCTCTTACTACTTTTTCTTTGTATAACCTTGTAAGCATCCTTTTGCCATATCTGCGATATGTTCAAAATCAATATATATGCACATCTTTGGTTGAAAGATATTTTTAAAAAAGACAGCTGATATGGTAGCTACCATAAAACTCTTTACACATTAGGGGACAAGCTTTCATGAAAATGCATCTTGGAAGCCGATAACCTTGTTTTTTTAATCTATTTAATCTGTTTAATTTATTCTATATTTATTTTTATTATTAATTATGATGAATCACAAAGAGAACACTTGTGAGCAATATGATATTTTCTTTCAAGAATGTGTAAGAATCACCAGTTCAGAGCTAGGAACCTTATATTGAAGCCCATATGCAAGCTTTGAATATATATATATATATATATATATATATATATAGAGAGAGAGAGAGAGAGAGAGAGAGAGAGGCCATAGGAGAGAATTTTCTCATATGGCGTCAACAAAAATCAATCATCCAACATTTTATTTGACGATTGGCGCCCATCATCTTTATCATCTAAGATGGCGATTCACATGATATATCAATTTAGCATTCCAGGGGAATTATAAGGACTATAAAAGGAAATTTAAAAGATAATCCTGTAGAGAAGTGGGATGAATTTATAAAAGTAGCATTTAACTCATAAAGAATCATTATAAAACTATGTGGGATATGCATGTGCAACCTAATAGAAGGACAAGAGCGGGCTAAATTGAAGCATAGATAGAGGGGTGTGTGTGTGTGTGTGTGTGTGTGTGTGTGAGAATAATGAAGGAAATATGCCATAGGAGGGAATTTCCTCCTATGACTTCGAAATATACATCCATCCTCCACGATTTTTTTGACGATCGGTATTCATCATCTTCTAAATCTTTATTATCTAAGACGTGGATACACCAAATTTCGTGTGATTTTACCACTTTTCACCGTTGAATTAGCAATGTAAAAAGTTCTATTGTCAGTAAATCGTTAATTTTGCACCCACTAAATCAACGGTGAAAAAGTGGTAGAATCATATAGAATTTGGTGTATCAACGTCTTAGATAATAAAGATGAAGATGATGAATACCGATCGTCAAAAAAATCGTGGAGGATGGATGTATATCTCGACGTCATAGGTGGAAATTCCCTCCTATGGCATGTTTCCTCCATTATATACATATATAACTAATACCTCTATCTATGCTTCAATTTAGCTCTTGTCTTTCTATTAGGTTGCACATACATATCACACATAGTTTTATAATGATTCTTTATGAGTTAAATGCTATTTTTATAAATTCATCCCACTTCTCTATAGGATTATCTTTTAAATTTCCTTTTATAGTCCTTATAATTCCCCTGGAATGCTAAATTGATATATCATGTGAATCGCCATTTTCCTATTGTTCCTTGAGTTTGGGTTTTGCTTTGATCCCATTTCTATGTCTCCTAGTCGAACCTATATTCTTATTCTGCATTTAATTTATTTTTTAGTCGGTGCGTTCTGCCACCCTTACCTTTATTATATTTCGCTTGTCATTACCAAACTCGTGATCATGGAAAATATATCATGTGTTCTAAATCTCATATTACAAGGCAGAAAATGGAACTGCAATAGGCTTTTAGTATGTCAGGTCGTCAGTTTTAACTTCTTTTCATGTGCACCGAATCTAACAACGCATCAAGTAATTCTGAGATATAAATCATTGTCTATTACTTTCCTGTCTGTCATAGTTGTTGCTAGTAAAGTCAGGGAAAACTTGGCCTCTTATGGATCAGAAACAAACAAATTGGTGGCAGTTTGTATCATCGTATGCTATCTGTTCTTCAATCAACAGCTAGGTGTTATGCGTTTTTCTCTATTCTTCTGATTTGGTCACATGCAACATGAAGATTTCTCAGGTATATATTTGTTGTAAATGTGAATTTTATGTCAATACTTTTTAAAAAATGTTTCCGAGAAATGGCCATGCACATTTCAAGATTCCATGTGGAATTTATGCCACTCTGAAATTAGGTGTAGAGTGCCAATTTCACTTCCAGAAACCTGCAATTGAAAGTACCATCTTTTCTGATAGCCCTACCCTTAGTTGCTTTGGATCATTACTGTATACTGTGAGCCTTGCTGCAGTGATTAATGTGGTTTGGATGTTATCCAGGTCTCTCATCAACAGAAGAAGGGAAAACATCTTCCAACTCGTTGGCTGAGGAAGTAAAGCCCCATAAATCAAAGGGTATGCAAAAAGAAGTAAGTTCACCGATTGTCTGCATATTTACTGCCTTCTCAAGGAAATGGTATACCGATCCGTAAACATCCAACCAACCAAAGCGGGAAGACATTTATATCTTAGCTAATTTGTGTATTAAGATTGATTACTAATCGTTTTACATTTTGAAAAAAAAAATCTGATTGGATTGATTGCTCAAAGATATTTGTCAAGTTTGTAAAGAATTAAAAGTTACCAAACGGCTGGGTCGATATCTTTTGGTCAGAGCCGCTTAAAGATTGCTAATGTCAAATAATTGAGTTGGGAGAGCCTTATTGGTCTGTTTGGACCTGGACGTGTTGCAACTTGCTTGGTCCCAGAATGTACTTGTTCTGTATTTCTGGGTTTTTGGTGCTCAAAACGATTAGGAATCTATCGGTTCTAAACCCAAAAGTTGGGTCTTGAGATAATCAATCAAATTGTTTTTCCGAACCTGACAACTGAGTGATAATCTTTCAAATTGTATTCTCTGAACCTGACAACCGAGTCAAAAGAGTCAAAAGTTATGGTCATAACAGCGAGCGGGTGTTGGTTCTCTCTCTATTTCTTTGTTACAAGGCCACAAGCCAAGGAACGCTCAAATAGAATGTGTATTATGGGGTGTTAGAGGGATGTTTTATCATTTCCCTTAGCGTTAAGAACAAATCATGGATGGAGCTGAGAGGAAAATAATGGATGAAAAGAGTGAAAAGGCTGAATAGAATCTGAGTGGCAGGTGAAATGATGGAACAAAAAGAGCCGCTGTGAGAATCGTATTCTCCAGATAGAATCGTATTTCTTTGTTACAAGGCCACAAGCCAAGGAACGCTCAAATAGAATGTGTATTATGGGGTGTTAGAGGGATGTTTTATCATTTCCCTTAGCGTTAAGAACAAATCATGGATGGAGCTGAGAGGAAAATAATGGATGAAAAGAGTGAAAAGGCTGAATAGAATCTGAGTGGCAGGTGAAATGATGGAACAAAAAGAGCCGCTGTGAGAATCGTATTCTCCAGATGAACGTCTACTCAAGCAACTGTGAGTATCTTGAATTAGAGTCATGAGTGATTAGTAATTTATTTTTAAGGGAAAAATCTTAAGGACACAGTGGTCCCTTCTATATTGAGCTATTGGGAATCATACTGATGCTCAAGACGGTCACTGTCTACACATGGCTACAGGGATAATCCTTCAATTGAGATGATTCATGCAAGGCTACTGAAAGGATCCTACAATAAAATATCCTTGAAATGGTCAAATTTCAAGTGTCATTACGATATTGCAAGTGGACTGCATTATATAGCTGGGTGATTGGCTATGATGTGGACCAATGTAGGAATATGAGTAGATACCTACTGACGTTCAGATTAAAATGTTATATGATATAGTTTTGTATGCCAGGGTTCAGCTTCATTCTTGTTACAAAAAATAAAGAATACATTGCCTGATCTTAGTCCTCGTTCTTTTTGGGAAGCCTGTCTAATTAGAAAACTGTGATAGAAGGGCCATGAAACAGGAAAAAATATGAGAATTCAAAGATGATTTGCCACCATCTGCAGCCTGTCAATTTTTTTATGATGACAATTTGGTAGATTCAGCAGTTAATGTTGATTTATCCATGATATAGTTTTTTGTTTGATGCTGTACTGAAGTTTTTGCTGAGAGCTGGATGGTCATCGGTTGTCTTTCAGCTCTTATCTATGAACTTCTATAGAGAGAAAAAATGCCATTGCAGCTTGCATAATAGTTGAATTCTATGTACTTTTTAATATTAGGAAATTTGTATATGAATGCTTTACTTTACCTGCCCAATTATGAACAGTAGTCATACTATCAAGGTATCTACAATGGGTAACCACAGTTGGTAGGTGATTGACCTGGTGTTCAGTTCTTGGAATTATTGGTTTTGTTCTATACAGACAATTGAAACACCTCAAGCAAAAATAATGAAGTCTATGGAGAGCTAAGATGTTATGAAAATATCATTTTGCAATTCAAAATGATCGTTGGCGCAGAATTCATTCTCCACCTACAACCTGGATCTGATATCTTCTGATTTTCGCTATAATATTTCATTATATGTTTGTAGTCAATGACTTAATCTGTCTTTTGTGCTCCACAGAAGTTCTTGTTTCTGATCATTTGTTAAATTCTATGTTATCCAGGTCTCTTCAGTCAGCCGTATGTTGAAGAAATTTAAATTTAAATTTACCAAATCCTGGTTATCATTTCTTAGATTACCACTTCCTCTCGACATATATAAGGAGGTAACCCTTACAACCACCTTTTAGTATTTTTCTTTTACGATATATGCTGTTTTAAGAAGTCAGTTTATTATTTCCCCTTGTTGCCAAACTGGTATTGTCTAATTTTGATGTGCATGCCAATAAATTTTAGCCTTCCGCTCTTTAAAATATTCAGTTTCCTTTTTCTTTGCACTTTTTTTGCACATGTAAATTCTGATGTAGACATGGTATTTTCACATATCTTTTAATTGTAGCAGCCACTATTATTTTTCCGATAACATATCCTTGGCCATAATTCTTGCTATCCCTACATTACAAATACTGTTATGTCTTTGAAGTTTAGGGAGTGTATCGAAGTGTATTCTGATTCCCCCTTCCTTTTTAACTATTACTATACCATCCCATCTAATCCACGAAGTTGTTGCTTTATCTTTTGTTATTTCTGGTTCATATTCTGTAAAGGCTATAATTGTAGCAAAGGGCATTTTCTAATTGGGGCTGAGCAACGATCCGTTTGGTTCGCTTTTTTGCCAAAAAAGGCACTGAACCAAACCGAACCAATATGCTGAACCAAACTATTTTGGTCCGTTTCGGTTCTCGTTATTCTGGATGAGGAGGCCTATGTTGCAGTGGCGATGCATCTGGACGGTCGGCTGCTGTGATTGAGCTCGTCGGTTATCATCTTTGCTTGCTAGAATTTTAGTTGCTTGGTTGAAGCATAAGATTGAAGATTTTTTTCTTTCTTTCATGAATACCAAAGGTTGAAGGGGAACAGTGTGTATTAAAAGAGAATATACTTGACCATATATATATATATATATATATATATATATATAGAGAGAGAGAGAGAGAGAGAGAGAGAGTAATGGAGAAAAGAGGCCATAGGAGGGGATTTCCTCCTATAACGTCAAAAAAATACAACATCCACCATTTTTTCCGACTATCGGCATCTATCATCATCATCGTTATTATCTAAGATGTGCATACACCAAATTTCATGTGATTTCACCATTTTTCACCGTTGAATTAGCAATGTAAAAAGTTCTATTGTTGGTAAACCATTAAGTTTGCACCAACTAAATCAACGGTAAAAAAATGGTATAATCACATGAAATTTTGTGTATCCACATCTTAGATGATAAAGATGGAGATGATGTATGCCGATCGTCGAAAAAAAACATGGAGGATGCATTTTTCCGACGCCATAGGAGGAAATTCCCTCCTATGGCACCTTTCCTCCATTAACCTCATATATATATATATATATATATATATATATATATATATATGAAGAAAAGAGGCTCTATGAGACTTTTTCGTTTGGTGGCGTCAATAATCTATATCCTCCACAATCTTTTTCGACGATCGACATCCATCATCATCATCATCTTTATCATGTAAGACGTGGATACACCAAATTTCAAGTGATTTCACCACTTTTTCACCGTTGAATTAGCAATGTAAAAAGTTCAATTTTCGGAAAACCGTTAATTTTGCACGTACTAAATCAACGGTGAAAAGTGAGGGAATCACATGAAATTTGGTGTGTCCACATCATCCATGGCAAAGGTGATGATTATGAGTGCCGATCGTTGAAAAGAATTGTGAAGGGTATGTATTTTCGACGTCATAGAGGAAATTCCCTCCTACGACACCTTTCCTCCATTATTCTCTCGCTATATATGATGTATATGAGAATAATGGAGGAAAGAGGCCCTAGGAGGCTTTTTTCGTCAAGCGTCAAAAAATACATACTCCACCATTTTATTCGACGATCGGCACCGACCATTTTGATCTTCATCGTCTAATATGTCGATACACCAAATTTTATGCGATTCTAACACCTTTTCACTGTTAATTTAGCAATGTAAAATGTTATATTGTCGGTAAACTGTTAATTTTGCACCCACTAAATCAATGGTGAAAAAGTGTTTGAATCACGTGAAATTTGGTGTACCGATATATTAGACATGAGGATCAAGATGGCCGGTGCCGATCGTCGAATAAAACGGAAGATGCTGTATTTTTTGATGCTTGACGAAAAAAGTCTCTTTCTTCCATTATTCTCTCTCTCTCTCTCTCTCTATATATATATATATATATATATATATATATATATATATAGGGTGACGATCTATTGAGGCCTGACATCATTTTGTAAAATTGAGGCTAACTCCTCAAACACCCAACCGCCGTGTTTTTCACCGATCGACCAGACATCATGATCTTTATGTAATAGATAGGTTATATATCAAATTTCATAAGATTTAAAGATCTCTAACACAACCATCAAGTGGACTAGAAATTGATGGCTTTTCAGTATATGAAAAATATCGAAAGATCTGATCCCTTGATGGTTGTGTTAGAGGTCTCTGAATCCTGTGAAATTTGATATATAACCTATCTAAGACATGCAGATCATGATGCAAGGTCGGATCGGTGATATACGTGGCAGGTTGGGCATTGAGTGAGGTTTGGCCTCAATGGATCGCCTCCTTGTGTGTGTATAGAGAGAGAATAATGGAGGAAAGAGGCCCTAGGAGGCCTTTTGCGTTAGATGGCAGTCAAAAGTACGCCCTCCGCCATTTAATTTGACGATCAGTATCTTCCAACTTGATATACATCCTCAAATTTTTCGATACGCCAAATTTCATATGATTACAACACCGTTGATTTAGTGGGTGCAAAATTAACGGTTTACCGACGATAGAACTTTTTACATTGCTAAATCAATGGTGAAATGGTGTTGTAATCATATGAAATTTGGTATATCGACAAATTAGAGGATGAATATCAAGTTGGAAGATGCCGATCGTCGAATAAAATATTGGAGGGGGTAATTTTTGCCGCCACCCAACGCAAAAAGCCTCCCAGGGCCTCTTTCCTATATATAAAACGTATTTCTGAGTTTTAGCAGCTGCTGTATAGGAAAATGGAAGGGTCACATGAAAGGCTATTAAATTTAAAAGGTGCATGAAAATACCCATCTACATGCAACAAGTCAAAAGCCAGTGGTAGTAAAGGCTTGTTATTTGTTCTTTAGAGTATTATATCAATATATAATTATAAGATGAAATGGTTTTTCAGTAACTGACATTATTGGTTTTAGAGAACCGAGTGCTGTGAAAACCGAACTATTTCGGGTTTTTTTGTTCGGTTCGGTTTATGCTCACCCCTATTCCTGGAGTTTTCTTTGTCATTAAGCATGAAAATATTCTTTTGGTATTATAATTTGATTCACATAATATTTTTTTGAAACTTAGGTCTTAATTGTTACATTTTTTTGTTGTGGAAATGCCTTATACAATCTATTTTCTTCCTCATTAATATACACTCTATTAGGCTAGGAGAATATGAAGTGTTGCTCCATGGTGGCATGAGCATTAGTTGCATTATCTACCAGCTGGAGTTTCCTGATTCATCTCAATCCCATATCTTCATAGTTTCCATGTGTCAGTATAGTGAGTTAACTTTAGGATGATAACACATCATAAAATATGGCCACCCTTCTTGGATCCTTGCATGTTCAATTGCCGACCTTATTTTGACGGGGAAAAGCTTTAGATGATAGTTATGGTTATGCGGTAGTAATGATTTAACCGTTATTTAGAATTTTCTTTCTAATGAAACTAGTCTAGTCTTTTAAACTTTCTCATTTTTGTTATGCTCATAAATTCATGGTCTTATGTTAACCAGTGCCATTTTCAAACTCCAGGTTCTGGTTACTCTACCTCAGAATGTGTTTCCTTTTATGGCAAACCCTGCTATATTATGGTGAGATATGCTGAAATTTCAACTGCTTATTGCATTCTTCATATTTTGCACCTTCACAGACATGCTAACCCCACCTTTAAACTTCGACCATTTTGCAGTGATTTTCTAACAAGGTCATATGATATTGGAGGTGTCATCAGCGTCATGGCACTTAGCGGCCTTTTTGTTCTGATGACACAACACGGCCTCGAGTACCCTAAGTTCTATGAAAAGCTATATGCATTATTAACACCAGCTGTTTTTATGGCAAAACATCGAGCAGTGTTTTTCCAAGTAAGCATTTTGATGCTAATGCTTATGCCATTTAACTTTTAAATATTGCTGCATTGTTTACAATCCATATGAGGAACTCAGTATGCTGCATGTCATTGGTCTCCAAGATTTTTAAATTTTTTCTCGTGTTTGAATTGAAGAGTTTTCATTACCCGTTTTCATGATATTTACTGATATCTTTGCCATGCTGGTATTGAGGATGTATTTCCAATACCATAATATAATTAGTTTGACCACTCACCTTTTCAAATTAGGCGAGTTATTATAAGAGCACTAAACTCTAGGATTTATAACATTACTTTGATACATGAAAATTGATTCCCTAAGAAATTTGCATCTGTAGGCAGAGGCATGGCACTGATTAGCTTTATGTTCCAAATTTGGTAAAATTATTCCCAGCAATTTGCTTTATGATTTATAACATTACCGTAAGACATAAGAATTGATTTATATGGATTTGTTGTACAGGGAAGAGAAAACTTGTCTAAAGGAATGCCATATTTATACATAGTCTGATAGCCTTTGTTAAGCATGAACATCTTGGCAGTTCTCTTATGATCAGTCAGCCATGTTATACACGAAACATTGATATACTTTAGAGAGACTGTAGTTAATGTGATACATTTCAGTTGGGCATTATGAATCCTGTATCTTGTACATAGTTATTTAACCCTTACAGCAATATGTTTCTTAAGGAGCAAAATAAATAAATAAATAGATGTCTTGGCTTGCACATGACTATTAGAGTCTGCTAGAGAAGTGCCATTGAACATTTGGAAAAAATAAACTTTGAATAATCAGCTAGTAATCTGAAAGAAATGGGAAAGGTTGAGATCGCATTACTGTTTGCATTTCCTTATGAATTGCTTTACAGTGTTGTACAATCATTTTATGGCCAGATAGTGAACATGTCTATGCACTGTGCGAGATGAGATTATTTGCTTACTTGGGCATCCTTTCTTGGAAAAAGAACCAACCCACTTGTATTAAATTTATGTTGCTCAAACTCAAGTATGGTGGCAAATACTATTATGCTGGCAAGCAGCGTTAGATTTTCGTAACCCCTCAAATGTAGGATTGTCTTTCAGTTAAAAATCTTTCTTGTCTAATGTTGAAACACAGTCTAAACTTCCCAATATATTTTCTCGCCAAACACTATAATTAAATGAGAATTGATGAATGGTGTTTATCAAAATATGTGCGATGTTACTAATGTATATCAGGGAAATATTTGTGCAAGTGTTGAAAGTGTGTCTGAAGAAGAGACCAAGGTGTTAATTCGAACATATGTTATAAGACTAGGGAGACGTGCCTGATACATATAGTAAATTAAAGACGAATAAAATAAATATCCGGCAAGTGACTAATGAATATCCAAGAAGTGTCATGCTGAACGTGTATCATACATAGACATGGATTCATGATAAAAATGTCTGCAATCTAGAATATGAAATCCCATCAACATGGATTCATGATAAAAATGTCTGCAATCTAGAATACGAAACCCCATCAAGTCTTTTATAACTGCTACTCTCTCTTATAAATTAATAGAATTAACTATAACAATATACATGGTCTACATATAAATGATGTCTTACCTGAAACCCTTGATTACTGCCTAAAAGCGTGTGAATTATAAATATCTTGATGGTAATAGCAATGCTTGTGGTGGTGCTTCTAGTCGTGTATAAAAATCTTTTGTCAATGCATTCTCCTTTCCATTTTAAAGCGTGTGAATTATAAGTATCTTGATGGTAATAGCAATGCTTGTGGTGGTGCTTCTAGTGGTGTATAAAAATCATTTGTTAATGCATTCTCTTTTCCATGTAAATTTGTAGTATTTGCATTTTTAGCAAATAATAGTAGCGCCAATCATATATTTAACTGGAAATCATCTATTCTTTAAAATTTATTGAATTGGCCATGTTTGTGTGCTCCTTGCTCTGTTCTAATTTTTTTTGTAGCTCCTAGATACCTGTTTGAAATCTTCACATCTTCCAGCATATCTTGCTGCTGCGTTTGCGAAGAAATTAAGTAGGTTGGCTCTTTCAGTGCCTCCATCAGGGAATCTCGTCATTATCGCTTTAATTCACAATCTACTGCGAAGACATCCGTCAATAAATTTTTTGGTTCATAAGGTCTCTCTCTCTCTCTCACACACACACACACACACAACTGTTTTTTCATAAACTTATATGTGGCTTGTTAATTTATTTGCCATATGCAGAGTTTGGGACTATGATAATGCAGTAGACGGATTGATGCTTTTATATAATATATGTCATTATTTGCAGGATTAAGTAGTCCAACAATATTTTATTCTCTTAATTTTATTGTGGCCTGGTTGGGTCTCTTCTATGCCATGCAAGAAAACAATACTAAGATTGGTGTGCTTATCCATGTAATTTTCTGTTGCCTCATCAACTTGACCTAATTATTTATCCATGTGTTTTTCTATTGTCTACTTTGAATATTAAGTACTAAAATATAAGCTGGATTATTATCCATGTAGTTTTCTGTTACCTAATTTGAAATTTACTACTCTTCTGTTAACATTGTAGTTTTCAAATTATATGGCATATATTCTCGTCTATGGCATGTATGATCACAATACTAAGATTGGTGTATATATCCATGTATAATTCTGCTGCTCAATCAACTAGGCCGCATATTTATCCATGTAATTTTTTGTTATCTGATTTTAGGAAATACTAAAATACAGGCAGCATTATTATACATGTAAATTCTGTTGCCTAACTTGAACTTTACTGATTTTCATTCGACATTATAATTTTAAATTATTCAACATATATTTTAGTATTTTTAATAGTCCAGTGGATTGTCAGTAATCCTTGGTAAACTGCTAATTCCTTCAATTTCTTTTTCAGAAAAAAATTCTTTTGCTTTAATACTTATTTCTAAGTTCTGCCTCTGCAGCAAATTGATGAAAAGATTGATGGAGAAGCTTCTATGGGAGGTAATAATTCTAGAGAAGATGCCACGACCGTTGATGCTTGTCCTACTGTGCGATGTGAGAAGCAAGGCGTTGACCCGTTTAGGATTGAAGAGAATGAGCCTTCTAAGTCTGATGCCATGCGTAAGTTCCTTCTTTCCATGAAGACGATTCATAATTTCTGTGTGCAGGTTTCCCTTACATGCAACCATATGATTTCTTTTATACATACTAGCATGAATCCCAGCGCACTCGCTGGGAAAAAAACAGAAATAATTGTAGCAAATAACCTGTAAAATTAAGAATCTCTAATTGATATCCAATGAAGTAAAATCATCAATTCCCACATCACTATGCTTCAGTGCAAGAAACAAATAAGGATTACAATGTCAAACAATTATAAAAACAATATACATGAAGTCAGTTGATTCCTCAACTCTTTTACTTGATTTGGAATTACATTTGATGAAGAAACATTTAGTAGCCATCACACAAAAACAATTATAAAGAAAATTTGTAGCAACAATAGAGACTATAAATTTATGTTAAAATTATCATAAATCGATAGCTTTCTTCACACCAATTCATTTACGGCCATCGGATCTCCATGAAGATGTGTGAATCTTTGATATCCATCATTGAAGTGGTACACGGACGCAAACCTTGAATAAATGAAAATAATAATCAAACCAATGAGTTCTTGCATCATCATCGCTATTCCATTATGGATTGTATCAAAAAGAAGATAATTTTTTATTTGAAGCCATTTTTAGGATAATGGACCCAATCAATTAGTCGTAAGGAAATTACCGGCAATCATTCCAATCAATTAGTCGTAAGAAAATTACCTGCAACCATTTACATTATCAACAAACCCAGATCAAGATATCAACCTAAAACCCCAAACAAAGTACAAACTTTATGAATTTATCACATGAAATTAAAAAAATAATCATAAAAAGAAGCAACACCACCATCACCATAGAGGTCCATGAGATCACCAAATCCATTGAAGGAAAAAATCTATACATACAGAGAAATAGAGATGAGATGATAATGGTGAGAAATAAATTACACTATAGGTTATCTTCTTTTCGTGTCAAATGCCTTCCATGATCATTCCAATCAGGGATGTAAACGGATCGGATACGAATTGGATATAGGCATTACCATATCCGTATCCGGCACCTATTACGTATGCGAACGCGAATTCGGATATCACTAACATATTTTACTATCCATATCCTCTAAAAATCGAATACAGATACGGATCGGATATTGCAAAAACCATATCCGCAAAAATCGGACACGGATACTATTCGGATAAATATAAAAATTCATGATTCATAACTACAATTAATAAAATATTTAAACATGTTAACCAATATTTTTAGATTCAAACAATCGTATCATATTATCAATAGTTTCCAATTAGGGCTTTTCATGTAACATTAAGTCTATCGGCCATCATAAGTCTAGGTATAAGTATAGCAATTAGTAGCTGGATAGTGGGTACCATTATTTCGGATATCCGGATCCGGATCCGAAAATTTGGTAGTATCCGGATCCGACTTGGGTACAAATTTCCTATCCGAATCCGGATTCGTCCGGATATGAATTTTTAGTATCCATATCCGTAAATTGTCGGATTTGAAAACGGATCCGGATCGGATTGTCCGGGTCCGTTTACATCCCCTATTCCTACGCATCTCCATATCCTTTACACACGTCCAAGCGGAGGAAAACTCCCTTTTTCAGTATTTTAAACCTATGTTTCGATGTGGCGAGACCCACTCGGAAACAAGCAAAAAAAAGCTTTGATAAGCATGTGCCTAGCTTTAGTTAGCAAAAATATAAGGAAGGATCTAAGGAAGGAAATGATACCTTGTGTAGTTAGATAGATTTATTTGGCTCATGTAGAATGGAATGGTTGATAACGTTTATGGTGGAAGGATTTGGCCTATGTTTCGGATCCACATCAATATGTTGTATATTTTGTAGGCTGTTAGACAAGCACATGGGATTCTGTCAGTTTTATTCATTTTATGTGTACTTCTCTATCTATCCTTTATATCTTCTTCAAAATTACACCTGCAGTATGCGTCTGAGAACTGTACGAAGAAGTATATATAGTAAAAGAACTATTTTATCATTATATATGTATATATCCATTTTATACCGTCTTTAAGTATCTGTCGTGGTACAAATTTCTTCGTACCCTGTACTGTTATATCAGTTATATTCATCCTGGCCTATATTTGTATAAACTAAACCATCGAAAACTTGTTTACCACAGGAAGTTCTTTATGGGAAATTGACACTCTGCGACATCATTACTGCCCAGCTGTGTCCAGGTATCAAGAAGCCTAAGTTAGTATATGTTCCTCATCATCCTTCACCATTTTGTTTTTTTAAACCCCATGACATTTTACTTTTTCTACCAGGTTTGTTGATTCGTTGGAGAATGATCTTACAGTGAGGGCCAAAACCTCTGAGGTTACGGTTGCAGATTACAGTTCTGGTTCCTATGCCACTATATTCAGAGAAGAGGTTTGCCTTGAATTCACTCTTTTATCTCTCTTTCTGGTTTTTGTGTTTTATATATTGCGAATTCGAAAACCATTTATGCTGTGAGAAATTCATGTATTAAATTATCTATTTTGCACAGATTCGTCGAAGAATTAAGCAGGTTCCCCTTGCCTTTTACAAAGCTACACCAAACTCTTTGTTTCAGGTTTCGGATTTTCCTGGGTGGTCTTTTGGGGATTCATGCAAACAAGAAGCTGAAAATACCCGAACTGATGGTGGGCCTGTAAAGAGGCAACGGATTGAGAGTGCTTGATTTGTGGTTCAGGCGAGTCCTTTACGGCATAGTATTAAAGGCTTGCACTCTCGAGCAAGAGGCTTGAGTTCAAATCCTGCTTGCTCTGCTGAAAAATGTGCCAAAAAAACAGATTTTTTGGAGTATTATTTATTCATCTGGCAGATTAAAAATACAATTTTTTTTTTGTAATTTCATGTTGTAGACGTTTATACCACTCTCTGCTCCCAATTTATGTATTATCTCTAATGCATGCGAGATATATATCTACATTTAATTTTGGGAAGCTATATTTTGATGGAAATCTACATGATCAAAAATGAAGAATTGAACCTGTCAAAACTTTTGAATTGACTGAACCAATCGGTTGTAATGAGGATCGACCAATTGAACATGACCAATTGTTAGGCCAGAACTCAGACGTACATGCGGTACTATGTCTACAAGCAGAAAGTACACACCCTAAGAAAATCACAAGCAGCAGCAGTACCACTACTGCATTGTACTGCTTTCTCTCCCTAAGCCATTGCAATCTATATATTGAGATAAAATAGCTAGAGATACACAAAACACAAATAGGTTTATAAGTAGAGAGCAATGAGATAGCAGTAGCAATGGAAGGGGCATGCAGAGGAGACGTTGAAGGCATCCATTGTCACCGTCTTCGTCTTCTCTTCTGCATTCCTCCTCCACTCCTGCTGCTACCCCTTCGATGTGCTCTGTGCATCAAGTTCCCAGTGACAACTTAACTTTACGATTGTCAGCTTTTCTTTCTTTTCTTTTCTTGATGATGAACAATGGCACTTGGTTTTGTATGATGCAGATTTGACACTGGCGAAGAGATTTTGGCTCTTTCTCGTTTTTTTTTACGTATTTGAGCAAAATTGTTGACTCTTTAGTGTGTTCCACAACTTAAACTTTCTGATGCAGCCCTAGACTACATGGAGCGGCTTGACCGTTCCAAAACACGTCGCATCTAGTTCAACTGAGAAACCGAACTGCCAAATTTTGTTCGATTCGCGCGTTCTCCCAGCCAAATCGAAAATCTCGCAAAATCGTCTGGATCAATTCTGCAAGCAAATTGATGTCTCTTGGAATCGCGAAAATCCATTGCGGGGTATTTTTCGTCACCCCATTGAGATGAGAATTCACGTCGCTTGTCAGACGTATACAGATTCCCTCTATCTAGGGTAGGCCGGGGTTTATTGATTGTGGGGATCCGAATCTTCGTTAGCCGCGGACTGTCGTTAATTATCCCTCGTTTTTGGAGCGAGAAAACCTCCGATTGACAGATAAATCTGGTCATGCGAACTCAATGCGATGTATTTGTGTGTTTGTTTGTTTTTTTATAACAATAGGGACGTGTTCATTTTTTTTGTTCCATTGGTGAAAAAAGATTTCTTTTAATAAAATATTTAAAGAAATATTTTTTCTTTAAATTTATTTTATTTATTATTTATATTTTATTTATTTTATATTTTATTTATCTTTTTCTTAACAAAAAAATAAAAAAAATAAAAGAGGGGAAGCTCCCTCCACTCACGTGGGTGGGGGGGGGGGAGGGGCTCCCACTAAGTGGGAGCCTCCCCCTCACGTGAAAGAGATTGGGGAGCTCCCTTCCCCTCACGTGGGGAGACTTCAAAAAAATTTTTTTTTGAAAGAGTTAAACTCCATAATATTTTATTTGGAGTTAAATTTCTAAGACAATTTTATTTTGAGTTAAATTCTCAAAACTTTTTATATGGAATTGAACTCCAAAAGATTTAAGGTGGAGTTAAACTCCCCAAAAGGATTTTTATTGTGGAGTTCAACTCCAAAAAATATTTTTTTATTGTGGAGTTAAACTCCAAAAGATTTTTTTTATTGTGGAGTTAAACTCCAAAAAATTTTAAATGGAGTGAAACTCCTAAAACGATTTTTATTGTGGAGTCAAACTCCAAAATATATTTTATTTGGAGTTACTCCCAAAAAATTTTATACGGAGTTAAACTCCAAAAAAATATATTTATTTTTTTTTCTTAAGAAGAAGCTCCTACTGAATGGGAGCTTCCCTCCCCCTCACGTGAGAGGGAGGAGGGGCTCCCACTAAGTGGGAGCCCACTCTCACGTGAAGAGGGTGGGAGCTCCCTCCCCCTCAGGTGAGAGGGAGGAGGGGCTCCCACTTGGTGGGAGCCTCCCCCTCATGTGAGGGGGAAAAGCTCCCACGTGAGGGAGCTCCCATTAAGTGGGAGCCTTCCCCTCACGTGGGGAAGGGAACCCCCTCAGTGGGTTCCAAATTTTTTTTTAACTCTTTTTTTTTATTTTAAATGGCGTTAAATTCTAAAAGATTTTATTTGGAGTTAAACTTCTAAATTTTTTTATTTTGGAGTTAAACTTTAAAAGAATTTTTATTATGAAATTAAACTCCAAAAGATTTTCTCCCTTCTCTTTTGAGAAGAAACCCAAAATGGGTTCTTGAAACTCCAAGATTTAGATCTTTGATGATGAAAATAGACCCCTTTTCTTCTCTTGATGGAATCTTAGGAAGTGGATTTCCTTTCTTCTTCCTCTCTCAAATTGGATCTTGAGCAGGGAGAAGAAGGTAGCGAAAATCTTTTTTTTTATCGGATATGAGAGTTAAACTCTCTTTCAGTGGATTTATGGTGAAGCTTTATTTAGTTTTGAAAAAATAAGAGCTAAGCTCTTTACTTAATTGGAAAATGAAGAGGAAGGGGAAGAACTTGAGAGGGTGAGGATGGAGGCACAAACTCTAGAGATTTGATAAGGAATGAATTCTTTTTTTTTTATTTCATCATCACGTTTCCTTATATAGGCTTACAAGTTTACACTTAGCCCCTTGGGCTTTACAAAATGGCATTTTGCCTATCACATTCCTCATATGCTTATTTCTTTTGCGCATGAGCTATGGACTTTACAAAAATTTGGCTTTATGCCCATTTTTCTTACATTTATTCATAAAAATTATATCAAAATTATTTATTACCTAATTTCATTTTGGCATGGAGGAGGCCGGCCGCGGGGCTCGACTTGAGAATGGGCTCACTTGACCTCCCCCATCAATAAATGCACACCGCGTGTATGAGTTGTATGCATGAAATTGATGGATCTTGTTTGTAGGGAGTTGGACTTCGAGGTGGAACATCATTCCGGGGGTGGAGCATAATTCCAGGGATCAGAGCATAATTCCGAGGAGCAGAGCATAATTTCCGATGAGCGGAGCATGATTCCAGGATCGGAGCATTATTCCGAAGAGCGGAGCATGATTCCAAATGAGCGGAGCATAATTCCGTGATCGGAGTATCATTCCGAAGAGCGGAGCATGATTCCAAGGGGATGATATATTTTGAGACGAAGCATAGTTTCGACACAGGGTTCCGGGACGAAGCATAATTTTGACACGGGACAGATGTAACTTGAGACGAAGCTTAGTTCCGGCACAGGGCAAACATTCTAAATGAAACATAGCTCCGATGCAGAAGTTGATTCCGGGTCGAAGCATAATTCCGACAGGGAAGGTAGATACTCCGAGACGGAGCATGATTCCGACAGGGAGGGTCATTGGTTGGCTTGATTCCGAGGCGGAGCATAATTCCGACAGGGTGGTCATTGGTTGACTTGATTCCGAAACGGAGCTTGACTTCGACGGGGAGGTCAGACACTCCGAGACGAAGCATGATTTTGATACGGGGTACATTCTGAGATGAAACGTGATACCGACGCAGAACTTGTTGGTTGACTTGATTCCGAGGGAGCTTGATTCCGACGGGGAGGTCGTTGGTTGACTTGATTCCGACGGGGAGGTCGTTGCTGCCTTTTTTGCGACTTGGACGGTCGGTGCTTGATTTGACTTGCTCCGCTTCTTACGGTGTCAGGGATTGGATTTGATTTGCTTCGCTTTCTGCGGTAAGTTGACTTGCTAATTTGATGTGATTTGGGTTGACATCAGTATCGCTATACTGGAATATGGTATCAGGAGCGAATCATTATTTGCCATGAGAGAATTTAAGGATTTTGGTTTTGATTTGGCATCAGCACCTCTACACTGGAATATGGTACCAGGAGCGAATCATTATTTGCCGTGAGGAGATTTTCCTCGTTCCCAGTTTAACGACTTAGGGGTCTATTGGATCGGAAGTTTGGAATTTAGGGGTTAGGGTCGGCATCAACGTCGCTAACACTGGAGCACAGGTGCCAGGAGCAATTCATCATTTACCTTTGTCTGTTGGGGAGCGATGGTTTAGGAGACAGGTTTAGGCCCCTATCACTTAAGGCTTTTCAATTTTATGAGCCGTAAGGGTCTCATAAAAGCATTTTCTTCCTACAAGTCGAAAGGATTTCGTAGGTGCATTTTCTCCTTAGGAGTCGTGGGGACTCCCAAGTGCGTTTTTCCTTTATGAGTCGTAAGGATCCCACGAAAGTGTTTTCTTACGAGTCGTGAGGATCCTGTAAGTTTTGTTCTCCTCATGTATCGTAAGGACACATGAGTGGGTCTTCCCAAATGGAGCATAATTCCAAGGGCGGAGACTGACCGCTGGACTGGTGATTACGGTGGGGTATGGGTGTGATGAGAATTATTTGAGCCCGTGGATTGTATACGGTAGTCAATTTGGGGACCAACCGCAGGGCTGAGAGAATTTTGGGAAATTGGGTTTTGGTTGGCGTCTACATTGCTGCACTGGAATATGGTACTAGGAGCGGCTCATCATCCGCCGTTTGGAGGTTTAGGGATTTGGATTTTTGTTGGCGTCTGCATCGCTACACTGGAATATGGTACCAGGAGCGACTCATCATTCGCCGTTTGGGAATTTGGGGATTTGGATTTTGGTTGGCGTCGGCATCGCTGCACTGGAATATGGTATCAGGAGCGACTCATCATTCCCCGTTTGGGAATTTGAAGTATTTTTTTTACCGCGATTGCTCCACCATTTCAGCTTTCCTTACCACGAAGGTCGCGATTACCCTATCATTTCGGCTGTTTATTCACGGTTGCCCCATCATTTCGGCTGTTTATTTTCATTTTTATTTTCCTCACTGATTTTTATTGCAAGTTACCCTATCATTTCGGCTCTTTTGTTTTACACATTTTTTATTTACACATTTTTTTACATTCCCGGTTTGACGACTCAGGAGTCGTGTGTTCCCAGTTTAACGATAGGTGGTCAACTGGTCCCAGTTTAACGACGTGGTTGTCAATTGTTCCCAGTTTAACGACGTGGTGGTCATTTGTTGTCTGCTTATCCAAGCCTCTTGAACTTTGATCTTGGCGGGGTTGAGTTGACGACCGTT
The DNA here is from genome assembly GCA_030015575.1 of Agapanthus africanus. Taxonomy (NCBI): domain Eukaryota; kingdom Viridiplantae; phylum Streptophyta; class Magnoliopsida; order Asparagales; family Amaryllidaceae; genus Agapanthus; species Agapanthus africanus. Next base: position 12,824,391 of record JASDDO010000001.1, read on the forward strand.
ACTTGATGGTTTGTCGGTACATCCGAGAACGATAGGTTTTTCCTAGCCTTGTATTGGTTCTCTACCTAATCTTTGAAAACATAGCAGTTTTCGATAATATGACTCACCATCCTATGATATGAGCAGTACATGGAATCGTTAGTCATGTTCATTTCATGTGGCCTCTTTAGAATAGGCAGTGGCAGACCGTTGTCCAAGACGTCCTTGAATATTTTACGGACTTCGTCCCTCCTGAAGGAGTATACTTTCTTTCTTCTCTCCATTAGAGCCAGTGCCTTTCTTGATGCTGGTCCTCGAGGCCGACCAGTCTTTGGTTCGCCTGCTACCCGCTTATCTCGTTCACTATACGTATCGGAAGGATTGGAAACTGATCGTGGTCGTTTTTCGCAAAGGTGTTCCGCTCTTGGGCTGGAGGGAGTGTCGGTTGGCTGTTTTCGGATATCAATATCTGGCTCATGAACCAAATTTTGATTTTGTTGTAATTGCAATCGGGCGACTTGGGTTGTGAGATCTGCCACGACGTTTGCTAGCTCGTCGACTTTGGAATTGACCTTGGCCAATTTCTCGTCCCTGTCCTGAAGCTGCTTTTGAAGCCATTGGAATAACGCTTGCTCTATAGTTTCGGGCATGATAACCGGGTCATTCTTACTGCCTGAGCTCGATTCCGCAGGAACCACGAGCTCTTTTGGCTTAATGGCCTGAGCGGGCTTTTCATCATCTAGACCGAGCCGGTGTTGGGTAGCAACAACCACGTCATTGTCATGGGTATGAGGCGTCGGAGGACTTGTTCTTCTGGGCTCCACTATGTAGACCGTGTGAGTTATGTACATGTATACTGCTTCATTGGTAATGTTGCTCGTTGGGCTTTTGGCTTGTTGCCTTGGTCCTCTCTTTTCGGAGAAGGGCAGATGACTGAGAGAAGCAGGTTCCCGAAGGACTTCGCTCTCTGTTTGTATGAAATTGGCGATCGTAGTTTGATTGTTTGCTAACACGCCTTTAGACAGTTCTATCTCTCACGCCTTTTATTGTTTTTCGACCCAATCTTTGAAGACGAAGCAGTCCTCAATGGTATGACCTATCACTCTGTGATAGGGGCAATATTTGGGGTCATCGATCATATTCGCTTCTTGGGGTCTTTTTGATTCTGGCAATTATAGACCGTTTCTTAGGGCATCCTTGAATATTTTACGGACTTTGTCCCTTTTGAAGGAATAGACCTTATCCAGCTTCTCTTTCAGTGGAGATTCTCCTCCCTCTCCGAACACTGGCTTTCGAGACTGGTTGGTATTAGGCCCGCTCATCCCTCGCTTATTTCGGTTAGCCTAAGTGTTAAAAGATTCAGCATCGTTGGAATTTCCGCTTTTGCGATTATCGTCCTTTCGATTTCTCCAGGACTTATTGTTATTTTGTGAATCAGAGGAGGACTCCTGTTTTGAGCGCTCCAACATCTGAACTTTTCTGGTCAACTCTTGGAATATTTTGAGACCCGCGGTGCATAGAAACAAGGTCATTAAAATGTTGAGATTTCCGACGAGGGGGATGATAGATTGGTCCTGCTCTATCGGCGGTTTATATTTGACGAAGAGATTGCGTCATCGGGTTATAAAATTCGTGCTTCTTTCGTTGTTCTTTGGCTTGGTTCTTACGAGGTCGGCAATGGTGATCTTATCGCTGACACTCATGAACTTTTGTTAGAACAGAGATTCCATTTGAACGAAAGTAGTAACGGAGCCATCCGGTAAGCTCACGTACCAATCGAAAGATACATCGGTTAAGCTATTAACGAACTAGCGGAGGAGAAGCGCATTATTTCCCCCAGTATTCCCGCATGAGGCTTTAAAGTGGGCGATGTGCTGATTCGCATTTCCCGTCCTATCAAATCTTCCGAATTTGGGGATGACATAGACGCCAGAAAACTATACCAGATCATACCGAGTAGGATATGTTCTCCCACTATCGCTGGTATCTTTTTGCGCTTCGGCTTCGGCTACCAATGTTTTGAATTTGTTGACGACCAAATCCATGATTTGATCTTGCGTTAGCGGGTTGCTGTTATCGGTAGTCAAGACAATTTTCGAGATGGGATGCGGCCGGCTTTCATGCGGCTCGCCTACCTTTGAATTTGAGGGAATAGGCGTCGGCTGCCTCGGGACACCGTTTCCCGGTTCACGAGCAGAGCCCTGCGCTTGATTAGGCGGATGAGAGGCAACTTGGGCCGTGAGCTGCAAGACGACGTTTGTCAAGTCGTCAATCTTTGAGTAGAGCTTGGTCATCTCCTTGTCTTTGTTTCTGAGCTGCTTCTGGAGCTCTTGGAGAAGTGGCTGCTCTGCGGTTTTGGGATGGAAGATTGGCTCCTCTTTGCTTTTCAAGCCCGACTCCTCATGAACCGAGGGATCTCTCTACTTATTAGCCTCACTGGAAGGGTTTTCATTACCTCACAGAGGAGGCTGGTCTTAGGAAGTGGCAGCCACATTCACACCAGATTGGATTTAAGATATGGTGGCCTCGTCCTTGCTCTTGCTGCGCGTACCCACCATGTAGACAGTGTGGGCCACATATCCAGCCATCTCTTTATCTTTGGCGGCTGATTTTTCGGACCATCGTCGTGGCCCTTCCTCTTCTGGAAAGGACATGTGTCTGAAGACGGTTGGTCTGACTGGGTCCTTGGGTGGCGCTGTCCGGATCGCAGCTTTCTTGACTCTCGCGGTCATGGCATTATTCTGAACCAATTTCAGCGGTTCAAAAGAGTAAACGAGCTTCACAACCGGTTCAGCTGTTGTTGCGGGGTAACCCTGTTCTTGGAAACTCATGAAGTTCAGCTTAGTAGGAGCCCTAGCCCTTTTGTTGGCTCTGTATCTAAGCCTTTTCTGTCTTATCTTCTCGATTTGAGGGCTTGGCGGGCATTCGTTATCCAGAAAGTCATCGTGAGTCGATTGACGGGGAGCGTAGAGAAGATACCCAATTGAGCAGTTCTCAGGGGAACCCCTGGAGCTTGCCCGGGATGCCTTATTAGTTTGTTGGTGTTGATGGCCTTGCCCCCAGATGGAATAGTGGAGAGTCGCTCGGAAACCGATCTATGCTTGGGCTGAGGTGCCTTCGTGACCATGACATTTGGCATGTTTCCCTTTTGAGGCCGGTTTATCCATCACCGGGGCTTGAGGAGCAGAGACGGCGTTAGCTGGCACGAACAGAATAGAGCCAAATGGTAGCGGCGGCTCCTCCCACTGTCGTCCGAGACTAGCCGGAAGGACCGTCCTGACGTCCATCTTCATCGTGTAGGAGATGGGAGCTGTGTTGAGAGCTGAGTTTGTCCTTGCAGACATTTTATTGCGTCCGATGATTGCAATTGAAAAATGTTAACCTGCACAAAAAAGCGTGATTTCAGTACAGGCAATCGATATATATGTTGATTGAGTTCGCATGAACATTTAACCCGAAATATGGGAGGAAAGATAGGTCCCACCGGGCGTGCCAGAATCTGTAGGGTGTTTTTCGTCACCCCATTGAGATGGGAATTCGTGTCGCTTGTCAGGCGTATACAGACCCCCCTGCCTAGGATAGGCCGGGGTTTATTGATTGTGGGGATCCGAATCTCCGGCAACCGCGGACTAAACTCCGTTAATTACCCCTCGCTTTTGGAGCAAGAGAACCTCCGATTGACGGGTAAAACTGGTCATGCGAACTCAATACGATGTATTGGTGTTTTTTTTATAACAATAGGGATGTGTCATTTTTTTTGTTCCATTTGTGAAAATAAGATTTTTTAAAATAAAATATTTAAAGAAACATTTTTTTTAAAATTTATTTTAATTATTATTTATTTTATTTTTCTCTTTTTTTAACAATAATAATAATAAATAAATAAATGGGGGAGGGGAAGCCCTCCTCCACTCACGTGAGGGGGACCCACTAAGTGGGAGCTTCCTCCCCCTCACGTGAGAGGGAGCAGGGGCTCCCACTTGGTGGGAGCCTCCCCCTCACGTGAGGGGGGCTTCAAAAAAAATAATTTTTGGAGTTAAACTCCCAAATATTTTATTTGGAGTTAAACTTCCAAAAGATTTTATATGGAGTTAAACTCCAGAAGATTTAAAGTGGAGTTAAACTTCCTAAAAGGATTTTTATTGTGGAGTTCAACCCCAAAATGATTTTTATTATGGAGTTAAACTCCAAAAGATATTTTTTTATTGTGGAGTTAAACTCCAAAAGATTTTAAATGGAGTTAAACTCCTAAAACGATTTTTATTGTGGAGTTAAACTCCAAAAGATATTTTATTTGGAGTTAAACTTCCCAAAAATTTTATACGGAGTAAACTCCCAAATTTTTATTTATTTATTTATTTTTCTTAAGAGGAAGCTCCCACTGAATAGGAGCTTCCGTCCTCTTTACGTGAGAGGGAGGAGGGGCTCCCACCAAGTGGGAGCCTCCCCCTCATGTGAGGGAGAAAAGCTCCCACTCCCCCACGTGAGGGAGCAGGGGGGTTCCCACTAAGTGGGAGGCTCCCCCTCACGTGGAGAAAGGAACCCTCTCAGTGGGCTCCAAATCTTTTTTTTTAAATTTTTTTTATTTTAAATGGAGTTAAACTCCAAAAGATTTTATTTGGAGTTAAACTCTCAAAACAATTTTATTTGGCGTTAAACTCCTAATTTTTTTTATGCAGTTAAACTCCAAAAGAATTTTTATTGTGGAGTTAAACTCCAAAAGATTTCCTCCTTTCTCTTTTGAGAAGAAACCCAAAATGGGTTCTTTTGAAACTCCAAGATTTAAATCTTGGATGATGAAAATAGACTCATTTTCTTCTATTGATGGAGCCTTGGAAGGTGGATTTCCCTTCTTCTCCCTCTCTCAAATTGGATCTTGAGGAGGGAGAAAGAGGTAGCAAAAATCTTCTCTTTTTTTGATCGGATATGAGAGCTAAAGCTCTCCTTCAGTGGGTTTATGGTGAAACTTTATTAAGTTTTGAAAAAAAATGAGCTAAGCTCTTGATTTAATTGGAAAATAAAGAGGAAAGGAAGAACTTGAGAGAGTGAGGATGGAGGCACAAATCCGGGAATGAATTCTTTTTTTTAATTTATCATCATATTGCCTTATATAGGCTTACAAGTTTACACTTAGCCCCTTGGGCTTTATAAAATGGCATTTTGCCCATTCTATACCTTATGTGCTTATTTCTTTTGCGTATGAGTCATGAGCTTTACAAAAATTTGGCTTTATCCCCATTTTCTTTACATTTATTCATAAAAATTACATAAAAATTATTTATTACATAATTTTCATTTTGGCATGGGGGAGGCCGGCCGCGGGGTTCGACTTGAGCATGGGCCCACTTGACCTGGGCTTAGGCCCACCTGGTTTGGGGTTGATTTTGACTTTGACTTGATCAACAGAGGTGTAATTTTTGACCCCAACATCCATCATTTCGGTCCCGAAATTGCGATCAAAGATTTTCTTCGAAACTTTGACTTTTGAATTAAGGATGAAATTAACGCCCGTATCATTTAAGATTTTACAGGCAGTTTCGGGAATCAATTACGGACGCAATCAAATAATTAGTTTCGAATTTTAGCAACTTTCTATTTTTAGCGGTTTTTATTTTTGTTAGCAATTAGTTGTGATTTTGATTATGTGTTTATTAAAAGGCTCGATGGCAATTGTAAGATTTAGTTTTAATGAAATAAAACCCTAATTTTGGCAAAATTGCTATTGTTATTTGCTATTCCTTCAACCTCCTCTAAATTCAGCCAAAAAGTGCAGCATCCCTAATCAAGGCTGTACCACTTTCGGTATTACATCATGTTTTTGGGGTTCAAGAGTATTTGGGTTCCAAACCTCATAATTGATAATTCAAATATATCTTTATAATAGAATTCACCGTCTAATAATTTTTCTTATTTACAGGAAAAAAGGAATGTTGTAGAGTAGGCCCGGCTAATGAAGCGAATTGAGTAAAATCGCCTCGCTTGCCATGAATTGGTGAACCGAGCGGATTCCTAACTTTTCCGGCGGTGATTTGTCGTAGTTCGCATCGTCTAACTCGCCAACTCGCCTCGTTTCATTTCGGGAATCGCCACAATTCACCGCAAACCGACAAGACTCACCGATTCGCCCTGCCTCGCCGCCCAACGGTTATAAACGGCCGCCTGCTCGACGAATTGTTTCGCCTCGCAACGAGTTCGCTTCGCCTCGTCTTAGAATTCCTATTCAACGGCTACTAACGGTCGGATCTAGGTGAAGCGCGGTGAATTTCGATTCGCCCCGCCTCGTAACGACTATAAACGGCCAAAAAAATTCAAAAAACCCCCAAAAACCTATAAACACCATCCCAAACCTCATTTCTTCTCATTCCAAACTCTTCTCTTCTAAAAAAAAATTACCCTCTCTAAAAAAAATTTACCATCTCTCTAAAAAAAATCACTCTAAATCTTTAATACTATTGTGGCAATTTGTAACGACTCTAATTTCACTGTACCAAATTTTTTTAAAGTTGATATACAAAATGGAGTTTGCTAAGCTGAGTACAAGTTATAAATTAAATTTGTTTAAAAGAGCAAGAAACAACTTGTAGCTCACTGGTAAAGCCTTGCACTGCTGTGACGTAGCCCTTGTGTTCGAATTCAATCAGCCACATATTATTTTTCTGAATTTTTCTTTTAAAATTTTTGGAATCCCAAAATTTTACACGTGGTTTGCACATAAAATGAAAAGTCATAGAAAAACAAACATGTGGAAAATTATATTAACTGCGAGAGAGACACGTGGCAAGAATCCAATGGGCTCCCTCCTCTAGATGGCCGGCGAGATGCGCCATAAGGCTGGCACCGCCGGGCCTCCCGTAGGGGATGGTCCCCATTCTTTGCACACTTGACCTTTGGCCTACCCCCACTACCCCTGTTCTGTTTATTTTCCCTGCAATTATCCAGAGAATTAAAATGAAGCTTTAAATCCAATTTTTAATGCATTTTTAATTCTTTCTTCAATTCCTAAATCCTAATTTTACACTATAAATACAACCACATATCCCAACCCTCTTCATTCTGAAATCTATTGCCAAAATTCTCAAAATTTCTAAGTCCAAGAAGAGTACAAGTGAAGTTAGCACTAGGTCAATTTTCGGTGAGGATACGAGACGTTTCCGGCGACTCCGGGACTACACGAAGGCTACCATTCTCTTTCACTACATCCCCTCTATTCTTTTAGCAAGTCCCATCTTTCCTCTTCGCTTTCTATCATAAAAATTCTTCTTTTCAAAACTTGTCGGTAAGTAGAGTTATACCGACATTCGATTCTATAATCTTTAAAATTTCAATTTCTCTTAGGAATCGCTCATCCATATTACTATACCTTACTCATTAATCATGAAACAAATAATTAGAACAATTTTCATCTTAAAATATCATGTTATGTAACTTTAAATTTGCGTTTTTCGTTTAAATACCACAAACTTTACATATGTTATTTTTTAATTATTTTTGCTTAGCATACCTTCAGAAAACCTCACGGGGTAATGATCTACCTCTCACATACATACATCTTGATATAGTACGATTCTCTTGAACAATATTTTTGTGGCAAAATACGACTTTTCATCAAAATACCTTAAATTATTAAAAATCCGGATTTGTTTAAATTGTGTTACTTAATTCTTTGCGATTATGCCTCTACAACTCAATTTGGGGAACCCGTTATTGGATGATGCGGATTATCGCACATCCTCAGGACTAGTAGAGCGAGATGCAGACCTCCTCACGGAGCATACGATCTCGATGGAATTTTAATATAATTTTAAAGAAAAACGAGAATTTCTATTTAATAATAAAAATTTATTTTTAATAATTATATAAATATTATCAAACCACATATTTTAAAGATATTTTTAAATTCCATTTTTTCTAAACAAATAAAAGAATTACAAGTTTCATGAATATACCATCAAATATCAATACAAGTCAAAGTTACATTAAAATACCTTGAACTATTCAAGCTATGAATATTTTCACTAATATACTTCATTCTCTAAAATTCACCTTCATGACAATTCTAAATAACATAAATAAATACTTGAGATTTATTTTGAAAGTATACTATAAAATATTTTTCATAAAAATCCCTCAAGTAATATTAAATTATAATAAGGACCCTAGTAAATATAGGTTTAAACGAGACCAATTCTCTTGAGCCTCAGGGAGCCGGAGAAAGTGGGTGCTTGCCTATTTAAGGTAAAAACTAAAACGGGGTTATCAATGGTAATTGTCTTGGAAAAAGACACAAATCCTGCCGTCCATGTGCAGCAGTTACCAATAACACCAAAATCTAATTCAGGATTCAAATCTGTGTAAGTGTCTGACTCAATCTGAGTCTCAATCTAATCTGAATACAATCCAAACATGAATCCAATCATAACTCTAATGCAACATGAATCCAATATACCAAATATGAACACTTGAACTTGAACATGAATACCAGAACAATATCAACATGACTTGACTTGACCGAACCATGGCTATATCTTGAACTTGACTACATGACTACTGTTTACATCCTGAATCAGTTTATATGAACAACTTATACCATGGTCTCGGCAAGTCTGATAACTACAACTCAATACAATCAATACAATGTACATTACGGGATTTTAACGGGGTAGATTGGTACGGAATGTGTTAAAAGTGGCACGATGATGGTCACTAAAAGACATCTACATGAATATCCTGTGCCGTTGTCCCGTGGGTTTTGACCGGTCCTTGTACTTACACGTTACCTTAGTCCACGGAGCAAGTTGGACTCTTCTCGTATACACTGGCACATTCTGTACCAAGCTACAAACAACTACGTTAGCATAACAAACGCATACCTTATCTATTCTATTCTCTTTACCTATCTATTACATTATATCTTTTAGGACTTACCGAGCGCTAGTTCGCTAACGACATTCATGTCTTTTCTTTCTTTGGAATGTTATCAGGAGGACCCGACTCTCAGAAGATCGAGCCCAGCCAGGACGATTTGGAGCAGTTTACAAAGGAGGCAGACTTTTAGGCCTTACTTGTACTATTTTCTTTTCAGTTCACATGTCATTGTTTAGGCATCGCTTTCTATCATTGTACTTTACTTTTCAGTTGTATGTAAACAATGATTATCAATAAAAAGTTGTTTTATTACATCTCCTGTTATTCTTGTGTTATTCATTTATATTGCTTATTTACGCTTAACGTGTTTACCTCTGAGTAAATACGTCGTGGTCCGCCACGTCTCCTTCCCCGTACACTGGGAAGCGGGGCGTGACAGGTTTTGTTGGTGGCCCATGTAGGTCAGTTCTGCATGGAAACCTAAGCAATATATCACAAGAATTATAAGAATCGACAACTATATATTCTTTACATTTCAATTCCTTGAATCTATCCTAACCCTATTTTTTCTCTCAAGATTATGATTCCCCGAACAACACGAGCACCAACATGGATGGAAACACTCCACCTCCTCTACCACCACTACTTACCGTAGTGGCTCCTATCAACGAGCAAACGGTATTGCTTGAGGCAATCAAGAGCCTCTTGGAGGGACAGCAGCAGCAGACTGCTATCCTATTGCACTGCCCAGAATCTGAGGCACCCAGAATGAAGCAATTCCGGGCACTGCACCCTAAGAACTTTTCTGGGAAAGAGAGCCACCTGAAGGCAGAAGAATGGGCTCAGTCCATCGAAAACGATCTGGCAGCAGCACAAGTGCCAGAGATTGCTTGGGTGAGAGTTGCGAAGCTGCAACTCACTGATAACGCCAGAGTTTGGTGGAAGGCTGAAGAAAGCCGACTCACCCAGCCGATTGAATGGAAGACATTTCGCGACATGTTCGACGCGGAATATTTTCCTGAGACTGCCCGTTTTGACATGGAACAACAGTTCATCCACTTGCAGCAAGGTTCGATGTGGAACAAATCTGTGGATGAATACGATACCGAGTTTACCATACTTAGCAGGTAAGATATGTCTCAATATTCAATTTCTTGATATCACATACTACACTGTTAACAAAAGATCGTAACAGGTTTGCGGAACATCTCATACCGACTGCTGAGATTAGAGCTCGAAGATTTAAACAAGGGTTGGACCCGGAAATCCAAGCTGCATTAGCTACAGGGGATTTCCCAACCCACGATCTTACTCTGAAGGCTGCCCGAAGATATGAGGCAGTTGTAAAGAAGAAGGACAGACCTCAATCTGCCGGTGTGAAACGCCTTGCTACACTGATAGCAGGAGGAGGCTCTTCCAGGCCACCGTTTGTACCCAGGAGACCGGGAGTAACTTTTAACCGGCCCATTCCAGACTTTTGCTTCTACTGCAAAAGGAATGGACACCTGATGAAAGACTGCAGGCATGCTAACCGCCTATACTTAGTTTGTGGCGCATCAACTCACGCCATTAGAGATTGTCCCCATCGTCTCATCCCAGCTCTTACACCCCGACCAGCACTCACCTTTCCGCAGCGGCCAGCTATCCAGGCTCCTGCACCTCGTCTTTCTCTCCTAGCTCCACCTCCATGTGGACCTCCTGCACAGCCTACTCGTCAGTTCCATCAGGCACAGAGGAACATGCCTCTGTTAGTTATATGTATGCCCTAGAGGCCATTACTATACATAGGATGTATATTGTAGTGGATGCTGGGACATATATAGGGAGGACTTTCTTGCTCGACATGATAGTATGCTATCTGGTTGATCTTTACCTTAACGTGTACACTGATTGTCTCTCCGATACATGTTGGTAAAGCCCTTAGGATGTGTACTTGACTGCCTGGACTATGATGCGGATCATACTAGTGGGGACATGGTAGTCCATAAGTGCATCCTTCAAGGTCCCTAGTCGTGGGTGTATTGAGACGGGGCATCGATATACCAGAGTAGACTAGCGTATACCTTCTCGACCCATACAGATGGGCGATGGATGATCCCATATCCATTGGTGTTTGACATCAGAGATGATATACGGGTGCTTAGTGAAGACTGGGTACACTGGACGGACTCGCCGAGAACTCCCAGATGGTATTATACCTTACGTCAGATGGCAGTTCTCTGGTGACACTGGTACAGAGTAGTCTGTTGACCCGAGATCGTCATAGAGTCTTGTGTGGTTCCCACTGTGCTTTGATTTCCACCTTACCACGTCCAAGAGGGCGTGCAAAACGGTGGCTTTTGGGTACAGTCCCGAATCACATGGAGGCAATGAGCAATAGGAGGGGATTCGTCTCTCCCGGTATAGGGAGTTGATGTTGCGCTGTGTTCGATTGGCTATAACCGGAAATCCCTGGCCAGGGTTGCTGAGATTTACTGGTAAGTGTTACCAGTAGTTTCTCGAACTGTTATAGACCTCATATCGACACGACTTATCGAGCTATTGGGGTCTGACGTTTACCACCCCTAGGCGAGATATGCGGCATATCAGACGAGGAGACCGGACTGTACGGTAAGTGTTACTGGTTGGATTCACAGGAGTGTGAGCGGGCTTGCTTGTCGATCTTCTGATCGCTCAATACCCGGGTGGCCGTTACGTTTAGCAGACCGCTTGCGGCTTGTGGGTGCTTGATATGATCATCATCTGCTACCGGCGTATTGACGAGTCTTTAGAGTCCTGCACAGAGGTTTCCTGGCTCAAGCGAAACGAAATAGGAGTGCATATGAGATATGTGCGGGACCGAGAATAATGCGTGTATGTGATACCGTATTTCATTCTCGCGATGAATGTTTCGATTGGTTGTATGCGATATAACCTATTTATCGAATCGAAGATTGATTCGATAAGTCGATACATTTGATACTAGTCGGTTATGTGCGACATGACCGGATCATTGAATCAAGTGTTGATTTAATGATTTAATGTATAATTATATATTTGATATATTACTTTGCATTAACTAGTATTGGTTCATTTTAAATGGATTTTCTCACTTGATGTGCACATTGTATATGTGATATACTCTTGTACACTAGTTTGTATCATGTTTGATGATACATGCTAACTTGAGTATGTGTAAAGATTAAACCATGGTTGTGTAATGGTTAGGGTTTTCATTTTTTTTATTTATTCTTTTGTTTATTTATTTTGGAAAAGAATAAGAGAAAATGGTGGCTTTCTTTGTTTGTTGTTGAAGCTTCATGAAGCTTTGACCAAGTGACCATTTTGTCTTCATGCTTAACCCTAACCATTCCACTTAACCCTAGTTCATTCTCTACACTTGACCATGGTTGGATTATGATAAGTATTCATTTATTTTATATTTGCAAATAACTTATCATAATATATTACATCTTCTTCTTCTTCTTCAACAAGAAGAAGCTTGCTACCAACAATGGCAACTTGAGAAAAAGAGTGAGAAATCCAATTCTAAAGTGAACCCACTTCCTATTTCTTCATCCTCTACCTCTTGCCAAGTAGTATAGGGTGTTTTCTTCACAAGTTTCATGACTTGGTGAAGTGGGAGCTTGATCTAGTGATGCCTCGACGTAGATCATCTTCGGCATCGTAGTCGATGACCTAGCCCGCCCATTTCTCCGATGAAGCCGACACTAGAGTCCAAGATCCGATTTGTACAGCGGAGGGACGTCTACGTGGAGCTAAGGAAGTGGAGAACCGGATCTACAAAGGTTGTATGTTCGTTCACTTCATAGTTAAGTTGTTAACTAGTTTTCGTTTTCGCCTAAAATTCTAGTCAACGATCGCATTAGGGTTTCTCGGCACTTGTAAAATTTGAAATTGGCATGGTTGATGCCTTGTGAGACCTCATTAGTGTGCCTAGGAACCCTACAGTGGTATCAGAGCCTAGCTAGAGCCTTAGGCGATTCGTAGACGGAGTTTGAAGTCCGATCGAACCGAAACCCTAAATCCAAAATGCTCTCTGGACTTTTTTCAAAAACTGGGTTTTTTCCAGATTAAAAATATGCAGAAAAATCAGCAGGTGATTGTAAGAGTTACTGTGAAATTCGATAGCCTAATTCCATAAAAGAGCGGCGGAACCGCGGCATTAGCATGCCTAATGCGGCGGTTCCGCGGCTATCTAGTGTCCTCTGTTGTTCAATTTTGCACAGTAATTCCTATTTTTCAGTGTTGGTTTTCCTGGGAATTTTTAATCTGAACTCAAGAGTTGAGTTTTCTGGGTTGTATTAGGAGTTCGTAGATTCGATCGGATTATCAAACTTTGTCTATGTGTTTTTCCGGATAATTTTTGAATATGTTAAAAAGTTCGACCGGATATAAATACCCACTTTTTCCCCTGTCGGGAAATTTCCAAGTGTTGTATCTTTCCGTGGTTTAATAACGTTCTAAATAGTGCAAGTAACGCAATGGACCCTCTAGAAGACAACAAACCTTAACTCGATTATGTGACCGTCTTGAACTGCCCTTTGAACCTTAGGGTTTGGGGCAGTACGGCGTGCCACATGTGAGGCGTTGGCTTGACCCTTCTACGGCTGGACCGTTGGTACTGAGGCATGAAGTGAATGTCTTTAAACTTATTTCATGTGTTGAGCTGTATCGGGAAAACTTGGGTGTTCGATTGTTCGATCGGAAAGTTTAACATTTTCTATTTATCCGGAATGTGATACAATAATTGGAATTCACAAGTAGTTATGAGATAACTGAATGAATGTTATAAACATAGCACTTTAGTCTCACTTGATCGGTTGCCACGGAATTTTGATGCGATCAAAAGTCCGTCGCAATCACGTAGCGTACGCGGATACTCGCCGGGTAAACTTAATAGACAGCTACACCCCATAACCCCGACCAAGTGACTGTAGGAGAACCCCGTCGCCGAAAGCATCCGTTTGGGTGCTCGCAGCAGCGGTGTTCCGCCTTGGTGCACTTTGTCGACGGCATCGGAGGTGCGGCCGCCTACTGAAGTTTGCGACGAGCATTCGATCAGGATGTCGTGAATCTTGTTGAATTACCCGACTTGATATTGAAAAGTGTTTTCGATAATGAGACTAAAATGCGGGGTTTATAATTGTTAGGCATGCGATGTCTAAGGAATTCATTCGATTAGGCATGCGATGTCTAAAGAGGTTGCGGATTCCAACTGTTGTAGTTTTACACTTTCTTTTCTGTGACCGTAAGTGTAATATGTGATATCGCTGGTTTCGTTGCTATATGCCAACGACAATTGGGATGCGCACATTTACTTACGTTGATGACATGTGATGTTATGTGTTGCTGGATATGTTATATTGGATCGTCGTGTTTGAATAGCCGGGGGTTTTTATGAGAGATGAGTGTTTTTCATTTTCATTCATGTAAAAACTTGTATGTAATATTCTTTTATTGGGGCACTTCCAGGTTGCGGAAGATGTCACCTTTTGTATATTATTTTCTTTTCCGCACTAGGATAGACCCAAGGAGGAGGGCACAAGTAACCGGGTTCTGGAGTCCAGTGGGAGTCCAACTCGAGGAGTCGAGTCCGGGTCTCCTAACTCTAGAATTGGTAGGGTTGCTTGCCGCTCTCGTAGGGGTCTAAGGGTGTGGGTTTGGCTATTCATCACGACCGTGGAATCCGTGTTTTATACTGTCTCGTATTGAAAACACGGACGTCCTAGTATATCCAATATTTCATATGTTTCTTCTGCTGCGATATCTGTGATGTGATCATGTGATGTTCTATGATAGATACAGTATATAGTATATATGATATATTATATAGACGTTACTTATGTTTTACACCCGTGCTAGCCCTGCCCCGCTCTGCCGTTAGTTACCTAACCTAACGGTGCACGAGGGGACATCGAGGCGAATGCGGATGGCATAAGTGTACGTTGTATTTATCTGTGATGTTTAGATATTTAAATGATGGGACTTCATTAATATGATTAATGAAAGAAAAAGAAACCTAAGATGTTGTGGAATCGAATTTCAAAAACAAAACAGGTAGCTACAGTTCTTGCTTTGCACAGCGGTATATATGATATATCCTGCACCTTATTCGATAGGGAAAGGACCGAGATCCCTTCACCGGGAGTGACTCCTTTAGCAATAACTGGCAGATGCTACAACTCTCGGTTTGTCTTTTGATTGCTTCTATAGTTTTTGCTTTGCACAGTGATATATGTGATATATCCCGCACCTCATTCGACGAGGAAAGGACCGACGATCCCTTCACCGGGAGTGACTCCTTTAGCAAAACTAGAAAAGCCTAAAAAACACTCCATTTCAAAATTCATTCGATCCTACAACGATATCAAGTTCATTACGCAATAGGTTTTCAGAAAAACCTGTCGTAGCCCTCTGTCATTTCAGATAAGTCCTGTTTAGTATTCGTGCTGCGTTTGTTGACCTTGTCAAGGCGCAGTGTGCGGTTGCTAACCAGTATTTATCTGCTTATGCATATGATGCAGATTGGGTTAGGGTAGTCGTACGGCCTTGTTGACCTTGTCAAGGGTCGTGCGGGTGGGTTTGATTCAATCAAGAAATGACGGGTTGAACTTGACTTGCGATCTATGGTTTGTTGACCTTGTCAAGGTCATAGATCGTTTGGGGCAAAATATTATCGGGAATTTCAAGTGTTGAAATTTGCAATGAGATTGCATACCTTCTATGAGATAGTTGGATCCCGATACCCGCTGCGAGTAATTGTTACTCCTGGGAGAGTTTTACACATTACAATTAGCCGATCAAGTAGGTGTCTAGAAAGGTGTTAACGAGGTTACGCCTCTGGGAAAACGAGGTTTACATTAATTAGGTTCGTGCAAAAGCACGGGGGACCTCCCTCAAAGTACCGACACTGGCCTGGCTGAAAGATTGGTGAACTTGTAGTGTGTAATTAATCCCGGCTGGTCTTTCCTTTTAGGGTTTGAAGGAAGATTTGATAAAAAGCAGTGGGAGCCATCCTGATTAGATAAAATAAAAACCAATCTGATCTTGCAAGAGCGCACGCTGAGTGTTTTCTTCTCTCTCTCTCTCCAGGTAGCGACCATATCACGCCTTAATCAAGATAATAATACGGATTATTGACCGAACCCGTTTGTTATACTGGGCTGGGGAACGTTGGTCCCGCTCCAACTTATAATTGTTATAAGACCGAGCAGGAAATTGGGGAATACCAGAATTCCCGTGCCGCCCAAACGAAGAGAGTGCATGCTGATGCATCATCTTCGGGTGTGTTCATTATACAAAACTGTTTCTCAATATTCTTTACGTCCTAGGTATGTGATACCAGAACAGGATCCCAGATATGTAAACTGTTACATAGGGCTACAGATAGGTAAAGAACTGAGAACGGGTGATAAGTTTCATGAGGCAGAAAACGGGGCAAGTGTTGCAGCCAAGTCTGTTGGTCACTGTCACCCTGTATTACAAATACATTGATTCTGAACGAATGTTATTAGATACCGAACCTGATATACAAAATCATATCAGTTTCTTTATTAGTAAAGAAATGATAAAATTTTGTATTGTTGGATAATGTTTTGAACATTTCCTATATCAAAAGTTGATCGGTTCAGGCACGTTATCTAAAAGCATTGATGTTCTAAATCAAACAACAGTTGTTAGTATATAGAACACACACAAGAGGAAGAGTTCAGAAATGAACGAATCCTTCTTGAGGTATTGTAGACTAGGTCATATCAATGCGACCCGACTAAGCTAAGTTACATTCAGATGCATATTTAAATCAGTTTGAATTTACATCTTGTGAAACTTGCCAGTCATGTCACAGAGATAAGATGACCATAGCTCTGTTTAATGGAAACAGAGAAAGAGTTAGTGAACTCTTGGGATGATACATGATGATGTATGAAGGTCCCCTGTCTACATATGCCAAGACCGGTTCTTTTTACTTTATTAAATTCTCTGATAATCTCTCAAGATTCAGACATATGTTCCTGTTGAAACACAAGTCCGAACCTTTTGAGATATTCACAGAATATGATTTAGAAGTAGAGAATCAAAATAAGGGTATAAGTATTATGTCCTTTGATGTGATCAGGGAGGAGAATACTTCATCACGGAAATCCTGGACTATTCTAAAGGAGAATGAGATTCTCTCTCAGAATTACTTCTCCATATACACCATTGCACGATGGTATATCGGGGCGGAGCAGATACACCCTAATTGATATGGTGTGCTCTATGATGAGTACTACTGAGTTTCCTATTTCTTTTTGGGAGTTATGCACTTGAGAAGTTGCATACCTATTGAATAGGGTCACGATCAAATCAGTTGCCTACCACTTCATATGATATATGGAAAGGGAAGAGCCCATATCTTAAGTTAGTTAAGATTTGGGGTTGTCCGGCCTATGTCTAAAAGCAAAATCCGGACAAGCTCGAGGCAAGATCTGTTATGTAGAACTGGAAATGTTCCAGGTATACAAATTGCAGCTGATGATTTGGTAGAAACGAAGGATTCAATAGTAACCAGCGAACCTCAGCCTCTCCGCCGATCTAGTAGGGTTCCTCACCCACCTGAGAGTTACTTCGGTTTCTCTATGACAGTGGGAGCGAGGATTGCATCATGAGATGATGACCCAACTAGTTTCGAGCTGGCCATCAGGAGTGAGACTCTATAAGAATGGCTGGATGTTTATCGATCTGAGATGGAATCTTTATACACCAACAAAGTATGGACTTTGGTTGCTATATCTGAAGGGTTAAATCCCCATCAGGAGCAAGTATATCTTGAGAAGATTACTTGGTGTACAAGGAAAAGTTGAGACTCTCAAAGCTAGACTTGTTAAAGGTTTTCGTCATCGACAAGGCGTGGATAATGATGAAACCTTTTTCCAGTGGCTATGCTTAAGTCCATCCAGATCCTACTTGCCACGGCTACATACCATGACTACGACATCTGGTGGTTGGGTGCCATGACTGCTTTTCTAAATAATGATTTAGAAGAGAATGTCTATAAGAACACAGCCAGAGGGCTTCGTAAACAGTGGGAGCAGCGGAAACGCGTGCAAGATGTTTTATGTGATAAAACAGGCATCGCGGAGTTGGAACATCTGTTTTGATGAATTAGTCAAACAGTTTGACTTCATCAAAATGGTAGATGAACCTTGTATATACAAAAAGGTAGTGGGGAGTACGGTAGTGATCCTCGTAGTGTGCGTGGATGTCATACTCTTGATAGGGAAGGAGTTTCCTATGCTACGCTCGGTCGATCTCCGCTTATCACAATGATTCTCCATATAGGATCAAAATGATACATACTAAATCCTGGATTTTGGATCTATGAGATAGATCTATTTGGATGTTAGTATACTCGCTAGTTGTAGTGAGAAGGTATCAATTGGTCCTGGGGAGAATCACTGGACAGGTTCCAGGGTGATAAAGACGACTGAGTGTCAGTCACATGCATTGTCATTACCCTCTATCGAGGGACGGTATATTGGAAGAGTTCCAAGCTAGATACCATGACATACTAAACGATAAAGGCAGGATACATCGCTACTAAAGATGCTACCAAAGAGGCTGTTTGGGTGTATATTGGTTCATGAGATGAACTATGTTCCTCCCATTGTGTGACAATGGAAATGTGGCTTATGCCAAGGAACGTCCGTCCCATCAGTGATCCAGACATATTCTAAGGCAGTATCACCTGATCATGGAGATAGTTGATCTCCAGGGGATCGAGGTCAGGAGAGTAGACTCAGAGGACAACACGGCGGATCCACTCGCGAAGGCCTATTCCCAGAGAGAAACTTTTATAGGATGGTTGAGTATGAGATACTACAACCACTGCTACAGATGGCCCTAGTGCAAGTGGGAGATTGTTAGTTATATGTATGCCCTAGAGGCCATTACTATATATAGGATGTATATTGTAGTGGATGCTGGGACATATATAGGGAGGACTTTCTTGCTCGACATGATAGTATGCTATCTGGTTGATCTTTACCTTAACGTGTACACTGATTGTCTCTCCGATACATGTTGGTAAAGCCCTTAGGATGTGTACTTGACTGCCTGGACTATGATGCGGATCATACTAGTGGGGACATGGTAGTCCATAAGTGCATCATTCAAGGTCCCTAGTCGTGGGTGTATTGAGACGGGGCATCGATATACCAGAGTAGACTAGCGTATACCTTCTCGACCCATACAGATGGGCGATGGATGATCCCATATCCATTGGTGTTTGACATCAGAGATGATATACGGGTGCTCAGTGAAGACTGGGTACACTGGACGGACTCGCCGAGAACTCCCAGATGGTATTATACCTTACGTCAGATGGCAGTTCTCTGGTGACACTGGTACAGAGTAGTCTGTTGATCCGAGATCGTCATAGAGTCTTGTGTGGTTCCCACTGTGCTTTGATTTCCACCTTACCACGTCTAAGAGGGCGTGCAAAACGGTGGCTTTTGGGTACAGTCCCGAATCACATGGAGGCAATGAGCGATAGGAGGGGATTCGTCTCTCCCGGTATAGGGAGTTGATGTTGCGCTGTGTTCGATTGGCTATAACCGGAAATCCCTGGCCAGGGTTGCTGAGATTTACTGGTAAGTGTTACCAGTAGTTTCTCGAACTGTTATAGACCTCATATCGACACGACTTATCGAGCTATTGGGGTCTGACGTTTACCACCCCTAGGCGAGATATGCGACATATCAGACGAGGAGACCGGACTGTACGGTAAGTGTTACTGGTTGGATTCACAGGAGTGTGAGCGGGCTTGCTTGTCGATCTTCTGATCGCTCAATACCTGGGTGGCCGTTACGTTTAGCAGACCGCTTGCGGCTTGTGGGTGCTTGATATGATCATCATCTGCTACCGGCGTATTGACGAGTCTTTAGAGTCCTACACAGAGGTTTCCTGGCTCAAGCGAAACGAAATAGGAGCGCATATGAGATATGTGCGGGACCGAGAATAATGCGTGTATGTGATACCGTATTTTATTCTCGCGATGAATGTTTCGATTGGTTGTATGCGATATAACCTAGTTATCGAATCGAAGATTGATTCGATAAGTCGATACATTTGATACTAGTCGGTTATGTGCGACATGACCGGATCATTGAATCAAGTGTTGATTTAATGATTTAATGTATAATTATATATTTGATATATTACTTTGCATTAACTAGTATTGGTTCATTTTAAATGGATTTTCTCACTTGATGTGCACATTGTATATGTGATATACTCTTATACACTAGTTTGTATCATGTTTGATGATACATGCTAACTTGAGTATGTGTAAAGATTAAACCATGGTTGTGTAATGGTTAGGGTTTTCATTTTTTTATTTATTCTTTTGTTTATTTATTTTGGAAAAGAATAAGAGAAAATGGTGGCTTTCTTTGTTTGTTGTTGAAGCTTCATGAAGCTTTGACCAAGTGACCATTTTGTCTTCATGCTTAACCCTAACCATTCCACTTAACCCTAGTTCATTCTCTACACTTGACCATGGTTGGATTATGATAAGTATTCATTTATTTTATATTTGCAAATAACTTATCATAATATATTCCATCTTCTTCTTCTTCTTCTTCAACAAGAAGAAGCTTGCTACCAACAATGGCAACTTGAGAAAAAGAGTGAGAAATCCAATTCTAAAGTGAACCCACTTCCTATTTCTTCATCCTCTACCTCTTGCCAAGTAGTATAGGGTGTTTTCTTCACAAGTTTCATGACTTGGTGAAGTGGGAGCTTGATCTAGTGATGCCTCGACGTAGATCATCTTCGGCATCGTAGTCGATGACCTAGCCCGCCCATTTCTCCGATGAAGCCGACACTAGAGTCCAAGATCCGATTTGTACAGCGGAGGGACGTCTACGTGGAGCTAAGGAAGTGGAGAACCGGATCTACAAAGGTTGTATGTTCGTTCACTTCATAGTTAAGTTGTTAACTAGTTTTCGTTTTCGCCTAAAATTCTAGTCAACGATCGCATTAGGGTTTCTCGGCACTTGTAAAATTTGAAATTGGCATGGTTGATGCCTTGTGAGACCTCATTAGTGTGCCTAGGAACCCTACAGCCTCAAGGACAGAGGAACGGACAGAGGAATGTGCCTCCAGTAAGGAGGAATGTACCTAGGCGACAGGCTTTCACAATGACTGTGGAAGAAGCTGAAGCCACTGGCCAAGTCATCACTGGTAACTCCCAATTTTTCAAACCTTTTCAAACCTTGTATACATAAATATATATATATCTTTTCCTATACCTAAACATATTCCACACAACTTAGGTACAATCTTAGTAGCCTCCCTACCTGCCTTAGCACTCTTCGATACTGGAGCATCATATTGCTTTATGTTGCAACGGTTCGTCCGGACTCATGCGATTCCAGTTAAATCGCTCGTATCCAGCTGGAATGTCAGTTCAGAGAACGGTGTTCTAAAAGCAACTCCGGGATACGATCTGTGTCCGGTGGTCGTCTGCAGCAGAGAATTTTATGCAGACTTCAAGATACCGGACATACCGAACTTCGACGTAGTCTTGGGTATGGACTCGCTAGGAACTTTCTTCGCTACCATCGACTGTCGTCAAAGTAGGGTAGTGTTCGTGTTAGTGATATGTATGCCCTAAAGGCCATTACTGTACATACTATGTATATTGTAGTGGATGCTTGGACATATATATGGAGGACTTTCTTGCTCGACATGATAGTATGCTATCTGGTTGCTCTTTATCTTAACATGTACACCGATTGTCTTTATGGTTACATGTTGATAAAGCCCTTAGGATGAGTACTTGACTACCAGGATTATGATGCAGATCATACTAGTGGGGACAGTGTAGTCGCTAAGTACATCCTTCAAATGTTCCTAGTCGTAGGTGTATCGAGATAGGGCATCGATATACCAGAGTAGACTAGCGTATAGCTTCTCGACCCATGTAGATGGACGATGGATGATCCCATATCCATTGGTGTTTGACATCAGAGACAGTATACGGGTGCTAAGTGGAGACTGGATACACTGGACGAACTCGCCGAGAACTCCCAGATGGTATTATACCTAATGTCAGATGACAGTTCTCTGGTCACACTGGAACATGTTAGTCTGTAGACCCGAGATCGTCATAGAGTCTTGTGTGATTCCCACTGTGCTTTGATTTCCACCTTACCACGTTTAAGAGAACGTGCAAAACGGTGGCTTTTGGGTACAGTCCCGAATCACATGGAGGCAATGAGCGATAGGAGGGGTTTCATCTCTCCCGGTATTGGGGGTTGATGTTGTGCTGTGCTCGATTGGCTATAACAGGAAGTCCTTGGCCAAGGCCGCTTCAGAGATATACTGGTAAGTGTTATCAGTAGTTTCTCGACCCGTTATGAGCCTCACATCGGCACGACTTATCGAATTACTGCGGTCTGACATTTACCACCCCTAGACGAGATATGCGACATATCAGGCGAAGAGACCGGACTGTATGGTAGTGTTACTGATTGGATTCGCAGGAGTACGGGCATGCTTGCTTGTTGATCTTCTGATCGCTCAATACCCGGGTGACCGTTACGTTTAGCAGACCGCTTGCGGCTTGTGGGTGTTTGATATGATCACCACCTACTGCCGGCGTATTGACGAGTCTTTAGAGTCTACACAGGGATTTCCTGGCTCAAGCGAAACGGAGTAGGAGCACATATGTGATATGTGCGGGACCAATATTAATACGATATGAGATACCGTATTCTATTCTCGCGATTTGTGACATTGGTCGGTTATATGCGATATAGCCGGGTTATCGGATCAAGTGTTGACTCGATAAGTTGTTACATATGATATTAGTCGGTTATATGTAATATAGCCGGATTATTAAATCAAGAGTTGATTTAATAATTTAGTGTATAATTATATATTTGATATATTACATTATATTAACTAGTATTAGCTCACTTAAGATTTCTTTTCTCACTTGATGTGCACATTGTATATATGTGATATTTATATTTGTGTACATGAATTATGTCATGCTTGATGATACATGCAAGATGGGTGTATGAGACTTATAACCATGCTAGGGTTTAAGCTAGGGTTTTATTTGTTTTAAGCAAATAAAACATTTGGATTTAGTCAAGGTTAAACTTGGAGTAGCTTGTAGAACATTGACCAAGTCCATTTGTTTGTCATGCTTAAGATATTTCTTAACCCAGGCCTTAACCTTAGCCCTTGGTTAATTCTCTACATGAGTTAGGCATGAGGGCTTAACTCACCCATGGTTGCAATAATTCATTGGGATAATTCATATGATGAGTTCTTCTTCTTCTTCCACAAAGCTTTCTAGCTTCAATGGAGTTGATGAAAAAAGTGTGAGGAAAATCAATTCTAAAATGAGCCCACTTCCTACTTCATCATCCTCTACTACTTGCCATTTAGTATAGGGTGTTTGCTTCACTAATTTCACAATTAGTGAAGAGATAGCTTGGGTTAGTGTCTCCTCGACGTAGATCATCTTCGGCCTCAAAGTCTTCGAAGCAAGCATGTTTGTTTCTTCAAGGGAGCCTCTCTAGAGTCCGGAGTTCACGATCGCAGCGAAGGGACTACTACACGAAGCCAATAAAGTGAAGGACCGGTCTACAAAGGTTGTATTCCTTGCTCACTTAACTTGCAAAGTGTTTGCATTTACTTTTCCGTAGATTTCTAGTAGACGATTCTAGGGTTAGGGTTAGCTAGAACGGCAAATTTTTGAATATGGCATGAGAGATGCCTCCCGAAACCTTGCTGCTGTGCTAGGTAACCCTACAGTGGTATCAGAGCCATGCTAGAAATTTATACGGATTTTGTTAAGATTACGAAACCGAAATACTCCGAAACTTGAAACGCGAAAATCATGTTTCTGTCGATTTTAAATATTTGTCAAAATTTTTTTCAAACAAGTACAGAGTGATGTATGAGATATATAATGAACACTGTGAAAATTTCATGAGGTTTCATGAAATTTTGGCCGGCCACCTACCCCATGATCTCGGCCAAATCCGAGCCCCTCCCCCTGAAATTTTGTGTGTTCTCTTGACTTGGTTTTGATGTTTCAGGTGTTGTTTATTTTTGCTAATTTTGCATGTGATGTAATCTTACACTATAAGCAATTCAGAGTGTTTCGTATTCGTAGTTTTAACATTGTTTCGGGTTATTCACATATTGTCTAGACGAAGTTAAAAAGTTCGATCGAATGTCAAAAACCCATTTTTCTAAGTTTAACGTATTCGGAAAAATATGCAAGTGATTCTGTGGACCCTCTAGAAGAACGAAACCTTAACTCGATTATGTGACCGTCAAAACCGCCACTGAACCCTAGAGTTTGTGGTAGTTTAGCGTTGTCACATATGAGGCGTTGGTTTGACCCTTTTACGGCTGGTTCATAGGTACTGTGGCATCTTCTGGGTATTACTGAACTAAGCTCAAATGTTGAGCTGTCGGGAAATTGTGGGACTTTGATGAATCGATCGAAGAGTTTATCGTCGTCCGGATATTATGTGATGGGATACAACATTTGGAATCCACAAGTAGTTATGAGATAACTAGTTTGAATGTTATAAATCTAGCAGTTTAGTCTCAGATGATCGGTTGCCACGGGATTTTGATGTGATCAAAAGTCCGTCGCAATCACGTAGCGTACGCGGATACTCGCCGGGTAACATTATTAGATAGCCACACCCCATAGCCCCGACCAAGTGACTGTAGGAGAACTCCGTCGCCAAAAGCATCCGTTCGGGTGCTCGCGGCAGCGGTGTTCCGCCTTAATGCACTTCGTCGACGACATCGGGGGGTGCGGCCGTCTACTAAAGTTCCCGACGAGCATTCGATCAGGATGTCGGGAATCTTGCTGAATTTCCCGACTAGATATTGAAAAGTGTTTTCGAGATCGAGACTAAAATGCGGGGTTTATAATTGTTAGGCATGCGATGTTTAAGGAATTCATCTGGTTAGGCATGTGATGTCTAACGTGGTTGCGGATTCCAACTGTTGTAGTTTTCACTTTCTTTTCTGCGACCGTAAGTGTAATATGTGGTGTATCGCCGGTTTCGTTGCTATATGTCAACGACAATTGGGATACGCATATTTACTTACATTGATGACATGTGATGTTATGTGTTCCTGAGATATGTTATATTGGATCGTCGTGTTTGAATAGCCGGGGGTTTTATGTGAGATGAGAGTTTTTATTTTCATTCGTGTAAAATTCATTGTATGTAATATTCTTTTATTAGGGCACTTCCGGGTTGAGGATGATGTCACCATTGTATATTATTTACTTTTCGGCATTAGGATAGACCCAAGGCGGGGAGTACAAGTAACCGGGTTCTAGGGTCCAGTGGGAGACCATCTAGAGGAGTCGAGACCGAGTCTCCTAACTCTAGAATTGGTAGGGTTGCTTGCCGCTCTCGTAGGGGTCTAGGGGTGTGGGATTGGCTATTCATCACGACCGTGGAATCCGTGTTTTATACAGGCTTAAAATAAAACCCGGAAATCCTAGTATATCCAATATTTCATATGTTGTTTTCTGCTGCGATATCTGTGATGTGATCACTTGATATATTGATGAGATGAATACAGGATATAGTATATGTGATATATTATATAGACGTTGCTTATGTTTTACACCCGCGCTAGCACTGCCCCGCTCTGCCGTTAGTTACCTAACCTAACGATGCATGAGGGGACATCGAGGTGAATGCGGATGACATAAGCGTACGTTGTATTTATCTGTGATGTTTAGGTAACTTAAATGATGGGACTTCATTAATGAGATTAATAAAATAAAATAAACCTAAAGATGTTGTGGAATCGAATTTTCAAAAACAGGTAGCTCTAGTTGTTGCTTTGCATAGCGGTATTCCTTGTAGAATATCCAGCACCTTATTCGATAAGGAAAGAGCCGAGATCCTTTCACCGGGAGTGATCTCTTTAGCATTAACTGGCAGATGCTACAACCCTCGGTTTCGTCTTTTGATTGCTTTTCTAGTTCTTGCTTTGCATAGTGGTATTATGAATATCCTGCACCTCATTCGATGAGGAAAAAGCCGAGATCCCTTCACCGGGAGTGACCTCTTTAGCAAAACTAGTAAAAGCCTAAAAAACACTCCATTTAAAATCACTCGATTCTACGACGAGATCAAGTTCATTACGCAAATGGTTTTCTTAAAAACCTATCGTATCCCTCCGTCATTTCAGATAAGTACTACTTAGTATTCGTGCTACGTTTGTTGGCCTGCGTCAAGACGTAGTGTGCGGTAGCTAACTAGTGCTTATCTGCAGCATACAATGCGATTGGATTAGGGTAGTCGTACGACTTTGTTGGCCTGCGTCAAGGGTCGTGCGGGTGGGTTTAATCCAATCAGGAAATGTACGGGTTGAACTTGACTAGCGGACTATGGTTTGTTGGCCTGCGTCAAGGTCATAGGACGCTAGGGGCAAAATATTAACGGGAATTTCAAGTGTTGAAATTTGCAGTGAGATTGCATACCTTCTATGAGATAGTTGGATCTCGATACCCACTGCGAGTAAGAGTTACTCCTGTGAGAGTTTTACACATTACAATTAGCCGATCAAGTAGGTGTCTAGAAAGGTGTCAACGGGGTTACGCCCCTGAGAAAACGAGGTTTATTTTAATTAGGTCCGTGCGAAAGCACGGGGAACCTCCCTCAAACTACTGGCACCGGCCTGGCTGAAAGATTGGCGAACTTGTAGGGTGTAATTAATCCCGGCTAGTCTTTCCTTTTAGGGTTTGAAGGAAGATTTGACTAAAACAGTGGGAGCCACCATGATTAGATAAATTAATAACCAATCTAATCTTGCAAGAGCATACGCTGAGCGTTTTCTTCTTTCTCTCTTCAGGTAGCGACCATGTCACGCCTTAATCAAGATAATAATACGGATGTATTGACCGAACCCGCTTGTTATACTGCGCTAGGGAACGTTGGTCCTGCTCCAACTTATAAATGTTATAAGACCGAGTAGGAAATAGAGGAATAACAGGATTCCCGTGCCGCCTAAACGAAGAAAATACATGATGATGCATTTTCTTCGGGTGTGTTCATTACCGAGAACTGTTTCTCAGTATCCTTTACGTCCTGGGTATGAGATACCGGATCAGGATCCCACATATGTAATCTGTTATATGGGCTACAGATAGGTAGAGAACTGGGAAATGGTGATAAATTTCAAGAGTTGGAAACGGTGCAAGTGTTGCAGCCAAGCTAGTTAGCAGTTATCACCCTGTATTACCAAATACATTGATTCTGAACGAATGTTATTCGATATCGAACCTGATATACAACATCATATCAGTCTCTTTATTAAGTAAATAAGGATATAATTTTGTATTGTTGGATAATGTTTTGAACATTTCCTATATCAAGAGTTGATCGGTTCAGGCACGTTATCTAAAAGTATATACGTTCTAAATCAAATTACAGTTCTTAACGTACAGAACACACACAAGAGAAAGAGTTCAGAAATGAACAAATCCTTCTTGAGGCATTGTAGACTAGGTCATATCAACTGCGACTCGACTAGCTAAGTTATATTTAGATGCATATTTAAATTAGTTTGAATTTATATCTTGTGAAACTTGCCAGTCATGTCACAAAGATAAGATGACCATAACTCCGTTTATTGGAAACAGAGAAAGAGTTGGTGAACTCTTGGGATTAATACATGTTGATGTATGTAGGTCCCCTGTCTACACATGCCAGAACTGGTTCTTTGTACTTCATTACATTCACTAATGATCTCTCAAGATTCGGACATATGTTCCTGTTGAAACACAAGTCTGAAGCTTTTGAGAAATTTAATGAATATAAGTTAGAAGTAGAGAACCAAAACGGGTATAAGTATTATGTCCTTTGATGAGATCGGGGAGGAGAATACTTGAGCACGGAATTCCTGGACTATTCTAAAGGAGAATGAGATTCTCTCTCAGCATTACTCCTCCAAATACACCACAGTACGTCAGTGTATCGGGGCGGAGCAATCGCACCCTATGTGATATGGTGTGCTCTATGATGAGTACTATTGAGTTGCCTATTTCCTTTTGGGGGTTATGCACTTGAGAAGTTGTATACCTATTGAATAGGGTTCCAATCAAATCAGGTGCCTACCACTCCATATGTGATATGGTATGGGAAGAGCCCATCTCTTAAGAATGTTAAGATTTGGGGTTGTCCGGCCTATGTCAAAAGTAAAATCCGGACAAACTCGAGGCAAGGTCAGTTCTGTGGAAGTTTGTTGGATATCCCAAGCATTCGCAAGGGAATATCTTCTGCCACACCAAGGAACAAAAAGTGTTTTGTTTCTCAGGATGCCATCTTTTGGAAAGGGAATTTCTTGTGAAGAAATTAATGGTCATGAGGTAGAACTGGAAGGAGTTCCAGCTATACAAACTGCAGCTGATAATTTGGTAGAACCGGGGGATTCAACAGTTCCCAACGAACCTCAGCTTCTCCGCCGATCTGGTAGAGTTCCTCACCCACTTGAGAGATACTTCGGTTTTCTCTATGACAGTGGGAGCAAGGATGGCATCATGAGATGATGACCCAACTAGTTTCGAGCAGGCCATCAGGAGTGGGGACTCTGTGAGAATGGCTGGATGTTAAGCGATCTAAGATGGAATCCATATACACCAACAAAGTATGGACTTTGGTTGCTTTATCTGAAGGGTTAAATCCCCATCAGGAGCAAGTATATCTTGAGAAGATTACTTGGTGTACATGGAAAAGTTGAGACTTTCAAAGCTAAGGCTTGTTACAAAAGGTTCTCGTCATCGACCAGGAGTGGATAATGATGAAACCTTTTCTAGTGCCTATGTTTAAGTCCATCCGGATCCTACTTGCCATTGCTACATACCATAAACTACGATATCTGACGGTTGGGTGTCATGACAGCTTTTCTAAATAGTGATTTAGAAGAGAGCGTCTATAAGTACACAGCCAGAGATGTTCGTAGACAGTGGGAGCAGCGGAAACGCGTGCAAGTTGCTTTATGGGTTAAAGCAGGCATCGCGGAGTTGGAACATCCGTTTTGATATGGTAGTCAAAGAGTTTGACTTCATCAAAAGGGTAGATGAACCTTGTATATACAAAAAGGTAGTAGGGAGTATGGTGGTGATCCTCGTATAGTACGTGGATGACAAACTCTTGATAGGGAAGGAGTTTCCTATGCTATACTCGGTCAATCTCCTCTTATCACATGGATTCTCCATATAGGATCAAGGTGATACCTCCTAAATCCTGGGTTTTGGATCTAAGAGATAGATCTAAATGGATGTTAGGATTCTCACTAGGTGTAGTGAGATGGTATCAATCGATCCTCGGGGAGAATCACTGGATAGCTTCCAGGGTGATAAGCTCGACTGAATGTCAGTCACAAGCATTGTCTTTCACCCTCAGTGGAGGGACGGTATGTTGGAAAAGTTCCAAGCTAGATACCGTGGCATACTAGACGATAAAGGCTGGATACATTGCTACCATGGATGCTACCAAAGAGGTAGTCTGGATGTATATAGTTCATGAGATGAACTTCGTTCCTACCATTGTGTGACAATGGAGTTGTGGCTTTGGCCTAGGAACCCCCGTCCCATCAGTGATCCAGACATATTCTTAGGCAGTATCACCTGATCATGGAGATGATTGATCTCCAGGGAGATCGAGGTTAGGAGAGTAGACACAGAGGACAACAGCGCGGATCCACTCACAAAAGCCTATTTCCCAGTAGAGACTTTTATGGGATGGTTGAGTATGAGATACTTCAACCACCGCTGATTGTTGGGTATGAGATACTACAACAGATGGCCCTAGTGCAAGTGAGAGATTGTTCGTGATATGTATGCCCTAGAGGCCATTACTGTACATACGATGTATATTATAGTGGATGCTTGGACATATATATGGAGGACTTTTTTGCTCGACATGATTGTATGCTATCCGGTTGCTCTTTATCTTAACATGTACACCGATTGTCTCTATGATTACATGTTGATAAAGCCCTCAGAATGAGTACTTGACTACCAGGATTATGATGCAGATCATACTAGTGGGGACAGTGTAGTCGCTAAGTACATCCTTCAAATGTTCCTAATCGTAGGTGTATCGAGACAGGGCATCGATATACCAGAGTAGACTAGCGTATAGCTTCTCGACCCATGTAGATGGACGATGGATGATCCCATATCCATTGGTGTTTGACATCAGAGACAGTATACGGGTGCTCAGTGGAGACTGGGTACACTGGACGGACTCGCCGAGAACTCCCAGATGGTATTATACCTAATGTCAGATGGCAGTTCTCTGGTGACACTGGTACATGTTAGTCTATAGACCCGAGATCGTCATAGAGTCTTGTGTGATTCCCACTGTGCTTTGATTTCCACCTTACCACGTTTAAGAGAACGTGCAAAACGGTGGCTTTTGGGTACAGTCCCGAATCACATGGAGGCAATGAGCGATAGGACGGGTTTCGTCTCTCCCGGTATTGGGGGTTGATGTTGCGCTGTGCTCGATTGGTTATAACTGGGCCAAGGCTGCTTTAGAGATATACTGGTAAGTGTTATCAGTAGTTTCTCGACCCGTTATGAGCCTCACATCGGCACGACTTATCGAGTTACTGCGGTCTGACGTTTACCACCCCTAGACGAGATATGCGACATATCAGGCGAAGAGACCGGACTGTATGGTAGTGTTACTGATTGGATTCGCAGGAGTACGGGCATGCTTGCTTGTTGATCTTCTGATCGCTCAATACCCGGGTGACCGTTACGTTTAGCAGACCGCTTGCGGCTTGTGGGTGTTTGATATGATCATCACCTACTGCCGGCGTATTGACGAGTCTTTAGAGTCCTACACAGGGGTTTCCTGGCTCAAGCGAAACGGAGTAGGAGCACATATGTGATATGTGCGGGACCAATATTAATACGATATGAGATACCGTATTCTATTCTCGCGATTTGTGACATTGGTCGGTTATATGCGATATAGCCGGGTTATCGGATCAAGTGTTGATTCGATAAGTTGTTACATATGATATTAGTCGGTTATATGTAATATAGCCGGATTATTAAATCAAGAGTTGATTTAATAATTTAATGTATAATTATATATTTGATATATTACATTATATTAACTAGTATTAGCTCACTTAAGATTTCTTTTCTCACTTGATGTGCACATTGTATATATGTGTGCATGAATTATGTCATACTTGATGATACATGCAAGATGGGTGTATGAGACTTATAACCATGCTAGGGTTTAAGCTAGGGTTTTATTTGTTTTAAGCAAATAAAACATTTGGATTTAGTCAAGGTTAAACTTGGAGTAGCTTGTAGAACATTGACCAAGTCCACTTGTTTGTCATGCTTAAGATATTTCTTAACCCAGGCCTTAACCTTAGCCCTTGGTTAATTCTCTACATGAGTTAGGCATGAGGGCTTAACTCACCCATGGTTGCAATAATTCATTGGGATAATTCATATGATGAGTTCTTCTTCTTCTTCCACAAAGCTTTCTAGTTTCAATGGAGCTGATGAAAAAAGTGTGAGAAAATCAATTCTAAAGTGAGCCCACTTCCTACTTCATCATCCTCTACTACTTGCCATTTAGTATAGGGTGTTTGCTTCACTAATTTCACAATTAGTGAAGAGATAGCTTGGGTTAGTGTCTCCTCGACGTAGATCATCTTCGGCCTCGAAGTCTTCGAAGCAAGCATGTTTGTTTCTTCAAGGGAGCCTCTCTAGAGTCCGGAGTTCACGATCGCAGCGAAGGGACTACTACACGAAGCTAATGAAGTGAAGGACCGGTCTACAAAGGTTGTATTCCTTGCTCACTTAACTTGCAAAGTGTTTGCATTTACTTTTCCGTAGATTTCTAGTAGACGATTCTAGGGTTAGGGTTAGCTAGAACGGCAAATTTTTGAATATGGCATGAGAGATGCCTCCCGAAACCTTGCTGTCGTGCTAGGTAACCCTGCAATTCGAGATTCCAGATCATCCGGTCTTTTATTTCAACAGTGGAGACCGTACCCTGGAGCCTAGCACCTATAATGCTAAACCAAGGAAGGCAGTGATTGCAACAATACAAGCGGAAGAAAACAAGCTAGAGCTAGTTCGAGAGTTTGAGGATGTAATCCCTGAAGACATCTTAGGTTTGTCTCCCGATCGAGCTCTTGAATTCAGTATTGACTTAGTACCTGGTGCACAACCGGTGATCAAAGCACCATATCGGTTAAGTCCTGAAGGATTCAAGGAGATCCGTACTCAGCTGGATGAACTTTTGAAGAAAGGATGGATTCGTCCCAGTATTTCAAGTTGGGAATCTCCAGTTTTTCTTATGAAGAAGAAGGAAGGTTCATACAGAATGTGCATAGACTACCGAGCTCTGAATGAAGTCACGACAAAGAACAAGTATCCATTACCGCGCATCGACGATCTGTTCGATCAGCTAAGTAGGTCTTGTGTTTTCTCAAAACTAGATCTTCGTTCGGCTTATCATCAGGTGAAGGTCAAAGAGTCTGATATTCCGAAGACGGCATTCAGGACTCGCTATGGTCATTATGAGTTTCTCATGATGCCATTTGGAGTGACTAATGCACCGGCCATATTTATGAATCTGATGAACCGGGTTTTCCGAGAGTACCTAGACAGATTTGTTGTTATTTTCATCGACGACATTCTGGTGTATTCAAAGAATCAGAAAGAGCACTTTGAGCATTTACGAATTGTCCTGGAGACTTTACGACAACATCAACTCTATGCCAAGTACAGCAAGTGCGAATTTTGGTTAGATCAAGACGGATTTCTCGGACATATCGTTTCAGGCGAAGGAATCTCTGTGGATCCAGCTAAAGTATCAGCAGTAAGCGAATGGCCGACACCAAAGACAATTTAGGACATTCGAAGTTTCTTGGGTTTAGCATAATACTACCAAAGATTTATTAAAGGTTTTTCAAAGATTGAGCATCCCTGACCAAGTTTACACGTAAAGATGAAGCATTCGTGTGGTCAGAAGCATGTGAACAAGCTTTTGTAGAACTCAAGTCAAGATTGATATCAGCACCTATTCTCGTAATACCGGACCAATCTGGAGGTTTTGTTATGCATTGTGGTGCATCCGGTAAGGGATTAGGATGTGTTCTACACCAGTATGGAAAAGTTGTAGTTTTTGCATCAAGACAGCTGAAGATTCATGAGCGCAACTATTCAACACATGACTTAGAGTTGGCGGCCGTTATCTTTGAACTTAAGATTTGGCGCTACTATCTTCTTGGAGAGCGAGTGGACATATACACTGACCACAAGAGTTTGAAGTATGTGTTTACTCAGAAGGAGTTGAATATGCGGCAGAGAAGATGGCTAGAACTTATGGCGGATTTCGACATCAACCTACAATATCATCCAAGGAAGGTGAATGTAGTTCCTGATGCCCTTAGTCGCCAGCCTCTACCAATGAATCTCACTGCACAATGGAAGCTTCAACAGGAATTGCACAGGATGGAGATAGAAGTGGTTATGCTAGGTAACACTTCGTATTTGATGAACTTACAAGTTCAGTCTACTATTGTCAATCAGATCAAAACAGCTCAAGCAAGTGATGCCAAGTTGTAAAAGATCCGAGAACAAGTAGAAAGTGGACTGCGAACAGACTTCATCATCCACGAAGACAGATCTTTGAGATATGGAAGCAGGTTGTGTGTACCATAATGTTATGTTCAGGAAGAATTGATGAAAGAAGCTCACAGCTCTCCTTACTCAGTACACCCTAGTGGTATAAAGATGTACAAAGATCTACGGCAATATTACTGGTGGCATGGCATGAAGCGTGAAGTAGCCAGAAGCGTAGCTAAGTGCTTGGCGTGTCAACAAGTAAAGGCTGAACATCACAGAACTGCTGGTTTACTTCAACCGTTACCTATCCCAGAATGGAAATGGCAACACATCACCATGGACTTCGTGACTGCACTTCCTCACAGCACGAAAGGTAACGATGCGGTATGGGTTATTATGGATCGACTCACCAAGCCAGTTCGTTTTATTCCCTTTCGAGTTGGCCAATCTACCTAGACACTAGCAAAGAAGTACATATAGGTAAGCATGAATCTAATGTAAGATTTAACCTGAAGATGTACTATTTCTGATAGTCATGAACTCATGCAGGAGATCGTGAGATTACATGGAGTACCGGTTTGCATTGTCTCCGATCGTGACACCAGATTTCGATCGCAGTTTTGGCAGAGTCTGCAAGCTAGCCTGGGAACAGGTCTGAACTTCAGCACGGCTTACCATCCACAAACAGATGGAAAATCTGAGCGAACGATTCAGATCTTTGAAGACATGTTAAGAGCTTGTATGTTGGACTTCGGAGGATCGTAGGAAGATCGCCTACATCTTGTGGAGTTTTCATACAACGGCGGCTATCTGGCGAGTATTAGAATGGCACATTTTGCAGCGCTCTATGGAAGGAAGTGTCGTTCACTACTAAGTTGGGACGACATCGGAGATAAGGAACTCCTTGGACCAGAGATGATCGTGGCAACTGTGGACGTAGTTCGCACGATCAGGGAAAGAATGCGCATAGCCCAAGACAGACAGAAGCACTGGGCTGATGCAAAGCGACGTCATTTGGAGTTCCAACCGGGAGATCATGTGTTCTTAAAGATTTCTCCAAACCATGGAGTAATTCGATTTGGCAAGAGGGGTAAGCTCAATCCCAGATATATTAGACCGTTTGACATACTCGAACGACTCGGAGAAGTGGCATATCGTTCGATATAATGATTGGGTTAATAAATATCTAGAGTAAAACAAAATTAGTGGACTAAGTCAAGGCTTCTACATGCTTCCACAAGTATCTCAAGCCATGTCATTTTCCACATAATTTTGGTTTATCCCTTAATAATTAAATCACCCAAATTATTTTTAGTTTCGTGTGAGTCTCATACACCCATGTCCAATGTATCATCTAGCATGACACAATAGTAAATACATTAATATATATCTCATATATATTTAAATGTATTTGTAGAAAAGAAATTCTTAAGTGAGCTAATATTAGTTAATATATATTAATAAATCAAATATATAATTATATATTAAATTATTAAATCAACTCTTGATTTAATAATCCGGCTATATCATATATAACCGACTGATATCATTTATATAAATATCAAATATACATATAACAAATTATTGAATCAACACTTGATTCAATAATCCGGTTATATCACATATAACCTATATCGCGGGATTAGAATACGGTATCACATACATGTATTTAATGTCGGTTCCGCACATATCACATATGTGCCTACTTCGTTTCGCTTAAGCTAGGAATTCTCTGTGTAGGACTCTAAAGACTCGTCAATACCCTAGCAGTAGGTAATGATCATATCAGTCACCCATAAGCCGTTAGCGATACTAGCTGGACGTAACAGCTACCCAGGTATTGAGCGATCAGAAGATCAACAAGCAAGCTTGTCCAAACCCCCGCAAAGCCTATAAGTAACACTACTATACAGTCCGGTCTCTTATTCTGATACGTCGCATATCGAGTCTGGGGGTGGTAAACGTCAGACCCCAATAACTTGATAAGCCATGCCGATGTGAGGCTCATAATGGATCGAGAAACTACTGATAACACTTACCGATAAATCTCATCATCAGCCCTGGCTAGGGACTTTCTGTTATAGCCAATCGAGCATAGCACAACATCAACTCCCAATACCAAGAGACGAAACCCCTCCTATCGCTCATTGCCTCCATGTGACTCGGGACTGTACCCAAAATCCACCTTTTTGCACGACTCCTTTGAGCCGTGGTAGGGAGGAAATCAAAGCACATTGGTAACCACACAAGACTCTATGACGATCTCGGGTCTACAGACTAACCTGTACCAGTGTCACCAGAGAACTGCTATCTAACGATAGGTATAATACCATCTAGGAGTTCTCGGCGAGTCCTGTTCAGTATACCCATTCTCCAATGAGCACATGTATACAATCTCTGATATCAACACCAATGGATGTGGGATCAACCATCGTCCCATACAGGGTCAAGAAACGTACACACTAGTCTACTCTAGAATATCGATGCCATGTCTCGATACTCTCTCGACTAGGAACAATTAAAGGATGTACTTGTGGACTACTCTGGCCCCACTAGTATGATCTGTATCATAGTCCTGGTAGTCAAGTACACATCCTAAGGGCTTTATCAACATGTAACGGAGAGACGGTGTAATGATATAAGTATACATGTTAAGATAAAGAGTAGTCAGAGAGCATACTATCATGTCGAGTAAGAAAGTTCTCTCTATATATGTCCAAGCATCTACTATATAATAAAATCATGTACAATAATGGCCTCTAGGGCATACATATAACTAACATGTGGAGGATCCGTCAACG
Source organism: Agapanthus africanus (assembly GCA_030015575.1). Lineage (NCBI taxonomy): Eukaryota > Viridiplantae > Streptophyta > Magnoliopsida > Asparagales > Amaryllidaceae > Agapanthus > Agapanthus africanus. The sequence continues at coordinate 12,860,703 of JASDDO010000001.1, forward strand.
TAGAGTACCCAGTCCAGGATGGGGCCGGCCACCTCCTCGACCGAGGGCCGTGGTTCGGGGCCCCACGCTGCCGTTCCTTCTTTAGTGGGCATGGTGCATTCAACAAAATCTGCTAAGACATGTGCTTTGATGGCTTGTCTGGGGTGGTATTTGATGTCGAATTGAGACAACCTCTGGGCAGGTTGGAGTTCACCTCTGACTCGAGTTGAATTTCTTGCTCGGTCCATGCTTTCACTTCGGCCATGGTCTTAGATTGCGCTAATACAAAAGAGCGGAGCCAATCTTTGTGCCTAAGACCCGACCTCAACGCGGTGATAACCGTTTCGTCGTGGTGCTCGAGAACTTCCAGGGGGGCGTTGTAGAAGCGGGTGACGTATCCCTTGAAGGACTGCCGGTCCCCGCTCTTGATGGTGAACAAGTAGTCGACTGTCTTTTTTTGCCGTCGGTTACCGACGAAGTGACCGAGGAATTGGGTCGCCAACTGGTCGGAGGTCGAGATCGAGCGCGGTGCAAGCCCTTGGAACCAATCCCGGCCAGCTCGAATTAAGATGGTAAGAAAAGCTCGGCATTGAGCCACGTCCGAGTTGTCTTGGAAGCTCATGCCCGCCGTAAACGCGTCCAAATGATCCTTCGGGTTGTACTTCCCGTCGAAGAGGGCCACTTTAGGCAAGTTGTTCCTGGATGAGACACGCTCGGCCAGTAGCTGTTCTGTAAAGGGCCTTGTGAGAGAATCGGCGGAGTACTTTGCCCCTTCGCCGGACATATAGTTGTCTCGTCGTATGCCTTCAATTTTATTTTCGAGGGCTTCGATCCGTTGGTGGTACCCCGAAGATTCATCACAGTCGGAGCGCCAGCTATCCCCGCTCCGGGCCTGCGCGATGGTGCGGCTTCGATCCGCTCTATCACATTTCTCAAATCCTCAGGCGAGGCCCGTCTTGAGTAGTCCAGACGTTCGCCGTTTGCACGGCCTCGACGGGAGTGGGGGCACCGGTCGTGCCTGGAAGCAGGCGAATTGACCGACACCTCCTCAGGGGGTGAGAGCGCGCGGCGGGTGTCGGAGCGACGGCTTAGTCTTCCCTGAGATCGGGGTGTGGAGCTGTCCGGCGCCCAGCGGGTCATGGAATCATTCGCCGCATGCGGGTCATGGTTGCCGGAGTCGGCATGCCGGCGTTCGGTGACGCTGAGATCAGCGCGAGTGAGATCGAGAGCCTGAGTGTGTCCATCTGTCCTTCTGCGGACGTCGTTATCCCGAGGAGGGGAACTGCGGTCTGGTGGGTAGGGCCCGCCGCTTGAACGCAAACGAGCGCATCCACCATTGCTGTGAGTCTGTCGATCCGAGCGGATAAGGCGTTGATGACGTTAGGAGGGGGAATAGAACCGCTCCCGCCTCCGTTATGGAGGGTGGGGCAGCTCGTATTGGGATCGTAGCGGTTGTCGCTCGTCATGATCGAGGGCGGAAGATCAACTTTATAGGTGGAGAAGCTTCTAGGCTTCCCACAGACGGCGCCAACTGATGAAGGTCGTGATCTCACTCAGATGTTGTCCTCCGTCGATCTGATTACGAGCGGTTTCGAGATTTGGTATGAGGGTTGAATGTGTGGATCTCAATGAGTTGTTGGAGGTTGTCGACGTCGAACTACCTGCAAGAGAAGTCCTAGGGTGGGAAACCATCGAAGGACCCTCCGACGATCAAGTTAGCACCGTAGAATAAGAGCAGGGTAGCGGCGTATTAAAATGAGTTCGAGTTATCTGAGTCGTCTGAAAGAGGGGTTTATATAGTGGTTGCATAGGACGAGCCAGCATAAGATCCCCGCAGTTAATTACGCCCCTGCGTTATGTTCGCGTTGATGGCTGGATCCGTTCATTAATGGTGGGATGCGCCAGCGTGGGACGCGGATCGCGGGGCGGCGGATATCTCTCTTTGGCGAGATACACAGAGCTGTTGCGGAGGCGCATGGGCTCCACACTCTCGTTTGATCGGGAAAGCCGAGGAAACCTAGCTTGATGGAAGGCTCGGAGGCGAGCCGGGAGGCCGAGGAAGCTCGGCCTTGCAATAGCTCGGAGACGAGCAAAAGGGGGTGTAAGCCCGGGGACGAGTTCCCGAGGAAAGTCCCCAAGTGACCACACTGATTCTACCTCCGTAGTCTCCAGGAGCCTAGTGGGCTTGCGTGGTCGACACGTCATCTGCTACGTGTCGTAATCTGGGAAATTCCCGTTCATGAGCCTTATCAGTAATGATTTGAGAAAATCTTATTCAATTTAAATGGTATTCTAGTAAGAACATGTTTAGATATTTTAGGCGTATAAATATAGATTGATTAGGGTATTTTATGTTGAGAAGAAGAATAGTTGAATAGAAGTTTTTGTAGGAAAAGAGATTTTGTAATTCGCATTGAAGTTGAATAAAGAAGAGAAGTTGAAATTATTTCTTGCATTTGATTATGCCTTTTATTTTATTTGTTTCTTCTCAAAGATCATGTGTTTGTTTTCTGAATTATTTGAGACCTAAAAATCCTAACAATTAGTCAACACAAGGAAAGGGAAAGTACATTATTCATGTAAGGGCCCAAAGAACTTTAATGCTCTAAAGCAAAAGCATTTAAGAGGTTCTCTTGCTCTTCATAGTCAATTCCAGCTTCAATACCAGTATTAGAAAGCTCATTAAACCTTTAAACCAAAAAAAGATGACAGCCCCATCATTAATCTAATATACGAAACAAATTCAAATATCAGAAGAATTTTGGTTTCAAAACTGACCTTCAATTTGTAGGCTCCACGGAATCACACGAGTCATGTACAATTGAATATGCAAAGTTATCCATCCTACTTTCTTCCAATGAACTATATGTGGGCCTGTGCTAATTACGCAGTGCAGCAAGACTGGAAGAAAATCATGACATGTTAGAGGTTCATTGAAGCAAGAACCAAAATACTAAATTGATCAAAAAAAAATTAGAAAATAAGAAGAAAAGATCCATAAAGCATTTCTTATTATCGTTTATTCTTCTTAGTTTGAAGTTTCTCATCTTACCTGCAATTCTGTGGGACTCTCCAATTGTGTTGGTTGGATTTCTTTAATGCTGGCGGCATAGACATAAACCTTCTCCAATCCTCGAGCATGAGTCCTAGATCATGAATCTTCCTATTCAACCCAATACAACAATTTGCATGCATAGTACACACTTTATTAAAATCTCTGCTTGGTTCACAGATCCCACCAAAATATGCAGTATTCAGAAATCTCATTTTTAATCCCAACTCACTGATGAAAGGATCAAATTTAATGAAATCAAGCACATCTTGGTCATGGCGCCCCGGATGTTTTTCTCTTGATGAGTACCAGAATTTGTAGAATTCAATTGTTCGATTGTTGGATTTAACATAGTTAAATCCTCCATTTGGCCTGTTGTTCAAATCTAATTCATTGCCCTTAAATTGGTCACAGGCTATCTGAAAGTCTCCATCAGGAAAGAAATGTGGGATTGGGTTCCGGAACCACAAGATATCTGCATCCTGCAATTAAATTAAAGGCTAAATTGCACAAATGCACCCATCCACTTTCATGGTTTTTGCGATTGATACAATGAACTTTAATAATTAGAGATAAGAACCATGAACTATTTTTTTTTGACATAACTATCGTATGACGTTAACTTTTGTGTCTTAATGGACCATTATACCCCTCGAAATTTTAGGGGTTGACTGAGAACACAAGTGTAAAATGTGGAAAACAAGTCAAATATTGATGACTTGGTAGTTAAACATAACGTTTGCAGACGGAAGAAAAGTTGATGGTATTTAGTTGCAATTGTAGTTCATGGTACTTGTTTGTAATTAAATTAGTTCATGATATCAATCGCAAAAAACGTGAAAGTTGATGGGTTTATTTGTGCAATTTAGCCTAAATTAAATACATCATTGCAAGGCAAAAAAATTTGTATAAAAACTTTTTAAATGAAACATGATAATGCACATTTATTATTTATTATATTAGACACAACATAGGTTCTAGAAAATTTAGCATGGAAACGTATGAATATAGTAAAGCTGCAACATTTCTCGACAAACTAATTTTAAAATAAATTAGGAAACATGTGAAATTACATGAACTTGCAATTTAGAGATTCTTAATTGAATTTACACCTTTCAGGTTCCACAAAGTGCAACCTGATATAGCAATAGCAGTAGCATAATAGGTATAAGATGTTATCATAAATTTGCGGGTCAGAGCTTCCTTATATGAAAGGTGTATCCTAGACATCAGTTTGTATCGCAAAAACTCATTATCATCCGTTGCCTGACCCATGCAATGCTTCTGGCCCAATTTGCATGTAGTAGACACAAAACATAACACTCAAAAATGGTTTAGGAAAAAAATATTTCGGAATGTCCTTTTATTGGCCGCTCTTTACTGATTAAATTTGTATTGCATGTGTTGAACTGCATGATTATACACGTCCCATAACTGTCTCATAACTTTATGATCTCGTTGAAATTAAGTTATACTCTCTTCCATGCATTCACAATCTCTTTTAATATATAAACACCTCAGGTTTAAGAAATGGAAAAGAAAGAACAGATTACCGTGAAAATGAAGTTGTATCCCATTTCAAGAACTACACGCAAGAAATCAATCCTCCTCCACATCATTTTCAAGTATCCATCGGTCATAAAATCCTTTACTCCTGAAAAATCCACTCCTTCTGTAGCAAGGGCAAAACAATATGGGTGTATAGAGATGCACCGTTCATACGCCTTCTTATCTAGAGTAATCATTACCAAGTAGTCTAGAAGGTTTCTTGTGCCTTCGCCAATGCGGAAGCTCTCGATGAAAATATCAACAACCGAATTTGGAGAAGCCCACGCTTCATTCAAAGTGGTTAAGATCACTGTTTTGTCTTCCATGGCTGCTTCCTTCAAAAGTTTCCCTAGCCTAGCTTGCTCATTGTCCTACCAATTATAGTCGATCTTATTAAATCTTTCTTAGAACAAATTATCCGATAAGCAACATGCACAAGTCATTACCAATTCTTTATATAATATTGAGCATGCAAAGTAACCGTTATATTTCATTTGTGTCTTGATATCATAATTAATAAAGAAAGCTATTGTCAATTAAAATTAACGAATCATTAATATAATTAGATCCCTAGAAAACTAAAGTGTAATGTTGTCGAAGGCTCTTTTACTAGACTCCAAATGGCGGTTAGCCTACATGAAAAATCAATGGTTCTCAACTTGGATTTATCACCAAAGACAGTTAAACTCACTTGGATTATACTGCAGTGGTTCGGTAATGAGACAAGATCAAAGTGCCTATCAATTGCAGCAATTTTATTTCTCTACTGCTTATTAGCCTTTTGCTGTTTAAATTGAATTGAAATACAGAACACATCAACTGAACAAGACCCAGCCATAGAAGAGTCATGGAACAACCATGGACCAGGTCTTAGGAGTGAGAAATAGTACACTTTTCTGTTAGGAATTGGATTTTATAAATACTCAATAAAATCTAGCTAAACTCTATTACAGAATGTTCTTCATAATTGGAGAACATTTAGGTTTGTGCTAGAGTAATTTTGGACGTGACCCCTTTGCAACGGACGACCTCTGACATTGGAAAGGAAAGTTTTACCAAAAGAGCTTTGGTTGTTTATGCTCATTCTAATATCATATTTAATAAAAAAATTAATTAATCATCCTTTTCCATTACCAGAAGAAGTTGCTGATGAGGCTCGATATCGGTGACTCTCCAGATACCGACACGTTGCAGATGACGTGTCCCAAAACCTACAAGAAGGGGTCAAGAACTTCGGTTGGGATCACACCTCGGACCTCCGGCCCAAGGAGTCTCCCGAGCTTCGGTGACCTTCCAGACATCCCCCGGATCTCCTCCGAGCTATCACGGAACCATGATGCCTCGGCCTCCCGCTCGTGCCCGAGCCTCCCGCCGAGCTCATCTTCCTCGATCTCATCCAGACCGACCCGCAGCGCTGATCACAAGCGCCTACGCCACGGCTCTGCGAATCTCGCCATGCGCGAGATATCCGCTGCCCACGATCCCGCGTTCCACGCCATCACGATCCACCATTAACAAGCATGTCTCGTCATTAATGCAGGACCCCGCCTATCACGCGGGCTTGACATAAGGGGCGTAACGGCTGGCGTGATTCTCGCGCCTGCCTGTCCATTGCTGCCGCTATATAAACCCCTCCCTCAGACGATCGAGGTAAGCCATTTTTACTCCACTAGGCCGTTACTCTGCCAAAATACCCTGTCTAACTTGATTGTCGGAGGGTCCTCGGTGGCACAACCATCCCGGAACTTCTTTGCAGATAGCTCGGCCACAACCACTCAAAACCCATTGAGATCCACACGCTTCACGAGGCAACCCTCCAACTTAATCTCAGTCGTCCATCAACACGCAAAGAGATCAATGGAAGATAGCATCTGAAGGAGATCCAGAGATCCATCAGTTGGCGCCGTCAGTGGGAGACTAGTTCCACTTAACTGAAAGTTCATCTTCCGATCTCGACTATATGGCAAGCAGTCGCCGCGATGATTCAAGCACCAGCCGTCGGCCTCCCCACAGTGGAGAGGAGGGAGAATCCCCTCCTCCGCCGAGCGCCTATAATGCCCTATCCGCACGGATAGATCAACTCACGTCCGTCGTGGATGCACTCGTCCGTGTCCAAGCGGCCGGGCAAGCTGCCCAGGTCGCCACTCCCCCTCTGCGGGACTGGGACCGCTACAGAGGGAGAGAGGACTCTGCACGCGTTGGCGCAACCGATCACCGCCTCGCTGTCAATGACCCGATAGGCACCGCACAGTTTAACTCCAAGGTCTTACGCCAAGGCGTCTCGCCCCGAGTCTCGTCGCTCCCCTGTCCCTCCCGAGGAGGTGTCAGTCAGCTCGCCTTCTCCCAGGAATGACCGGCACCCCCTCCCTCGATAGGGTCATGCGCATGGGACTCGCCACGGCAGCTCGAAAACGACCTCGCCAGGAGACCTGATGAACGTCATCTAACGGAGTCGGGGCCAAGGCCATGCAGAGGTCTCCAGTAGCCAAGGCCAAAGATCGGAGTATGCCGACTCTTCGGGATACCACGGCCGACTCGACGCCCTCGAGAAGAAGATCGAGGGTATGCATCGGGAAGGTCATCATTCGAGCGACGGGGCTAAGTACGCCGCCGACTCGCTCACAAAACCCTTCACCGAAGAGCTACTCGTCGTCCATGTCTCCTCCCGGAACAAGCCCCCAAAAGTCTCACTCTTCGACGGGAAGTCAGATCCGAAGGACCACTTGGACACGTTCACAGCCGGGATGAGTTTCCAGGACTGTTCCGACACCGCTCAATGCCGCGCTTTCCCAGCCACTCTCATCCGTTCCGGACGAGACTGGTTCCGAGGACTCGCGCCACGCTCGATCTCAACTTTCGACGAGCTGGCCACCCAATTCCTCGGCCACTTCGTCGGGAACAGACGGCAGAAGCGGACCGTCGACCACCTCTTCATGATAAAAAGCGGGGACAAGGAAACCTTCAAAGGGTACGTAACCCGTTTCTACAACGCCGTCCTCGAGGTCCCAGAACACCGGGACGAGACGGTCATTACGGCCCTCAGGTCAAGGTCTTAGGCACAAGGAGTGGTTACGCTCCTTTGCATTAGCGCAACCGAAGACCATGGCCGAGGTAAAGGCCTGGACCGAGCGAGAGATCCAGCTCGAGTCCGAGGTGAACGCAAACCCTCCCGGGCAAAGGAAACTGACAAGAGGAAAAGGGCGAGAGAAGAGAAAAAAAGGTTTGAGCGGCCAAAGCCCTACTCCCCGAAGTTTAAGGAGTACATCCCGCTCAACGTCTCCCAGATGGTACTGCTAGAGGAGGCTAAGAGCGAGAGGTTCTTCAAACTCCCTCCGATCTCGCGCATGGCGGCAAAGCGCACCCGGGGCCCCTACTGCGGCATCCACCGGTCGCAGGGCCATTCCACGGAGAACTGCAAACCGCTCCGAGACTACATCGAGGAGCTGATCTGCTCGGGACACCTGGCCGCGTACTTGCGGGACGAGCGACAAGCTGACCGTGATCAAGAGCAACGTCCCCCTCCCGGCGAATTAACAATCGGCCAAATTATGGTCGTGTCAGCGAGGAGTACGACAAATACATGCGAGATTTAGCACCACTCACCGATCGAAAGGACTGACGGCCACCGGAGGAAGAAGGCCAGGGCAGCCGAGCCGATCGTTTTTTACGACGAAGACCTCAACGGCATATCTCTGCCCCACAACGACCCGTTGGTGATCACAGCTCGGGTCCACCGCTACGAGCTACAGAGGATACTGGTCGACTCAGGTAGCTCGGCAGACATCCTCTTTTACGACTGCTTTCTGCGCATAGGACTCACCCCGGCGGACCTAAGGCCAACCACCCACGTCCTGTCAGGGTTCACCAACCACTCCATCCCGGCGGAAGGGTAGTCACTCTCCAATTTAACATCGGTGAGGCCGGCCTTGCGCGCACCGTGCCTGTGGAGTTCATCGTAGCAAGAATCCCGTCGGCCTACAACATCCTTCTCGGCCGTCCGACGCTGAACTCCCTCAGGGCCCAGATATCGACCTACCACCTGGCGATGAAATTCCCGCTCGACCAAGGCGGGATAGGTCGGGCCTACGGAGACAAACGAACCGCGAAGGTTTGTTTCACTGAAACCTCCACGACCGAGCGGCCAAAAAACGATGTTGAGGGTGAAGATGACATCAAGGGTTATCTGGACACTCGAGACGAGCAGAAAGAGGTCCGAGAGACACCAGTGGAGCCACTGACAGAGGTCCCCCTCGTAGAAGGGGACGATGAACGAACCATACAGATCGGATCACTTCTGATAGGGGCTCAGCAAGACGATCTAGTTCATTTCTTCAAGAACAAATCCGACGTGTTTGCCTGGGCGCCTGCTGACATGCCTGGGATTGACCCCAAAATCATATCTCACAAGCTCGGGTAGACCCTACGGCCCGACCTATCAGGCAGAAGAAGCGAAGTTTCGTCCCGATCAAGCAGAAGGCAATCGAGGACGAAGTAGACAGGCTCCTCGCCGCCAACTTCATTCGGAATGTACCATACTCCGAATGGTTGGCAAATGTGGTCATGGTCAAAAAGTCAAGCAGGAAGTGGCGAATGTGCGTCGACTTTACCGACCTCAATAAGGCCTGCCCGAAAGACAACTATCCCCTTCTTCGGATAGATCAGCTCGTCGACAGCTCAGCAGGCCACGAGCTACTTAACTTCATGGATGCCTTTTCCGGATACAATCAGATCCGCATGAATCCGGCAGACGAGGATCTCACCGTATTCACGACGGACCGGGGGTATACTGCTATAAGGTGATGCCTTTCGACCTCAAAAACGCCGGAGCTACTTACCAACGCTTGGTCAATTGCATGTTCAAGCCACAGATCGGTAGGAACATGGAAGTTTATGTCGACGATATGCTCGTCAAGTTGATCTCGTCGGTCGACCATGCCGAGGACCTGGGCGAGGCCTTCGGCGTCCTCCGCAAGTTCAAGATGAAGCTCAACCCCGCCAAGTGCGCATTCGGGGTCACCGAGGGAAAGTCCCTCGGTTTCATGGTCACTCACCGCGGGATCGAAGCTAACCCGGAAAAATTCAACGCCATTCTCAACATGGTCGCGCCCAAGACTAACGTCGAGATCATGCGTCTGACAGGTCGGGTAGCCGCTCTGTCACGTTTCATGTCGAGGTCTGGGGAGAAGTGTCTCCCGTTCTTCAAGGCTCTAAGGAAAATCCCAAGGTTCGAATGGTCGGAGGAGTGCCAGACCGTCTTCGACCAATTGAAGAGGCACCTCGCGACTCCACCGCTGCTCACCCGACCGGTTGAAGGAGACGAGCTATCGCTGTACCTGGCGGTATCCGACCAAGCAGCGGGCTCAGTGCTCGTCCGAGAGGTCGACGGAGTCCAGAAGCCGGTATACTATGTGAGCCACGTCTTCAAAGATGCAGAAATGAGGTACCCAGCCATATAGAAGATCGTCTTGGCACTCATCGTGGCCTCAAGGAAGCTACGACACTATTTCCAGGCGCACACCATCCTCGTACTTACAGAGCGCCCTCTGGGGGCTATCCTCGCCTCACCCGAGTCCTCTGGCCGCTTGGAGAAGTGAAGGTGGGAGTTGTCCAAGTTCGACATAAAGTACCGCCCGAGGCAGGCCATCAAAGCCCAAGGCCTGGTCGATTTTATCGTCGAGTGCACCATCCCCGCAAGGAGCCGGAGTCAACGCCGGCCCCCGCAGCTCAGCCCTCGGTTGACGGGAAGCCCGACTCGGTCCCCGATTGGATCCTTTACGTCGACGGGTCCTCGACCGAGGAAGGTTGTGGTGACGGCCTCATCATTCGAGGCCCGAACGAGGCAGAAATGGAGTATTCCCTGAAGCTCAGGTTCAAAACATCAAATAACGCGGAGGAATACGAGACCTTGCTGGCCGGACTGCGTATAGCCTGCGGACTGGGGCTGAAAACAATCCGAGTCCGCAACGACTCCGCCCTAGTCGTCGGCCAAGTAACCGGCCGATTCGAGGCCCGGGAGCCTCTGATGGTGAAATACCTAGCCGAGGTAAGAAGACTGCGAAGGGACTTCGACGAAGTCCAGGTCGAGCAAATCCCCAGACAGCTTAACGCCCAAGCCGACGCCTTGAGTAAGTTGGCTTCATCCTACTCGGCCAACAACAAGAAGAGCATCCTCTTCGAAGTCTTGCCACGGCCCAGCGTGGAAGACGGGGAAACAATACTCCAAGTGTATGCAGCCCAGGAAGAAGATCGGGACTGGAGAAAGCCCCTCGTGGAATTCCTGAGGGAAGGTACGCTCCCAGAAGATCGGAAAGAAGCCCGACGTCTCCGAGCCAAAACTCGCCATTTTGTCTGGAGCAATGGGAACCTCAACAAGAAGTCTTTCACTCAGCCCCTGCTCCGGTGCGTCGACCCCCACGAAGCCGACTACGTCCTCCGTGAGATCCACAAAGAGATTGGCGGCGCGCACCAAAGGGCGCACACCTTAATCCAGAAAGTACTGCTCCAGGGGTACTACTGGCCGACCAATCATCAGGACGCCCAAAAACTGGTCGGGAGATGCAAGAGCTGCCAACTCCATGGAAGCATACCTCGCCTCCCCGCTACCGAGCTAACCGCCCTTACTTCCCGTGGCCGTTCGCCCAGTGGGGAATGGACATGATAGGCCAGTTCCTTACCGGCACGGACGGGTACAAGTATGTCCTTGTCGCAGTGGATTACTTCACGAAGTGGATCGAGGCCATTCCCATCAGGAAACCGAAAGCCACCACGACTATTAAGTTCCTGCAGAACAACGTAATACTCCGGTTCGGCATCCCGAGGTGTATCATCACCGACCATGGGACGGATTTTGAAAATGAAAGAGTTAAGGAGTTTTGCAGCGAATATCATATCCTCATAAAGTTTGCCGCGGTCGCACATCCCCAATGCAACGGGCAAAGCCGAAGTCGCTAATCGGGACGTTCTCCGAGGTCTTCGGACACACCTAGAAAGGCGCAAAGGCAGTTGGGTCGAAGAATTGCCCCGGGTTTTATGGGCCCTGCGCACATCGAAGATAACCCCCACCGAGGAAACCCCTTTCAGCCTTTGCTACGGAACCGAAGCAATGGTCCCAGCAGAGATCGAGCTCCCTAGTCACCGGGTCAAGCACTTTGACGATGAAGCGAACACCTCGGCACTTTGAACTAACCTGGACATCTTGTTGGAGAAACGAGACCGGGCTCAGATCAGGGCTGCCGCCTATCAACAGCAAACCGCCCGCTACTATAATGCGCGGGTTAAGCGTTGCTTCTTCAAGACTGGAGATTTAGTCTTGAGGCGGAACGAGTTTGTCGATCAAGGCAAGCTGCACAAATTCTCTCCAAAGTGGGAGGTCCTTTCCTCGTCTCCGAGGTCCTGCCCGGCGGAGCCTACCGCTTGCAAGACGCGGATGGGCGCAAGTTTCCGCGGCCTTATAACGCTGAGTAGCTCAAACTGTACCAAAGAAAAAGTATCTACGAGTGTGTATTTCTTCTTTCACAAAGACAATATAAACATTTCTAAAAGTTCTTTCTATTTGAATAATAAGAAGGAAACACTAGAACATTGCAAAAAAGAAGAATTTTATTCAGTCAAAAGGTACTACGAGCTCCTCAGCCTTACAGAAAAAGAAAAAGTTACAACTGAGGTGGAACGGGATAAAGGAAGTACTCCTGATGATACTCGGAGTAGATTTCCGCTAGCCGAGCCTTGGCCTCTGCAGCCCGTTCCCGTCGATGCTGCGCACGAACCCGAGACGCCATGGAAGCACCCAACGCTCCGCCCTCTGAGCCTTGGCTCACAATGTACCTCATTTTGAAGCACTCCAGAATGAGGGCCAGGGATCGGTCGTGCCTGGATTTGGAGATGAGGCCGAGCAGGAAGATCGAACGCACCTTGTAGAGAGCCTCGTCCAGAAGCTCCTCGGTGAAAGGGTTGTCCAACCCCGGGGGCCTCCTCCAAATCGCGTACATCAGCAACTAAAGCAGGGCCGACCTCCGAGGAAGAAGCCGACCGACGTGATCCTCTATGCGCTGAACCATTCCCCGATACCCATCCTCAGCAAGGGATTGATCATACAAGGAGACGTCGTCAAAGGTGGTGACCTTTTCAATCGAATACATGCGCCCAGTTATCTCAAAAGAAAACGATGCCGAAGGGGTTGCCATCCCCTTCCCTATTTATAACCCCAAACGGGGTCCTAAAAGACCCAGATTCACGCGCGAATCATGGGATCCGTCAAGATTGCTCCAATACCGCGACGCCACGTAGTAAGAACTGACGCAACTTCCCAAAACGTTACACCTCCCCCAAGAATTCCTGACACGTGCCGCCTACGACGGTCGCCCCTCCCAATGTTCACGAACCAAGAAAGGTCGGACTAAACCTCAGGATCCACCGATCAGCTACCCTGCTCGGTCCATCCTTGGCTGGTAATTCCTTACCCCACGACGCCAAGGATCAAAGCCCTCAACAAGAGGCAACCGAGCGGCAACCCCGCTCGGTTATCCCTAGCTGGTAATTCTTTACCCATGACGCAAGGATCGAAGCCCTCCCCAAGAGGCAACCGAGCGGCAACCCCGCTCGGTTATCCCTGGCTGGTAATTTCTTACCCACCGACGCCAAGGATCTAATCCCTCACCAAGAGGCCATCGGGCTGCAACCCCGCTCGGTCCATCTTTAGCAGGCCTCCCTATGCCCTCCCGCGCTAAGGATCGAAGCCCTCGTCAAGAGGCAATCGGGCAGCAACCCTGCTCGGTTATCCCTGGCTGGTAATTCCTTACCCTACGACGCCGAGGATCAAAGCCTTCGCCAAGAGGCACCGGGCAGCAACCCTGCTCGACCCGTCCTTAGCAGGCCCCTTACGGCCCCTCCCGCGCTTGTTCACACCATAATATTGTATTATTATATTCCCCATTCTTATTCTTTTTATAAATAAACGGGTGCTTTTGACGCATGTGTGCTACGTGTTACAGGTTACAGGTTCTTGGAAAGAAAACAGTGAAAACGAGGTAGAGACGATGAAAAAGTGGACTTTAACCAATAAACAGAAGATCTTGATCAAGCCTACATAAGAAACAGTTCACAAAGCAAGGTTTAAGACGTCGACACAAAGCCATGGTTAAGTCCACAACAATGTTCACTGCAAAATCCGGAAGAGAGTCAGAAGTTAAATTAAGAAAAGAAATAAAGAAGTAGGAAGACCAGAGAGCCAGGAACCAAGACAAGAAATTTCAGCAGCCAATTCATCATTTTGGCCGCGGAACCGCGGCCAAATCAGGCCTTGGGCCGCGGTTCCGCGGCAACTTTGAGAGATTGAAAAATAAACTTTTTACCATTTTTTTGGTGCGGCGCTGACTAGTCAACCTAAGGGCTGTTTTTGTAATTTGAGACATGCGAGTCATTGTAACCCTAGGGTTTCCTATTCTCTATAAATAGGAACCCAAAAACATTATATTTTCTTTATGCCTCCCTTTAATGAATAAAATTTAGAAATCTTTTGGAGAGCATCGATGCTTCTTCTCCATTCAGAAATTCAGATCTGACAACCCTGCATGGATGATTGAAGGGATGCATCTGTAAGTAATTTAATTTCTTGCCTTAGTGTAGATTTAAATTCCTTGCCCTAGGTAGATTTAATTTCATGCCCTAGGAACTTGTTTAGGGTTTAGCTTTGGGGAAGGACTTTGAGAGATGAGATCTCTCATCCCTTTCTTATCCACCAAATATTTACAATAGAACTCCATGCATACATGCACATACCGCTCCCTACGGCACTCTATCCCTCGAGGTAGCGGTGATACCGTAGTATAAAGGCCCGGGTGATGTTTTCCATGAAGGTTAGGGTAAAGGAAGGACAATAACCTAGAGAAAGGAACACCTTCCCGAACGGATCTAATCCCCTTTATTGATAATTACCATAACTCCTCACAGATCTTCATTCGGGTATAGAAAGCGTTGAGGTTTACTTGCATTTCCAAACCATCCCTAAACCTAATCCTAGCAAGAATAGATCTAGTTAATTGCCCTAGAATAATTAGATTTTTAGATTTAATAATTAATCCGAACACCCTTCGGAATTAACTCGTTAGAGCGAATCGGAAATTCACAACATCCCTGTGGACCGACCCGTACTCACCGGCTAGCTGCAAAGCGACGCCGTTCTTGATTGCGGTTACAAATATTTTTGATCTATCTTTTAGAAAGCACAAGCACGCTAAATCATTCAATCAAATGACGCCGTTGCCGGGGATGGCGTAGAATTTTCTTTTCGCAATTTCAGGTTAATCTTAAAATTTAAAAATTCATAAAAATCTGAAAAATCAAAAAAATATAAAAATATATATCATTTGTTATTTTTGGAAGGGATGCTTTGTGGTTGAATTTTTGCAGAATATACAAATTCGGATCTGTAGATTTTCAGAAAGCAAAACGAGAAATAAAATATCGGAACAGAAGAGATTTTGAACAACAGAACAGTGCAAATTTTTTGGAGCAGTGAACCCCCCATACCGCCGCGATTCCGCAGCCAAAACCCACCTTAGGCCGCGGAACCGCGGCCGTCTAGTCGAATCAAAGCACCAAAATTTTTCTGGGGCAGTGTTCAGTCAATTTGACCGCGAAATCGCGGTGGGAGACACGTTTTGCCGCGGAAGGGCGGTGGAATAGTGACGTCATCTGACCAACTTTGCACTGTAAGTTCCTCTGTTATTTCTCTTCTGTAATTTTTAATAAATTTTCTGAAAATTGTCTGCAGGATTTTGTGCACATTAAAAAATATATTCCCTTCCAAATAACGATCTTGTGCAGGATTTTTGGGCCCCGCGCAAAATTGAAATTGATTGCAAGTAATCTTTTTTGTTGCATATCTTTTCTCGAATATCTTTTTGCAACAATTTTTTCCAAATAAAGATTCTTGTGATATGCTTCAAATAATAACCAATTGCAAGTAATATTTTGCTGTTGCATATCTTTTCTATAAAATATTTTGCTGTTCCATATCTTTTCTCTAAAATCTTTTTGCAACAAAATTTTTTCCAAATAAAATGAAAGAAAAAAAATCAATTAAAAATGAAAATAAATAGGACAAATATTTTATAGAACTTGCAAAAATTTTTTAGCCCCAAATAAATCCTTGCACCACCCAACCTTCCTTCTTGTCACCTTTCTTCTTCTAACATGGGTACCCCACACAATAAATCATTAGCCGAACTTTGGTATCCCGAACCTAATTTTACGTCGTACGTTAATTTGTTCGGTCAATTTAAAAACGATCCCTCCGTGCCAAAAATATATTTGAAAGATCAAATAGAGACGTCTAGGAGAAATAGTTTGACTTTTCAACCCACTTTGTGTCAACCGAGTCAACCTTTACCACCTACATATGTTGATACCACTTCTTCAAGTCCTTCTGTCACTCCTAGGCCGATGTCCATTGCTGAGCATATTGCTCAATCTCGCAGTAGATCTTTCACCCCTCTCCACTCATCTAGTTCTAGGGATCCGCACGATTATTCACCTTTTTATCCATATGTTGACCCTACCCCTGCCCAACCACCCACTTCCTACAAGTCATACCCGTCCTTAGACCCTGTTTCTACACAGCCTTTTGGGAGTTTCACATATCCAAACAATTTCGAATCTTTTACCGAAACCCCCTCACCACCCAAGTCTAGTTTGGAAGAGACGTTGGAGGCGTATATCGCAGCAACAAACAAAATGGTTAGGAATGTGGAAGCGTCCGTGGCCACCCTTATGCAACCTGCTGAACCGGAAGCTAGTTTCCCGCTAGCCCCGAATTTTTCAATGTATGAGGAGGCGGTTGGACAGAATGAGAATGTGAGAGGATTTTCAAATCAAACCTACCCTTACCCAATTGAAGCCCACAAATCCTGTTTTCCATCGATTGCCCTAAATAGTTCACTTGTTGAAAATAAAAATGAGTTGTGTGATTTTGTAGTGTTTGATTTGCCAGATTGTGAGGAACCCCTTTCGAGTGAAACCGCACCTAATCATTTCGATCTTTACACCTCCACTCTAGAACCTAAATCGATACATATCCATGCTTTTGATGAGGTGTCTAAAGAAATTGATTTTCACTTGATTGAGGATATAGACGCCGGGAATATTTCGGATGATGAACCTGTCGATTTGCTTGAAATTTTATGTTCAAATAATCATCCTGAGTTATTAAATGTTTCTCCCGAATCTCATATGCGTCTAGATTTTGATGATAATGGCATGGATGAGTTGAATATTGAGGATAGTATCGAGAAGAGTCTTGAGGATAATATTGAGGTTGAATCATTTTTGTTTGATGTGTCTGATTTTCCAATTCATCCTCCTGAACCTTTGACTGTTATATCACCCTCCCTCCTTCCCATCGTTCCGACCCCGCTTGAAGACTGTGAGCTTGAAAGATTTTCCTTTGAATCCGATACTGTTCTCACAGATGATAACACTTACGAGTGTTTCACTTTTTCGGACGATGTTGATGACTCACCGCCCGAGTTTGAGTCCTTTACATTTTCAGATGAGCCATCAGACTCGGTTGATTATAGTAGTTTCGAACCATTAATGGAATCTTTCAAGTTTGAAACAGTTTACTACGGTGAGAAAGATACTATCCCTAATTCACTCCCTTTCGTCTCTCCTATTGTCCCGACCGTACAAATGACCGTTACGCTTTCATCTCCGATACCAAGTTCAGCGTACCCATGTTTTCTTACGAATCTTGAGGGATTTGATCCCATTTCTCGACGAGTAGATAGGTTAGCGCAATCGCTTATAACATATCGGTCATCACATATTGCGCTAATTTATTCACTCAATTTACACCCTTAAGATCGTACTCCACTTCCTTCTTCTTTTCGCCATTCTTCTCCCCCACCGAGACCATATTCTACCATTCTTCTTTCCACACGGTCTCGCGTGCTTCTCATTTTCTTGCACCAACTATACCATTTCCACGATACGATTTTTGAATGGTTGGTGCTAACTTTTGGCTTGTGCAAGGCCAAGCTTAAGTTTGGGGGAATCTTTGTATATATGTATATATTTTTTTTCCTTTTCTATAAAAAAATAAAAAAATTATAAATAAATAAACATGGGAGTGCCGGTATTTTGACCCTCTTGGTTTAGCACGACAGTGAGAACACTGTCAAGTTCAAGTTTGGGGGTATGCTCGGTACGTCTTCTTCCTTCGCATTCATTTGTACATATTTTTGCATTTGCATACTTATTTGAAAACCCATAAAAATTGAAAAATTCAAAAAAAAATTATAAAAATTATTGTATTCAATTTTGGCTAATTGACTCGAGTTTGATAAATAGGTTAACTGGCCAGGAACAACTAGATTTTAGACTTAGTGAATTAAAAACCCTAAAAATAGCATTCCTTAAAGTTTAACGGTAGAAAGTATATGCCTTGTAGTTTATTTAGAAATAGGCAAATTTTGGGTTCACTTCTTGGGCTAGGTCGAAACGAAGGAAAAATATTGAAACTTTTATTAGATTATAAGTTTGAAAAATAGTTCCTAGCTTAAGTCTAGATTCTGAAAATGTATACCCTACAACTTGCACAATCACGCACCTTGAAACTTGGAATAATAGAAGAGACCTTGAAATACTCTTGTCTAAAGTCCTTAGTACGAAGAAAATGAAAATAAAAGAAAAAAAAGTGAATAAAGAGAGAAAAAAAATGAACACTGGTTTTTGTGATTACTTAAGGCTGAAAAAAATAGAAAAAAATATTTAGCAAGGGTGCTTCATCACCTAGTGCCTTAGACCAACTGGTTTGGGAGTCACTGCTAAAGCCTTGGGTGTTGCAAAAACTGGGAAGTACGCTTTAAAGTGCCAACGCATCTTGTAATCGGTTGTTGGTACCTCAAGAAGTATTAACAGTCGCATGAAGGATGTGTAAGCAAATTTCATTTAAAAATTCACTAATTAATAAGTGCTTTGGACAATGGACGAGAGTATGATTGCTTGATTTGAATTTCCAAGTGTAGGGGTGATTATACACACACGTAGGGATATGTGATTGGAATTTAGATAAGAGAGAGGAATGAAAAATAGAACTTATATCTTTAATAGAGTTAATAGAAATTCCTAAGTCGAGATGGAACCCTAGAAGGAAAACTTAAGAAATGCCGAAAGCTAAGTAAGTCCACAGGATGTATATAATCTTAAGTGAAATAATGAGGAAGCGTGAAGAATATGGATGGATAATTTACAAGTAGAAGATAATAGAATTTCTTGTTAGAAGACCTAATTGGAGAACAAAAGTTAATGGGCCGAATTGATAGGATTTTATGGGTGTAATCCGCTGAAAACCCTCAGGAGACAACACTCCTCCTACTAGGGATACCTAGAGGTTTAACGGCTTGTTGCACGTGCTCAGTGCAATCGCGTTTCCCTGCGAAAGTGCGGTTAGGATTTTAGTGAATAAAAATAAGTTTGCTCGAGGACGAGCAAAAGATAAGTTTGGGGGTATTTGTTCACACCATAATATTGTATTATTATATTCCCCATTCTTATTCTTTTTATAAATAAACGGGTGCTTTTGACACATGTGTGCTACGTGTTACAGGTTACAGGTTCTTGGACAGAAAACAGTGAAAACGAGCTAAAGAGTGGACTTTAACCAATAAACAGAAGATCTTGATCAAGCCTACATAAGAAACAGTTCACAAAGCAAGGTTCAAGACGTCGACACAAAGCCACGGTTAAGTCCACAACAATGTTCACTGCAAAATCTGGAAGAGAGTCAGAAGTTAAATTAAGAAAAGAAATAAATAAGTAGGAAGACCAGAGAGCCAGGAACCAAGACAAGAAATTTCAGCAGCCAACTCATCATTTTGGCCGCGGAACCGCGGCCAAATCAGGCCTTGGGCCGCGGTTCCGCGGCAACTTTGAGAGATTGAAAAATAAACTTTTTCCCATTTTTTTGGTGCGGCGCTGACTAGTCAACCTAAGGGCTGTTTTTGTAATTTGAGACATGCGAGTCATTGTAACCCTAGGGTTTCCTATTCTCTATAAATAGAAACAAAAAACATTGTATTTTCTTTATGCCTCCCTTTAATGAATAAAATTTAGAAATCTTTTGGAGAGCATCGATACTTTTTCTCCATTCAGAAATTCAGATCTGACAACCCTGCATGGATGATTGGAGGGATGCATCTGTAAGTAATTTAATTTCTTGCCTTAGTATAGATTTAAATTCCTTGCCCTAGGTAGATTTAATTTCATGCCTTAGGAACTTGTTTAGGGTTTAGCTTTGGGGAAGGATTTTGAGAGATGAGATCTCTCATCCCTTTCTTACCCACCAAATATTTACAATAGAACTCCATACATACATGCACATACCGCTCCCTACGGCACTCTATCCCTCGAGGTAGCGGTGATACCGGTAGTATAAAGGCCCAGGTGTGATGTTTTCCATGGAGGTTAGGGTAAGGATCTCTAAAGGAAGGACAAGAACCTAGAGGAAGGAACACCTTCCCGAACGGATCTAATCCCCTTTATTGATAATTACCATAACTCTTCACAGATCTTCATTCGGGTATAGAAAGCGTTGAGGTTTACTTGCATTTCCAAATCATCCCTAAACCTAACCCTAGCGAGAATAGATCTAGTTAATTGCCCTAGAATAATTAGATTTTTAGATTTAATAATTAATCCGAACACCCTTCGGAATTAACTCGTTAGAGCGAATCGGAAATTCACAACATCCCTGTGGACCGACCCGTACTCACCGGCTAGCTGCAAAGCGACGCCGTTCTTGATTGCGGTTACAAATATTTTTGATCTATCTTTTAGAAAGCGCAAGCACGCTAAATCATTCAATCAGCGCTAAGGATCAAAGCCCTCGCCAAGAGGCAACCGAGCAGCAATCCTGCTCGGTCCATCCTTAGCATGCCTTCCTATACCCTCCCGCTAAGGATCCAAGCCCTCGCCAAGAGGCAACCGAGCAGCAATCCTGCCCGGTCCATCCTTAGCATGTCTCCCTATGCCCTCCCGCTAAGGAACAAAGCCCTCGTCAAGAGGCAACCGAGCAGTAAACCTGCTCGGTCCATCCTTAGCACGCCTCCCTATGCCCTCCCGCTAAGGATCAAAGCCCTCACCAAAAGGCGACTGAGCAGCTACCCTGCTCGGTCATCCCTGGCTGGTAATTTCTTACCCACCGACGCCAAGGATCAAAGCTTTCGCCAAGAGGCCACCGCGCAGCAACCATGCTCGGTCCATCCTTAGCATGCCTTTCTATGCCCTCCCGCGCTAAGGATCGAAGCCCTCATCAAGAGGCAACCGGACAGTTACCCTGCTCGGTTATCCCTGGCTGGTAGTTCCCTACCCACCGACGCCACGGATCAAAGCTCTCGCCAAGAGACCACCGGGCAGCTACCCTGCTCGGTCCATCCTTGGCTGGTAATCACTTACCCCACGACGCCAAGGGTCTAATCCCTCACCAAGAGGCCACCCGAGCATCGACCCTGCTCGGTCATTCCACGTCTAGGTGATCTCCACATCGATTTCGGGGCCATGGATATACCGACCTTTAACCGGTCTTTGCACACTTGGCAAGTGATCGACTTCAACTCTCAACTCGACATGCAATCGCTAGACGAAATACCGACCTAAAGATGAAAGCAGTACTGTGCGAATATAAATGTTTACCACAAACAAAAGGGAAATGCGCACGCAAAGAAGCTGCAAAATGGATTTTCTATTTCATAAAAATCAGAAGTCTTTACAGAGGTACTTTTGGCTCTCCAGCCTTACAAAAACGCCCGGAGGCTTATAAAATTTTGGCGCAAACAAAATAAGGAGGCAGGGAAGTTCAGGCCTCGGGGACGGGGCGAACCTCGACGAGCCGCGCGTCCACCACGACAACCGAGACGGCGTATTCAAGGTCAACACCCGCCACAGGAGCCTCGACATCGAGAGCCGGGCAACCGACTTGTCCCCCATGCTCCCACCGGGAGCCTCTTCCTCCGCGACGTTCCCAAGGACGTTCCCCCACGCGTCTTCCGCACGGGGGTACTCCGCTCGGAGCTTGCCGTCGGGGAACTCCGGCATCTGGGCCTTAACAGCATCGAGAGCGTCGTGCCAAATGACGCCAGCGGCTTGAGCAAGTTCGGCGTAGAACAGGTCCGCCCCCTTGTAGCTCTCCACCGCCTTCGACGCCAGAAGCTCAGCCTTCGACGCCCGAAGCTCGGCACACCTCGTCCCCTCCTTCGCCGCCTTATTCTCCCTTCGGAGGGTGCTCGCCGTCTTCTTCAAGGTGGTGACGAGCACCTGGGAGTCTTCCAACTGGGCCTCAACGGCTAGGACGGACTCTCGGCACCTGGCGGCCTCCCGATTCGCGGCCGCCACCCGGTCTTCAAAGGAGGCGACCCTCTCCCTCGCCTCTTCCAGCTCCAGCCACGAGCTCTCCTCCCTCGAGATGAACTCGCCCACGGCCCACATCGCCGAGGAAATCTCCTCATCCTCCATGTTGACGACGAGGGCGACGTGCTGGAAGACCTGAAGAAAAGAAAGAGGGTTAAAAAGGAAAGACATGCACCCAACCACGCGAGCAGAAATACCAAATGAAGAACCAAGTGGGGTGTGAACACTAACCTGTACGGCCTCCTGAGCTATGGCCTCCATTTGGACACGGAGGGTCCCCCGAGGGATTCTGCCCCGGGCCGACCGCTCCATCTCCAAGAGCAAGCTGTCGGCGACGGAAAGCCCCGAGGGCACCTAGAAGCGAAGCTCCCCATCGTCCACGAGAATCGGGGAAGCTGGGGAGCGGGGCGCCGTCCTGTGAAACCTCTAGAGGAGCGACATGGGAGAGCCAGTCTCGACTCTTACCTCGGGAGCCCGGGGCTCTTGCTCCCAAGCACGCTTTCGAACCGGCGCACAGCTAGACTCGGGGGCCCGAGGAGCACTTGGACGCCTGGATGGAGCGGCCACCGGCGGAACCGGAACCGACGACGGACGAGAAGGGCCGGCGCCTCCGGCCTTCTTCCCCTTCTTCATGTCAACCACTGCCGCCCGGAACTTGTTTAGGTCTATGGGTTCTGCATAAGACGAAAATACAAGGAGTCGACAATGCCAGAAAAAACGAAAGAATGCAAGTCTAAACAGGTCGCCTGAAAGCTCCTAACTTACCCTCGTAACAGGTGAGGCTGAGCCCGGCCCAACTGAGAGCCCGCTCAGACAGCAACACATCAGCCTGAGGAAGGGGCTCCCACTCCGACACCGCCACCGCGTCGGGATCTTTCGACCGACTCACCCGCGGACAGCTGGCCATTTGCCACTGGGTGGGCACAGGCCAATCCTCACCCTCGGGCGGGACGATAAAGAAAAACTTCTTCCATTCGTGGATGGAAGAAGGTACTACGATGACCCCGACCCAGGAGCGTCCCCCGTTGCCTTCTAAAGGAGAGGTATACCCAGCTCGGCTCGCCCCTACGAGCGTCATGATGGTTTTTGTAGCAAAGAGAAGAGAAGGTTCAGACTGAAAGGAATCTGACTCAATTTCAACAGGATCAGGAACCCGAGAAGGATCCTCAAAGAGTTCGGCACTAGCTAGCCTGGAGCTAACCCAAAACAATTCAATGCCTCACTCATCTCAGGGGAGAAGGGCAGACGCACCCCGGCCCAAAAGACCTCCAGGTACAAGGCAATCTCCTTGCCCCTTACTTGGTTTGCCCTCTCCCCCTCCTCAGCCAGACGAAGCGAATAGCCGGGAGGAATGAGGAAACGAGTCTTAATGTTGAGGAACGGATCGAGACGAGAGTGGGGGGCTAATGATGAGGCTCGATATTGGTGACTCTCCAGATGCTGACATGTTGCAGATGACGTGTCCCAGAACCTACAAGAAGGGGTCAAGAACTTCGGTTGGGATCATACCTCGGACCTCCGGCCCGAGGAGTCTCCCGACCTTCGGTGACCTTCTAGACATCCCCGGCTCTCCTCCGAGCTATCATGGAACCATGATGCCTCGGCCTCCCGCTCGTGCCCGAGCCTTCCGTCGAGCTCATCTTCCTCGGTCTCACCCGAACCGACCCACAGCGCTGATCACAGACGCCTACGCCACGGCTCCGCGAATCACGCCATGCGCGAGATATCCGCCATCCACGATCCCGCGTTCCACGCCATCACGATCCTCCATTAACGAGCATGTCTCGTCATTAATGCGGGATCCCGCCTATCACGCGGCGCGTGACGCCAGGGGTGTAACGGCCGGCGTGATTCTCGCGCCTGCCTGCCCATTGCTGCCGCTATATAAACCCCTCCCTCAGACGATAGAGGTATGGCATTTTTATTCCACTAGGCCGTTACTCTGCCAAAATACCCCGTCTAACTTGATCGTCGGAGGGTCCTCGGTGGCACAACCACCCCAGGACTTCTTTGCATGTAGCTCGGCCACAACTACTCAAAACCCATTGAGATCCACACGCTTCAGGAGATAACCCTCCAACTTAATCTCAGTCGTCCATCAACACGCAAAGAGATCAAGAGATCCATCAGTTGCCTTGCACCTAACCTTGCTTAGTCTAAGAATTCACCTCCCAAAGTCTAATAATCTCATTCCTAGATTAAATGCAAAAAGAGTTGAGAAATAAGTACATGTTAAATGACTTTGAATATATTACACTGAAAAAAAAGGTTAAAAAAAAGAAACGATTAAAAAAAGAAGGTTCCTTTTTTCTTCAACGAGTGCAATTCCACCATTCCAACATGAAATTCTCTACTTAAGTTGATCTAAAGACATTTCCGTATACAATATAGATGATTTTATGGAGTATTTACGAATAAAAAGACTTTGGGGGGCTATCTACAAATATGAAAGTATCAGAGGTATAATTACAAAACAGAAATTTTAAAGCAACAGCAGGGCTATACAGTCATTACCGAAACCTGCAATATTTAATGCAATCTCAGTGCTGATACAATTTGCGAATGTTTTGGACTTCCCGACAAAAGGCCAGAAACAAAATCAAATAAAAATTGAATTTTTTTTAAAACGCAGTGTCGCTTAATATCCAACCAAATTCTAACAGAAGAAGAAATCAGCAAGCTCACCAAATCGACGTCAAGCGCTTCGATCGCCGACGAACCGTTGCGATCGCCTCCCAAACCCTCGACCGCCGGCGACAGCGGCTCATGAACCGCCGTCTCCACAGCGCTCCGACCGAACGTCCTCAACGTCGGCGACAGCGGCGCCGCGGCCTTGTACAGCACCGCGAGCGGAAGCAGCACGGCGGCGGCGAAAAGCGCGACCTTGAGCCAGCGATGGAGCGGCTCCGCCTCCCCAGCTGTCGATCTCGGCGAGCGTCGCGGCGTCGAAACCCTAGGCGACTTTGCCATGAATTTTGAGAGAGAGGATGAGGGTTGCGGTTTCGGAGCTGTGATCTCTCCCGCTGTTGCAAGATTGTGTGGGATTTGGTTCTATTTGGATAAGCAAATCTAAGGATTTCATAATTTATTGTTTGAGTGGATAAGAAATGAGAAGTTTAGATTTGCTTATGGATTAACCAAATTCAAGAATCCATGAGGATTTATAAGAATTTGCACTTTTGATGGTGCTTTAATTGTATTTTTATTTATTTGATAATCACGTCTCTCCTATCTTTTTAAAATCTTTAAATTCAAATGCAACTTTCTTTTCACCAACTAAACAAGAATTATAAGGATCTATAAATCCAATACTGGTAATCCAATACCAACCAAATACAAAATTAGTTAATCCAAAAAATTTCAATTGTACTATTTGGGAATCCAAATTTCACAATCCTGCAACCAAACAGCTTCTGAATAGATGAATCTTTCTAAAAAAATTTAATAAAAAGGACAATTTTTTATATTAAAATAATATAATTTTTTTTTTAAAAAACACTTTCAAAACATATTACAAAAATATACCATTTTCTGCCTCGTAGGCGCCGCGTCTATCTCACCGCAGGCGCTGACGTGAATAAAAAAAAATTATTAAGAGGCGCAGTTTCAAACTGTGCTCATTACAAATGTATATGACATGTTTTTAAACTGTGCCCCTTACAATTGTACCGGACGTACAAATGTAATGGGCGCAGTTTGAAATTGCGCCCATATATTTTAGTCCAAAATAATGGGGCGCACTTTCAAAGTGCGCTCATTTCTCTACTTAAATCAATACGATGCATTAACTTTCCTCATTCCTTACTTTTCTCTCTGTAATACCCAGTTCCTTTGTAAATATTTTCCGTATTTATAAATAAATATTTCCTAAATTTTTTTCTATTTGAATACTTTCTATAAATAATTTCCTATATTTTTCTAATAATATTTTCTAATTGTTAAAGCCTAAACCCAAACCCTAACCCAGCCCAACCCGGCCGCGTCCACTCCCCCAGCTCCCTCTCTCTTCTCTCTTTTTCCTTCTCTCTTTTTTCTTTTCTTTTTCTTCCCTCATTCTTTTCCCCATGACCCTCTATCTTCCTCGCAAACTTCCTCTGATCGATCCGCTCAACTCACGACCTCGTCCACCTCACAACCTCCTCCGAAATCCTAGCGTCCACTCCCCCTCTCTCACAACCGCTCACTCTCACTCTCTCTTAATCTCTATCTCTCTCACTCTCTTCATCTCTTCATCTTCCTTTACCACTCCCTCTCAAAACCTCACCGACGAACACGCCACCACCCTCCACGTCGACTACCAACAACATGAGCCTCAACATCCACGAGCCTCGGTTGCTATCACCACCACCGTCCCTACAGCCACCATCCTCAAAAGCCCCGTAACTCCATCACGACGATCACTTGCACCGCCGAAAGCCACCGCCTTTAATGCACACCACGAACCCTGCCCCCATCAGCGTCATCTTCTCCTTCACCAAACCTGAGCCCTCAACCCTACCCCGAGCACCAACCACCCTGCCGGCGCCCCCTCTGCCTCATCATCGTTGCCACTTCACCGGAGCTCCCCTGAACCGACGCCACCACCACACCATTACCATCACCACCACTACGTCGCAGCAGCTCACCTCCCCGCTGCTCAAAACCAAGCCGAGCCCTCCATCGACATTTCATCGAACACCCGTGCCGTAGCCGTCGACCTTGTCTTGCCACCGTGTCGTCGCCGTTGTTCGCCTCTCACAGTCGGAGCCCGCTAGTAAACCGTCACTAAGCAAGTTCAACACTTGCTTTACATGCTATATATATTACAATTAACAGCTTAGCCATGTAATTCAATGACACAGCATCTGTGATTAACAATTGTTTATATCACAATCTTGTTAGGGAATGATTTGCTTTGAATGCTCAATTTATCATGTTTGGTCAAGTAGGATTGCACATTATTGTATTAATTTTATTTTACACATACATTTAGTATAGTATTTTAACATCAGGTATTTTAATATGTTTATTCATAGTGTTTTTGCTCGAAATAATTGTAATTTACTAGAAACCATACATACCGGTAATGTTAATTTGATTATATATGTATGTATGTATGTATGTATGTATAGTTTATTTATTATTATAACAATGCCAATTTTTAGTGTTGATACATAAAAAAAAGGTGTCACATATCTAACTATATGTTAATGAAATTATAGGGTTTAATTGCATGATATTGATAAAGTATGCGGTGCACGGTTTGTTTGTCAATTCAGCTGCATGTTTTTATAAAGTAGATATAGAGTCATGATTCATTATTATACAGAGTGTGTAAGTCATGTTTGAATCAGTTAGATAAAATCGTATTTTCCGAAAGTTACAGATTCACATGTTAAGCGCTCGATCACTTGCCCTAAACCAAAATCCAAATCCAAAACATTCAAATTTGTGATCATTAGACTCATATATTATTAATTAGTACTGTGTAAAAGTTGGGTTTAAAATACCACAGTTTCGCACATGAAAAGCCGTCCCCAAGAGGCGACGACTCATCTGAACCTCACTATATGTGTCATCTTGTTAATTCATAATAAATTGAATACAACTCGCAACTTAATGTTTTAGGGCTCGCATCGAAGACGATAGATAAACCCACAGCATCCCATAGTTGATCTCTGAATTTTAATAAGTTATGACAACGAAAAATGAGGCGATTCAGGGGGTTTTGGACTACAGTCCAGGGCAAGAATATATGCCTTTATCCGTTTTAGAACACATATTTCTTACGGTTTAAGTATATAAGTGTGCGGAACCTTATATAGAAGCGTAGAGAATTGAATTATCTTTCTAACGGTACTGATCTCATTGCATTCCAGTATCGTTTGATATTTATAACACCTTTTAAACTGTCGATGTGTACTGCAGTTTCATGCAGAAACAGAATATATACCTTAACCTTAGACAGTGCATATCTCCCTGCATACAGCTGATATTATTGATCCTTCTAGTGCGTTAGAAACATAACAGGTAAACCTAAATATTATCTAACTATAGCATCGCCTAATTATGATCCCAACAGGGAGTAAACTGTGTTACGAAACGGACTTCCAGTTCAGAAATTGGATTTCCAGCAGTGAACACTTAAAATGGAATGACCGTAACTCGCAAACCTGAAACCCGATTGATTCGAAACCAATTTTGCTGTACGGATAATTAAATATACTCCTTACCTCTTTTATATTGTTTTGCTTAATTCTGCACATGTGATTTATAGTAAGTTTTGCGAGTTATATGACACCAGCTGCCATATTCTACTTGTATCATATTTGATTGCATTCTTTATCATATCATGTAGTGGTTATACCCTCATTGAATAATGGTCATATACATTGATATCCTAGCGACCGTGTTACATTACCAAATGATAAGTGTTAGCGATTGGATTGTGGCAAGTACGTTAGTGTAAAAGCGTGATTGAATAATGGAAGTGACACGTACTTGTACATAATCAGCGGAACCAATTAGTTATTGCATTGTCGACGCCTATGAGATATATATAAGTGTAACTATAATTGGTATGGGACGGGTATGGAAGCACTTATATTAGTGCCATAAGTAAGACATCGAGGACTGTCCACTTATCTTGGATACCGGTCGAGACATGCTTGATGGAGACCATGTCTCCAATTCTTGCGTAGACTTGTCATGGAGCGACTAGTATTTAGATTCATGGTCGGTGTTTGATATATATCGCGGGGTGTGGGGTTGTTTGAGTGTGGGTTCGATCAACGGAATCTCATGAGTCCCACTGCCGGCATATTTCGTGACTTCATGATTTTGATACTGATCGTGTGACTGATTCTTACCGATCGTAATTCGGGCCCGTAATTCCTGTAAGTCGATATCGCGCACCCCGCGGGATCGTGGGGAGGCGGAATATTTAAAAAACGAATTTTACAAAGATCACAACACCGACTTGAACTCCAAGATCGATCCTAAACCCTGACTAGCAAACATGCAAGAGGTTAATTACTCGGAAAGAAGTTTTACCTCATGAAAACATGTCCTTCGGGTCTTCTTGTCGCTGTCCTCCTCGTCGTCATAGGCTCCATGGATCGTTCGGATCGGGCCTCCTCGTCGGTCCTCTCATGTCGAAGATGGTCTACCCGAGAGTCTGTGCATCGAGCTCCCACCTCAACTGAAGTAACCAGGGAACTTAGTTCGCTATACTAGATATCGTAGACGATGTAGAGAATATAGATGGAATGTTTTGTCTCTCATAGCCATAGGATTCTCAACTCATGAGACAAGAATGGCTTGAGGTAAGTAGAAGAAGAACTCTTGAGGAAAAAGCTAGTGAGAAAGTTTTGCATAAGAAAAGAGAATGCTCTCTTGTCTCCAAACTGAACCATCCTCTTTTTCCTAATGAATAAATCATGTTGGAAAATGAAATATGGTTCAATATCAACTTGGTGAGTCATGGGATGAAAACCCTACAAGTGTCACCAAAAGCCATGCTCAATTTTATGCAAAATACACCTCATTTCCTCCACTCATAAAATGAATAATCATTTAAACTAAAATGATAAATACAATTATGAGGTGTCTCTTCTAGAAGCATTTTTGAACAATTTACAAAAATGCCCCCCATCCGCATATACATACCTATATCCGTATTCCGAAAAATACGAATACAAAAGAGACGAAAACTATCCATCGGTATAATACTAGGATCCGGTTTAAACCAAATCCCACTAGTATTATCTGTCCGAATCATCATCCGTGCACAAGTACACGTACGCGATCGAACCCTATCGTAAAACCATACGACATCTACATCTTTTGCTCGATGCAGGGAAACCCTCTGTGTGGGACTCTAAAGACTCGACACTACGCTGGCAGTGGGTTTAACCACAGGCCGCAAGCGGTACTAGCTGCACGTAACGGCCCCCAGGTATATGTCGATAAGAAGGCCGATGAGAATAACTCATCCGAACCCCTACTGAGCCTGTCTGTGACAATCTTCATACAGTCCGGTCTGTTCGTTTAATAGTATCACATATCGGGCCTAGGGGCGGTAATCGTCAGACCCCTAATAGCGCAATAAGTTGTGTCGGAGAGTAGCCCAAAACACCCTGAGAAACTACTGGAGTACCTACCAGTAAATCTCGCTTGCCTTGGCCAAGAACTTTGTGTAATGGTCTTCCGAACACAGCGCGATATCAACCCCCAATACCGGGAGAGACGAATCCTATCTAACCGCCACCGCCTCCAAGTGCTTCGGGACTGCACCCAACTACTATCTGTTTGCACGACTCCTTTAAGCCGTGGTAGGATAGTAATCAAAGTACAGTGGAAACACACTCAAGGCGAAGTAGTAGTGCCAAGTCAACAGACTATGCTGTACTCATGTCACTTGGGAACTGCTACCTGATGATAGGTATAATACCCACCAGCAGTTCCCGACGAGTCTTGTCCAGTGTACTCATAACCTAATGAGCACCTGCCTACTATCTCCAGTACGACGTACTAATGGCTGTGGGACAGACCATCTCCCCTGCTGGGATGAGAAGCGTATACATTAGTCTACTCTGGAGTATCGATGCCCCGTCTCAATAATCCTACGACTAGGGACCTGTATAAGGATGTGCTTATAGACTATCTAACCCCCACTAGTGTGACTGCCATCACAACGTTGGTAATCAAGCAAAGATCCTAAGGGCTTTACCAATATGTATAAGCGATATACTAAAAGAAACACATGCACATATTGAGGTAGAAACAAACCAGGTAGCATACTACCATTTTGAGCAAGGCTGTTAATACAACTGTGAATATCCCAAGCTTCCATTAAGTAATATACAAACTAGTATGATACAATAATGGCCTCTAGGGCATATATCACTAACAATCTCCCACTTTCACTAAGGCCATATATTGGTATATCGCAGACCTATCATCTCGGATAGCCTCTCGAGCTATCTGAGGGATGGTCTTTGTGAGTGGATCTGCAGTGTTGTTCTCTGAATCTACTCTCCTCACCTCGATCTCCCGGCGATCAACGATCTCCCTGATTAGGTGGTACCGCCTCAAGATGTGTCTGGACTTCTGATGGGACCTAGGTTCCTTCGCTAAGGCTATAGCGTCGTTGTTGTCACAATACAGAGGTATTGGACCAACAATGGATGGAACCACCTGAAGTTCTGTTAGGAACTTCCTTACCTAAACTGCTTCTTTTGCGGCGTCACAAGCAGCTATGTACTCCGCTTCCATCATCGAGTCAGCAGCGGTGTCCTGCTTGGATCTCTTCCAACAGACCGCCCCTCTATTGAGGGTAAAGACATAACCCGACATGGACTTGGAGTCATCCTTGTCACTCTGGAAGCTGGAGTCAGCAAAGGTCTCGATCTGGAGGTCTTTTCTGCCATACACCAAGAACATCTCCTTAGTCATTCTCAGGTACTTGAGAATGTTCTTCACTTTGTAGGGTGTTTTCGTCACCCCATTGAGATGGGAATACGCGCGCCCTTGCCAGGCGCATTACAGATTCCCCCTGCCTAGGGTAGGCCGGGGTTTATTGATTGTGGGGATCGAAATCTCCGGCAGCCGCAGACTAAGCTGCCGTTAATTACCCCTCGCCTTTGGAGCGAGGGAACCTCCGATTGACGGGTTAAACTGGTCATGCAAACTCAATGTGCAGTGTTGTGTTTTGAAGGGGTTTTGGATATATCGGGGGCCCCGCAGAGTTTTTACGGGGGTCCCGCTACTCGGATAGCGGGATGGGGGTCAAGGGGGCTAGCTGCGGGGTGCGGGGCAGCGCCCCGTTAGAATTTTTTTTCTAACAGGGACAGTGTCGTGGAGTATGTGTGTGTGCGTGCATATGTATACATATGTATACATATATGTATATATATAAGAAAGGGGGAAAATGCATCCAAAGGATGCGTGGGGCCAGGGCCAGCGCTTTGAGCGCAAGAGCGCTAGCGCTTTGAGCGCTAGCGCACCACGTGTCAGCACGTGGGCGCTCGGGCGCTAGCGCACTGAGCGCTAGCAAGCCACGTGTCAGCACGTGGGCGCTCGGGCGCTAGCGCACTGAGCGCTAGCGCTTTGAGCGCAAGAGCGCTGGTGCACTTAGCGCTAGCGCGCCACGTGTCAGCATGTGGACGCTCAGGCACTAGCGCTTTGGGCGTGATCGCTCTGAGCGCAAGAGCACTGGCGCACTGAGCGCTAGCGCGCCATGTGTCAGCACGTGGGCGCTCGGGCGCCAGCGCTTTTGGCACCAGCGCTATGAGCGCAAGAGCGCTAGCACGCCACATGCCAACACGTGGGTGCTTAAGCGCTAGCGCTTTGGGCGCTAGCGCTCTGGGCGCAAGAGCGCTAGCGCACCACGTATCAGCACGTGGGCGTTCGAGCAGCAAAAGGGACTTGGTCCCTGCAATGGGAGTTTTACTCCCAGAAAGGAGCACTTATTATTTTGTATATATATATATATATATATATAAATGAAGAGTTAAACTCCTAAGATATTTTGAAGCTGATGAAGGGCTTCTCCCCTTGAGCCCTAGTTCTTCCCCAAAGTGGGGTTTCTGGAGATGGGTCTCCTTCTTCTTCCTTTGTTGGCCGGATCTTGAAGATCAAGAAATATGAGATTCTAAAGATCTCTCCTTTCTGAGATCTGATCGCAGATCTGAGTTCCCCTTTGTGGGTTTTGTGGTGAAAACTATTTAGTTTTGGAAAAGGAAGAGTAAAACTCTTGATTTAATTAAAAAAGAGGAAGGTTTAGAACCTTGAGGAAGGAGAAGATCACAGATTTAGATTTTTCTTTGGAGAGAGAGAGAAAGTTGTTTTGAGATATTTTCATTATCCTTGCCTTTATAGGCTATACACTTTACATATAGCCCCTTGGGTTTCACAAAATGGCATTTTGCCTATCCCATTGCTTATGTGCCATTTCTTTTTTTGCACATAAGCCATGGGCTTACAAAATATTGGCTTTATGCCCATTTTGCATACATTCATGCATAAAAAATTACATAAAAATTATTTATTACATGATCTATATTTTGGCATGGAAGAGGCTGGCCGCGAGCTCGACTTGGGCATGGGCCCGCTTGACCTGGGCTTGGGCCCACCTGGTTTGGGGGTTGACCTTGACTTTGACTCGGTCAACCGGTGTGCAAATTTTTATCCCAACAAATTGCCCCCCATCAATAAATGCACACAGCATATTTGAGTTGTGTGCATGAAATTGATGGATCTTGAAGCTGAGTTTCGAGGTGGAACATCATTCCGGGGGCGGAGCATCATCCCGGGGAGCATGATTCCAGGGAATCGGAGCATCATTCTGATTCGCGGAGCATAATTCTAGGGTCGGAGTATCCCTCGGGGAGCATGATTCGTGGGGATCGGAGCATCATTCCGATTTGCGGAGCATAATTCCAAGGTCGGAGCATCATTCCGAAGAGTCGAAGCATAATTCCGAAGAGTAGAGGCATGGTTCCAAGGATCGGAGCATCATTCTGAAGCGCGGAGCATGATTCCAAAGATCGGAGCATCATTCCGAAGAGTCGGAGCATAATTCCGGGATTGGAGCATCATTCCGATGAGCGGAGCATCATTCCGAAGAGCGGAGCATGATTCCGGGGATCGGAGCATCATTCCGATGAGCGGAGCATCATTCCAGGGATCGGAGCATCATCCCGAAGGGAAGAGCATGATTCCAGAGATCGGAGCATCATTCCGAAGGGCGGAGCATGATTCCACAGATCGGAGCATCATTCCGAAGGGCGGAGCATGATTCTAGAGATCGGAGCATCATTCCGATGAGCGGAGCATGATTCTAGAGATCGGAGCATCATTCCGATGAGCGGAGCATGATTCCATCGGAGCATCATTCCGAAGGGAGGAGCATGATTCCAGAGATCGGAGCATCATTCCGAAGGGCGGAGCATGATTCCAGAGATCAGAGCACCATTCCGATGAGCGGAGCATGATTCCAGGGATCGGAGCATCATTCCGATGAGCGGAGCATGATTCCAGGGATCGGAGCATCATTCCGAAGAGCGGAGCATCATTCCGAAGGGAGGAGCATGATTCCAGGGATCGGAGCATCATTCCGATGAGCGGAGCATCATTCCAAGGATCAGAGCATCATTCCGAAGAGCGGAGCATGATTCCAGGGATCGGAGCATAATTCCGATGAGCATAACTTAGAAGATCGGAGCATAATTCCGAGGATCGGAGCATCATTTCGAAGAGCGGAGCTTAATTCCGACGAGGAGGTCACTGGTTGATTCTGAGCTGAAGCATAATTCCGACAGGGAAGGCAAATACACTGAGGCGAAGCTTGATTTCGACGCGGGGGACACTCTGAGACGAAGTATGATTCCGACGCAGAGCTGGTTAGTTGATTTGATTCCGAGGCGGAGCATAATTCCGGCAGGGAAGGTAGATATCCCTAGGTGAATCATGATTTCGACACGGGGTAAATTCTGGGACGGAGCATGATTCCGCCACAGAGGTTGCTGGTTTGATTTGATTTGGGTTGACATCAGTATCGCTATACTGGAATATGGTATCAGGTGCGAATCATCGTCTGTCTTTGAGTGGATTTGAGGATTTGGTTTTGGTTTGGCATCTGCATTGCTGCACTGGAATAATGCCAGGAGAAACTCATCATTTGCCCCGGGAGGACTTAGGAACTGTTTTTTTTTGTTTGGCATCAGCATCGCTACACTGGAATATGGTACCAGAAGCGAATCATCATTTACGTTTGCTTATTAGGAAACGATGGCTTAGGAGACAGGTTTTAGGTCCCTATCACCTAAGACTTTTCAATTTTGTGAGCCGTAAGGATCTGACAAAGCATTTTCTCCCTACGGGTCGTAAGGATCCCGTAGGTGTATTTTCTCCTTAGGAGTCATGGGGACTGCTAAGTGTGTTGCTCCTTCGTGAGTCGTAAGGATCTCACGCGGGAATTTTCTCCTCACAAAGTCGAGAGGACTTTGTGAGTGCATTTCATCTCTTTTTCACGAGTTTGCGCCCTTTCGGGTTTTCACAAACTCGCCGGCAGTCCTACTGTTTTTACTCACGGAGCCCTTTCGGGTTTTCATCCGTGCCCATTTTGCTTGCGGACATACCTTTTTTTCTTCACCGCCGGTGGGAATTTGAATATGGTCTCACCGGCAGGACTTAGGAGGGATTGGGATCGTTTTACGCCCGTAGATTGTATACGGTTTTTCAAGATGTATGATCCAGACCGTAGGGCCGGAAAATTTTTGGGACTTTGTTGGCGTCTGCATCGCTGCACTGGAATATGGTACCGGGAGCGACTCATCATTCGCCGTTTTGGGATTTGGAATTTGGTTGGCATCTGCATCGCTGCACTGGAATATGGTACCAGTAGCGACTCATCATTCACCACTTGGGGTTTGGGGAGCGATGGCTTTGGAGACAGGTTTAGATCCCTATCGCCTAAGGCTTTTCAATTTTATGGGCCGTGAGGGTCCCATAAAAGCATTTTCTCCCTACGAGTCGTAAGGATCCCGCAGGTGTATTTTCTCCTTAGGAGTCGTGAGGACTCCTAAGTGTGTTTTTCCTTTATGAGTCGTAAGGATCCCACAAAGGTATGTTCTCCTCATGTATCGTGAGGACACATGAGTGGGTCTTCTCAATGGAGCATAATTCCAAAGGCGGAGACCAGCCGCGTAACTGGTGATTGCGGTGGGATATGGGTATGATGAGAATTATTTGAGCCCGTGGATTATATACGGTAGTCAATTTGGGGACTGGCCGTAGGGCTGGAAGAATTTTAGGGAATTGGATTTTGGTTGGCGTCTGCATCGCTGCACTGGAATATGGTACTAGGAGCGACTCATCATTCGCCGTTTTTTTTGTTTCGTTTTTTTTGTTTTACCGCGATTGCTCTATCATTTTAGCTTTTCTTATCGCGAAGATCATGATTGCCCTATCATTTCGGCTTTTATTCGCGGTTGCCCCATCATTTCGGCTTTATTTTCATCTTTATTTTACTCGCTGATTTTTATTGCGAGTTGCCCCATCATTTCAGCTTTTCTTTATTTTTCTTTTATTTACACATTTTTTTATTTACACACATTTTTTTTACATTCCCAGTTTAGCGACTTAGAGGTCGTTTGTTTCCAGTTTAATGACATGGTGGTCAGTTGGTGGTCGACTGTTCCCAGTTTAATGACGTGGTGGTCGACTGTTCCCAGTTTAATGACGTGGTGGTCGATTGTTCCCAGTTTAATGACGTGGTGGTCGACTGTTTTCAGAGAAAGGCAAATGTCTGAGAGAATCAGTTTCACGAAGAACTTTGGTCTCCGTTTGTATGAAATTGGTGGTCGCAGCTGGACTGTTTATTAACACGCCTTTAGACAGTTCTATCTCTCCTGCCTTATATTGCTTTTCGACCCAATCTTTGAAGACGAAGCAGTCCTCAATGGCGTGACCTATCACTCTGTGATAGGGGCAGTATTTGGGGTCGTCGGTCCTATTCGCTTCCTGCGGTCTTTTTGACTCTGGCAGTTGTAGACCGTTTCTCAGGGAGTTTTTGAATATTTTATGGATTTTGTCCCTTCTGAAGGAATAGACCTTTTCCAGGTTCTCTTTCAGTGGAGATTCTCCTCCCTCTCTGAACATTGGCTTCCGAAGCTGGTTGGCATTAGGCCCGCTCGACCCTTGCTTATTTCGGTTAGCCGAGGCATTGAAAGATTCAGTATCCTCGGAATTTCCGCCTTTGCGATTTTCGTCCTTTCGGTTTCTCCAGGACCTATTGTTATTTTGGGAGTCAGAGGAGGACTCCTGCTTTGAGCGCTCTAGCATCTGAACTTTCCTAGTCAGCTCTTGGAATGTTTTGAGACCCGCGGTGCATAGAAACGGGGCCATCCAATTGTTGAGATTTCCGACGAAAAGACTGACAGATTGGTCTTGCTCTATCGGCGGTTCGCATTTGACGGAGAGATTGCGCCATCGGGTTGTAAAATCCGTGCTGCTTTCGTTGTTCTTGGGCTTGGTCCTTACGAGCTCGGCAATAGTGATCTTATCACTGACGTTCATGAACCTTTGTCGAAACAAAGATTCCATTTGGAAGAAAGTAGTAACGGAGCCATCCGGTATGCTCGCGTACCAGTCGAAAGCAATATCGGTCAAGCTATTAACGAACTGGCGGAGGAGAAGCGCATCATTGCCCCCAGTATAACCGCATGAGGCTTTGAAGTGGGCGATGTGCTGATTCGCATTTCCCGTCCCATCAAATCTTCCGAATTTAGGGATGACATAGCCGCTAGAAAATTCTACCAGATCATATTGAGCAGGATATGGTCTCCCACTACTGCTGATATATTTTTGCGCTTCGGTTTTAGCTACCAATGTTTTAACTTTGTTGGCAACCAAATCCATGATTTGATCTTGAGTTAGCGGGCTACTGTCATCGGTAGCCAAGACATTTCCCGAGATAGGATGCGACTGACTTTCATGCGGTCCGCCCACCTTTGGATTTGAGGGAATAGGCGTCGGCTGCCTTAGGACACCGCTTCCCGGTTCATGAGCAGAGCCCTGCACTTGATTGGGCGGCTGAGAGGCAAGTCGGGCCGTGAGCTGCAAGACAACATTCGTCAAGTCGTCAATTTTGGAGTAAAGTTTGGCCATCTCCTTATCTTTACTTCTGAGCTATTTTCGGAGCTCTTGGAGAAGTTGCTGCTCTGCGTTCTTAGGACGGAAGATTGGCTCATCTTCGCTTTCCGAGCCCGACTCCTCATGGACCGAAGGGTCTTTCTGCCTATCATCCTCATCGAGAGGGTTTTTGTCACCCAGCGGAGGCGGCTGTTCTTGGGAGGCGGCAACCGCATTCAAGACAGATTGGATTTGAGATGTGGTGGCCCCGTCCTTGCTCTTGCTGCGCGTGCCTATCATATAGACAGTGTGGACCACGTACCCAGCCATTTCCTCATCTTCGGCGGGGTAACCCTGTTCTTCGAACCTCATGAGGTTCAGCCTAGCAGGAGCCCTAGCCCTTTTGTTGGCTCTGTATCTGAGCCTTTTCTGCCTTACCTTCTCGATTTTGAGGGCTCGACAGGCTTCTGCTCTCCGGGAAGCCGCCATAGGCTGAGTGATGGGGAGCTTAGAGAAGATACCCAATTGAGCAGTTGTCAGGAGCATCGCCGAAGCTTGCTCGAGAGGCCTTGTTGCTTTGTTGGTGTTGATGACCTTGCCCCCAGCTGGGGCCAAGGAGAGTCGTTCAAACACCGACTTACGTTTGAGTTGGGACGCCTTCGAGACCACCACATTTGGCCTTTTGCCTTTCGAGACCGGTTTGTCTATCACGGGGCTTGAGGAGCTGGGATGGCGTTAGCTGACACGAACAGGATAGAGCCGAATGGTAGCAGCGGCTCTTCCTATTGTCGCCCGAGACTGGCCGGAAGGACCGTCCTGGCGTCCATCTTCATCGTGTAGGAGATGGGAGCCGTGTTGAGAGCTGAGCTGATCCTTGGAGATATCTTTGCTGCGTCCGAAGATTGCAATTGGAGAACGTTAACCTGCACAAAAAAACATGATTTTAGTACAGGCAATTGATATGCATATTAATTGTGTTCGCATGAAAGCTTAACCCGAAATATGGGAGGAGAGATTGGTACCACCGGGCGTGCCAGAATCTGTAGGGTGTTTTTCGTCACCCCATTGAGATGGGAATACGCGTGTGCTTTCCAGGCGCATTACAGATTCCCCCTGCCTAAGATAGGCCGGGGTTTATTGATTGTGGGGATCCAAATCTCCGGCAGCCGCGGACTAAGCTGCCGTTAATTACCCCTAGTCTTTGGAGGGAGGGAACCTCCGATTGACGGGTTAAACTGGTCATGCGAACTCAATGTGCAGTGTTGTGTTTTGAAGGGGTTTTGGATATATCGGGGGCCCCGCAGAGTTTTTACGGGGGTCCCGCTACCCGGATAGCGGGCTGGGGGTCAAGGGGGCTAGCTGCGGGGTGCGGGGCAGCGCCCCGTTAGAAATTTTTTTCTAACAGGGACAGTGTCGTGGAGTATGTGTGTGTGTACATATGTATACATATATGTATATATATAAGAAATGGGGAAAAGGCATCCAAAGGATGCGTGGGGCCAGCGCCAGTGCTTTGAGCGCTAGCACGCCACGTGTCAGCACGTGGGCGCTCGGGCGCTAGCGCATTGAGCGCCAGCGCTCTGAGCGCAAGAGCGCTGGCGCACTGAGCGCGAGCGCGCCACGTGTTAGCACGTGGGCGCTCGGGCGCTGGCGCTTTGGGCGAGCGCTCTGAGCGCAAGAGCGCTGGCGCACTGAGCGCGAGCGCGCCACGTGTCAGCACGTGGGCGCTCGAACGCTAGCGTTTTGGGCGCTGGTGCTCTGGGCGCAAGAGCACTAGTGCATCACGTGTCAGCACGTGGGCGCTCGAGCAGCAAAAGGGACTTGGTCCCTGCAATGGGAGTTGTACACCCAGAAAGGAGCACTTATTATTCTCTCTGTGTGTGTGTGTGTGTGTGTGTGTGTGTATGAGGAGTTAAACTCCTAAGATATTTTGAAGCTGATGAAGGGCTTCTCCCCTTGAGCCCTAGTTCTTCCCCAAAGTGGGGTTTCTGGAGATGGGTCTCCTTCTTCTTCCTTTGTTGGCCGGATCTTGAAGATCAAGAAATATGAGATTCTAAAGATCTCTCCTTTCTGAGATCTGATCGCAGATCTGAGTTCCCCTTTGTGGGTTTTGTGGTGAAAACTATTTAGTTTTGGAAAAGGAAGAGTAAAACTCTTGATTTAATTAAAAAAAGAGGAAGGTTTAGAACCTTGAGGAAGGAGAAGATCACAGATCTAGATTTTTCTTTGGAGAGAGAGAGAAAGTTGTTTTGAGATATTTTCACTATCCTTGCCTTTATAGGCTATACACTTTACATATAGCCCCTTGGGCTTCACAAAATGGCATTTTGCCTATCCCATGGCTTATGTACCATTTCTTTTTTTGCACATAAGCCACGGGCTTACAAAATATTGGCTTTATGCCCATTTTGCATACATTCATGCATAAAAAATTACATAAAAATTATTTATTACATGATCTATATTTTGGCATGGAGGAGGCTGGTCGCGGGCTCGACTTGGGCATGGGCCCGCTTGACCTGGGCTTGGGCCCACCTGGCTTGGGGGTTGACCTTGACTTTGACTCGGTCAACCGGTGTGCAAATTTTTACCCCAACACACTTCTATCCAGTGCTTCTACCCTAGGTTTGACTGATACCGGCTTACCACGCTTAGTGCGTAAGAAACATCTGGTCTGGTACACACCATCGCATACATTATAGAGCCTACCGCAGAAGCGTAGGGTATAGATGTCATACGAGCCCTTTCCAAATCAGTCTTGAGAGACATCTCTTTGGACCGGGTGATTCCGTGACAAGCCAGTAGATTACCATGCTTTGAATCTTTCATACTGAATCTTTTCAGTATGGTGTTGATATACCTGGACTGTGAAAGTCCCAACATCCTCTTAGATTTATCACGATAGATCCGGATCCCCAGAATGTAAGAGGTATCACCTAGGTCTTTCATGGATAACCTTTGTGACAAGAATCCTTTGACTGATTGTAGCATATGAATGTCATTCCTAAGAGAATGTCATCCACGTACAAGATGAGAAATCCCACAGTTCTCCCTACAATCTTACTATAGATGTATGGTTCATCTGGATCTTTGATAAAGTTGAATTCTTTGACCATCTCATCAAAACAGATGTTCCATCTCTGCGATGCCTGCTTTAGTCCACAAATGGACTGAAACAATTTTCACACTTTCCTGCTGCTCCCACTCTGATTGAATCCCTTTAGCTGGCCCATATAGATGCACTCTTCCAAATATCCATTTAGAAAAGCCGTCTACATGTCCATCTGCCAAAACTCACAATCATGGAAGGTAGCAATGGTAAGTAGGATTTTGAATGGATTTGAGCATAGCCACTGGAGAAAAGGTTTCATCATAGTCCAAACCAGGTCTTTGACGAAAATCTTTTGCAACAAGTCTAGCCTTATAGGTTTTAACCTGTCCATCTACACCAATTTTCTTTCTGAAGATCCATTTGCAGCCTACAGGTTTTACCCCTTTTGGAGCAATGTTCAAAGTGCATACTTTGTTGGTGTTAGATGGACTCCATTTCGGTCCGTATTGCATCCAACCATTTTACCGAGTCGCTGCTCTGAATGGCATGCAAGAAGCTAGTTGGCTCATTATATACAATGATGCAATCCTCTCTATCCCCGTCTATGAGAAAACCATTGTATCCCTCGGGCGGATGAGACTACTACTCCTGCGGAGTGGCGCGGGGATGTCCGGTTCTTCTGAAAACCTCTGGTTCTACCATGCTTTAATAGTTTGTGGTTCTGGAATTTATTCCAGTTCTATTGCGCTCCCACTAGTTCCTTTTTCCAACAAATTATTTTCCAAAAAGTGGGCATGACGAGAAAAAAAAATCTTTTATTCCTCTGCGTAATAGAAAAGATACCCCTGGAGTTCTTTGGGTATCCCATAAACCTACACAGTACTGAGCGTGTCTCGAACTTGTCTGCATCCTGCTTTTTCACAAAAGCTGAACATCCCTATATCTTCAGGTACTGAAGATAGGGTTTATTCTCATTCCATATCTGATATGGTATGGTAGGCACAGTCTTGGTAGGAATCTTGTTCAAAAGATATGCAGCTGATTCTAGTGCATAACCCTAAAAGGATCGCGGCAACTCAGTGTTACTCATCATGGAACGAACCACAACCCAATATTGTTCAGTTCCGCCTTTCTGATACACCGTTAAGTTGTGGTGTGTATGGAGGAGTAAGCTGAGAGAGAATTCCATTCTCTTTTATGTAACCCAGGAACTCGGTAATTAAGTATTCACCAGTTCGATCAGATCTCAGTGTCTTGATACTTTTGCCTGTTTGTTTTTCCACTTCATTCTTATATTCTCGGAATTTCTCAAAGGCCTCAGATTGATGTTCCAACAGGAAAATATGTCCATACCTAGAGAAATCATCCATAAAAGTAATGAAATAGGAATAACCACTTCGTGCATGTGTAGACATTGGGCTATACACGTCGCTGTGTATAAGTCCCAAGATCTCGCTCGCTCTTA
The DNA here is from genome assembly GCA_030015575.1 of Agapanthus africanus. Taxonomy (NCBI): domain Eukaryota; kingdom Viridiplantae; phylum Streptophyta; class Magnoliopsida; order Asparagales; family Amaryllidaceae; genus Agapanthus; species Agapanthus africanus. Next base: position 12,902,817 of record JASDDO010000001.1, read on the forward strand.
CTCCGTACCCAGTTGAACGGAGTCTTTGTCATCTTTCTTATGAGATATGATTGACAAGTTGCATAAGACTGATATTCGAACGGATCAAAATAGCCCTCTCTATGTAGCTTCGTCAATCTTGTTTCATTGATGTGACCCTGTCTACAATGCCATAAGAAAGTCATATTTAATTCTGGAGACTTTCTTTTAAGTGTGTTCTGGATGTTGAAAACCTGAACTTGATTTAATACGTATATACCGTCCTCTAGTGTACCTGACCTAATAAAACTCTGATTAAGGTGGATGTGGATCACATCGCTTACAAGCTAGACTAGGTACACACAAACAGTTACGTAAAATCAATATCTGCCCACTTGTCAATCCTAGGTGATATACCCTACGGATACAACGTCCATGCTCATTCTGTTAGCAACCCTGAGAGCCATATCATCTGCCCTGATAACTCTACGGTTTCTCAAAGCCTGTAAAGAATTACAGATATGAGATCCTGATTCGGTATCTAGTACCCAGGAAGTAGAGTTAATTGACAGACAGTTTTCAACTACAAACACACCCGAAGTCGAAGCCACAACATGCTTCGGATCCTGGATTCTGGCTTTCCAAGACCCGCATTCCTTCTGCCAATGCCCTTCCCCGTGACAATAGAAACAACCCTCCTTCCCTACTGTTAGCCCTGAAACTTTTTCCCTACACTTTCCTTCTACCTTACTAACACCGCATATCGGCTTTGTGGAGGTTTTCTTCTTCTTATCCTTGGCGTTTGCCTTGGATCCAGAAGAGGAAGATTTCTCCAATAAGCAGAGCGGGTGTCTCCCTGGTTTCCTTCAGGGTGCCCTCAACTGGAAGTATAACTTTCTTCCCCCGGGCGTAAGTAGAAGGCAGGGACTGTAGAATCAAGTCAGCATATGACTCGTTCTCCAACGTGGTCCACAGGTCCGTGAGCTGTTTAATACAGCTGATCATTGTAGGGACGTGGTCCCCTACAGATGACCCGACAGCCAACCTTGCTTGGAGCAATTTCTTCGAGGTCTCATATCTTGCGATACGAGATTGCTCTCCATATAAATCTTGATATGGAGGAAGATGGAAACTAAGTCCATCTTCTCGTGTTGCCTCTGGTACACACCATCTACTGAGGCCAATATGAAGCACTTGCCATTCGCACAGTCTTTTTCCGTTGTTTTACGGATATTAACATCCGTGACAGTAGAAATTGAACCTGGGACGGCAGGGGCTTTAGTAGTAAGAAGGTGGTCCAGTTTGTCATAGGGGATGGACATCTGGACAAACCTTTGCCAGTCAATATAGTAAAACTCAGTCATAGATATTATCTAACTATAACCTAATCTGGTCACCTGGTCGCTGCAATTAGGAGAGAGAGAAGAAAAAACTCAGTATGATACTCTTGCAAGTTTAGATTGGTTTTTAGTTTATCTAAACAGGATGGCTCCCGCTATTTCTCGAATCCTTCCTCAAACCATAAAAGAAGAATTAGTTAGGATTAATCTCACCCTACAATACTTGCTTAACCTTTCAGCCAGTCTGGTATTGGTACTTCGAGGGAGATTTTCCAACGCTTTCGCGAAATTCCTTAATTATATAACCTCTTTTCCCTGGAGGCGTAGCCCCGCTAACACTGTTCTAGACACCTACTTAGTTTATAACATTGATTGTGTTAGTGAAAAAATCTCCCGAGGAGTAGCGAATACTCACAGTAGGATCGGGATCAAAATATCATTGTGTGATAATCCTGAAGGAATCCTACCAATATTATCACACTCCAAATGGTATGCAGCACTAGCAAGTTTCAGTTTCTTTAGAAACTCCCGATGTGGATTTTTTCCCCCATGCTCTTATGACCTTGACGAAGGTCGACAAATCATAAGTCACATGTCAAGTTCTACCCATCATTATCCAGGTTAATTTGAACCCACCCGTACATACTCTTGACGAAGGTCAACAAAGTAGTACGACTATCCCAAACCAACGCATCTATCTATGCTACATATGAATACCCAGTAGCTACCAATCACTATGCCTTGACGAAGGTCAACAAACATAGCTTGAATACTATTGAATATTCATATGAAATGACGGAGGGCTACGAATGGTTTTGGCGAAACCGTGAACATAGTGAACTGGATATAATCGAAGGAACTATGATAGCTTTTAAAGGAGTGGTTTAAACTCCGCATTTTAAAAGTCTGCTGTTTTGGAAAAAACCGGGTGGTTTTAAAATTTTTCCAACGATTCAACTTTGGTTTGTTTGCTTTGCATTAATCTATTGCAGTCTCGTCATTTACACCTATCATTACAAAGAGAAACGAAAATATGACGTACGCTTATGCCATCTGCATTTGCCACCGGGCCCCGTCTTACACTGTTAGGTTACTTAACTAACGCCAGAGCGGGGGGTGGACTAGCACGGATGCAAAACATAAGCAACGTCTAATATATAGCATATATATAATAATCATTCCTCTCACGCAATAATAGGCAGTCCAGATCACAGATGAACATATTGGATATATTAGGAATTCCACGTTTCGTTTAAGCCTTTAACGAAAGACGGATTCCACGGTCGTGGTGAATAGCCAAAACCCACCCCAGACCCCTACGGGTGCGGTAAACTACCCGCCAAATTACCGAAGTGAAGCAACCTCCCTTAGCAAAGTGAGTAGGCAACTCGACACTTCAAAGAACCCGGTAGTTTGTGCACCCCACCTTGGGTCTATCCTAGAAGCAGAAAACAGTAAAAGAAATAATACAACGGTGGCTACAATCTCAACCCGGATGTGCCCCGTAAAATAATATTACATCAAATTTACAATTTACATTGAATGAAAGAAAAACAACTCTCTTCTCACATTCCTAGTTATTCATCAACGACGATCCAACAAAGTTCATATACACAAACCAACAGATATGTGCAACCTCAAACTAACCGAAATATAGCAATTAGCTGAAGTTTAAAAACACATATAACAATACAGAAGATCCGGTTAGCCAAGAATATTTAGAATTTCGATCGAAATATATTTTCCGTGTCTACCCAGAATGCAAACCAGCACTCAAAAAAAATACTGGGTAGAAACCAAATATTCCAGAAAATAATACACCAAAAACAATAAATAACAGAAGAAAAATTACCTGAATCGGCCTTGACTCGGCTGCGGAACGGCGGCAAATCGCACCGATTCGCCGCGGTTCCACGGTGGTCTTGGCAATTCATGGGCTCATTTTTCTTGTGCCTTCTTATAATACCCTGCACTGATTTTTAGTACATCTGAAATAATTTTTATGGCACTTTTAAAAATCGACAGAAAGTTTGGGTATTGGTGTTTCGTTTTCCGGTTTTTCCTACGATCGAACTTCTAACACTTGCTAACATGCTAGTAAAGGGTTTAGTAGGCTCTGATACCACTGCAAGTCGATATCGCGCACCCCACGGGTCCCCGGGGAGGCAGAATATATAAATAACGAATTTTACAAAGATCGCAACACCGACTTGAACTCCAGGATCGATCATAAACCCTGACTAGCAAACATACAAGAGGTTAACTACTCGGAAAGAAGTTTTACCTCATGAAAACATGTCCTTCGGGTCTTCTTGTTGCTGTCTTCCTCGTCGTCATAGGCTCCATGGATCGTTCGGATCGAGCCTCCTCGTCGGTCCTCTCATGTCGAAGATGGTCCACCCGAGAGTCCGTGCATCGAGCTCCCACCTCAACTGAAGTAACTAGGGCACCTAGTTTGCTATACTAGATATCGTAGGTGATGTAGAGAATATAGATGGAATGCTTTGTCTCTCATATCCATAGGATTCTCAACTCATGAGACAAGAATGGCTTGAGGTAAGTAGAAGAAGAACCCTTGAGGAAAAAAGCTAGTGAGAAAGTTTTGCATAAGAAAAGAGAATACTCTCTTGTCTCCAAACTGAACCATCCCCTTTTTCCTAATGAATAAATCATGTTGGAAAATGAAATATGGTTCAATATCAACTTGGTGAGTCATGGGATGAAAACCCCACAAGTGTCATCTAAAGCCATGCTCAATTTTATGCAAAATACACCTCATTTCCTCCACTCATAAAATGAATAATCATTTAAACTAAAATGATAAATACAATTATAAGGTGTCTCTTCTAGAAGCATCTTTGAACAATTTAAAAAAATGCCCCCATCCGTGTATACATTCCCGTATCCGTATTCCGAAAAATACGAATACAAAAGAGACGAAAACTATCCATCATTATAATACCAGGATCCGGTTTAAACCAAAGCTCACTAGTATTATCTGTCCGAATCATCATCCGTGCACAAGTACACGTACGCGATCAAACCCTGTCGTAAAACCATACGACGTCTACATCTTTTGCTCGATGTAGGGAAACTCTCTGTGTGGGACTCTAAAGACTCGACACTACGCTGGCAGTGGGTTTAACCATAGGCCGCAAGCAGTACTAGCTGCACATAACGGCCCTCCAGTATATGTCGATAAGAAGGCCGATGAGAATAACTCATCTGAACTCCTACTGAGCCTGTCTTTGACAATCTTCGTACAGTCCGGTATGTTCGTCTAAGAGTATCACATATCGGGCCTAGGGGGCGGTAATCGTCAGACCCCTAATAGCGCAATAAGTCGTGTCGAAGAGTAGCCCAAAACACCCTGAGAAACTACTGGAGTACCTACCAGTAAATCTCGCTTGCCTTGGCCAAGGACTTTGTGTAATGGCCTTCCGAACACAGCGCGATATCAACCCCCAATACCGGGAGAGACGAATCATATTTAACCGCCACTGCCTCCAAGTTCTTCGAGACTTCACCCAACTACTACCTGTTTGCACGACTGCTTTGAGCCGTGGTAGGGTGGTAATCAAAGTACAGTGGGAACACGCTCGAGGCGAAGTAGCAGAGGCAAGTCAACAGATTATGCTGTACTCATATCACCTGGGAACTGCTACCCGACGATAGGTATAATACTCACCAGCAGTTCCCGACGAGTCATGTCCAGTGTACTCATAACCTAATGAGCACCTGCATACTATCTCCAGTACTACGTACTAATGGCTATGGGACAGACCATCTCCCCTACTGGGATGAGAAGCGCATACACTAGTCTACTCTAGAGTATCGATGCCCCGTCTCGATAATCCTACGACTAGGGACCTGTATAAGGATATGCTTATAGACCACCCAGCCCCACTAGTATAACTGCCATCACAACGCTTGTAATCAAGCAAAGATCCTAAGGGCTCTACCAATATGTATAAGCGATATGCTAAAAGAAACACATGCACATATTGAGATAAAAACAAACCAGGTAGCATACTACTATTTTGAGCAAGATTGTTAATACAACTGTGAATATCCCAAGCTTCTATTAAGTAATATACAAACTAGTATGATACAATAATGGCCTCTAGGGCATATATCACTAACATTTCTTTGCCCCTGGGGCCTACTCTTGGGTTGGGAATACTCATGCGGTAGTTGGCACTCACACTCGGACTGACGATAAGTTTAGTGACTTGGACATTGAGACTGTGAGACTGATAGAACATTACATTGGTTATTGATTTGATACACCTGCTTTACCGTTACATGTACTGGTTATGCTCACGTCATTACTCTATGTTTACTGCTTCATGTTTATCAATATTGCACGTATTACATACATACATACACACACACACACACACACACATATATATATTGCTATTGTGTCGCTCTGATGACTTGAGTATGCATGCTCAGAGCGAGAAGTGGACTTAGCTCGGATCAACATCTGCTTTACCTTGAGGATATTGCGGACATCTAGATGAGTGTCGTCAGCGCTATCATTTCCTTTGACTCTATCTGGTTAGTTCTATATCTTTTTTTTTTATAGAATTATTAAGTGCATTTCTCATTACTTGTGCTATGAATACCGCCTGCCATGTACTACTAGAAGCCGAAGTGTGACTACGGTGGGATATTTCCTTGACTGTAGGAGCATGGCTGGCCTAGTCACCTCCCATATTCCGTATTTTGAGAAGCGGGGCGTGACTCGGTCTCTCTTTCGATTGCTCTCTCTCTCCCTCTCAGTCTCTCTCTCTCTCTCTCTTCCCCCAAGACCTCTATTCCCCCCGACCTCCCCCGAGACCTCCTTTGTTCCTTCCACCGACCTCCCCGAGACCTTCTTTGGTTTCTCTCTCTCATCTCTCTCTCTCACTCAGCTCTCTTGATCTTACGGTCTCTCGTTTGTGCAGATTTAGGTAGAAATTCACGGACGAACAATCACCTTCATTCTCACCATCGTCATCACCACTGTGAGCATCTCGAAGGTTAGCTAAACCCTAATTTTATTTAAAAATAATTCATAAAAAAATTTGGTTAAAATTTCGCATTGGGTAAGAAATTCGAACAAATTGGGTACATATTGGGGGTTTCCCCAATTTTTCTTGTGATGGATCAATGAGTAGGATACAAGTTCTTGCAACTTGTTACATGCTATAAATATGGATTTTATTATAATTTTTATATAATTAGGTGAGTATAATTGTGAAGATAAATAAGTAGGTTGTTTGATGAGAACTCTCAAACCGCGTCAATATTTTTGGCAGGCGGGAAAATGACGGATAATTACATCCATCTAGTTTGCTATTTCGGTGACCAATTAACGATTGGAAAAAATAATATTCCTGAATATGTAGGTAGAAAAACTAAGATGACTAAAATTAAGAAGTCTAGCACATACAACGAGATGTGCCAAGTAGTGTACAAAGCTACCAAAATCAATCCGTTGGAGTTCAACATCTCCTTAATATGCAAATGGCCGACGGAGCATGAATATACCGCCATTAAAATATCCGATGACAAGAATACACAAGTCATGCTTACATCGGAATCCAAATCGATCGAGCTGTTTGTGAAGAAGGAGATATCGACGTCCGCTCAACTGCCCGAACCTTATTCTAAAGTGACTGATCCTTTATTTAGAAAACCCGAGCATTACCCACAAGGAGAAACGACAAGCATGCTCAATATGAATGCTGATTCTACCGGTTTTATGTCTCCCACCAATGATGAACAATATAGAGATCAAAGTTACGTAGGTGAAGGCACATCAAACGGGACGCCAGTGAATTGGCAGTTTACAAAGTAAGTATTATATTACATATCTTTATAGTACATATACATTTAGCGGAACACTATTTATTGAGAGTGGAGATATGCTATAGTTACTAAGTGTTCATAAATTTGTATGCAGTTCTTATATACCGCCGGTCCGTTATAATTTCATGTCACCGCCAAACTTCGGTTTTAATTGCATGTCAACGCCAAGTCTCGGCTTCAATATTCTACCCCAAAATACCGAGTACATGCAGTCATACAATACAGGATATAATACGAGATAGACACCGTTTGCAGACGATAGGTCAGAATTTCGTCGGTATAAAACCGGAACATCAAGTACCATGTAAGACCCTAACGTTGGTTTCGCACATCTAACCGATGTACCTACTACGGATCCACCTGCTATGGATCCAGTGGTGTTGGAACATAATAGAGATGAAAGTGATGATAATGATGCTAGTGATGAGAACGAGATTCAAGCATAAGATAGCATGCAAATTGCACATGCCCTTGACGATGAGAATGATAGGCAGTGGATTACTAATTCATGTGTTAATAATGACTTCGTTGCGTTTGAAAATCCACTTGCCGATAACATGATAGATGCTCACATGTTATCTACAATAGTAATAGAGAATGTCAACTTTCGTGCTGATAGGATTTCGACGGTCGATATTGAAAGTGGGTTAAAGGTCGGCAATTTATTCGAGAATAAAGAGAAGTTAATTCAGGCAGTCAGCGTTTGGTCAATTAAATATGGAGTTTCTTATAAACCAATCAAGACTATCACGACCAAATACACTGTCGTTTGTAAAACAGACGCGAATTACCCGTGGAGGCTTCATGCATATATATCGAAAAAATCACCGACGGGACATTGGTAGATAAAGAAATATGCGGGTAATCATATTTGTGTGAACCTTTAGTGAATTCAAATCATAAACATGCCACTTCTACATTCATATGTAACAGGATATTGTCTTTTGTGAAAACGGATGTCGATTTGACCCCAAAACGATTCAAGTGCTTATAAAAGATACATTATTCATTGAAATAAATTATATGAAGATATGTAATGTGTTGAACATGGCGTCAGAAATTAGGAAGGTTTGTATGAACATTTGCCACGATACCTCACCGCCATCAAATCTACTAATTTTGGGATTGTTTTCAAGATAATCGACACTTCAATGTCAGAAAAAATAAGATATTTTACCGGTGTGTTTTGAGCATTCAGACTGTCAATTGATGGTTTCGCTTATTGTCGTTTCGTTCTCAGTATTGATAGGACACACTTATACGGCAAATACAAAGGGATTTTGCTCATTACTACTGGTGCTGATTCAAATGATGGCCTTTATCCTTTGGCATATGTTGTAGTTGAAGGTGAAACCACTGAAAATTGGGAGTGGTTCACTGCTTACATTCATCTCTACATTCTATCCGTGTGGGGAAGACATATTACTTTCATATCCGACCGGATGAAAGGATTCCGACTACGCTAAGAAAATCATGGCCGGAACCTTATAATCATCATTATTGTATGCGACATATCAGAGCCAACTTCTCAACTGCTGGATTTAGTGGCAAAACCTTGCAGAGTTTGTTCTCTCAAATTGCAAGTGCACCAGATGACTTTACATATAAAGAGTTGAGAGAGAAACTTAAACGTATATGTCCAAGAGCAGATGCTTGGATTGAAATAGTCTTAAAATGAAGAAAAAAGATAGGCTCTTTCAAAAGATGGTGGTAGACAATTTTGCATGATGAGTACGAATGCTTCAGAAAGCTTTAATGGGGTCTTAAAACGACCTCGGTCTTTTCCTATTCAGGCCTTAGCAGGACAGACTTTTTATAGGGCGAACAAATACTTCTTTGCATGATGTCAAGAGGGACAAGAGTGGACGACAAAGTTATGTCCTGACTTCAAACAATTAATAACAAAAGGGGCTACTGATGCTAGGTATGCCTGGATCGTGAGGTTCAGCCAGTCAGAATGGCAGGTGACTGACAAAGATGGAAAAAATTACGGCGTAGTCATCGATGGTAGGAACTGCAGCTGTACATGCAATATTCCTAAGTTGCAAAAGTTGCATTATTCACATGAAATTTCAGCATGCACACGAGGAGAGGGTAAGGGGAACATTGCACATCACGATCTTACCTCGAAGTGGTATTCTGTCCCCAAATAAAAAACTGCTTATGCCCCGTTGTTCCATCCTGTACCTGATAACCGATATTGGGAGGCATACAACAGTCCAATGATATTACCATCTATCGGAGACAAGTAGGACGACCACATTCTACTCGTAGCAAAGGTGTTATAGATGTTTCACGAGAATGACATAGGCAAAATAGATGCTGCATCTGCAATGAATATGGTCATAGCAAGACACAATGCAAAAATGTAAGTCCCTAGTGCCCTCACTACGGAGACCGTGGCCGATGCGGAAGAGAAAAACAAAAATTAAGAGAGGGCTATTAGAAACTATAACCTAGTGATCGATCCAAACACAATAACTCTCAAATCACACATGCAATGGTTAGGAAATACTACTTTCGAAGCATGTCTATCCAATCATGAAAGACCCATCCTAGCTCCTTGTATGTCGTCCGGATCAAGCTCGAATAGCGACCGCTCTTACCGAAGATGATCCATTCGAGGGAACCAATCCAAGCTTCGATTTCACCCAGCAAAGCAACCAACGCTCCAAGCTCGCTACAAATGGAGAGTGGAGATGTAAAAATTTTCCATTATCTTTTTCTCTCTATTTTCTAAGCTCTAGAGAGCTAGCAAGAAAGAGGAAGAGGTGAAGAAGAAGAATCCATGACATGAAAATGGCTAAGTCTTTTTTGTGTGAAGAAAAGAATCCAAGTAGAAAAGAAGATGGCTATGTTTTTTACAACAATCGAAAAATAGAAAACACAAATGATTTTTACAATATTAAAAACCAAGCCATACCTCTCTACCTTACTTTTTTACGCCTCATCCTCCATCTCATTTTTTATTTTCTTAAAAAGAAAAATCAAGAAATGGCGTGTCCATCTTTTAGAACAAATTCCGTATAAATACGGAATATAATCTGGTATACGTATTGAAATATATATACGCGTGTTGGGGTCGAAAATTGCACCCCGGTTGACCAAGTCAAACTCAAGGTCAACCCCAAGCCAAGTGGGCCCAAGCCCAGATCAAGTAGGCCTATGCCTGAGTCGAGCCCGAACATGAAGCAGCCGGCCCCCCTATGCAAACAAGAAATCATGTAATAAATAATTTTTATCTAATTTTTTATGCATGAATGGGCATAAAGCCAATTTTTTGTAAGCCCATGGCTTATGTGCAAAGGAAATGGCATATGAGCCATGGGATGGGCAAAATGCCATTTTTGTAAAGCCCAAGGGGCTATATGTAAAGTGTATAGCCTATAAAAGTAAAGATAATGAAAATATCTAACAACTTTTTTCTCTCTCCCAAAAAGAATCAAGATCTGTGATCTTCTCCTTACTCAAGGTTCTAAACCTTCTTCTTTCTTTTGAATTAAATCAAGAGTTTTACTCTTCCTTTTTCAAAACTAAATAGTTTTTCACCATGAAACCCACAAAGGGGAACTCAGATCTCCCTCCAGATCTCAAAAAGTAGAGATTTTTAAAATCTCATACTTCTTGTTCTTTAAGATCCTGCCAACAGAGTAGGAAGAAGGAGACCTACCTCCAAGAACCTCACTTTGGGGAAGATCTAGGGCTCAAGGGAGAAGCCCCTTTCATCATCTCCACAAACATCTTAGGAGTTTAACTCCACTCTAAATCCTTTTTCGGGAGTTTAAATCCTATTTCTGGGGCTAAAAGCCTCTTTTTCTCGCCGGCGCCCAAGCGCCCGAGCGCCTAGCGTCCAAGCGCTCAAGCGCCCAGCGCCCACGTGCTGGGCACGTGATGCGGTAGCGCTCGAGCGCCCTGCGTTCAAGCGCTCGAGCGCCTAGCGCCCGAGCGCTCAAGCGCCCAGCGCCCACATGCCGGGCACGCGAAGCACTAGCGCTCGAGCACCTTACGCTCAAGCGCCCAGCGCCCGCGTGCCGGGCACGTGATGCGCTAGCGCTCAAGCGCCTTACGCTCAAGCGCCCAACGCCCACGTGCCGGGCACGTGAAGCGCTAGCGCTCGAACGCCTAACGCTCAAATGCCCAGCGCCCGTGCCGGGCACGTGATGCGCTAGCGTTTAAGTGCACTGCGCTCAAGCGCCCAACGCTCCCGTGCCGGGTACGTGATGCGCTAGCGCCTAAGCGCCCAGCGCTCAAGCGTCCAGTGCTCGCGTGCTGGGCACGTGAGGCGCCGACCCCATGCGTCCTTTGGGCACTTCCCCCTTTATACACACACACACTCATACTCCACAACACTGTCCCTCCCTAAAATTTTTTTTACCGAGGCGCTGCCCCGCACCCCGCAAGGGGGCTGCTAGCCCCCTTGACCCCCAGCCCGCTATCCGGGTACCGGGACCCCCGTAAAACTCTGTGGGCCCCTGATATATCCAAAACCCCTTTCAAAACACAACACACGCACAATGCACGTTGAGTTCGCATGAATAGTTAACCCGTCAATCGGAGGTTCTCTCGCTCCAAAGGCGAGGGGTAATTAACGGCAGCTTAGTCCGCGGCTGCCGGAGATCCGGATCTCCACGATCATTAAACCCTGGCCTACCCTAGGCAGAGGGAATCTGTAGTACGCCTGACAAGCGCGCGCGTATTCCCATCTCAATGGGGTGACAAAAAACACCCTACAACGCGCATTCGTATAAAAATATGAATAGCCAAGAGAGAGAAAATAAATAGTGCACAATAATACTATAATACATATATTAAATATATATATATATATATGAATTATTTAATAATCCGGCTTAATCCTAAGCCGATAGTATTATCAACCGTCCGATTAAAGTTCGTGTATCCTGTACACGTATTTAATTGGACCCTCTATATGTACCAACATAAGTCATCTACATCATATCACCTGAACCGAAAAATCCCTATGTATGGGACTCTAAAGACTCGACAATACGTCGGCAGTGATTTACTGGATAAATCCAAAAACCACAAGCACGTCAGCGACACTAACTGTACACAATGGCTACCCAGGTATCTACCGAAAGGGAGGTCGACAATCAAGTCCGTCCATACCCTACTGAGCTTGAATGTGACAAGCTCCATACAGTCTGGTCTCTTCGTCTCTGATTATCACATATCGGGTTTAGGAGGTGGATAACGTCAGACCCCTAATAAGCTGATAAGTCATGTTGGAGTCAAACTCATCACCAACCGAGAAACTACTGAACTCATTGTTGGATATAGTGCCCTCAAGCTAATTATTGTAATCGCGGGTATACGATTATGATGATTGAGAGAGGACCTATACAGGTAGAACAGTCTTAATCGAGATGATAGTATACTATATGGTTTGACTTTATCATCTTATACATGCATTATGTGGCATTACAGATCATTATTACATGTTGATAGAGCCCATACGATTCTTGCTTGACTACCTTCATTATGATGGCGATCATATACATGGGAGCTGGGTGGTCCATAAATATATCCTTAAATGTCCCTAGTCGAGAGTATCGAGACTGGGCATCGATACTGTTCCCCTCCGAACGACGGCGCGACTGGCGTCTAGCCTGAAATTTAGGGCAGATGCTAATTGGTGCTATCCGTCCACCTCTCCGAAGATGCCAAGTTGATTTATGGCACCGTATATCGAAGGTTTGAGCGGATGCGTCCGATGTAGCAGATTTCGTCAGATTCCCCCTCGCTTGAGGGGTTTTTGATTGTGGGGACACTCTTCCCTGCAGGCGCAAGCCCCTGCAGTTAATTACGCTACCGCATTGCGGTAACAACTTTCTCCTTCTCCAGATGGTCACTTCGTGTCGTGTGTGTTTGTTTTTTGTTTTGTTGCCCGTGGATTGTATACGGAGACTGAGTTATGTCGTCGCCCGTAGGGCGTGGACTAGTCCAAATCCGTATTATCTTAGATTTGGGTTTGGGGGTTTGGGTTTAAGGATACGTTAGCCTCATTTGAGACTAAGATCGACTTAAACGTTTGTTAAGGATACGTTAGTCTAGCTTTTAAACTAAGATCAACTTAACGGGATCGTTTACATCCAACAAGAGAGCAATAAAAGGAGGGCTCTGTTGTTTAGTTTAGTGACGTTACGGTCGGTAGGTAGTTTAGGGACATTGCGGTCCATGGGTAGTTTAAGGACATTGCGGTCCATGGGTAGTTTAAGGACATTGCGGTCAAGGTTAAGGACCTCATAGTCCGTGGATTTAGGGACTCCATAGTCCGATGTTAGTTTTAAGACATTACGGTCAAGGTTAAGGACCTCATAGTCCGTGGATTTAAGGACTCCACAGTCCGATGTTAGTTTTAAGACATCACGGTCAAGGTTAAGGACCTCATAGTCCATGGGTTTAGGGACCCCACAGTCCGTGTCAATGTGTGGTCATCCCGTCACCTCTTTGAAGACGTTGAGGAATTACAACGCCAAGTATCAAAGGAGTGAAGAGATGTACCCTTGAACCGGGGTGGATTAAATAGTCTTTGGCCCAATTTGGGATCAAGACCAATTAATTATATTATGAGCCCATTAGCCCAGTTAAATCTGAATTGAGGACTTATGGCCATCTTGGGCTAAGTCCAATCATGTTTGGAATATTGGCTTCCTGTTGGTCCATTGAAGGAGAGGCTTTGCCTCTGGCCATTTAGCCAATTGGGCTAACGTTAATTCAGCAGTGTTGAACACTGGGATCAAGTTAGTGTTTTAACACTAAAAGACAGTTGGTGTTAAACACCAGCAATAGGGGGTTCAAATTAGTGTTAAACACTAGAGCAAATCAGTGTCAAACATTAGCAGCAGAGGCTTCAAATTAGTGTTAAACACTAAGAAATTCAGTGTTAAACACTGCAAATAAAGTTCTTTGATTAGCGTTGAACACGAAGGCCAAACAGTGTTTTAACACTGGATTCAGAGGTTCCAATTTTAGTGTTAAACACTGAGGCAAGAGGGGTCACGTGGTAGCACGTGAGGGCGCCCTCCCTTCATTTGTTCTGCTGAGAATATCGCATCTTTTGGAGCATCACGTGCCATCACGTGGCTGGCATTTAAATGCTTGTATGTTAAAGCCTCTGCCAAGGGTCACGTGGGTCACGTGAGGCACTGCCTCAAAGGGCCTTTTCTGTGGATCTTTTCGGGGGTCACGTGGTGGCACGTGACCCTGCCTCTTTGTATGTTTTTTAGAAGATCTGTTAATCCTTTTTTTAAGAATTAAATTCTTCGTAGGGTTAAACCCTAACGATAAATTTAAGAGGAATTAAATTCCTATTCCCTTCTGAAGGTTTATATTCTGGGGTAGAGTTGAACACTGAATTTTCTGTAGGAATTAAATTCCTCATATATGTGAAGAACTGAATTCCATCAAAGGGTTAAACCCTAATAAAAGCTTTAAAGGAATTAAATTCCCACTCTCTTTTAGAGAGATATGAGATTCTGTCATAGGGTGAAACCCTAATTTCTTTTTCTTTTTTTAAAGGAATTAAATTCCTGTTATTTTTCTAGGGTTGAACCCTGATTCTGTTCATTCTGAAGGAATTAAATTCCCATAACATAGGGTTAAACCCTAATTTTATTTTAAAGGAATTAAATTCCTATAGTTCTGTGAGAATTAAATTCTTAAGCTTTCATTCCCTCTTTCTGCTTTGGATCTGCATGGCAGGATCTCAACCCAATGAGAATTAAATTCTCAATTCAAGGGGAGATGTGCACTTTACAGATCCTCCACCAAAGAGAGAACTATGTTCTTCTGTTTTATATCAGAGTTAAACTCTGTTGAGAATTAAATTCTCTCTTTCTTTCAAAAAGCCTTCCCTTTCTTACCTAGGGTTTTTTTTTTGCAGAAGATTCAAATTCCTCCAAAGTATCAAGGCTCTCTTCTTTTTTTTTTTATGTCTCGATCCCTCTGCATATATCTCCCTCTGTGTGTCTCTTGGCTCCTATTTATAGGAGAAGCAGCAGAATCAATTAGTTTTGATGAATCTTTCCTTGAGATATTTGATTTGTACTCACCATTCGTTTGGACCTTTGGATCATTAGGTGAATTTTATTCACCATTGGATTTTAAATCCAGAGATTTTCCTTTGTTATTTCGGTTAGATTTTAAGGGGAGATCTTTCCAAATTCAAGATTTTTCCATAGATAGGTGATATTAAAGAATCTTTAAATTTTTAATTCGATCGGTTCCAAATAATCATTTTCCTTTGGAAAGATTTGAGAGATCTTTTCTCAGAATTTAATTCTGTTAACAGATAGGCTTTGAAAGCCGGTCATGTGTGGCCACGTGACCCCTGGTCACGTGTGGGAACGTGACCCCCTTGGAACGAGCCCTCTTCTTTCTTTTTGCGCTCTGCCTTTTGGTCGCTGCTTAGCCGTCACGTGCCACCACGTGACCCCTGGTCACGTGTGAGCACGTGACCCTCGTCTGGAGCTTTTTCCTTGATTTAATCAGAGAACTGTTGTGCCTTTGCCGCTGCTTTTAAATGTCATGTGCCGACACGTGACCCTGGTCACGTGGGAGCACGTGACCCTTTCTGAAGCCCTTTTCTTTGATGTAGTCGGGAAACTGAATCTGCCTTGCCGATGCTTTTAGATGTCACGTGCCAACACGTGACTGCTGGTCACGTGTGAGCACGTGACCCTTTTCTGAAGCCTCTTTCGTAGGCTTTCCTGATTTTAAATCAGGAAACAAATGCCCCCACAGCGTTGTTCTCACGTGTCTGCACGTGAGTGCAACGCTGTCACCTTTTGTGACCGTTGGATTCCTCTAGGGATTTGGGGAGATGAAACGTTTCTATCACCTCTTATAAATATTGGGGTCATTTCAGAGACGCCTCCACTTTGTTCATCTTCTTCCTTGCAAACTTTCTTCTCTTGAGAATTTAATTCTCTTTTCCCAGAGCTTAGTTCTCTGCCTTGAAAATCTTCCAGAGTTTAACTCTGTTCGAAGAGACTTTTCTCTTTAGGTAATGCTCTCATATGAACGAAGAACTCTCACATTCCTCTGGATTTTAAATCCAAAACAGGGGTTTCTACCCTTTTTAATATGAACCCATTTTCCCTTAAGTTTTTTCCACTGGAGTATGGAATAGAACTTTCAACGGTAGATCCTTTTAGGGTTCATATGGTCTTTAGGGAGATAATGGTGACGGTTAAAATCTATGGAATTTAATTCTATCCAAGAGGGTTTCTGGGAATTTAATTCCCTTTTTCTTAATAAGGAATTTAATTCCTACGAAGAACTCAATTTCTTCACATGGAGGCTTCTTGGGGTCTCTTGACGCGAGGTTGTCCTTCTGCAATTAATGAAACAGGAGCTTTGTAATGATGTCTTCTGTGGGAATTTAATTCCTTTGATCCTCTTGGATCCGTTGTAGAGCCCGAGACAGATTTGTCTTCTAGGGGGAATGTGTAGGGTTACTTGAAACCCATTCTTTATTTAATGAGGATATTCCCTCTGTTTTGTTATAACTACTTGGTCTCATTATTAATGAGGCGTCATCCTGATTCTGCGGGGCCCATGTTGTTCTGTAGCCAATGGCCCCATAAAAGAGTCTGCTGTTGCTTTCTTCAGCTAGTCTTCATGTTCATGCATGTATATATATTGCTAGCTTTGTTTTTGACAGTCTTCTTTTATTGGATTTCAGGTGCGATGGCTTCTGTTCCATGCTTTCCCTTCACTCGCTCGGAGGCTGCTTTTCCTCAGTCACCATCTGATGAGGAAGCGACGGCGATGATCCGGGCTCATGACCCGAACTGCACCAACTTAATTCAATGGGGATCTTGGTACTATCATATTATCCAGGGTCGCCGGAGTTTCCTTTGCGCAGTACCGACAGAGCCCACTTTCCCATTCTTACCGATGGACCCTCCGAGAACGATTTTTGCTGTGGAAATGCCCAACTGGACTCCAACGGGGAGGCTCGAGCCTTCGACGACCGGTATCCCGAACCATCCGATCCCGGCCATAGATATCTTGGGGCGGCGTATTTGCCAGGGTGAGGCCCACCCGTGGGGGCAAATTTATAAGATAGGGCTCACTCCTCGACACCCTACGGGCTACCTCCTCTGGGCTCGCTACATCCTTTCTGCCCATCGTGCGCGACTGCAGAAGGTCGGGCTTTATCAGGAAATATACGCGTCACTCTTCCATTATGAGTCCCCGCACGTCTGGTGGGTTAGGGCGTTCTTGAATCAATGGAATCTTCCCACCAACACTTTTATTTTTAGAGATCGCGAGGTCTCGATTTCTCTGGCAGAATTTTATGAAATCTCGGGATTGCCAATCAGGGGTGCACTGTATGAGGAGTTGTTGCCTCCTGACGAGTATGTCTTCGAGCCCGAGCCTGCACCGGTTGACGGCTTGTCTGTTGAGAACGCCGTCCGCCACAAGCGTCCCAGTTTGATCAAGGCGCTAGGTATCTTCGACCGATTGTTCACCGAATCCGAAGAGCAGGGTGTTACTTTCAAGAGCTTCATTGCTTGTTTCCTTAGTGAGGACGTCGTGTCGAAGACAGCTCCGAAGTTTGCCAACATTGGAGACCCCTTTGGTTTGGTCCGAAGAAGCTGCCGACCACTGAATCGGATCTACCCCAGTACTACATCCCTATTATGTCGCCGACGTCTTTTGAATCCATTGCTGTTCCCGGCATGGACGAGGAGACGTTCTTCGTGGGGTTTGTTAGTGTCTGGCTCAGTTGGTTTGTCATTCCCATGCTTCGTCGCTTTATGAGAGCTTCGGTTATCTACCCGGCTCATCGTATTGCTGAGGGGACGCGATTGGCTATCGGTGTCCCGGCGCTGGCGCATCTTTATCATGGGTTGGGCACCGCAGCTAATACCTCTACTCCCGGCGTGGATGTAGTAAACTTTTCGCTTCATTATTTCACGTCCTGGATCGAAATGCATGTGCTGGGGGCTTTCGCTATGCATCAGCGGCCCGCGTTTTACGACGCCTATCCCTTCCCGCGACTTATGCGATTGGTGGGTGCTTCTGCCGCCGACCCGACTCAATTCGGGGCTATTCGGGTGCTGATTTCTCCTCACGCCGCCGCTGGCGGGCTGGTTTTTAATGATCGGGTCTTGTCTACTCCCTCAGGTCCAGTTCAACAACTCTGGGACCAGTCGAAAGACAACGCACCTTCTTTGAAGCCCCGGGAGGCCGCGCACTTGTATACAATTAGACCAGGCTACTTAGTGTTTCGCCAGGACAGTGCAGCTCTTTTCATGCGGTACAATCCGCATCGATTCGCCCGACAGCTTGGATACGACCAGGGTGTTCCTTTCGAGGCTTTTATAGTCGCCCCGATCCCTTCGCTCGATGCCGTTCGCGATGCCGCTCATCATTTCATGAGGCTAAACACCGGCTCCCGTTTCATGGTCCCTGAAGCTGAGTACATGCCCCGGTGCGTGGGTGTGTTTACGGGTTGGTATCTTCATCGGATCAACCCAATTATTCTTGAAGAAAGAAGGGTGCTTCTTGGTCATGATGCCCCTCCTCAGGTTCCGGGGGCTAAGCTGCGACCGAGGGTTCCGGTCCGCTTCCCTCTGAGGGAGATTGGCACCGCGCTCATTCCGGGGGAGTCAGGGGTAGACCTTACTCCAACAGCTGGTATGCCCTTGGGTTTCCGATCGCGGGGTAGACGAGCCCCAGTAGTAGCACCACCGCCGGTGGCGGCACCGCCCCCCGTGGCGTCGACAATGGCGGTGTCATCCTCGGTTGTGGCACTGAGCGAGAGTAATAGGGATGAGGGTGTCGAGGGCGATGTGGGCCGGCGCCGTCCTAAGGCTTCGCGAGGGAGGAAGCGGTCATCCTCGGCGACCGGCTCTGGGTCTAAGCGGAGGAGGAAAGCGGCCACCAACCTGCTCGATTCTTTGGCGGAGTCTGAGCCTATTCTTGAAGACGAACCATTGGCCCTGCAAGAGTCAGACGCTGGACTTCTCTTCCCGAGTTCGGCCGATGAGGAGGCCGCACAGTTGGCTGAGGCCATACGGCGTTCCAAAGACGCGTCTCATAACGCCAGGGTTTCGAAGAAGTCCTATCCCGTTGTAATTTTTTACGAAGACCCTTCGTGGATTCGGCGGCGATTTATCGGTCCTTTGGAGGAATGGGGGAAAGGGCTCTAGAGTAGGCCGCTTCAGAAGATGCAGCGGACGCACTTTCTTTATGGACCGGCGGCCATGAGTCTACCCTTGAACCCCGGCGAGCCCACATCCTTGAGAAGGAGCAGCGGCTTGAAGAAGCCATATTGAGGGCTTCTTTGCGCATCGGTACGTTGTGGTTCTTTTTGTAGTTCTTCAGATTATTTATGCCCGTGCATATGTATCCTTATTCTTATTTGAATCGTGCAGAATCTTCGACGCTGGGGGAGCTCTCTATAGGCTCATTAAAGCTAAAGCCCGCCGAAATTCTCGATGAAGCCTCGCTCGATGTAGAGGGGGCTGACGGGGCTGCTCCTCTCATGGTAGAGCCTCCAGCGGCGGTTCTTGGTCAGAGAGTGCTTGCTCCTTTGGGGGAGGCTCCTTTGGAGGAGGTTGCCCCAATGACTCTTCCCGAGGGTGGCCCGGAGGCTGGGAGAGAGGTAATCGGGACTACCCTCCCTTTGTTGGAGCCCGACGTCACGGCGGAGGCCGTTGAAGCCGCAATCCTCCCGGCTCAGAATGGGAGGAGTGTTGAAGGTAACCTTCTGAATTTTAAATTAGCAGCCTTTCCGTTGTCTGAACTCTTTTGTTTTCTCAGAATTACGCGAGTTGGCGGCCTCTATTGCCTATCTGTCTCCCCGGCAATCCTTTCAGCGACTGCTGGAGATGGCAGCTCCACAAGCGATATCCCCCCAACGCATCGTCCTCTCATCCGGGCAAGGTTGGTGTCGTCCATCACTTCTCATAGTATCGTTGTTATTTTGCGTATTGACATTGATGTTTTCTGCAGTTTTGGAGGCCGATGATGAGGTCGAGGTTCTCGAAGGGCCAGGGGCACCTTCGGCTCCTACTTGCACGACTGTCGGTAAGCGACATTTCATCATACTCTCATTCGTTCTTTGCTTAAGAATTTTACTGACATCTTTCAAATTTGAACAGCTCTGCCAGTCTCCACGGTGTTGGAGTCGCGCCTCGTGATGCCGCCCGGCCCTTATGCCTTGCGGGCTTCAGAACGCTTGGCCCAATTAAGCCTTCTCTCCTTATCATCTTTGATTGAGGAGCTCCGTGCTGGCAGCGCAACCACCGCTGAAGCGTTTGCCGCCGAAGCTAACGGTTCTCTTCCTTTTCTTGCCACCTACCATAGCGAAGAAGTGGTGCGAGTCTGGGTGGAGTTCTGTCGGCAGATGGAGGCTCGCTTGCACGCCCTTGAATGTTCTCGCCTTTCCTCGGAAGCCGTGGCTGCAAAAGCGGAGTTGCGGGGTCTGATAGCACGATGCGCGGCCAATATGACGTCATGCGAGAAGAGGCTTGGCCGCAAATTCTCGGAAAGGGAGCTAGCTTCCAAGGCGCTGAGCGAGCTTCGCGCTACTCTTACCGCCAAGGCCAACAAAGCATATGAACTCTGGCGGGTGCTTCAGGAGTCCATCAAAGAGGTGGTGGCTCTCGATAAAGCTGCCACGTTCACTCATGAAAGGGTCGAGGCTCATAAAGCCACCGAGAAAGAGCTTGAAGCTCGGCTTGCTTCGTATCAGGCTCAGCAAGCTCAGGCGGAGGCTCGTCTTCTGGAGATCTTACATCATGAAGCCGTGGCTCAGCAACAAAACGATGAGCTGGTAAAATTACTGCACCGCCCGTCGGCTTGAGGATTTGTATCTTTTCCCTTTTTTTTGTACATACTCATGGATGAGAGTATCTTCTTTTTGTTTCTTTCGTGAATTGTACTTTGTATCCATTTTGGTTTATGAATAAAAGATACGTTTTTCTTCTCAATGATGCGTCTCCTTTTTGTTGAATGTGTCTTGCGGACAATTTATCTTGATCTCCTTGCAAGGCAGCGATAGCTCAGGATTCAGGGTTAAGATCTGCTCCCTAAGACTTTTGCACTTTATGAGCCACGAGGGTCTCACAAAGAGTTTTTCTCCCCGTAGGTCAAAAGGATCCCATAGGTGTAGGTTCTTCTTAAGAATCGTGAGGATTCTTAAGCGGGTTGTCCCTTGAGAGTCGTAAGGATCTCACAAGAGAGTTTTTCTTCCTTACAGGTCGTGAGGACCTGTAAGTGTTGGATGTGGTCACCCTTATTCGTGTTTCACGGATTCAGGGGTTTCTCGAGGCATCGTAGTTTAAAGACGTCGCGGTCAAGGTTAAGGACCTCATAGTCCGTGGATTTAGGGACTCCACAGTCCGATGTTAGTTTTAAGACATTACGGTCAAGGTTAAGGACCTCATAGTCCGTGGATTTAAGGACTCCACAGTCCGATGTTAGTTTTATGACATCACGATCAAGGTTAAGGACCTCATAGTCCGTGGATTTAAGGACTCCACAGTCCGATGTTAGTTTTAAGACATCACGGTCAAGGTTAAGGACCTCATAGTCCGTGGATTTAGGGACTCCACAGTCCGATGTTAGTTTTAAGACATCACGGTCAAGGTTAAGGACCTCATAGTCCGTGGATTTAGGGACTCCACAGTCCGATGTTAGTTTTAAGACATCACGGTCAAGGTTAAGGACCTCATAGTCCGTGGATTTAAGGACTCCACAGTCCGATGTTAGTTTTAAGACATCACGGTCAAGGTTAAGGACCTCATAGTCCGTGGATTTAAGGACTCCACAGTCCGGTGTTAGTTTTAAGACATCACGGTCAAGGTTAAGGACCTCATAGTCCGTGGATTTAAAGACTCCACAGTCCGATGTTAGTTTTAAGACATCACGGTCAAGGTTAAGGACCTCATAGTCCGTGGATTTAGGGACTCCACAGTCCGATGTTAGTTTTAAGACATCACGGTCAAGGTTAAGGACCTCATAGTCCATGGATTTAGGGACTCCACAGTCCGATGTTAGTTTTAAGACATCACGGTCAAGGTTAAGGACCTCATAGTCCGTGGATTTAAGGACTCCACAGTCCGATGTTTGGTTGTAGGGACCCGTCACCTCTTTAAAGACGTTGAGGAATTACAACGCCAGGTATCAAAGGAGTGAAGATATGTACCCTTAAACCAAGGCAGAATCCGTAGGGAATCGGGGTGGTTGATTGTTAGTTTTAAGACATTATGGTCGAGGTTAAGGATATCATAGTCCATGGATTTTAGGGACTCCACAGTCCGGTGTTTGTTCTGGATGCCTCACACGGGTTCACTGCCGTGCTTGGCGAGGACCAGGCTCCGCTCTGGGCGTTTTCCGCAGGGTCAAAGAGTGACGTTATCCGCGTTCCACGTAACCAGGAATTTTGCACTAGATGCTTCACACGGGTTCACTGCCATGCTCGGCGAGGACTAGGCTCCGCTCTGGATGCTTCACACGGGTTCACTGCCGTGCTCCGCGAGGACTAGGATCCGCTCTGGACGTTTTCCACGGGGTCAAAGAGTGACGTTATCCGCGTTCCACGTAACCAGGAATTTTGCACTAGATACTTCACACGGGTTCACTGCCGTGCTCGGCGAGGACTAGGCTCCGCTCTGGACGTTTTCCACGGGGTCAAAGAGTGACGTTATCCGCGTTCCACGTAACCAGGAATTTTGCACTAGATGCTTCACACGGGTTCACTGCTGTGCTCGGCGAGGACTAGGCTCCACTCTGGGCGTTTTCCACGGGGTCAAAGAGTGACGTTATCCGCGTTCCACGTAACCAGGAATTTTGCACTAGATGCTTCACACGGGTTCACTGCCGTGCTCGGCGAGGACTAGGCTCCGCTCTGGATGTTTTCCACAGGGTCAAAGAGTGACGTTATCCGTGTTCTACGTAACCAGGAATTTTGCACTAGATGCTTCACACGGGTTCACTGCCGTGTTCGGCGAGGACTAGGCTCCGCTCTGGATGCTTCACACGGGTTCACTGCCGTGCTCCGCGAGGACCAGGATCCGCTCTGGACGTTTTCTACGGGGTCAAAGAGTGACGTTATCCGCGTTCCACGTAACCAGGAATTTTGCTGATTGTATCCGCATTTCACGGGATGGAGGTTTGACTGTTGGCGATATGTGTATCACCAAGCCATGGAACTGGGAGTTGCCGCTGTTCCGCTTAGCTTAGAGTTGTGTCCGTTGTTACGAGACGAGTGTTGAGATGATCTCTAAGTCATTCGCGGCCCGTCGAGATTTTGCTTCTTCTTATGATGAAACTTGGAGGAGAAGTATGATCCCTTTTTTGTTTACGCCCTTGGATTGTATGCAGGGTGTGATGGAACATCACCTGTAGGGCATAAATTAAAACTTTTTTTTATTTATTTTATTTCTCTTTCCGCGATGCTCTATCATTTCAGCTTTTATATCGCGAAGGTCGCGATTGCCCCATCACTTCGGCTATTTTTCGCGGTGCCCAATCATTTCGGCTATTTATTTATTTTCTACTCGCTGCTTTTTATTGCGAGTTGCCCCATCATTTCGGCTATTTTTCATGCATACATTTTTACTTGCTGCTTTTTATTGCAAGTTGCCCCATCATTTCGGCTATTTCGTAGGCATGTGTGGCTTGCTAGCCTTTTCGCTGCAAGCTTGGGTTTTAGACGCCTCTTTCGGCATCAGCATCGCTACCACTGGGATATTGCCAGGAGCAAATCATCATTTGCCTCTATCGATGTTGAACAATGGTGGCTTAGCAAACAGGGTTAGGGTCCTGTCGACTAAGGCTTTTGACTTCATGAGCCATAAGGATCTCACAAAGGTATTTCTCCCTACAAGTCGTGAGGATCTTGTAGGCGTATTTTCTCCCTAGGAATCGTGGGGATTCCTAAATGTATGTTCCTCTGCAAGTCGTAAGGATCCTACAAGAGGGCTTTCTCCTTATAGGTCGATAGGACCTACAAGGGTTGCTCACCATATGGACATATCTCTAGTCACGGGTGGGACTTTGCTGGGGAAATGTTTATTCGCGCCCGTGGATTGTATACAAGGGTCAGTATTGAGCCGCTTGTAGGGCAATATCGAAGGTTGTGGGGGATTTGCTTAAGAACAGGTTTAGGTTTCTGTAACTTAAGACTTTCAAATCTCATGAGCCGTGAGGGTCCCATAAGAGAATTCTCCTTACGAGTCGTGGGGATCTCGCAAGTGTATTTTCTCCTTAGGAATCGTGGGGATCCCTAAGTGTGTCGTTCCCTTGTGAGTCGTAAGGATCCCACGCGGGTGGTTTCTCCTTACAAGGTCGAGAGGATCTTGTAAGTGTCTTTTAACGAGGTTGCGCCCTTTCGGGTTTTCACAAACACTCGCCGGCAGTCCTGCTGTTTTTACTCACGGAGCCCTTTCGGGTTTTCATCCGTGCCCCTTCTGCTTATGGACATACCATTTTTTTTATTCTTTTTCTCTTTTTTTTTACAAGGTCGCGCCCTTTCGGGTTTTCACGAACACTTGCCGGTAGCCCTGCTGTTTTTACTCACGGAGCCCTTTCGGGTTTTCATCCGTGCCCATTTTGCTTATGGACATACCGTTTTTTTTTATTTTATTTATTTTTTCTTTCTCTTTTTTTTATTCATCTCGTCAGCCTAAGGATGCTGCGGTAGTAGTTTAAGGACGTTTCGGTCCGTCGTTAGTTTAAGGACGTTTCGGTCCTTCGTTAGTTTAAGGACGTCTCGGTCCGTCGTTAGTTTAAGGACGTTTCGGTCCGTCGTTAGTTTAAGGACGTTTCGGTCCATTCAGGGGAAGGCCGGCTACTGCTTATAAAGTCTGAGCTTAGGAAGATAGCGAGCGGACATAGTCGTCGTCATCTATCATTGACCTAGGCTGTGGCTCATTAAGCGTAGTATTTCTTTAGGAAGCGGCCGTTTATTGGCCTGAAAGGCCTTTCACCGTGCATGTCCATGAGTAGATAGGCTCCACCCTGGTAGACCTTGTCTATGATGTACGGGCCTTCAGAGTTCGGCTCAAATTTTCCCCGCTTGGCACGATTGGGGATCATAGGTCTTTTGACCACTAGTACGAGTTCGCCTTGGCGGAATGTCCTCGGCCTGGTCAATCTTCCGTATGAGCGCGTCATCTTTGCTTTGTAGGCCTCTAGATTTTGTTGCGCTAGGAGCCGGGTTTCATCGAGGGCATCAAGCTCCTCAAGCCGAAGGTGAGCATTTTCTTCGTCCGTCAGCTCGTAGTGGACTGCCACTCGTAGAGAGGGTAACTCTATCTCGAGGGGGAGCACTGCTTCCGTCCCAAATACCAACGCGTACGGTGTTGTGTTCGTGGCCGTCTTGAACGTAGTTCGATAAGCCCAAAGGGCCTCTTGCAGCCTCTCGTGCCAGTCTTTCTTATTTTGGGACACATTCTTTTTTATGATCTTCGTCAGGGTCTTGTTGAAGGCTTCAGCTAGACCATTAGCTCGCGGATTGTAAATTGAAGAATATCTCCAGTCTATATTGTGCTGCTGCGCGAAGCGGCTAATCTTATGGCTTCTGTAGGCTGGCCCATTATCGGAGATAATCCGCCGTGGAGTTCCAAACCAATAAATGACGTGCGTCTTGAAAAAGTGGAGGATATTCTCCGTCCTCACTTCCCTCAGCGGTACTGCTTCTGCCCATTTGGAGAAGTAATCAGTTGTCGCCAGGATGAAACGATGTCCCCGGGACGATGCTGGTTCGATGGGGCCGACTATGTCAGTCCCCCACATTTCGAATGACCAGCTAGCCACCGTCGGATGTAGTGGATTCGGATGCTGGTGGATGAAATCCCCGTGGATTTGGCATGAGTGGCATTGCTTCGCATATTCGAGACAGTCCTGGATCATCGTGGGCCAGTAGTAACCCATCCGTTTAATTTTTAACTTCATCTTCGGGCCTGCTTGATGAGAACCATAGATTCCGTCATGAACCTCTTGAACGACTCTTTCTGCTTTGTCAGGTCCTAAACATCTCGGCCACAGAGAATCAAACGACCTCTTATACAGAGTATCATTGACGAAAGCGAAAGATAGAGCTCGTTTCATGAGCTGATGTCTTGAGGACGCTTCTTCGGGGATTCGGCGGGACTTAAAGTAGTCTATAAAGACTTCCCTCCAGTCCTCAGCCTTCTCATGGTCTTTTATTTGTAGGGTTGTCTGCTCAGTCGCTCCTTTTTCTTCGTATGATTCGGGAGATATTTCTGCTGGGGCGAGCACTCGACGGCTTTGTACCATGATTTTGACGTCATTGAGGTTCTCGTCAGCCAGTTCTTTGGCGAGCTTAGCTAGCGCGTCTGCTTTGCTATTTTCCGCACGTGGTATGCTTTCCAAAGTGTAGGAGGGAATTTGGGTCAATAGTTGTTGCACCTTTTCGCCGTACTTCACCAACTCCGGTTTGCACGTTTGGTAGTCACCATTTACTTGACTAACGACCAATTGAGAATCCCCGTATATAAGGAGGTCTTCAATTCCCATGTCAATGGCGATCTCGGGGCCCGCTATCAAAGCTTCGTATTCGGCTTCATTGTTCGTCCTCGATTCCGTTAAGGAGAAAGCAAAGCGCATTATCCCTCCTTGTGGGGTTACGAAGATGAGGCCTACTCCCGATTTGATTATGGGGGTACATTGTTTGCGCTTCTTCATGGAAGATGCCCCATCAAAATAGAGTTCCCATCGGGTATCACCGCCGCTGATCGCATCAAATGCATGTTCGTCCGGCAGATCGCAGTTCAGAGGAGAATCGACAGGTACTGGATGCTCAGCAAGGAAGTCGGCAATGGCCTGGCCTTTCACTGCCTCGAGAGGTCGATACGTTATCGAGAACTCCATCAAGAGTAAAGCCCATTTAGCGAGTCGACCAGTCAATATAGCCTTTGACATCAAATATTTAAGAGGGTCCACCTTCGAGATGAGACGGACTTCGTGCGCCAATGCATAATGCCTGAGCTTTGTTATCGCAAAGATCAACGTCAGGCAGTGTTTTTCAGTCGGAGAGTAATTGCTTTCTGCCCCCAGCAGAACTCGACTTAAGTAGTAGAGTGCCCTTTCTTTTTCCTGGTCATTCTCTTGCGCCCATAATGCGCCTAAAGAACCTTCTAGGGCAGTTGTATAAAGAATGAGAGGCTTTCCCTTGACCGGCGCAGCCAAGACTGGAGGGTTCTGCAGGTACTGCTTGATCTCGTCCAGTGCGCCTTGGCATTTGTGATCCCAAACGAATGGAGTTCTCTTCTTCATCAGGTGGCTGTAAGGACGGCACTTTCCTGAAAGATTGGCGATAAACCACCGGATGTATGCGAGCTTCCCTTGGAGAGACCGCAACTGTTTGAGAGTTCTTGGCGGAGGCATTTCCATGATCGCCTTGATCTTAGATGGATCTATTTCGATACCTCGGTGTCGGATGATGAATCCCAGGAATTTACCCGAGGAGACTCCGAACGCGCATTTGAGGGGATTCATCTTCAAATTATATTGCCGAAGACGTTGAAATTCAGTCTTCAGATGCTCTAAATGCTCTTCGTATGACATGCTCTTCACTACGAGGTCATCAATATAGCACTCGACGATGTCATGTATGAGATCATCGAAGATCTTTGTTATGGCCCTTTGATAGGTAGCACCGGCGTTCTTGAGACCAAAGGGCATAATCTTGTAGCAGAATATACCCAAAGGGGTCCGGAAAGCGGTGTGCTTCTGGTCTTCGGGATGCATCTTTATTTGATTGTACCCTGATGAACCGTCCATAAAAGAGAAAACCTCGTGAGTGGACATATTATCTATCATTAGCTCGGTTACCGGTACTGGGAAATCGTCCTTCGGGCAGGCTTTATTGAGATCCCTGAAATCTACGCATATGCGTGCCGTCCCATTTTTCTTCATTACCGGGACAATGTTAGCAATCCAGTCGGGATATTGGACTTCTTGGATAAATCCAGAATCGATCAGCTTCTTGACTTCGGCGTTGATGCTCATCTTAAGCTCGAGCCGCATCCTTCTCGGCGCCTGCTTGACTGGCTTGATATCCGGGGATATTGCTAATTTATGCACAACAATCTCCGGATCTAATCCCGGCATCTCGGAATAGTTCCACGCGAAGCAATATTTATGTTGTAGAAGCACGTCCTTTAATGCAGCCACCCTTTCTTCAGATAGCCGCTCACTGACGAATGTCGGTCGCGGATCGTCTGCCGATCCCAACTCAATCTTCTTGAGGTTATCTGCAGTAGTATGTATGCCATCTTCCAGTTCTTTCGGAGCCGGTGGAAATTCTGAGATCGCCTTGTCATTGCTGTTCTCAAAGCACCAGGGGATGTCATCCATGTTCTCGGGCTCTTCTTTTAATATTGTAATCATGTGACAAGTGCGAATCCGCTTCCAAGACCGATGTGGATCTGGCTCTGCTCTTGCGGCTTTGGGTTCGTGCTTTTGTGGCGGTGTTACCCTCCAGCTGCTGGATAAAGCAAATCTGCCTCGCTGGTACTGGTCTTCGACCCAGTTCTTGAAGGTGAAGCAATTTTCGATAGGGTGTCCTACGGCTCGGTGATAAGAGCAATAATTCGGATGAGGAACTTTGTTAGCTTGCTCAGGGTGCTTAGGTTCCGGAAGCGCGATCATTTGATGTTTTATAACGAGCTCGAGTAACTTCTTCGTCTTGTCTCGGGGGAAGGAATACGCTCGACTCATCTTCTTCGTGAGGGACAAATCCGGACCGCGTAATGCCCGCTCACGTGACTCTCTAATCCTGCGTCGTTGTTGTCGGCTCCTTTTTCCGCTCCTTGACTTACTTCTGCTTCTGCGTCGGGCCTTTTGTACAACGGGTTGACAGGGAGGAGCATCTTTGTCTTTTGTAGCCTGTTGAAACAGACGTTGCG
Source organism: Agapanthus africanus (assembly GCA_030015575.1). Lineage (NCBI taxonomy): Eukaryota > Viridiplantae > Streptophyta > Magnoliopsida > Asparagales > Amaryllidaceae > Agapanthus > Agapanthus africanus. Next base: position 12,931,894 of record JASDDO010000001.1, read on the forward strand.
TCCTGGCCTTCTCGTAGATGGCCATCTCGCGGTTGTAGTCTTCCCGAGCCTCTCGACCTGCTTTCCTGATAAGCTTGTCCACTTGTTCTTCAAATGACGGACTCGGCACTTCACTCGCGGGATCCAGTTTTGACGAGGGGTTAGCATTCCCTGACAGGGTGTCCTCCTCCTCATCGAAGTTATATATGGCGTAGCTGCCGTGGACTCGCTCTCGTTTCCCGGATCTCACATATCCAAGCCCAAGCGTTTCCATTTTCCCGTTGGGCAATTTGCGCTGAGTTCCAGGGACATCCCAAATCCTGTTGTAGAACCGAGCTTGTCGAGCAGTCTGTTTTAAGGGTACTCCTTGGCACTTCAATAGCCTCTTTAGTCTATTTGTGTAGTATCTGGGCAAACGGATGGGTTAGAGCCTGTCGAGTGTAGCATCCGCGCCATGCCATATCTCTTTCTCCACTCTCGTTTCTGTGGATTGGTAGAATAGGATCGCCTTTTCACCCTTTCGCCTAGGAGGGACGTAAAACGTCTGCAAGTCCTGCACATTGTGAGCTTGAAGTGCGTCAAGATCCTTGTAGTGTTTCTGCGGCACCATGGTGATTTGCAAACTTTGATCATTGCCAGGGGATGCTTGTATTGACGGTCGACTGGAGAACACGGCGTTAACCTCATTTTCCGAGTCACTTCCGAAGACCAACTTGGGGGAGGACGGTCCCGGGTTGTTGCGCTGAGACAGACCAGCGTAAACTATCTATTCTTCTTCTTCGGTATCGCTCCCGAAAACAGGGATGGCGGCGGCGGCTTTGTTCTCCGGCTTGCGACACTTTTCTGTATCCTCGAAGTTTGGCAAAAAGTACTTCGCATCTTCATACTTGCGGACTTCGTTCACGGAGAATGGGTTCAGCTCACCTGTTACGGTATATTTGAAACCATCCTTGAAGTACTTCATACACTGATGTTGTGTAGAAGGGATGATATTGTATTCGTGTAACCAAGGGCGACTGAGCAAGGCGTTGTAGCAGGTCTTGGCGTCAATGACGTGAAACTTGATGTCCGTGACGAGCAGTCCAAAGCATAATGTCAATATTACGGATCCGAGAGTCCGTGACGATTGGAAGTCGAAACCAGAGATGGTAATTTTGTCACGAGCGAGGTGCCGCACGCTCATGCAAATTTCCTTTAACACCCGAACGTTAAGGAGATTGACGGAGGATCCATTATCTACCAGGATCTTTCCTATCTTGATATCATGGCAATATCCAGAGACATATAGGGGACGGTTGTGGTCGCATGTTCCGAGGAGAAGGTCTTCGTCACCGAAAGTGATGTCGGCCGTATGCACTTCTTCCAGTTCATCCTTCATCCTTTCCGCGGCGAGGGAGGCTTGGAATTGCTCGGGCTCTTGTAACGCCTTGATTAATGAATCTCGTGCTTCTTTGGATAATAGGAGGGCATCGAGAATGCTGAGCTGAGAAGGTAGCTTCCTTAGGTGCGCTAGGATGTTGTAGTCCGCCTTACCCTTCCTGGGAGGGTCCTTGGTAGTCAGCTCTTTCATGACTTGGTCATCTAAACTGATATCCTCAGTGACCTTTTCCTTTCCCTTATCTTTTCTATTTGCGGGCCCGAGATTCTTTTCCGGGAGCGTACGATTGTGCAGCTGAATATTTTCGCAGGCCTCTGGTTCTTCCTCTTTCCCTAAGACGGATTCTTTAAAGAGAGGGCCCAGAGCCATTTCTTCATCAGAGTCGCTCCCAAAGGTGAGAACTTGTGACCCTCCGGCGTTAACCATGTAACAGTTGCCAGTAGTTATGCCCGTCGGCAGTACTTCTTCGTTCCCGACGAGTCTTGCGTTTCATGCGCTTAAAATACTGCTGATGAGCAACATATCCCTGCCACCATATCCTAAAGGCGTCGCACTCTTCCGTAGGGTGTGAAATTTTCTGATGATATGCGCAATAATTAGGGTGCCTCTCCGCCCCATCGAGCGTGTTTTCTTCCGAGGGTGGTAGCTTCATTCCCATTGACATGGCTTTGGTAAACCTTTTCCTCGTCTTGAATATCTTTTTGTCTGCCTCGGATGCCTTTCGATCTGGCGGGAGTACTTCAACTCTTTCGTTTAGTCTCCTGCGTTGGCTCCTTCCGATGCGTCCATCTCACGCTCCTGATCCGCTTTACTCTTCAGACGAATCTCGTCTAGAAAGGCGTCGATCATTTCATCTGTTGGCCGCACAAGCTCTGGTTCAGGCTCTGTCCCCAGTTTCTCAGTGTCCGGAGTTTTTTCATTGTCGGTATATGAGTGGGAGATTACGTTACAACTCGCCACATATCCCTCGGATTCATCCGACGAACTCTCTCCATCATCTTCCTCTTGAAAGATGTGGTTGAGGAACTCTTGCAGCGTGACAGGAGTTCGCGCCTTTTGATTGTACTCTTCCAGCGCGTCGATTTGCTTCTGCAAGTTCGTGCGCTTGTCTCCAGGCTTCACGAGCTTCTTAGATTTCTTCTTCTTTTTCTTCGAAGATTTTGACGGTAGGGCGTGAGTACTTGGGCCATCACCAACGCTTTTTGTAGTTGGGCGCGGCCTCAGCATTCCTTCAATGATCTGGGGTCCCAGCGGGTTCTTCCATTCGACCGCCGGGCACGCATGAAGATCCCTCAGCATTCTTTTGGTTTTAGTTGATAGCACGACCTCCCATGGAGATTCTTCAATAAAGGAACAGGTTGCCCCCGGTGTGTCTGCTTTCTTAGGAGCATGCGGCTGTGGTGGGTTCACCTTCCACTTTTCAGACAGCGCAAACTTCCCCTGGAGGTATTGATCTTCAATCCATCCTTTGAAGACGAAGCAATCCTCAATCGGATGATTTACTGTTTGATGGTAAGGGCAGTAGTTAGGGTTATTCACCTCAGTGGGTTGTGGTGGTCGCCTTGGATTTGGCAGGTTTATAAGTCTATTGCGTACTGCCAGCTCGAATAACCGTTTCGTCTTGTCCCGTGGGAACGAGTAGGGACGCTTCATCTTCTCATTATAATAGCGGCGTCTTTCTTCCAATTGATCCGCCAGCTTTGGGGCATTGGGTTGCTGCTGGGAATTCGCGACGAAGGTTGCCTTTCCTTTACCCTTGTCACCCCGAAGCTCAGGCTTCGGAGGAGACGGTCTATGACCCATTTGGTCCATCTGGGCCAACTTGTCGATTAGAGCCTGAAATGTGGTTGGCTTAAAGAACATTATAAACTGGGAGATAGTTGCGTGAGGGTCTAGGGTTCCTACGAACATGCCCACCGCGGGCGCTTCTTCAATGCGTTGCTCGCATTTCGACCATAAATTTCGCCAGCGTATAGCATACTGGACCCACGTTTCGCCTGGTTTCACCCTGGCATTAATCAACGCCGTTATTGGAGTGCGTTCGCTGGCGCTCGCGAATCGCTGAGTGAATAGCAATTCCATTTCAGCGAACATCTTGATAGAATCGTTCGGGAGTTCCGAATACCATTCGAACGTTGTTTCTGATAAGCTGCCCACGAACTGGCGAAGCAGCAGTTTATCATCACCGCCGGTGTTACCGCAAAGGGCCCTGAACTGGGCAATATGTTGATGGGGATTGCCGGTCCCCTTATACACGTGGAATTTTGGTATTGTATAACCCGGCGGGTATTTGATTTGGTCGTACCAGCTTGGATACGGCCGCCCCGTTTTTACGACTTGACCAGCTGCCTCAGTCGCATGATGAACCCGGATTTGCTGGGCTATATAGTCGTCCAAGTCAGCCTTAGAGATTGTCTCCTCCTTGGCCGTTGAGAGGGCCGGCGGAGGATTCGACGTTTCTCCCCTATCGTCTTCAAGTATGGTCGGGGGATCTTCAGCGGGAAGATCTTGTTGGATCATCATTCCCACCATGTCTTGGAATAAGTGGGCTATCTGCTTTATATTGGCTGCTTGTTCCGCAGCCTCTTTATCCTTCTTTTCCAACATCCTCCGGAGGAACTCGGCGTCGGTTTCCTGTTCTTGTTACTGATCCGAGGAAGCCTCGGGGCTTTCTTTCAGCCCAGTAAGCGTGGCCATTGCGATCATCATTTCCTGGAGCTTTTGCTGTTGCTCCTGAGCTTTGGTTACTGACCGTGTAAGCGGTCTATGACCTGTGGACGCGCGGCTGTCTTCTTTCCCCGACGCCATGTATACAGTGTGGACCATCCTGCCCCCAGCCTTAGGGCGTCTGGGTTCAACGCTTTTAGCTCTCGTTGCAGGCCCGGGGATCTTCTCCGGCCTCCTCTTTTTATGAGCAGTGGAAGTTGAGGGGGCCGTTGAAGTGGACACCCAGACAGCTTTTCGTGGCTTAGCCTGGTGACTGGCTTCCTGTTGGATTTTCAGCTTCTTGTGGTGGCGGGAGAAATTTGGATCGATCACCGAGTCTCGGGTCTTCCGCCAAACCTTATAGATTTTGGAAGACAGCCGTTGAGGGGATCAGGGCTGTTCTGGCTCTATTTCCGCAACCCTTTTTAGTGGAGGGGGAGACCTCTTTAGCACCGCAGTAAGGGAATTCCTTCGCACCTTATTTAGCATCTCGAAGCTGTTCCCAGTTGGAACGGCAGCATTAACTTCCACCGTTGGGGCTGGTGGAGTTAGCCCAGAGGGGGAGTTGCCCCCAGCCTTCCTTACTCGGCGCCAGTGGCGACGTCGAGAGTGTCGAGCGGACGGCGTTGGTTCAGCGGTGAGGATGGCTTCGTCTTGCCCCCTGTGCAGGTGGGGGGTCGCTGCTGGTGTTATCCTGTCAAAGACCGATGTCCTTTGGGTAGCAGAAGCGGGAGCTGGAGCCGTCAATCTTATAAAGACCGACTTTTTGGCAGGGGAAGCCGCCTTGACGACTTCAGGAGCAGGACCGGTCACTTTCTTAGAAGCAGCCTTCTCTGGGATTGTAGGCCCCATTGTGGGTCCACAGGAGTTCTGGCCCAATCTAGAGAAGACCGAGGCGCTGGTGTTGGGCAACCCGTTGAGAAGGGTCGCGGCAGGGGTAAGACGATCAAAGACTGACTTCTTGGGAGCTTCCTTTGTCAGCACCGGAGCGGTGAAGCTTGTCGGCGGGAGCATGGTCCCAAAAAACAATCCTGTGGTGGCTCGAGTGACTTGTTCCACGGGCATTGCGAATAGCGAAGCAGCTTTGGGTCCATAGGCTATACCTCCTGGAGAGGCAGAGCGTTGGTTGCAATTGCAGTCCGAGCATGTCGCACAAGTGGAGGCTATTGATTCTTTGCTTTCTGCAGCAAACGAAACACCAAATCTTAGTACTTCGAAACCCAAGGGCAACCATTAGCGAACCGCGATTGGTTCACGAATCACGACACACGAAGTGTGGAGTGGAAAGAGGAAAAGGTCCCACCGGGCGTGCCAGAATCTGTTCCCCTCCGAACGACGGCGCGACTGGCGTCTAGTCTGGAATTCGGGGCAGATACTAATTGGTGCTATCCGTCCACCTCTCCGAAGATGCCAAGTTGATTTATGGCACCGTATATCGAAGGTTTGAGTGGATGCGTCCGATGTAGCAGACTTCGTCAGATTCCCCCTCGCTTGAAGGGTTTTTGATTGTGGGGACACTCTTTCCTGCAGGCGCAAGCCCCTGCAGTTAATTACGCTACCGTATTGCGGTAACAACTTTCTCCTTCTCCAGATGGTCACTTCGTGTCGTGTGTGTTTGTTTTGTGTTTTGTTGCCCGTGGATTGTATACGGAGACTGAGTTATGTCGTCGCCCATAGGGCGTGGACTAGTCCAAATCCGTATTATCTTAGATTTGGGTTTGGGGGTTTGGGTTTAAGGATACGTTAGCCTCATTTGAGACTAAGATCGACTTAAACGTTTGTTAAGGATACGTTAGTCTAGCTTTTAGACTAAGATCAACTTAACGGGATCGTTTAGATCCAACAAGAGAGCAATAAAAGGGGGGCTCTGTTGTTTAGTTTAGTGACGTTACAGTCGGTAGGTAGTTTAGGGACATTGCGGTCCATGGGTAGTTTAAGTACATTACGGTCCATGGGTAGTTTAAGGACATTGCGGTCTATGGGTAGTTTAAGGACATTGCGGTCCAATGTTAGTTTTAAGACATTGCGGTCAAGGTTAAGGACCCCATAGTCCGTGGATTTAGGGACTCCACAGTTCGATGTTAGTTTTAAGACATTACGGTCAAGGTTAAGGACCTCATAGTCCGTGGATTTAAGGACTCCACAGTCCGATGTTAGTTTTAAGACATCACGATCAAGGTTAAGGACCTCATAGTCCATGGGTTTAGGGACCCTACAGTCCGTGTCAATGTGTGGTCATCGGGACCCGTCACCTCTTTGAAGACGTTGAGGAATTACAACGCCAAGTATCAAAGGAGTGAAGAGATGTACCCTTGAACCGGGGTGGATTAAATAGTCTTTGGCCCAATTTGGGATCAAGACCAATTAATTATATTATGAGCCCATTAGCCCAGTTAAATCTGAATTGAGGACTTATGGCCATCTTGGGCTAAGTCCAATCATGTTTGGAATATTGGCTTCCTGTTAGTCCATTGAAGGAGAGGCTTTGCCTCTGGCCATTTAGCCAATTGGGCTAACGTTAATTCAGCAGTGTTGAACACTGGGATCAAGTTAGTGTTTTAACACTAAAAGACAGTTGGTGTTAAACACCAGCAATAGGGGGTTCAAATTAGTGTTAAACACTAGAGCAAATCAGTGTCAAACACTAGCAGCAGAGGCTTCAAATTAGTGTTAAACACTAAGAAATTCAGTGTTAAACACTGCAAATAAAGTTCTTTGATTAGCGTTGAACACTAAGGCCAAACAGTGTTTTAACACTGGATTCAGAGGTTCCAATTTTAGTGTTAAACACTGAGGCAAGAGGGGTCACGTGGTAGCACGTGAGGGCGCCCTCCCTTCATTTGTTCTGCTGAGAATATCGCATCTTTTGGAGCATCACGTGCCATCACGTGGCGGGCATTTAAATGCTTGTATGTTAAAGCCTCTGCCAAGGGTCACGTGGGTCACGTGAGGCACTGCCTCAAAGGGCCTTTTCTGTGGATCTTTTCGGGGGTCACGTGGTGGCACGTGACCCTGCCTCTTTGTATGTTTTTTAGAAGATCTGTTAATCCTTTTTTTTAAGAATTAAATTCTTCGTAGGGTTAAACCCTAACAATAAATTTAAGAGGAATTAAATTCCTATTCCCTTCTGAAGGTTTATATTCTGGGGTAGAGTTGAACTCTGAATTTTCTATAGGAATTAAATTCCTCATATATGTGAAGAACTGAATTCCATCATAGGGTTAAACCCTAATAAAAGCTTTAAAGGAATTAAATTCCCACTCTCTTTTAGAGAGGTATGAGATTCTGTCATAGGGTGAAACCCTAATTTCTTCTTTTTTTTTAAAGGAATTAAATTCCTGTTATTTTTCTAGGGTTGAACCCTGATTCTGTTCATTCTGAAGGAATTAAATTCCCATAACATAGGGTTAAACCCTAATTTTATTTTAAAGGAATTAAATTCCTATAGTTCTGTGAGAATTAAATTCTCAAGCTTTCATTCCCTCTTTCTGCTTTGGATCTGCATGGCAGGATCTCAACCCAATGAGAATTAAATTCTCGATTCAAGGGGAGATGTGCACTTTACAGATCCTCCACCAAAGAGAGAACTATGTTCTTCTGTTTTATATCAGAGTTAAACTCTGTTGAGAATTAAATTCTCTCTTTCTTTCAAAAAGCCTTCCCTTTCTTACCTAGGGTTTTCTTTTTGCAGAAGATTCAAATTCCTCCAAAGTATCAAGGCTCTCTTTTTTTTATGTCTCGATCCCTCTGCATATATCTCCCTCTGTGTGTCTCTTGGCTCCTATTTATAGGAGAAGCAGCAGAATCAATTAGTTTTGATGAATCTTTCCTTGAGAGATTTGATTTGTACTTACCATTCGTTTGGACCTTTGGATCATTAGGTGAATTTTATTCACCATTGGATTTTAAATCCAGAGATTTTCCTTTGTTATTTCGGTTAGATTTTAAGGGGAGATCTTTCCAAATTCAAGATTTTTCCATAGATAGGTGATATTTAAGAATCTTTAAATTTTTAATTCGATCGGTTCCAAATAATCATTTTCCTTTGGAAAGATTTGAGAGATCTTTTCTCAGAATTTAATTCTGTTAACAGATAGGCTTTGAAAGCCGGTCACGTGTGGCCACGTGACCCCTGGTCACGTGTGGGCATGTGACCCCCTTGGAACGAGCCCTCTTCTTTCTTTTTGCGCTTTGCCTTCTGGTCGCTGCTTAGCCGTCACGTGCCACCACGTGACCCCTGGTCACGTGTGAGCATGTGACCCTCGTCTGGAGCCTTTTTCTTGATTTAATCAGAGAACTATTGTGCCTTTGCCGCCGCTTTTAAATTTCACGTGCCGACACGTGGCCCTGGTCACGTGGGAGCACGTGACCCTTTCTGAAGCCCTTTTCTTTGATGTAGTCGGGAAACTGAATCTGCCTTGCCGATGCTTTTAGATGTCACGTGCCAACACGTGACTGCTGGTCACGTGTGAGCACGTGACCCTTTTCTGAAGCCTCTTCCGTAGGCTTTCCTGATTTTAAATCAGGAAACAGATACTCCGGAGTAGACTAGTGTATACTTTTCGAGACCCCGACGAGAGGCAGTGGCCGGTCTCATAAGCCATTAGTGTCAGTTAGTCACCTAAGATAGTATACAAGTGCTCACTAGAGGTGAGTACACTGGACGGACTCGCCGGGAACATGCTAGATGGTATTATACCTATTGTCAGATAGCAGTTTTCAGGTGACATGAGTACAGATTAGTCTGTCGACCTGAGATCGTCATTTGTCTCGTGTGAGTTCACACTGTGCTTTGATTACTACCCTACCACGGCTCAAAGAAGTCGTGTAAACAGATTTTAGTTGGGTATAGTCCCGAGCCACATGGAGGTAGTGAGCAGATCGTCGGGGATTGGTCTCTCCCGGCATTAGGGGTAGATGTCGTGCTGTGTATGGGTGGCCATCAATAGAAATCCTTGACCTAGGTGGACGGAAATTACTGATTTGGATTAGTAGTTTCTCAGTGGTTGATGGGCTTCACATCGACACAAAATATCGCGTTATTAGGGGTCTGACTTTATTTAACCTCCTAGACCCGGTATGCGATACTCTTAGACGAACAGACTGGACTGTACGGAGATTGTCACATACATGCTCAGTAGGGGTACAGATGAGTTTTCTCCTCGGCCTTTCTTTTGCTCAATACCTGGGTAGCGGTTACATACAGCTAGTGCCGCTGACGTGCTTGTGGTTAAACCCACTTCCAGCATATTGACGAGTCTTTAGAGTCCCATACGAAGGATTTTTTCGGTCAGACGATATGATGTAGATGACGTATGTTGGTACATACAGGTATCCGATTAAATATGTGTACAGGCTACACGGATTTTAATCGGACGGTTGATAATACCGGCGGCTTAGGATTAAATCGGATTATTAAATCAAGTTTTGATTTAATAATTTATATATGTAAATTTTTAATATATGTATTCTAGTATTTTTGTTCACTGTTCATTTTCTCTCTTGGCTATTTGTATTTTTATACGGATATGTGTATATGTATTTCGATACGTATACCGGGTTGTATTCCATATTTATACGGAATTTGTTCTAGAAGATGGACACCTCATTTATGAATATTCATTAATGAATATTCATGAAATGCGATGGAGGATGAGGTGGCATTGAGCATGGTAGAAGATATGTAGAGAGGAATGAGCTTCATTATTTTATTACAAATGGTTGTGAGTTTTTTATTTGTATGGTTGCAGAAAAATATGAGGCCATTCTTTCACTCTCTCATTTATGCTTTCTTGAGTTGCTCATGGCTATTTTTCCTCACCTCCTCCTTCTTCTACACTTGCTCCCTTGAGCTTAGATTTGAGATAAAAAGATAGTGGAAAATTCCTACATCCCCACTCTCCATTCCAAGCGAGCTTGGAGCGTTGGTTGCTTCACTAGGTGAAGATGAAGCTTGGATCAGTTCCCTCAGGTGGATCATCTTCGGCGAAAGAGGACTGGCTTGCAAACGCGATCCAGAGCTCTTGAGAGCATGCTAGAGTCCAACCCAATTAGAGCAAATGAAGACGCTATAAAGATTGTGATTTCTATCTTGTTATGGTTCTAGTTTAAGTGTTTGGTTCGATTCTTGGTTTTTAGTTTCTAGAACCACGAAAATTTTTGTTTTTGAATTCCGCATTGGCCGCGGGTTAGCAGCGAGGGAAGTAGGAATCAACAATGGTATCAGAGTCATCCAAACACCCTAAACTAGATCGTTACGACTTCATAACCCCGCCGGTTTTTGCCCCGCAAAACCAGTAGCTTTTTTATGCTATCTTTATATTTTTACTCCCTGTAAGCTCTCGGTTTGGATCGAGAAGCCACGGAAAGGTGCATGGGGACCCCGGGGATGTCCCGAGGGACCTAGGGAGGGCCCACATCCCCAAACCACCCAAAGATGACCTTGGAGAGTCGGGGACCCGAGAACTGCCTCACAAGGCAATTTCGGGTCTGCCTACCCCCTGGCCACCTTAGGGTGGTCTAGAGGGTAGGTACCCCACTAGGTGCCTCTGGATCAATGTTAGTTTTGTACTGGGGCCCTCCGCGAAGTTTTGGATCAATCCGAGCTCATTTCGGACTCCCGGAGCGGGTTTTAGCATGGAATTTTTGTCGGTTTTCTAGCACACTTGATTTTTGGTATTTTGGAAAATTGAAGTGTTGGCTATATGTGTGCGGTATTCGATTGTCGTAGGCTTAGTGATGGTTGCGTGTATCATAATGTTTGGTAAAACGTCGTCTAATTGTTATACGTATCAATTAGACGGTGTTCCCTTCCGAATGGCGGCCGCGACACGAGGACGTCTTGCCTGAGGTTCGGGGCAGATACTATATGGTTTTATCCGTTTACCTCTCCGAAGATGCCAAGTTGATTTTTGGCACCGTGTATCGGAGGTTTAGACGGGTGTGGCCGATGTAGCAGACTTCGTCAGATTCCCCCTCGCTGGAGGGGTTTTTGATTGTGGGGACGCTCTTCTCTGCAGGCGCAAGCCCCTGCAGTTAATTACGCTACCGCATCGCGGTAACAACTTTCTCCTTCTCCAGAATTTCACTTCGTGTCGTGGGTGTTTGTTTTGTTTGTGGTTACCCATGGATTGTATACGGAGACTATTTATTTCGTCGCCCGTAGGACGTGGATTAGTCCAAATCCGTATTTACTTAGATTTGGGTTTGGTGTTTTTAGTTTAAGGATACGTTAGCCGTATTGAGACTAAGATCAACTTAAACGTCCGTTAATGATACGTTAGTCTAATTTGAGACTAAGATCAACTTAACGTGGTGATCCATTTAATATATGGCCGTCGGGACTCATCACCTCTCTGACGTCGTTGAAGGATTACAACGACAGGCGTCAGAGGAGTTCGGAGATGTACCCTTGAACCAAAGTTGATTATGGAATATGTAGTCTGTTGAAATGCTTAAGGATACGTTAGCCGTGTTTGGGGCTAAGATCTACTTAAACGGGATCGTTTAGATCCGACAGAAGAGCGTTTAGAGGCTCTATTGTTCCAGTTTAGGGACGTAGTGGTTCATAGGTAGTTTAAGGACGTTGCGGTCCATTGCCAGTTTAGGGACATGGGGGTCCATATTCCAGTTTAGGGACATGGTGGTCCATAATTAGTTTAAGGATGTTTCGGTCCATCAATCCCATTTTGGGACGAACATTAGTTTAAGGACGTTTCGGTCCAACATTAGTTTAAGGACGTTTCGGTCCACTATTAGTTTAAGGACGTTTCGGTCCATCAATCCCATTTTGGGACGAATATTAGTTTAAGGACGTTTCGGTCCAACATTAGCTTAAGGATGTTTCGGTCCTCGAGTTTAAGGACCCCGCAGTCCGTATCGATGTGTGGTTGTCGGGACTCGTCACCTCTCTGACGTCGTTGAAGGATTACAACGATAGGTGTCAGAGGAGTTCGGAGATGTACCCTCGAACCGGAGTTGATTTGATTTAGGAGAGCAATTTTGCTCAGTAAATTTAATTTGAGGACTTACGGCCATGATTGGGCTAAGTCCAGTTGAAAAATGTTCAACGCTTTTATTTGTTTTTGGCCTACTAGGCCTGTACTAGGGCTTGGCCCATGTTTAAATAATGCATTGCATTACTTTTTATTTTTGTTTGGGCTCTGCCCATAAAGGACGCAGAGCATCAATTTGTTTTGGGCTCTGCCCATTTATAAATGATGCAGAGCATCAATTTACTTAGGCTCTGCCCTTTTATTGCTTTGCAATTTATTTAGGCCTACTAGGTCTTTTTGATTTGGGCCTGGCCCTTTAGCAAAAGAAATGCATTGCATTTGTCAGGCGCTTTGCGCCAATCAAAGAGCACAAGCGCTTGTGGTGAGGACACGTGTCATGCAAGCGCAGTGCGCTGCGCCAGTGCGCTGCTCTGCTGACACGTGGCGCGCTCTGGTGAGTTGCGTAAGTTTCAGAGAGCAAGGCTCTATTTCAAAGCGCATAGCGCAAATGGTTGAGATACTGACACGTGGCGCTTTCTGGTGGATTGCGCCAACCCAAGAGCGCAACAGTGCAGTTTTGCAAGTGCAAGGCACTATTTTAATAATTTGAGAATCTTTCAGATTCCAGAACCAATGGTTCATAAGAAAGTGCAAAGCACTGTTTGTTTTCTTGATCTAATTTAGATCAAAGAAAACAAGTTTCTCTTGTTTTCAGAGAACCAATGGTTCATAAGTGCAAATCACTATTTTTATTCGTTTTTATTGAAGATCATTGATCTTGTTCTTAGATCAATGATTTACTAGAAGAAATTCTTCTATCTTAAAGGTTTTACCTTTTTTCTTCCTGAAATTTCTTCAGAATTCTCTCTGTTTGAAATTCTTGATTTTTCACAATTGTTGATGGTTTTGATTTGGGGTCTAGGGGCCTTTATATAGTGCCCATAAATTTGTTAAAGAGATCTTTCTCTGAGTGATTTGGGGAATTTTCCCCACCGTTGGATCTTTGATCCAAGGGTTTCTGTTTTACAGAAGAAAATCTTCTTGTTTTAACAAGAACAGAAAGATTTCTTTAAAAATCTTAATTCTGTTTGGCGCAAATGCCCCAGCGCGTGACACATGTCACGCAGCGCAACTGCGCTGACACGTGTCGCGCAGCGCAACTGCGCTGACACGTGTCGCGCAGCGCAAAGCGCAGCGCAACTGCGCTGACACGTGTCGCGCAGTGCAGTGCTTGCGCAACTGAAGCGTTGCTTCCTTTAATTTTTCTTTAAATAGAGCTTTGCTCTAATTGGGCGCGCTGCCTCGGGCGCTGCGCTGATGTATCAGCTTTTGGCACGTGGCGCGTTGCGCGCAGCGCAAAGAATATGAAGCGTTGCTTCGAATTTTGAATTTTGAAATTCAAACAGAGGTTTGCTCTGATTAGGGGAAACAAATGCCCCCCACCGTTGCGCTCACGTGGCGCGCACGTGAGTGCAGCGGTGGCAAGATCCTGATCGTTGGATCAACAGGTGAGCTGAAGGGGCGCAAGCGCCTTATAAATAAGACCTCTGGCCCTTTAGAAAACTTCACCATTTTCTAGATTTTGATTCCCAGAGCTTTGCTCTTGCTTAGAACTTCAGAGCTTTGCTCTCGTTTCCAGAACTTTAGAGCTTTGCTCTCATTTTCCAAGTTAAAAAAAACTTTAGGTAAAATTAATCTTAGGTTAGATTAATTTTAATTAACCAATAGAGCTTTGCTCTCATAGATCTTCTGATCTAAAGAAATCCCCTTTGGGGTTTTACTAACAGAGCTTTGCTCTCATGAATCCATAGATCTATAGAGATCTTGTTCATGGGTTTTAACCCATGAGCAGAGCTTTGCTCATGGATCCAAAAATAAATCTTTTTGATCTAAAAGTGAAGAACTCTTAAGAGTCTTCAAAATTTTTGATTTCTTTAGGAGTTTTAAATAAATTTTCTCATCATCATCACAGAGCTAGGCTCTTTTAAGGAATCTTATTCCCCTGAGACCAGAGTTTGACAAGTGTCACTCTGTGACAGAGCTTTGCTCTGAAAGAGGAGATTTCCTCCTTGTCTCTAGGGATTTTTTTATTATTGGGAATATTTTCTTAGGGACCAATTGACAATCTCATCCAATGATGGGGTTGTCTTGTTAACTGACGTATTGTCATCCAGATTTTGTGGGTCCCCCTTCGGTCTCCTACTCACTGCACTGCTGTGCAGTGTAATTAATTAATTTTAATTTAATTGATTTTTAATTTAATTAATTAATTAGTGAAAAATTTTCTTAAACGCCAAGCGTTGGAATTACAACACTAACGGCTAATTTCCGTTCATTTGCAGCGATCATGTCTCTCGACACCTCATTCCCGTTTGCTCGTTCAGAGGAGGGATTTCCCGAAGCGCCCTTGGACCGTGAAGTCTTGGCTATGATTAGGGACCACGACCCGGAATATAAGAGTCTCCACCTTTGGGGGTCGTGGTACAATCAGATTATTATGGGTCGACAGAGCTTCGCATGCGCAGTACCGTCAGAACCCATCACGGCGATTTATTACACCAGCCCACCCCCGGTGCAGTATGCCGTGGAGATGGTTGATTGGACATCGAAGGGTTTTCTTCATCCGGCCATAGATGCAATCCCGGTCCAGCGTCCCATGGTTTTGGATATCCTGGGACGCCGTATCTGTCAAGGCGAGGCACGACCTTGGGGGCAATCATATAACATAGGTATGATCCCCCGCCACCCGATCGGCTATCTGCCATGGGCTCGGTATATCCTGTCGACGAAGAAGTAGCAGTTGATAAGGTTAGGGTTGTACACCGCGGTCTACGTCTCCCTCTTCCAGTATCTCACGCTTCCCACCTGGTGGTTTAAAGCCTTCTTGGAGTAGTGGAACATCCCCACTCACACTTTCCCCGCAATGGATCGGGAAGTGTCGATTTCTCTGGAGGAGTTCATAGAAGTCTCCGGTTTACCGATTATAGAGGAGCATTATGAGGAATTGCTTCCGACAGACGAGTATGTCTTCGGTGCCAAGCCGGTGATAAGGGGCCTCACGCCGGAGAATGCTGTTCAATACCAATTCCCAAGTCTGATCATGGTTTTGAACATCTACGAGTCCCTTTTCATTGAGTGTGGGAGCCGCGGAGTTAGTTTTGAGGACTTCATCGCCCGGTTCCTTCACCCAAGCGCCCTTTCGGCAGAAGATGTCAAGTTCGCCACTCTCGAGGACCCTTTCGGTCTAGGTTTGGATAACCTACCGGCGAAGGAAATAGACCAAAAGGGTTTTTTCCTTCCTAACTCCCCGACTGTGTCTTTTGCGGAAATTGCGGCCCCTGGGATGGACGAGGAAGCCTTTTTCTTAGGATTTCTTGGGCTATGGCTGAGTTGGTTTGCGCTCCCAATGCATTCTCGCCATATGCGACCCTCCGTCTTTTACCCGGCTCACCGGATGACCATCGGGGTAAAGGTAGCTGTTGGGATAGCCGGCTTGGCACATTTGTACCATGGCCTCAGTCGAGCGGCGGATGCTAATGAGCCTGGGGTACTGCATGTGATCTTCCCGATGCACTATTTCATGTCATGGCTCGAGCTACATACATCGGGCATTTTCGGCATGCATAAAAGGCCGTCATTATACGACAGGTGCAGCTCCCTCGCATTATACAGTTGATTGGCGCATCAATTGTAAGTCCATCGCCACGGAATGCCAGGGGTTTACTCCTTCGCCCCCACACCGTTGGAGCCGGTGTGTCTTTTGTCGACAAGGTGTTGACTATTGGAAAGGCGTCTACCACTGCAGTGCGGCCACTGCAAGACACTTTCAAAGATGGAGCCTCAGTTTTAATAGCCCGAGAGACCCTCCACTTATATTCTATCAGACCGGGCTTCTTGGTGTTCCGACAGAGCGGTGCGGCGATTTTCATGAGATATAACCCGCATCGTTTCGCCCAACAGCTGAGCTACAATCAAGGGGTACCATTGGAGGCCTTCCTTTCGGAACTTGCTGCGACCGAAGAAGGGATGGCGAGCGCGCTGCATCATTTTATGCATCTAAACACGGGCTCCCACTTCTTTATCAGTGAGCCGGCTTGCGCCCCACGACTCCTCAGGGTATATACAGAATGGTACAGTCATTCGACGGGAGCCGTCATAAAGGAGGAAAGGCGATTGCTGGTTGACCGTAAGGGTGCGCCTCCGGGTAGCGACCGCAACGCTCCTTTGGTGCCAAGGACCCCGGTAGTTCCCCCTCTAAAAGATGCTAGAGCCGGACCATTGCGTGCGCAGAGTCCTCCACGCGGATTGCCGCTCCCTGATATTGCGGATGCACCACCAGCGCCCTGTGCTCCAGTGGAGACAGTGGTTGTAGCCTCGCTGGAGTCTGGCGTGGGTGCGGACATCGGGACTCGCCGCCCCAAGGTGGCTGCCAAGCATAAGTCGATCCCGGGGGTATCTAGGGTTGGTGGGCAGAAGAAGAAAAAGAAGTCGCTCTTCGCCGCTGACGTCGTGTTTGGTCAGGAACCCCACGCTCCCTATGCCGAGGGCCTGAGTGAATATGGGACTAATGAGGGATTAGTCATGCCGCCGGATGACACGGACTTGGAGGCCGCCTTCGAAGCTTCGGAGCGGTTGGCAAGGCGTGACGCATGATTGGCTAAGCTTGCGGAATCAGGTAATCACTAGTCACATTTTCTATCGCATCATATCTTTATTATTGCCTTTGACTAATATTTCTCCTCGTTTTCTTCCAACAGGCATCACCACTGAAGAAGCCATTGCCGCTTCCCTCAAGACCTTCCAAGAGGAGGAACGCCTTAGAGCGTCTCTAGGCCTTAGTAAGTTTCAATTCATCAAGTTTTCATTTTCCTTGTGTTATGGTCGATCTAACCTCTTCCTTTTTATCGCAGGAAACTCAATGCCGTTCCTGCCAAGCGACGCAGATGTTCTGCCAGCTGCCGATGTTCCTGCTTTCTTAGGGCTACCGCGGGAGGTCCATCTCGAAGAGCCGATGAGAGATGCCTTAAAGGCTCTGGAGGCATCTCTGAACGAGGACGAAGACGCCTTAATGAAGGAAGCGTCGAAGAGGTCCATCGCGACAGCCCGGGAGGAAAAGAAGCGGTCGATGCGCGAAGCAAAGGCACGCAGAGCTGCCTTGGCCATTAGAGCGGGCCCAAGCACCGTCCTTCGTGCCGATACCCCGTCAGAAGAGCCCCCGTTCGCCCTATCTACAACTCATAGACAGGCGATTCGCGCCAATAGGGAGGCTAACGAGAAGTCCACCTCAGGTAATCCTTCTTTCAGAATTTTTATTGTAAGAATTATAAAGCTGTCTGTTCTCATATGTTCTTCGTTGCAGGGCCAAGCCCAACCGAGGGGGAGGCGGAGACTGTCGAACCTGAGGGGCTAAGGGAAGAGGTATTGGTCGAGCCTGAGCCGATGGCGGATGACACAGCTGGGATTGCTGAGCCCGAGATAGTGGCTGATGAAATGGTTACATCCATTACGCCTGAGCAAACGGTTGCGCCTGAGCAAACGGTTGTTGCTGAGCCCGAGGTGGTAGCGGGCGGAGTGCCTAAGACCGATGACCTCGTGATGACGGTGGACGAGACAACCGTTATTGCTGAGCCCGAGGGAGTAGCGGGTGAAGTAGACATGATTCCTGAGGACGAGCCAACCGCTCTTTCTCAGGAGTCTGGCAATGCCCCAGTCATAGCTCTCCCTGCCTATGGTCCCCCGTCGTCTTCCGGCCTCACGAGCACGATAACGGCCCCCGTGGAGTCTGGGGATGAGGCCACGGGTAGTGGTCTTATGTTGATGGAGGAGGGAGACGCCTCCGTCTCGGCTGGAGGCTCATCAGGTAAATTTCGGATTACCGTCCCCCCTTTTTTTATCTTGTAATTGTTTCTGACAGGTTTACCTTTATTTTTTAACGCAGGTGCGGCCAGCGCCGATGCTCCACTGCTCGAGGGAGCGCCGTCGACTACTGCCTTGGCGGTGGTCACTTCTCAGCCCTCTCTTATACCATCGAAGATGTTGGAAGGTGTGGGTTTGCAACTTACTAATCTTATCTTTCAGACGTATAATTTGTGTACTAAAGTCATACTGTTGTGTCTTTTCAGGAGTGCTCTTTGATCATCTATATCAAGTGTTGCTCCCACACTTCTCCTTCCCATCTGAACTCGCTTCTCCCTCTGGTGGCGCTGGTGAGTATAGTTCCCGACTGATATCTTTCTTTTTCGGTGATGGAATTATTTCTAACTTTTTCCTGTCCTGGCTGCAGTGCTATAAATCGAAAGGGGAGAAAGATCGGTCGCGCCACCGGCCCTTCCGGCCTTGCCACCTGCTTCAACTAGTATAGTAGACTATCTCATCAATGACTTTTTCCATATCACTTGAATCGTCATCTAATCGCATTTTGTCTTTTCAGCTGTCGTTCCGGTCTCGACGCCTTTTGAGTCTCATATTACAATGCCGGCAGGCCCTTCCCAGAGACGTCCGTCCTCGAAAGGTGCCGCGAATAGTCTGCGTATGTTGAGCGACTACATCGAGGAACTCGACGTCGAGACTCCTATGTCTTCTATAGATTTCGCTACGACGGTTAACCCGATGCTGGTGATATTTTCTAATTTCCATGACGAAGGCATCGTCGCATCTTGGGTTAATCACTGCCGGGAGATTGAGGCTCGCCTTCATCAGCTGGAGTCGACGCGTCCTGCCCCCGAGGTTTTGGCCGTGAGTACTCAACGGGCAGCGTAGCTCGAGCAAAGCACTTCTCATTTCCACCATTTGGAACAAGAAACAGCTTTGAGGCTGAAGGAGTGGCAGGAGTCTTCAAGCGAAACTGCTCGCCTACGTGCTGAAGTCGAGGCGAACGCTGCTGAGGTAAAGGCTGTCTTCGAGGGCCTTCTGGAGCGTATCTCACATGGGCTGAATCTGAAGCAGAAGCTTGACGCTGCCGAGCGTAATGCCCAAGGTCGTGAAGCCACTCAGCACGCCGTCGGAGAGCAGCTTACATCTTTCTTGCAGCAAAGGGCTCAGGTGGAAGCAGAAATGGCGGTGGTGGCAGATCAAGAAAAGGCGTGGAAGGAAGTGCACGAACAATTGCTAAAGCTATGCAAGACGCTTCCTTCCCAATAGCTGCCTTTGTACCAATAAACTTGTAAAAATTTTCTTTTTCGAACAACATGTATCCATTCTTTATTTCTTTTATACTGTTCATCTTGTATTTGATTGAAGTCAATAAATAAAGATACACATTTTCCTTTGCAATGTCTTGTATGCTCTTTTGCTTTCTGCCTTCTCTTATTATCAGCATGCTGTCTTGATAAACATAATTGGCAGATAATAGAGTAAGCATCTTGATTTCTTCACGAGATAGCGATGGCTTAGGCTGCAGGTTCAGATCTGCCGCCTAAGACTTTTCAACTCTATGAGCCGTGAGGGTCTCATAGAGACTTTTCTCCCTACGGATCGAGAGGATCTCATAGGTGGATTTTCTCCTTGGGAATCGTGAGGATTCCCAAGTGCGTTTCCTCTTATAAGTCGTAAGGATTCTATAAGAGAATTTTTCCCTCTTACGAGTCGAGAGGACCCGTAAGCGGCTGTTTCCCTCTTACGAGTCGAGTGAGACCCGTGAATAGTATGCAAGAGACCGTTTTAGACCGACTTGCAGGGTCCCATTGTTCAGGAAGCAAGTTTTTTAATCCCTGCTGCCTGAGGCTTCATCTTACAAGTTGAGACGAATCGGGAATTTCCCGCGGAGACACTGGTTTCTTTGCGAGCCGATGCGAATCAGGAGGCTCTCGTCAAGGACGCTGGTTTCCTTGAGTTGAGGTATTTGCCAGGGATTATTTGTTTCCCTGGTGTTGAAACGAATTGAGAATTTCCCGCGGAGACACTGGTTTCTTTGCGAGTCGACGCGAATCAGGAGGCTCTCGTCAAGGACGCTGGTTTCCCTGAGTTGAGGCATTTGCCAGGGATTATTTGTTTCCCTGGTGTTGAAACGAATCGAGAATTTCCCACGGAGACATTGGTTTCTCTGCGAGTCGATGCGAATCAGGAGGCTCTCATAAAGGACGCTGGTTTCCCTGAGTTGAGGTATTTGCCAAGGATTATTTGTATCCCTGGTGTTGAAACGAATCGAGAATTTCCCGCGGAGACACCGGTTTCTCTGTGAGTCGACGCGAATCAGGAGGCTCTCGTCAAGGATGCTGGTTTCCCTGAGTTGAGGTATTTGCCAAGGATTATTTGTTTCCCTGGTGTTGAAACGAATCGAGAATTTCCCGCGGAGACACTTGTTTCTCTGCGAGTCGACGCGAATCAGGAGGCTCTCGTCAAGGACGCTGGTTTCCCTGAGTTGAGGTATTTGCCAAGGATTATTTGTTTCCCTGGTGTTGAAACGAATCGAGAATTTCCCGCGGAGACACTGGTTTCTCTGTGAGTCGACGCGAATCAGGAGGCTCCCATCAAGGATGCTGGTTTCCCTGAGTTGAGGTATTTGCCAAGGATTATTAGTTTCCCTGGTGTTGAAACGAATCGAGAATTTCCCACGGAGACACTTGTTTCTCTGCGAGTCGACGCGAATCAGGTGGCTCTCGTCAAGGACGCTGGTTTCCCTGAGTTGAGGTATTTGCCAAGGATTATTTGTTTCCTTGGTGTTGAAATGAATCGAGAATTTCCTGCGGAGACACTGGTTTCTCTGCGAGTCGACGCGAATCAGGAGGCTCCCATCAAGGATGCTGGATTCCCTGAGTTGAGGTATTTGCCGATGATTATTTGTTTCCCTGGTGTTGAAACGAATCGAGAATTTCCCACGGAGACATTGGTTTCTCTGCGAGTCGATGCGAATCAGGAGGCTCTCATCAAGGACGCTGGTTTCCCTGAGTTGAGGTATTTGCCAAGGATTATTTGTTTCCCTGGTGTTGAAACGAATCGAGAATTTCCCGCGGAGACACTGGTTTCTCTGCGAGTCGACGCGAATCAGGAGGCTCTCATCAAGGATGCTGGTTTCCCTGAGTTGAGGTATTTGCCAAGGATTATTTGTTTCCCTGGTGTTGAAACGAATCGAGAATTTCCCACGGA
Organism: Agapanthus africanus; assembly: GCA_030015575.1. Classification (NCBI taxonomy): domain Eukaryota; kingdom Viridiplantae; phylum Streptophyta; class Magnoliopsida; order Asparagales; family Amaryllidaceae; genus Agapanthus; species Agapanthus africanus. The sequence continues at coordinate 12,953,035 of JASDDO010000001.1, forward strand.
GACATTGGTTTCTCTGCGAGTCGATGCGAATCAGGAGGCTCTCATCAAGGACGCTGGTTTCCCTGAGTTGAGGTATTTGCCAAGGATTATTTGTTTCCCTGGTGTTGAAACGAATCGAGAATTTCCCACGGAGACACTTGTTTCTCTGCGAGTAGACGCGAATCAGGAGGCTCTCGTCAAGGACGCTGGTTTCCCTGAGTTGAGGTATTTGCCAAGGATTATTTGTTTCCCTGGTGTTGAAACGAATCGAGAATTTCCCGCGGAGACACTGGTTTCTCTGCGAGCCGACGCGAATCAGAAGGCTCCCATCAAGGATGCTAGTTTCCCTGAATTGAGGTATTTGCCAAGGATTATTTGTTTCCCTGGTGTTGAAACGAATCGAGAATTTCCCACGGAGACACTGGTTTCTCTGCGAGTCGACGCGAATCAGGATTTTCTTCGTCAAGGACACTTGTTTCCTCGAGTCGAAGGATTTGCCGAAGACACTGGTTTCTTCGGGATTGGGATGAACCGTCGAGATTTGGCTTCGTTTTCTGGCGGAGCCTGTTGGGAAAGTATGGTTCCCTCTTCGTTTGCGCCCTTGGATTGTATACAGGAATCGATGTGATCTCAACTGTAGGGCCAAAGTTTTATCATCATTTTTTTGTTTTATTTCCACGATGCTTTATCATTTCAGCTCTTATATCGCGAAGGTCGCGATTGCCCAATCATTTCGGCTATTTTTTGCGGTGCCCAATCATTTCGGCTGTTTATTTTATTTTTACACGCTGCTTTTAATTGCGAGTTGCCCAATCTTTTCGGCTATTTCGTGCGCATACGTTTTTACTTGCTGCTTTTTATTGCAAGTTGCCCCATCATTTCGGCTATTTTGCATGCATACATTTTTACTTGCTGCTTTTTATTGCAAGTTGCCCCATCATTTCGGCTATTCCATATGCATGTGCGGCCTACTGGCTTTTCGCCGTAAACCTGAAATTAGACACCGATTTCGGCATCAACACCGCTACAACTGGGATATTGCCAGGAGCGAATAATCATCTGCCTCTGTCGATGTCAAACAAAGGTGGCTTAGCGACCAGGGTTAGGGTCCTGTCGACTAAGGCTTTTGATTTCATGAACCTTAAGAGTCCTATAAAGGTATTTCTCCCTACAAGTCGCGAGGATCTTGTATGTGTATTTTCTCCTTAGGAATCGTGAGGATTCCTAAGTGTTTGTTCCTCTGTAAGTCGTAAGGATCCTACAAGAGGGTTCTCTCCTTGTAAGTCGAGAGGACTTATAAGGGTTATTCATCATGCGTGCATATCCCCAGTCACGGATGAGACTTGGTCAGGGAAATGTTTATTCGTGCCCGTGGATTGTATACAAGGGCCAGTATTGACTGCTTGTAGGGCAATATCTAAAGTGGGGGGGGGGTTGCTTAAGCACAGGTTTAGGTCTCTGTAACTTAAGACTTTCAAATCTTATGAGCCATGAGGGTCCCATAAAAGAGTTCTCCTTACGAGCCGTGAGGATCTCGCAAGTGTATTTTCTTCTTAGGAATCATGGGGATCCCTAAGTGTGTTGTTCCCTTGTGAGTCGTAAGGATCTCACGCGGGTGGTTTCTTCTTACAAGGTCAAGAGGACCCTATAAGTGTCTTTTAACGAGGTTGCGCCCTTTCGGGTTTTCACAAACACTCGTCGGTAGTCATGCTGTTTTTACTCACGGAGCCTTTTCGGGTTTTCATCTGTGCCTTTTTTTGCTTATGGACATACCGTTTTTTATATTATTATTTTTTTATTTTCATAATTTTTTTTACGAGGTCGCGCCCTTTCGGGTTTTCACGAACACTCGCCGGCAGCCCTGCTGTTTTTACTCACGGAGCCCTTTCGGGTTTTCATCCGTGCACATTTTGCTTATGGACATACCGTTTTTTTTTAATATATATTTATAATTTTTCTCTCTCTCTCTCTTTTTATTCATCTCGTCAGCCTAAGGATGCTGCGGTAGTAGTTTTAAAGACGTTTCGGTCCGCTATTAGTTTAAGGACGTTTCGGTCCGTCATTGAGAAGGCTGGCTACTGCTTATAAAGCTTGAGCTTAGGAAGATAGCGAGCGGACATAGTCGTCGTCATCTATCATTGACCTAGGCTGTGGCTCATTAATCGTAGTATTTCTTTAGGAAGCGACCGTTTATTGGCCTGAAAGGCCTTTCACCGTGCATGTCCATGAGTAGATAGGCCCCACCCTGGTAGACCTTATCTATGATGTATAGGCCTTCATAGTTCGGCTCGAATTTTCCCGGCTTGGCGCGATTGGGGATCATAGGCCTTTTGACCACTAGCACGAGTTCGCCTTGGTGGAATGTCCTCGGTCGGGTTAATCTTTCATATGAGCACGTCATCTTTGTTTTATAAGCTTCCAGATTTTGTTGCGCTATGAGCCGTGTTTCTTTAAGGGCATCAAGCTCCTCAAGCCGAAGGTGAGCGTTTTTTTCGTCTGTTAACTCGTAGTGGACTGCCACTCGTAGCGAGGGTAGCTCTATCTCGAGAGGAAGTACTGCTTCTATACCGAACACCAACGCGTACGGCGTTGTGTTCGTGGCTGTTTTGAACGTAGTTCGATACGCCCAAAGAGTCTCTTGCAGTCTCTCGTGCCAGTCTTTCTTATTTCGGGACACCGTCTTCTTCATGATCTTCGTCAGGGTCTTGTTGAAGGCCTCGGCTAGACCATTAGCTCGTGGATTATAAACCGAAGAATATCTCCAGTCTATATTGTGTTGCTGTGCAAAGCGGCTGATCTTGTGGCTTCTGTAAGCTGGCCCGTTATCGGAGATGATCCGTCGCGGAGTTCCAAACCGATATATGACGTGCGTCTTGAAGAAATGGAGGATATTCTCCGTCTTCACTTCCCTCAACGGTACTGCTTCTGCCCATTTGGAGAAGTAGTCAGTCGTCGCCAGGATGAAACGATGTCCCTTGGACGATGCTGGTTCGATAGGGCCGACTATGTCAGTTCCCCACATTTCGAATGGCCAGCTAGCCACCGTTGGATGTAGTGGATTTGGATGCTGGTGAATAAAGTCCCCATGGATTTGGTACGAGTGGCATTGCTTTGCATATTCGAGGCAGTCCTGGATCATCGTGGGCCAGTAGTAGCCCATCCGTTTGATCTTCAACTTCCTCTTCGGGCCCGCTTGGTGAGAACCACAGATTCCGTCATGAACTTCCTGAACGACTCTTTTTGCTTCTTCAGGTCCCAGACATCTCAACCACAGAGAATCAAACGACCTCTTGTAGAGAGTATCATTGACGAAGGCGAAAGACAGAGCTCGTTTCATAAGCTGATGTCTTGAGGACGCATCTTCGGGCGTTCGACGATATTTGAAGTAGTCTATAAAGACTTCCCTCCAATCCTCGGTATTTTCCCGATCTTTTATTTGCAGGGTTGTCTGTTCACTCGCTCCTTTTTCTTCGGATGATTCCGGAGATATTTCCGCTGGGGCAAGTACCCGACGGCTTTGTACCACGATTCTTACGTCATCGAGGTTCTCGTCAGCCAGTTCCTTAGCGAGCTTGGCCAATGCGTCCGCTTTGCTGTTTTCTGCTCGCGGTATGTTTTCCAAAGTGTAGGAAGGAATTTGGGTCAACAGTTGTTGCACCTTTTCACCGTACTTCACCAACTCCGGTTTGCATGTTTAGTAGTCGCCATTTACTTGACTAACGACCAGCTGTGAATCTCCGTATATGAGGAGGTTTTCAATTCCCATGTCAATAGCGATCTCAAGGCCTGCTATCAAAGCTTTGTATTCGGCCTTGTTGTTTGTCTTCGGCTCTGTTAGGGAGAAAGCAAAGCGCATTATCCCTCCTTGTGGAGTTACAAAGATGAGTCCTACCCCCGATTTGATTATAGGGGTACTTTGTTTGGGCTTATTCATGGAAGATTCTCCATCAAAATAGAGTTCCTATCGGGTATCGTTCCCATCGATAGCGTCAAACGCATGTTCGTCTGGCAACTCGCAATTCAGAGGAGAATCGGCCGGTATCGGATGCTCAGCGAGAAAATCGGCGATAGCCTGGCCCTTCACTGCTTTGAGAGGCTGATAGGTTATCGCGAACTCCATCAAGAGTAGGGCCCATTTAGCAAGCCGTCCCGTCAATATGGCCTTCGACATTAAATATTTAAGGGGGTCCACCTTCGAAATGAGACGGACTTCATGCGCCAACGCATAGTGCCTGAGCTTTGTTATCGCGAAGATCAACGCCAGGCAGTGTTTTTCAATGGGGGAGTAGTTGCTTTCTGCCCCCATTAGAACTCGACTTAAGTAATAGAGAGCTCTCTCCTTCCTTTGATCGTTCTCTTGTGCCCATAATGCGCCTAAGGAACCGTCGAGGGCGGTTGTATAAAGGATGAGAGGTTTTCCCTTGACCGGAGCAGCCAATACCGGCGGGTTCTGCATGTACTGTTTAATTTCGTCCAGTGCGCCCTGGCATTTTTGATCCCAGACGAACGGGGTTCCCTTCTTCATTAGGTGACTGTATGGGCGGCAGTTGTCAGAGAGGTTGGCTATAAATCGCCGAATATATGCGAGCTTTCCTTGGAGAGACCGCAACTGTTTGAGAGTTCTCGGCGGAGGCATTTCCATGATCGCCTTGATCTTTGACGGATCTATCTCGATGCCTCGGTGTCGGACGATGAATCCCAGGAATTTGCCCAAAGAAACTCCGAATGCACACTTGAGAGGGTTCATTTTCAACTTGTATTGTCGAAGGCGTCGAAATACAGTCTTTAGATGCTTGAGATGTTCCTCGAATGATTTGCTCTTAACCACGAGGTCGTCAATATAGCACTCGACGATTTCATGTATAAGGTCATCGAAGATCTTCGTCATGGCTCTCTGATAAGTAGCACCGGCGTTCTTTAAACCGAAGGGCATCACCTTGTAGCAGAATATACCCAAAGGAGTCCTGAAAGCGGTGTGCTTCTGGTCTTCGGGATGGATCTTTATCTGGTTATACCCCGATGAGCCGTCCATGAAGGAGAAAACCTCATGAGTGGACGTATTGTCTATCATCAGTTCGGTGACTGGCACTGGGAAATCGTCCTTCGGGCATGCTTTATTGAGATCCCGGAAGTCTACGCATATGCGCACCGTCCCATTTTTCTTCATCACCGGGATGATGTTGGCGATCCACTCGGGATACTGAACCTCCTGGATGAAGCCAGAGTCGATCAGCTTCTTGACCTCAGCATTGATACTCATCTTAAGCTCAAGCCGCATTCTTCTCGGTGCCTGTTTGACTGGCTTGACGTCCGGGGATATTGCCAATTTGTGCACAGCAATTTCTGGATCTAATCCCGGCATTTCGGAATAGTTCCATGCGAAGCAATCTTTATGCTGCATAAGCAGGTCTTTCAACGAAGCCACCTTCTCTTCAGATAGCAGCTCACTAATGAATGGCGGTCGCGGGTCGTTCGTCGTTCCCAGCTCAATTTTCTTGAGGTTATCTGCAGTGGTATGGATTCCATCTTCCAGCTCTTTTGGTGCTGGTGGGAATTCTGAGATTACCTCGTCGTTGCTATTTTCAAAGCACCAGGGAAGGTCATCCATGCCCTCGGGCTCTTCTTTTGATATTGTTATCATGTGACAAGTACGAATTCGCTTTCAATCCCAATGTGGGACTGGTTTTTCTTCCATGGCCTTGGGCTCGTGCTTCTGTGGCGGCGTTACCCTCCACTATCAGACAAAGCGAACTTGCCAAGCTGATACTGATCTTCAACCCAATTCTTGAAGGTGAAGCAGTCCTCGAGAGGGTGGCCTATCACTCGGTGATAAGGGCAATAGTCCGGGTGAGAGACTTCGCCTGCTTGTTCGAGGTGCTTAGACTCCGGCAGTGTAAGCATCTGATGTTTTAAAGCGAGGTCGAGTATTTTCTTCGTCTTGTCTTGAGGAAAAGAGTACGCTCGACCCATTTTTCTTATGAGGGATAGATCGGAACCGCTCGATTTTCGTTCGCGTGGCCTCTTAGCCCCGCTTCGTCGCTGTTGAGCGTCTTTTCGCGCTTCGACTTGTTTCTGCCTCTGCGTCGAGTCTTCTTTATAATAGGTTGACAAGGAGCGGCATTTTCATCTTTCACGGCCTGTTGGAGGAGGCGTTGCGTTTTGGCTTTCTCGTAGATGGCCATTTCGCGGTTATGGTCGTCTCGGACTTTTTGACCAGCTTCCCTTATAAATTTGTCCATTTGTTCTTCGAACGACGGACTGGGCACCTTTGCATCTGGAACTTTCACTGGCTCAGCATTAGCGTCCTCCCATTGAGCATCCGCTTCTTCATCGAAGTCATAAATGACATAGCAGCTGTTTAGTAGCTCTCGTTTCTTTGACCGGATGTATCCAAGCCCTTTCGTCTCCATTCTCCCATTAGGCAGTTTGCGTTGAGTCCCGGAAACGTTCCAGACTTTGTCATAGAACTTGGCTTTTCGAACAGTCTGCTTGAAGGATATCCCCTGGCGCTTCAATAGCTTTTTCAAGCCTTCTGTATAATATCTGGGGAGACGGATGGGCTGAAGCCTATCAAGCATAGGATCCGCGCCATGCCAGATTTCTTTCTCCACTCTGGTTTCTTCAGAGCGGTAGAATAGAATTGCTTTTTCGCCTTCTCGCCTGGGAGGGATATAGAACGTTTGCAGCTCTTCTACATTGTAAATATCAAGTGCGTCCAGTTCTTTACGGTGTTTAAGTGGCACCATGACGACTTGTAGACTTTGCTCTTCGTCAGCGGACGTTTGTATTGAAGGTCGAGCGGGGAATACAGCATGGACCTCATCTTCCGAGTCGCTACCAAAGATCAACGTAGGAGCAGGTGGTTTCGGCTTGTTGTATTGGGGCGGTCCCGAATAAGCTATCTCCTCCTCCTCCTCGGTATCACTGTCGAAGACAGGGATGGTAGTATTAGCTTTATTCTCCGGCTTGTGACACCTCTCCGTGTCTTCGAAATTCGGTAAGAAGTATTTGGCATCTTCATATTTGCGGACCTCGTTCACGGAGAACGGGTTCAGTTCTCCCGCCACGGTATACTCGAGACCATCCTTAGAATACTTCATACACTGATTTGTGTAGAAGGGATGATGTTGTACTCATGTAACCACGGTCGGCCGAGCAGAGCGTTGTAGCATGTCTTGGCGTCTATGACGTGGAACTTAATGTCTGTGACAAGTAGCCCAAAGCGTAGCGTTAGTATCACAGACCCAAGAGTTTTTGATGACTGGGAGTCAAACCCGGAGATGGTAATCTTATCCCAAGCAAGGTGTTGGACGCTCATGCAGATTTCTTTTAACACTCGCACATTGAGGAGATTAACGGAGGATCCATTGTCGATCAGGATCTTGCCTATCTTTATATCGTGGCAGTATCCTGAGACATAAAGGGGGCGATTGTGTTCGCACGTCCCAAGGAGAAGGTCTTCATCACCAAAAGCGACATCGGCCGTGTGCACTTCCTCCAATTCATCCTTCATCTTTTCCTCGGCCAGGAAAGTTTGGAATTGCTCCGGATCCTGTAGTGCCTTGATTAACGAATCTCTCGCCTCCTTTGATAGCAAAAGGGCGTCAAGAATGCTGAGCTGTGAGGGTAGCTTCCTCAGATGCGCTAAGACGTTGTAATCCACCTTATTTCTCTTCGGCGGGTCCTTGGCACTTAGCTCCTCCACAGCTTGGTCATCTAAGTCGATATCTTCAGGGACCTTCTCTTTTCCCTTATCTTTTCTATTTGAGGGTCCGAGATTCTTTTCGGGCAGCGTCCGATTACGCAGCCGAATATTTTCACAGGCCTTCTGCCTTTCTTCTTTTCCCGAGGTGGACTCTTTAAAGAGAGGGCCGAGCTCCATCTCCTCATCAGAATCGCTCCCGAATGTAGGCACCTGTGATCCCCGGCACTAACCATGCGATAATTACCGGTAGTTCTGTTAAACCCTTCGGTCGTACTTTTCTGCTCCCGACGAGTTTTGCGCTTCTCACGCTTAAAATGTTGTCGATGAGCAACGTATCCTTGCCACCATCTATCGAAAGCTTTGCACTCTTGAGTGGGGTGCGAAACCTTCTGATGATATAAGCAATAGGAGGGGTGCATTTTCATTTTACCAGTAATATTTCCTTCGGAGGATGGTAGCTTTATGCCCATTGATATGGCCTTAGCAAACCTTTTCCTCATCTTAAATTGGCTTTTGTCGGTAGTGGAGGTATTTTGCTCCAGCGGGAGCGTCTTAGCTCTTTCATCCAGTCGCTGGCGCTTGGCCCTTTCAAATATGACCGCTTCGCGTTCTCGCTCAGCTTTACTTTTTAAGAAAGCTTCATTAAGGAATGCGTCAATTACTTCATCTGATGGCCCCGGAATTTTTGATTCGGTATCTACCCCCAGCGTTTCAGTACAAGGAGTCTCCTCATCGTCCATGAACGAATGGGAAATCACATGACAGCTCACCACGTATTCTTCAGATTCATCAGATGAACTTTCTCCCTCATCTTCCTCTTGAAAGACGTGATTGAGGAATTCTTGGAGTGTAATGGGAGTCCGTGCCTTCTGGTTGTATTCCTCCAGCGCGTCAATTTGTTTTTGCAAGTCCGTGCGCTTGTCGCCAGGCTTCACGGGCTTCTTTGATTTCTTCTTCTTTGAAGATTTTGATGACTGGTTGCGAGTGCTTGAGCCACTACCATCGGTCTTTGGAATTGGACGTGGTTTTAACATCCCTTCAATGACCTGCGGTTCCAACGGGTTCTTCCACTTGATTGCTGGGCATGCCTGAAGGTCGTTCAGCATTCTCTTTGTCTTAGATTATAATACAACCTCCCAAGGAGCTTCTTCAACGACAGAGAATGTTGCCCCCGGCGTATTCATTCCCTTAGAGGTGTGGGGCTGCGGGGGATTCACCTTCCATTTGTCAGATAACGCGAACTTGCCTTGTCGGTACTGGTCTTCGAGCCAATTTTTGAAGACGTAGCAATCTTCGATCGGATGACCTAGTACTCGATGATAAGGACAGTAGTTGGGCTCATTGACATCACTTGGTTGCGACGGACGTTTCGGATCCGGCAGATTTATGAGTCGATTGCGCAACGCCATCTCGAATAACCTTCTCATTTTATCTTGTGGAAAAGAGTAAGAACGTCCTAGCCTCTCCTCAAGGGCTACGTACGGGCGCATATTATTTTGACGAACAACCGGCTTCGAGTTGCTCGGTTGTTGTTGAGCACTAGCGACAACGATCGCTTTTCCCTTCCCCTTGTCATTTCGGGAGTCCGACTTTGGAAGAGGGGGTTTATGGCCCATCTGATCCATTTGCGCTAGCTTGTCAATCAAGGCCTGGAAGGTAGTCGGCTTGAAAAACATCATAAATTGTGAGATGGTTGCTTGCGGATCAAGGGTTCCCACAAACATACCCACCGCAGGAGCTTCTTCGATGCACTTCTCGCACTTTGACCATAAATTCCTCCACCGTATAGCATATTGAACCCATGTCTCGCCTGGCTTTACCCTGGCGTTAATCAGTGCCGTCATCGGGGTGCGTTCACTGGCGCTTGCAAAACGCTGAGTAAACAACAGCTCCATTTCCGTGAAGGTCTTGATAGAGTCGTTCGGGAGCTCAGAGTACCACTCGAACGCCGTATCTGATAAACTTCCAACAAACTGGCGAAGCAACAGCTTGTCATCACCGTCGGTGTTGCCGCAGAGTGCCCTGAACTGGGCAACATGCTGGTGGGGATTGCCAGTCCCCTTATACACATGGAATTTTGGTATTGTATAGCCTGGCGGGTACTTGATCTGGTCGTACCAGCCTGGATACGGCCGCCCCGTTTTTACGAGCTGACCGGCTGCTTCAGTCGCCTGATGAACTCGGATCTGTTGAGCTATATATTCATCTAGGTCGGCTTTGGAGATCGCCTCCTCCTTGGCTGTTGACAGAGCCGGTGGAGGATTTGACGTTTCTCCCCTATCGTCTTCAAGGACGATCGGAGGATCTTCAGCAGGGGGGTCTTGTTGAATCATCATGCCCACCATGTCCTGGAACAGGAGGGCCATTTTCTTTATGCTGGCTGCTTGTTCCGCAGCCTCTTTATCCTTCTTCTCCAATATGCGACGAAGGAACTCAGCGTCAATTTCCTGTTCCTGACGTTCATCCGAGGACGTTTCAGGGGTTTCTTTTGGCCCAGTGAGTGCGGCCATCGCGTTCATCATCTTCTGGAGCTTTTGCTGTTGCTCCTGAGCTTTGGTCACTGACCGTGTGAGTGGTCTATGACCTGTGGATGCACGGCTGTCCTCCTTTCCCGATGTCATGTATACTGTGTGAACAATTATGCCCCCAGACTTGGGGCGTTTAGGTTCACCACCTTTGGCATTTGCCGCGGGCGCGGGGATTTTCTTCGGCCTTCTTCTTTTGTGGACCGTTGAAGTTGAAGGGGCCGTTGCAGTGGGCACCCTGGTGACTGTCGTCCTTTCCTGTTTGATCGGACGATCCTTTTCTTCTTGTACCTTCGCCCTTTTCTGTTGACGAGAGCGATCTGGGTCAATTACGGAGTCTTGAACTCTCCGCCAAACTTTATAAATTTTTGAGGACAGCCGTTGAGGGGGCTGCTCCTGCTTCGTTTCTGGAACTCTCTCGCAGGCGGAGGAGATCTTTTCAATGTAGCGGTTGGAGAGTTCTTACGTACCCACCTCAGCAGTTCAATGTTGTTCTCCGTTGGAACAGCAGCGTTGACTTCCACCACCGGAGCAGGTGGAGTTAGCCCTGAGGGGGAGTTGCCCCCTGCCTTCCTTACTCATCGCCAATGGCGACGTCGAGCATGACGAGCCGTTGGGACTGGCTCGGAGATAGAGACAACTTCTTTTTGCCCCCTGTCAGAACGAGGTGCTGCCGGTGTCAGCCTTTTAAAGACTAATGTTGTCTCTTCAGTGGAGATATTCAATCTGTCAAAGATAGATCCTCGAGCAGGGGTCGGAGCCGGAATAGACAGCCTTGAAAAGACTGACTTTTTGACGGGAGAAGCCGCCTTAACGACTTCCGGAGCAGCGGTTGTTGCCTTCCTTGGGACAGCCATTTGAGAGTTCATAGGCTTCTTGGAGGGCCCATCAACGTTCTGATCCAGCCCGGCGAAGACAGAGGCTGTTGATTTGGTAGTGGACGACCCGTTGACAGGGGCCGTTGTGGCAGTGAGCCGGTCGAAGACCGACTTCTTGTTCGCTTCGGGCATTAGCATAGTGAAGCTTGCAGGCAGGATCATGGTCCCGAAAAACAGGCCAGTGGTGGCCTGGGCTACCTGTTCTATCGGCATGGCGAGGATGGAGGCCGCTTGAGGCCCATATGCTACACCTCCAGGTGAGGTGGAGCGTCCGTTGCAGTGACACTACGAGCAGTTCGTGTAGTGAGAGGCCATTGATGCTTGATTTCTGCACCAGGCAAAAGACCAAATCTTAGTAACTTGAAACCCAAAGGCAACCATTAACAAACCGTGATTCGTTCGCGAAGACGACACACAAAGTGTGGAGTAGAAAGAGGAAAAGGTCCCACCGGGCGTGCCAGAATCTGTTCCCCTCCGAATGGCAGCCGCGACGCGAGGACGTCTTGCCTGAGATTCGGGGCAGATGCTATATGGTTTTATCCGTTTACCTCTCCGAAGATGCCAAGTTGATTTATGGCACCGTGTATCGGAGGTTTAGATGGATGCGACCGATGTAGCAGACTTCGTCAGATTCCCCCTCGCTGGAGGGTTTTTTGATTGTGGGGACGCTCTTCCCTGCAGGCGCAAGCCCCTGCAGTTAATTACGCTACCGCATCGCGGTAACAACTTTCTCCTTCTCCAGATTTTCACTTCGTGTCGCGGGTGTTTGTTTTGTTTGTGGTTTCCCGTGGATTGTATACGGAGACTATTTATTTCGTCGCCCGTAGGACGTGGATTAGTCCAAATCCGTATTTACTTAGATTTGGGTTTGGTGTTTTTAGTTTAAGGATACGTTAGCCGTATTGAGGCTAAGATCAACTTAAACGTCCGTTAAGGATACGTTAGTCTGATTTAAGACTAAGATCAACTTAACGTGGTGATCCATTTAATATATGGCCGTCGGGACTCGTCACCTCTCTGACGTCGTTGAAGGATTATAACGACAGGTGTCAGAGGAGTTCGGAGATGTACCCTTGAACCAAAGTTGATTATGGAATATGTAGTCTGTTGAAATGCTTAAGGATACGTTAGCCGTGTTTGGGGCTAAGATCTACTTAAACGGGATCGTTTAGATCCGACAGAAGAGCGTTTAGAGGCTCTATTGTTCCAGTTTAGGGACGTAGTGGTCCATAGATAGTTTAAGGACGTTGCGGTCCATTACCAGTTTAGGGACATGGGGGTCCAAATTCCAGTTTAGGGACATGGTGGTCCATAATTAGTTTAAGGACGTTTCGGTCCATCATTAGTTTAAGGACGTTTCGGTCTATCAATCCCATTTTGGGATGAATATTAGTTTAAGGACGTTTCGGTCCAACATTAGTTTAAGGACGTTTCGGTCCACTATTAGTTTAAGGACATTTCGGTCCAACATTAGTTTAAGGACGTTTCGGTCCATCAATCCCATTTTGGGATGAATATTAGTTTAAGGACGTTTCGGTCCAACATTAGTTTAAGGACGTTTCGGTCCAATATTAGTTTATGGACGTTTCGGTCCACGAGTTTAAGGACCCCGTAGTCCGTATCGATGTGTGGTTGTCGGGACTTATCACCACTCTGACGTCGTTGAAGGATTACAACGATAGGTGTCAGAGGGTTCAGAGATGTACCCTCGAACCGGAGTTGATTTGATTTAGGAGAGCAATTTTGCTCAGTAAATTTAATTTGAGGACTTACGGCCATGATTGGGCTAAGTCCAGTTGAAAAATGTTCAGCACTTTTATTTGTTTTTGGCCTACTAGGCCTGTACTAGGGCTTGGCCCATGTTTAAATAATGCATTGCATTACTTTTTATTTTTGTTTGGGCTCTGCCTATAAAGGATGCAGAGCATCAATTTGTTTTGGGCTCTGCCCATTTATAAATGATGCAGAGCATCAATTTGCTTGGGCTCTGCCCTTTTATTGCTTTGCAATTTATTTAGGCCTACTAGGTCTTTTTGATTTGGGCCTGGACCTTTAGCAAAAGAAATGCATTGCATTTGTCAGGCGCTTTGCGCCAATCAAAGAGCGCAAGCGTTTGTGGTGAGGACACGTGTCATGCAAGTGCAGTGCGCTGCGCCAGTGCGCTGTGCTGCTACGCTGCTGACACGTGGCGCGCTCTGGTGAGTTGCGTCAGTTTCAGAGAGCAAGGCTCTATTTCAAAGCGCATAGCGCAAATGGTTGAGATACTGACACGTGGCGCTTTCTGGTGGCTTGCGCCAACCCAAGAGCGCAACAGTGCAGTTTTGCAAGTGCAAGGCACTATTTTAATAATTTGAGAATCTTTCAGATTCCAGAACCAATGGTTCATAAGAAAGTGCAAAGCACTGTTTGTTTTCTTGATCTAATTTAGATCAAAGAAAACAAGTTTCTCTTGTTTTCAGAGAACCAATGGTTCATAAGTGCAAAGCACTATTTTTATTCGTTTTTATTGAAGATCATTGATCTTGTTCTTAGATCAATGATTTACTAGAAGAAATTCTTCTATCTTAAAGGTTTTTACTTTTTTTCTTCCTGAAATTTCTTCAGAGTTCTCTCTGTTTGAAATTCTTGATTTTTCACAATTGTTGATGCCTTTGATTTGGGGTCTAGGGGTCTTTATATAGTGCCCATAAATTTGTTAAAGAGATTTTTCTCTGAGTGATTTGGGGAATTTTCCCCACCGTTGGATCTTTGATCCAAGGGCTTCTGTTTTACAGAAGAAAATCTTCTTGTTTTAACAAGAACAGAAAGATTTCTTTAAAAATCTTAATTCTGTTTGGCGCAAATGCCCCAGCGCGTGACACGTGTCACGCAGTGCACAGCGCAGCGCATCTGCGCTGACACGTGTCGCGCAGCGCTACTGCGCTAGCGCATCTGGGCTGACACGTGTCGCGCGGCGCAAAGCGCAGCGCAACTGCGCTAGCACATCTGCGCTGACACGTGTCGCGCAGCGCAGTGCTTGCACAATTGAAGTGTTGCTTCCTTTAATTTTGCTTTAAATAGAGCTTTGCTCTGATTGGGCGCGCTGCCTCGGGCGCTGCGCTGATGTATCAGCTTTTGACACGTGGCGCGTTGCGCGCAGCGCAAAGAATATGAAGCATTGCTTCGAATTTTGAATTTTGAAATTCAAACAGAGCTTTGCTCTGATTGGGGGAAACAGACGGGATTACGGATTTGATATCCGCAAGTTTGCATGTTCTGTGACGGATATTGCTATATTGATTATGGTTATGTTGGATTTGTTGCGATGGATAGCCAAGTGCATGTAGTATTATATATATTTCTCTGTGATGTATTGTATATTCATATTTCGTGACGAGCGTCCGACATGTAGACTGTCGTCATCGCGACTTGTATTATTCTTTGGGGCGTGTCCTGGTTGCGAACGTAGTCATTGTTGTGTATTCAGGTTTTCATTACATGTACTAGGATTACCCTGAGGCGGAGTGCTCGAGTAGCCGGGTTCTAGAGGGCAACAGGTTTCCATTTCATGGCGTTGAGACCGGGATGCCTTACTCTAGAATGGACGAGCTATTCGTCCCACTCGTAGGGGTATAGGATTGACCTGTGGAGGGGTGCCCAAGTCACTAGATCTTGGAAGTGCTGGGTGGCCCACTCACTTCGTTGATTAGAGTTTCCTCACTTCTGAGATTGGCGGGTGGCTAGCCGCACTTGTAGGGGTCTAGGTTCTGATACTACGGGCTATCCACACAACTAGAAAATTGCATTTCATATTTGGCTCCATTGAAATGTACTTTTCCTAGATTATCCGCATTTCCATACTATGTTTGCTTCAGTGCTTCTGCTGTGATGCTTCTGTGATATTACTTGATATCATGCATGAAACGAATGTTGCTGTATATTATATATATTTAGTAGACGCTATATATGTTTTGCATCTGTGCTAGTCCTGTCCCCGCCCTACGGTAAGTTAAGTAACCTTACTGTGAAGACCCGGGACCCTGTGGCAAATGTGTATAGAATATATGCGCGTGCCTATTTTCATTTCTTTCTGGCATGATATGATTAATTGATGGGACCAAATTAATTATGATTAATACAAGAAAAAATAAACCTAAATGATGTTGTTGGAACCAATTTTTGAAAACTATAGGCATTTCCTTTTGCTCTGCGTCTAGGTATTCAGCTATGAATATCCTACACCTCATTCGATGAGGAAAGAGCTTTAATCCCTTCATAGGGAGTGACCTCTTTGGCAAAAGTTTACGTGACTATAAACTACTCGGTTTTCTACAAAACCACTCGTTTTAAAAATGCGGAGCCTAAACCACTCCTTTTCAAAACTGCTTGAGTTCCTATAATGATATTAAGTTCATTACGTTAAAGGTTTTTCGCCAAAAACCAGCCATAGCCCTCTGTCATTTCAGATTAGTATTTCTTAGTATTTCTGCTACGTATGTCGTGCTCAATCGAGGCATAGTGTTTGGTAGTTATGTAGTGCTTTTCTGTTGCATGGTGATGCGGTTGGTTAGGACAGTCGTACGATCAATTTGGCTCATTCAAGGACTCGTACAGGTGGGTTTAATGTAATAAAAATAATGACGGGTTGAACTTGACTAGCACCTTTTGATATGTTAGCTCAGTCAAGGTCACTTGGGTCCTAGGAGTAAAAACCATATCAGGAGTGTTAAATATATGGGAAACTTGCCAAGTTTGCGCATACCTTTTGGAGTATGGTAATTTTGGTCGGCTTCCGTCAAAGTTATCATATAATGATAGTTGGGTCCCGATTCCCACTGATGAGTAGGTGTTACTCCTCGGGTGATTTTCAGATGATCCCGAATAATTCTCCTTTTAGGGTTTGAAGGAGAATTCAAAGAAACAGTGGGAGCCATCCTTATTAGATAAAGTGATTAACTAATCTAATTTAGGTTAGAGTACACGCTGAGTGTTTCTTTTTTCTCTCTCTCTGGCTGCGACCATGACCTGACCTTAAACTAAAACTCATGAACCAAGTTAACCGAATCTTCTTACACACTTTAGCTTTTGGATTGTCATGATTCACGACAAATTCGCATATATCCATGCCATTCCTACTTCCTCTTTGCATTTCTCCAGAACACTCCGTATCACTACGAAGATCCATATTGCTTGGGTATGCCATAGTATAGTTACATACGGACTTGAAGAAATTTGTTTCAGTTCGGGATGGATTCTGGTTCTGGGGAAATTGAATAGGATTATTCGGTTGTCTTTTCTCTTTACCTTCTCTCATGTTGCGAGGGCTCCTAGTATTAGGAGAGTACACCTATTATGCTTATTGGATAGTTTTCTTCCAAACCTTAGGCAGGTGTCGAAAGTTAGGGAAGAAGAAAACCAATTAGCTTAAGTATGGTGTACAGAATGTAAGAAGTAAAGACATATAAAGGGATTGGAGTGAGGGCAAGGAAAATTGCGACTACTGTCATGAATCTGGATAGTGGAAGAGGCATTACTAGGAATACCCGGCCACCCCCTCGAAACATTTTCATGTTTCAGTTTTACTGTGCGGTGTTAATTGAAAACCACTTTCCTAATTAGCTTCTGACTCTAGGTTATGTATTTACCAGATTTGATTCTGACATCTATATGGCGTTACAGATGCTAAGTGGGAGTAGAATATTGGAAATTGGGTGATTAAATCCTCAATATCAGAATTCTTTGTAATTGGTGATATTTGAGGAAGTCGCCTGGTTTTGCCTAATGGCAAATATTTGGTTTTGAATATCTGTTGTTATACATCAATTTCAAACTTATATATCTATATGTTTATTTTATAAAGTGAGATATAACTTTTTGAAATTATGTTTATGACATTTACCTTTATCAATTGATAATTAAGTAAGGTGCATTCAATAACGATATAATTCTTCTTAACTATAATACAATTTTCAACCTACGATGCACAGTGTTTGAGTTGTTAAACTCAAAGGACTTAAACAAAGTATTATATGTTGTCTGATGTCTATTAGGACAAGGGGTTGGTACTCGTACTATATTCCGTTTACTTGTGACTTCTCTGGTTTTAGACACGCTTTTCATTGAAATATAAGGTCCAAATTTTGAGAAGTTATAGGTATAAGAATAAATTAGAGAACCATACGTTGTAAGTATCAGGAATCTTCGAGGTGATAAAAAATGTAAATGCTAGGTATTCCGTAGTAAGTAATATATTTGAGAACTTGCTTCTCTCTCAGGTTACTCATCCGTAGATATGCTCCTTGATGAGTAATGATGCTTGGCCTTCTTCCGTTTAGTCGATATGCACTGGAAACAGCTGCAAGATTTTTGAATCTGATTCAAATTAAATTAGTGCCTTTGTTTCTATATTGGATATAGAATGGATTCACATCTTAACGATGTTAAGGTATATGGAGTTGTCTGGCTTATGCTTTAAACCAGAATCCGGATAAACTCAATGCACGTTTCAGTAATGGCAGTTTATGGGTTATCCCAGACTTTGACGAGGGTTAACATTCTATCATTTGCAGGATCAATAGTTATATTGTTTTTAACTCGCCACCCGTTTTAGTAAAATGAATTCTTTTCAAAAAATATTAGTGGGAGTATGGTAGAACTGGAAGTGATTCCAGAACCACAAACGATTACTGAAAATTTAGTAGAAGTTAAGCATTCAATTGGATTCGATAATCCATTAGCCACTCCGCAGATTTGGTGGGTAAGCTCAGCCATCCGAGAAGTACTTCAATCTCCTAAAAAACGGTGACAGAGAAGTTTTGATGATCTAAGGTTGCCACTACTGCTATCCTAGCCTATAAAATCAGGTATGTGGATGACTATAACGTCGTTCTAAATTAGTTTTAGAAGTACGCGTGTATATGACTCTGCCAGAGGGTTGTTGTAGTCAGTGGGAGCAGCAGAAGCATGGTGGGCCATTAGCTTATGTTTATTTATAGACTAAAGCAAGTATAGCAGAGATAGATAATCTATTCTTGATGTGACAGTCATAGAGTTTGACTTTATCAGAACAACATATGGATATGGTAAGAAGGTAGTAAGGAGTGATGTCATGGTATTTGGATGACATGCTCCTTGATAGGAATTGATGCTCCTATACTACGATCGATTATACTGTGGTTGTCACAATGTGTTTTCTTCACATAGGATCTGGAAAAAATATCAGGGATTTTAGTGACTAGATCTATGGTTTTAGATCTAAATTTAGAAAGTAACCCAATTCGGATACTTTGACACTATTCTAAAGTGTTTTAGAATGGAAGACTTCTGGTGTGGTGTACCCGTAGGTGAGGGAGTCACCCTTTCTAGAGAGATGTCTTTTAAATTGATGAGGAGAGAGATTTGCATGAATGACATATCACTTGCTTAGGCAATTGAGTCAATCATGAGATGTCAAGTACCACACCAGATATTGCTTTTGCACTAACTGCAATAAGCATATATTAATCTAATCCCAGAGAAATATTGGGAAGCAGTTATGAACATAAGAGGATATTCTTGGTATATGGTAACGACAACCTCCTTAAGGAGGCGGTTATCATTTCAGGCCTCCAAGGTGACTTGGATGACAAAGTGACTGCCAGAATTAAAGTTTATTCTCTTCTGAGGGGCAGTATGTTGGACAGGGGGTCCAAGCGGATATTGAGAAAGGCATGGCACAAGATACTGATTAAATTCAGTAGAAGATACAGTCCAAGAAGTTTTGTTGGATTTGGAGTTCATTTATGAATTTGGTCCCATCAGATATCCAGACAAATTCTAAGATATGTATCACTCACTTCGAGAGATAGTCTTTCTCCGCGAAATTGAGATATTGAGAGATAAAGATAGAAACATTAGAGCGGATCCACTCGCTGAGATTATTTCTCGAATGCGAATGTCTCGCAAATATGATTTGCGAAACTTATTAGTAGAGAAGTTGGGTACTCGGTAGCACACGGGCTGTGAGTATGTGACACCGCAATAATTAGTCTTAAGTGCAAGTAGGAGATTGTTGGATATAGTGCCCTTAAGTCAATTATTGTAATTGAAAGTAAGCGATTATGATGATTGAGGGAGGACTTATACGGCTAGAACAGTCTTACTCGAGATGATAGTATACTATCTGGTTTGACTTTATCATCTTGTATATGCATTATGTGGTATTACATATCATTATTACATATTGATAAAGCCCATAGGATTCTTACTCGACTATCTTCATTATGATGGCGATCATATATGTGGGAGCTGGGTGGTCCATAAGCACATCCTTAAATGTCCCTAGTCGAGAGAGTATCGAGACTGGACATCGATACTCCAGAGTAGACTAGTGTATACTTTTCGAGACCCCGACGAGGAGCAGTAGCCGGTCTCACAAGCCATTAGTGTCAGTTGGTCACCTAAGATAATATACAAATGCTCACTAGAGGTGAGTAATATTGGCTATAGTGCCCACAAGTCAATTATTGAATCATAGGCTCGCGATTGCGATGATTGAGGGATGACCTATACGGATAGAACAGTCTTATTCAAAACGATAGTATGCTATCTGGTTTGTCTTTATCATCATGTACATACTTTAGGTGATATTACTGTAACAACCCTAATTTTCCTATACAAAGTTTTTTCAAATATTTTTTTCAAAAATCCACAAAGGGGTATTTTAGCATGAGCACAAGATATAGGTAATTATTTTGTTTTTAATTACAGGCTACAAGAATATAATAACTCAATTTTTAGTGTACAAGAATTTACTTTAAATTTAATGTATACTAGGAGTATTTATTCTTGCTGCTATCAGTTTAAGTAATTAAATACCACAATAATTACAAGAAAGAGCTTGTAGCTCATTGGTAATACCTTGCACTGCTGAACCAAGCCATCAGAGTTCGAATCCCATACCCCACATTATTTTTAATATTGATTTTTTAAAAACCTTTAGAATACCAAGAGTTTACACGTGCATATCTCACAAAAACCCCACTACACCCAAAGATGTAACACTTGCAGAGGGTAGATGAACCGTCGGGGGAGATCCAGGTCACCGGACTCGGTCGGGAATCGGCCAACTCGGCCTTGACTCGGCCGACTCAGTGATCCGACCGAGTCACGGTCGAGTCACCCCCGATTCGGCCGATTCCGGCGAGGGTCACAACATGAAAGTTGTGTCTTTTGGTATTCTCTACGCACCTGCAAAGTTTCATCCTCATACCACTTCCAGAGCTCTTTAAAAACCCCAATTACTTCACTTTTAATACATTTTTATTACATTTTATCACATTTTTATTTCTAACTTTTCATCTACCCTAACCCTAGCCTAACTCTATAAATACCAACCCTACACACTACCCTCTCACCCCCCAAAATCTTGAGCCACTCTCTCAAAAGTTTCCACAAGAAGTGTGCTTTGAAACCGAGTTCACGGCGAAGCCCTGACGGAATTCCGGCGACGTGTTTTGGAGCAACCGGCGACGTAACCATCCTCGGCCTTCCTCCCTAGTTCTCTTTACTCTTTAGAAGAGTTTAAACCCGTAAGTCCCACCTCTTCTACCTTCTTTTTCTTTAATGTAAAAATACGAATTTCTGGAACCCGACGGAAATCGGACAAACCGATTTCCGATTCGATTTTTCTTTAAAATTCCACTTGTCACCTAATACATATTATCTACCCATATGCATGTTGACTATTAATCATCCTTAAACCAATTTAATCACACTTTTCCACATGAAATGATAAGTTCTTTACAAAACCGTATTTCTTTCATTAAAATACCATGAAGTTCATTTTTCTTAATGTAATCAAGTACCTCACTCCTAAACATGTTTATTGTGATAACTAAACTTGTTTCAATCAATTTGAATGAAATTTCACACATGAAATGATAACGTTTACGAATACCGTATTCTTGCACTTTAATACCTTTAGGTTTAACATAGCTTATTTCACCTTTAAACTTCACCAAAACCTAATATAAGTCACGGGGTAATGACCTACCCTTACACACACTCAATATAACCCTAAATGATAAATATTAAAAATACAGAATACGAAATTACAGGACTTTTCACTAAAATACCATAATCCTTATAACCTTTAGTTAAATCTTTAAATTGTAAACTTTTCTAAATAAAATCTTATATAAAATGAAAGCACGATTGGTCATGGACATCGATCGTTTATCTAAACTGTCTTATGGGTCTAGGCAAGTGTGTCTAAGGCTAGTGGTTTTTAATTAGGCCCACGACTGTGGTTCCTTCCCACTTTCCTGGCACTTATCTGGCCGCAATTGACGGTGAAGAGGCGATTTGAGGTTTCTAATGACTCATCGTTTAGACCCTAGAAATAGGCTAGTTGGCTTAGGAAACCCTAATAACTAAAATACGGAAACTATACTCTTTTGCAAATAAACACCCTATATTTATAAAACCGTTTTCCTAAATGAAAAGTATTTATAGAACCTAAGCAAAGTGCCGCTACAACCCATCTTTGGGGAACCTGTTAGGGATAGTACGGTTCATCGTGCACCCGCAGGCTGGTAGTGCGAGATTCAGACCTCCGCAAGGAGCATTCGGTCTCGAAAGGTTTAAAATACGGCATTTAAGAAAAATGAGATTTTGGGAAAATAAAATATTTATTTAAAATTATTCATGTGTTAATATATATATATAATTATCATTTAAACACCTATTTTATCATAAGATAAAGTTTTCACTTTTTCTAAAAAATTACAAGATTAAAAGTTACATTAAAATACCATGAATTTCAAATAATCAATTAATATTTTTATTAGGATATATTCACTAGAATAACATAAATAAAATCCATACTCATTATAACTATAAAGACGAATAACAAATACTTGAGGTGTATTTTGCAAACTATACAATATTACTTTTTACAATAAACCCCCTCAAGTTTTGTTAATTACAATAAGGCCCCTAAAAAATTGAAGAACTTCAAATTATCTTCTCTAGTTTGACTCGGATTAGAGTCTGACTATTTCTGACTTGAATATAATTCAAGTCAATCTATATTCTTTATATTTCAACTCAAGATGAATACATGAATCCCAGAATCCAGTTAACAATCTATATAACTTGACTGAACCGAACCATGGATATTCCTTTTACATGATTCCCAGTATTCCATTTACATGACTCTATGGTTATAGCCGTTTCCTGATATCATGGTTTCGGTCAGTCAGTTAATCACTCATACAATCAACACAATTTTACAAGATAGCAATACAAACAAGACATCGCGGGGTTTAAGGGGTAGACTGGTACGGAATATGTTAAAGGTGGCACGAGGTGGTCACTTAAGACGTAATTACATCCATGCCGTTGTTCCGTGGTATTATCGACGGAGCCTTGTACTACAGGTTACCAAAGTCCCCGGTGTAAGTGGGACTCCCCTCGTATACACTGGCATCTTCTGTACCAGGCTACAAACAACAGCGTTAATACAACATTACAATATTATAATACAACATTAAAAGCTACACTCTCCCTCTCTTACTCTCTGTCTATTCCTCTCTTATCTTTGGGACTTACCGAGCGACCTGTTCGCTGACGACATTCTATTTCTCTCTTCTTTGAATGTCGTCAGGTGATTTGGACCCGGCCGAGATTGAGCCATCGCAAGAAGACTTGGAGCAGTTTACTGAAGACCCTGCACTGTAGTTTCATTGTACACTTTTCCTTTCTGTACTTTTCATTTCCTGTTATGCCACTGTTTAGGCATCTTTTATTTCTGTTGTATTTTCTTTCATGTATTGTACAAAGAATGTTAATAAATAAAAGTTGCTATTCTTTTTATACTCTTGTCTCTTGTGTAATATTTTATATTGCTTAGCTACGCTTAGCGTATGTACTTCTGAGTACATACGTAGCGGACCTCGTCGCGTCCACTTCGCCGTACACTGGAAAGCGGGGCGTGACAATTACATATCACTATTACATGTTGATAGAGCCCATATGATTCTTGCTTGACTACCAGCATTATGATGGAGATCATATATGTGGGAGCTGGATGGTCTATAAACATATCCTTAAATGTCCCTAGTCGTGGGAGTATCGGGACTAGGCATCGATACTCCAGAGTAGGCTAGTGTATACTGATCGAGACCCCGACGAGGGGTGGTGGCCGGTCTCACAAGCCATTGGTGTTAGTTTGTTCACCTAAGATAGTATGCAGGTGCTCATTGGGTTATGAGTACACTGGACGGACTCGCCGGGAACCTGCTAGTTGGTATTATACCTATTGTCATATAGCAGTTCCCAGTTGTACAGATTAGTCTTCCGACTTAAGATTGTCATTTGTCTTGTGTGAGTTCCCACTGTGCTTTGATTACTACCCTACCACGGCTCAAAGGAGTCATGAAATAGGTTTTAGTTGGGTACAGTCCCGAGCCACAAGGAGGCAGTGAGCGGATCGTCGGGGATTCGTCTCTCTCGGTATTGGGGGTTGATGTCGCGAGGTGCACGGGTGGCCATCACCAAAAATTCTTGATCAAGATAGTCGAGAATTACTGATTTGGATAAGTAGTTTCTCAGGTTGTGATGAGCTACATACCGACACGAAATGTCGCGTTATTAGGGGTCTGACTTTATCCACCCCCTAGACTCGATATGCGATACTCTTAGACGAATAGACCGTACTGTACGGATATTGTCACGGACAGGCTCAGTAATGGTCAGGATGAGTTTGCTCATCGGCCTTCCTTTCGCTTAATACCTGGGTACCTGTTACGTATAGCTAGTGCCGCTGACGTGCTTGTGGTTAAACCTAATTCCAGCGTATTAACGAGTCTTTAGAGTCCCACACAAAGAGTTTCCCTGCTTCGGGCGAAACGATGTAAAGGCCGTATGGTTTTACGGCAGGGTTCGATCATATACGTGCACTTGTGCACGTATCATGATTCGGACGGATAATACTAGTGGGTTTGGTTTAAGCCGGATTCTAGTATTATATTGTTGGATTATTTCTTCTCTTTGTATTCGTATTTTTTGAAATACGGATACGGGTATGTATATACGGATGATGGTTATTCTTGTAATTTATTACAAGATTGTTTCTAGAAGATTACACCTCATTTTGTTTATTAACCATTTGGTTAAATGGTTAATTGAGGTGGAGGGATGAGTGTGCTTAGCATTTATTCAAGCATGACTCACTTGGTGACTTATGGGTGTGACTCATGGAAACACTATTGAGGCATGCTTGATATTTGTTATGATTGTGAGATATTTTGTGGAGGCTTGAGATTTTTCTTTAGATGCTTCATTCTTTTTCTCATGCACACAACACTTAATCTTTTCTTGAGTTGAGCTCTAAGCTTCACACTCTCATCTATCATGGCTTCTTCTTCTATCTCTGTTGGGGTCAAAAATTACATCCCAGTTGACTAAGTCAAAGTCAAAATCAACCCTAAGTAAGCGTGCCCAAGCCCAGATCAAGTGGGCCCATGCCCAAGTCGAGCCCCACGGACGGCCTCCCCCATGCCAAAATGAAATCATGTAATAAATAATTTTGATGTAATTTTTATGAATGAATGTAAGAAAAAAAATGGGCATGAAGCTAAATTTTTGTAAAGCTCATGGCTCATGTGCAAAAGAAATGAACACATGAGGCATGAGATGGGAAAAATGCCATTTTGTAAAGCCCAATGGGATATATGTAAATTTGCAAGCCTATATAAAGCAACATGATAATGAAATAAAGGATAATTTTTTCATTCCCCTTAAAATTTAGGGTCTGTGCCTCCTCCTTTCTCAAGGTTCTAAACCTTCTTTCACCTTTTGAATTAAATCAAGAGTTTATCTCTTTCTTTTTCGAAAAGAAAGAGTTTTTCACCATAAAACCCACAAAAGGGAGCTTGGATCTCCCATCAGATCTCTAAAGGGGAGATTTTGAATCTCACCCCCCTTTTCCTTCAAGATCCAACCAACAAAGAGGAGAAAGGAGACCCATCTCCAAAAATCCCATTCCGGGAGGATCCAAGGCTCAAAAGAAGATCCAAAGATCTCTAGGAGTTTAACTCCATTCAAGATCTGTTGGAGTTTAATTCCAATTCTATATATAATCCCTGTTAGGAATTCAACTCTAAAGCCCCCCTTGGGAGTTTAACTCCTAACCCAGGGGCTAAGCCCCTTTTCCGCTGGTGTTTCCAGCGGTCGCGTGCCGCGCACGTGACTCGCGGGTGCCTACGTGCGCCTCACACGACCCGCGGGCGTCCAGCGGTCACGTGCAGGGCACGTGACCCGCAGGCGTTAAGCGCCCATGTGCGCCTCACGTGACCCGCAGGCGCTCTGCGCCCAGCGGTCGAGTGCTGCGCACGTGACCCGCCCAGCGCCCAGCGCCCAGCGGTCGCGTGCTGCGGACGTGACCCGCCCAGCGCCCAGCGCCCAGCGGTCGCGTGCTGCGCACGTGACCCGCCCAGCGCCCAGCGCCCAGCGGTCGCGTGCTGCGCACGGGACCCGCTGGCGCCCAGCGCCCACGCGCCAGGCATGTGACCCGCGGGCACCAGGCACTCACACGCCAGGAACGTGACCCGAGGGTGCCCGGCGCCCACGCGCCTAGCACGTGACCCGCGGACACCCATCGCCCACGTGCCATGTACGCATCTTTAAGACGCTCCGGGGCTTCCGATATATCCAAAACCCTTTCAAAATATACGTACACTGCACATCGAGTTCGCATGACCGGTTTGACCCGTCAATCGGAGGTTTCCTGGCTCCAAAGGCGAGGGGTAATTAACGACAGGTTAGTCCGCGGCTGCCGGAGATTTGGATCCCCACGATCAATAAACCCCCATCTACCCTAGACAGGGGGAATCTATAGTTCGCCTGACAAGCGCGCGCGTATTCCCATCTCAATGGGGTGAAGAAAAACACCCTACAACTTCCTCCCTAATCCTCTCATGTGTTGAGAAACCTAGGGTGTTTAGAGACAAATTAATTCATCATTAGACTCTACATCTTCTAGGCTAACTAGTTTAGCAAACTAGATACCCTAGTTACCTTGGTTATGAGGTAGGAGCTCGATTCATAGACTCTTGGGTGGATAATCTTCGATGGAGGGAAACTGGCGACCAAACTTGATCATGGTGGCCACTAGGAGCTTGAGAAGCTTGTTAAAGACCGAAGGACATAGATCATTCGGTATAACATTCCAAACTTTTTATATTGCTTGCTAGTTTTAGGGTTAATAGTAGATTCGTATTCGTGGGTTGTTCTAGCGCCAGTTTGATAAATTTTTGTTTTGCAATCGGCCACGGTTTGATGGCCAGGGCGCTGGCATAACCCAACATGGTATCAGAGCCAACCCATAAACCCTAGCTGTTTTAAATGATGTTAAAGTATCGAAACCAAAACAACTCCGAAACCATACCCGTAATGTTCCAGTTTCTGTCGATTTTTCCTAGTCTTCAAAAAATTATTTAAACAATTGCAGAAGACTACTTGTGAGACATCTAGAACACCCTCAAAACACGAGCCCAAAAATCAAAATCTTGGCCGGCGAGATCTTGGAAAATCCTGGCCTGGCCGGTCAGTTTTGAAAGCTTGGTCTTGGAATTTTTTAGGTGCTCTAGTCTCTGGAATATTTGGTTTATGGTATTGTTTGTTTTGCCTAGTTTGGATATTGTGTTATCTTTTGTTTGGGGACAATGCGGGGTATTTCGAAGTCGCTATTTTTAACACCGTTTAAAAGTTTTCAGTACATACATTACTATATGTGACCGTGAATGTCATTAGAGCCGTACAACTCGTCTAACTGCTATATGTCCATTATACGGGTTTGCGAACATGACATTCACGTTGATGTTCTGTATTGTGATGTGGTTGTGGTTGCATCATCATGGTGGATAGCCAGTGGTGCAATGGTAGTACAGTTTAGATTCATTTGTACATTTGATATTGCGGGGTGAGCACCCGATATGTGGATTGTCGTCTCTGCCCGTTTGTATATTATTTGTTTGGGGCACGACCAGGTTGAGGTCGATGTCACCGTTGCACATAAATTTTTCTTTTCTGTATTAGGATTACCCCGCGTTGGAGTGCACGAATAGCCGGGTTCTAGAGGGCAACGAGCCCACATCTCATTGCTATGAGACAGAGGGGGCCTCACTCTAGAATTGGCGGGCTATTCGCCGTACTCGTAGGGGGTATAGTTTGACCCAAGGAGGGGTGCTCAATTTACCGGATTCCGTGAGGTGCTGGGTGGCCCATTCACTTTGTTGATTGGGGTTGCCTCACTTCTGGATTGGCGGGTAACTTGCCGCACTCGTAGGGGTCTAGGTTTTCATTGCACAGGCTATCCACACGACAGGGAACGTCGGGTCTCATTGAAAGTAAGTCGATGCCACGCACCCCACGTGTACGCGAGGAGGCGGAGTTTGCAAAAAAACGATTTTTATAAGCTTCGTAACATCGACTAAACTCTAGGATCGATACTAAACCGTAACTAACAAACTATCAAAGAGGTTTAACTACTATGTGTGCGAGTTATTCCTCAAGTTCTTGTTGTCCTTCACCTCCTCACTGTCTTTCTCCATCTTGTGAGCTCCTCGAAGTGAGAACGGGTCGTGCTTCCTTGTCGGCTTCTCCAAATCGTAGAAGATCCACCCGAGAGTTCCGACTTTGAGCTTAACCTCTAACTTGAGGTAACTAGGTCACTTGGTGTGCTAAACTAAGTAGTCTAGGATGTGTAGAGAGTGATGAGGGATCAAGTTGTCTCATTAAACCTTAGGATTCTCAACTCATGAGATGGTTTGGGTTTGAGAGGAGTTGAAGAAAAACTTGAGGAGAATGAGAGAGGAAAGTATCTGTAGTTTTTTTTCAAGTGAAAAGATAATGTAAAATGGCTAGCGTTTTACTCTTTTAAACCAAAAGAAAATATCACACAAATATCTCACAAATATCTAAGTCAACAAATCTCAAATGAGTCCAAGAAAGTCAATGTGAAACCCTAATCCCATTTCATTAAAATACCACAAAGTTTCCTCTCTCATTTCCTCCACTTCACAAAAGAATTAATCACAAAAGAAAAACCTTAATTGAGGTGTCTCACTCCAAGTTGTAATCTTGATCAAATTACAAGAATACCCTTCTCATCCGTATATACATACCCGCATCCGTATCCCGAGAAACACGAATACAATGAGACGAAACTAATCCAATAATCAAATACCAGGATCCGGTTTAAACCAAAGCCCACTGGTATTGTCCACCTGAACATCATATGCGCACAAGTACACGTATGTGATTGAACCCTGTCGTAAAACCATACGACCTCTACACGTTTCGCCCGAAGCTAGTAAACGCTCTGTGTGGGACTCTAAAGACTCAACAGTACGCTGGCAGTGGGTTTAACCAAAAGCGCGTCAGCGGTACTAGTTGCATGTAACGACTACCCAGGTATCTGTTGACAAAAAGGTCGACGAGCAAACTCATCCGTACCCCTACTGAGTCTGTCTATGGTAATTTCCGTACATTCTGGTCTGTTCGTCTAAGAATGTCGCATATCGGTCCTAGGGGGGCGGCAAGCGTCAGACCCCTAATAATGCAATACTTCGTGTTGGAGTGCGGCCAAAAACACCCTGAGAAACTACTGGAATCCCTACCAGCAAATCTCTCTTGCCCTGGCCAAGGACTTTGTGTAATGGATTTCCGAACACAGCGCGACATCAACCCCCAATACCGGGGGAGACGAATCATATCTAACTGCTACTGCCTCTATGTGCTTCGGGACTGCACCCAACTACTACCTATTTGCATGAATCAATAGAGCCATGGTAGGGCAGTAATCTAAGAACAGTGGGAACACACTTGAGGCGAAGTAGCAGTGTCAAGTCGACGGACTAAGCTGTACTCATGTCACCTGAGAACTGCTACCTGACAATAGGTATAATACCAACTAGCGGTTCCCCATGAGCCCGTCCAGTGTAACTCATTACCCAATAAGCACCTGCATACTATCTCCAGTACGACGTACCGATGGCTGTGGGACAGACCACCTCCCCTCCTGGGATAAGAAGCGTATACATTAGTCTACTCTAGAGTATCGATACCCTGTCTCGATAATCCTGCGACTAGGGACCTGCGTAAGGATGTGCTTGTAGGCTACCCAGCCCCCACTAGTGTGACTGCCATCACAACGCTGGTAGTCAAGTAAAGATCCTAATGGCTCTATCAATTTGTATTAGCGATACGTTAAGAAACATATACACATATTAAGATAGATACAAACCAAGTAGCATACTACCATATCGAGAAAGACTGTCATAAATCCGTGTATATATCCCAAGCTTCCAAAATGTAATATACAAACTAGTACTATACAATAATGGCCTCTGGGCATATTACACTAACAACGTGCTTGTGGTTAAACCCACTTCCAGCGTATTGACGAGTATTTAGAGTCCCACATAGAGAGTTTCCCTGCTTCGGACGAAACGATGTAGAGACCGTATGGTTTTACGGTAGGGTTCGATCATATACGTGCACTTATGCACGTATCATGATTCGGACGGATAATATTAATGGCTTTGGTTTAAACCGGATTCTAGTATTATATTGTTGGATTATTTTCATCTCTTTGTATTCGTATTTTTCGGAATACGGATACGGGTATGTATATACGGATGAGGGGCATTCTTATAATTTATTACAAGATTTTTTTAGTAGATTACACCTCATTTTGTTTATTAACCATTTGGTTAAAAGGTTAATTGAGATGGAGGGATGAGTGTGCTTAATATTTATTCAAGCATGACTCACTTGGTGACTCATGGGTGTGACTCATGGAAACACCATTGAGGCATGCTTGATATTTGTTGTGATTGTGAGATATTTTGCGGAGACTTGAGATTTTTCTTTAGATGCTTCATTCTTTTTCTTATGCACACAACACCTGGTCTTTTTCTTGAGTTGAGCTCTAAGCTTCACACTCTCATCTCTCATGGCTTCTTCTTCTATCTCCACCATAATCCTCTCATGTGTTGAGAAACATAGGATGTTTAGAGATAAATTAATCCATTATTAGACTCTACATCTTCTAGGCTAACTAGTTTAGCAAACTAGATACCCTAGTTACCTCGGTTATGAGATAGGAGCTCGATTCATAGACTCTCAGGTGGATCATCTTCGATGGAGGGAGACTGGCGACCAAACTTGATCATGGTGGCCACTAGGAGCCTGAGAAGCTTGTTAAAGACCGAAGGACACAGATCATTTGGTATAACATTCCTAACTTTTTATATTGCTTTCTAGTTTTAGGGTTAATAATAGATCCGTATTCGTGGGTTGTTCTAGCTCCAGTTTGATAAATTTTTGTTTCGCAATCGGCCATGGTTTGATGGCCAGGGAGCTGGCATAACCCAACTAGTACACTGAACAGACTCGCCGAGAACATGCTAGATGATAGTATATATATTGTCAGATAGCAGTTCTCAGGTGACATGAGTACAGGTTAGTCTGTCGACCTGAGACCGTCATTTGTCTCGTGTAAGTTCCCACTATACTTTGATTACTAACCTACCATGGCTCAAAGGAGTCGTGCAAACATGTTTTAGTTGGGTACAGTCCTGAGCCATATGGAGGCAGTTGTTGGGGTCAAAATTTGCACCCCAGTTGACCAAGTCAAAGTCAATGTCAACTCCAAGTAAGCGGGCCTAAGCCTAAGTCAAGCCCTGCGGCTGGTCTCCCCCATGCCAAAATGAAATCATGTAATAAATAATTTTGATGTAATTTTTTATGCATGAATGTAAGCAAAATGGACATAAAGCCAAATTTTTGTAAATCCCATAGCTCATGTGCAAAAGAAATGGCACATTAGATGGGAAAAATGCCATTTTGTAAAGCCCAAGGGGCTATATGTAAATGTGTAAGCCTATATAAGGCAACATGATGATGGAATAAAAAAGAACTTTTCTCTCTCTAAAAAATTAGGGTCTGTGCTCCTTCTCCTTCCTCAAGGTTCTAAAACCTTCTTCCCCTTTTTGAGTTAAATCAAGAGTTTAACTCTTTCTTTTTTAAAAATAAATAGTTTTTCACCATCAAATCCTTGAAGGGGAACTCGGATCTTCCATCAGATCTCAAAAAGGGGAGATTTTGAATCTCACGCCCTTTTTCTCCAAGATCCGGCCAATAAAGAAGAGGATGAAGGAGACCCATCTCCGAAAATCCCAGTTTGGAAAAGATCCAAGGCTCAAAAGAAAATCCAAGGCTTAAGAGAGAAGTCCCTCTGAAGATTTTCGGGGAGTTCAACTCCAAGACCCAAATCCTCAAAGGAGTTTAACTCCTAATCCAGATCCTTTAGGAGTTTAACTCCAAATCTAAATCTTTTGGAGTTTAACTCCACTCAAAATCCTCTTTTGGAGTTTAACTCCATTCAAAATCCTCTTTTGGAGTTTAACTCCTATTTCCGGGGGTAAAAACCCCTTCTTTTCACCGGCGCTCAAGCGCTCAGCGCCCACGTACCGGGCACGTGAGGCGCCCAGTGCCCAAGCACCGGGCACTCAAGCGCCCAGGGCCCGCATGCTAGGCCCGCGAGGCGCTGGCACCAACGCGTCCTCTGGAAACTATTCTTCCCCTTTTTTTTCATACACCCACACACTCCACAACACTGTCTCCATTAGAAAAAATTTCTAACGGGGTGCTGCCCCGTACCCCGCAAGAGGGCTGCTAGCCCTCTTGACCCCGAACCCGCTATCTAGGTAGCAGGACCCCCGTAAAAACTCCGCGGGGCCCCCGATATATCCAAAACCCCTTCAAAACATAACACTGCACATTGAGTTCGCATGACCCGTTTGACCCGTCAATCAGAATTTCTCTCGCTTCAAAGGCGAGGGGTAATTAACGGCAACTTAGTTCGCGGCTGCCGGAGATTCGGATCCCCACAATCAATAAACCCCAGCCTACCCTAGGCAGGGGGAATCTGTAACGCGCCTGACAAGCGCGCGCATATTCCCATCTCAATGTGGTGACGAAAAACACCCTACAGCAGCGAGCGGATCGTCGAGGATTCGTCTCTCCCGGTATTGGTGGGTAGATGTCGCACTGTGCATGGGTGGCCATCACCAGAATTCCTTTGCCAAGGTGGAAAAGAATTACTAATTTGGATCAGTAGTTTCTTAGTGGGTGATGGGCTTCACATCGACACGAAATATCGCGTTATTAGGGGTCTGACTTTATCCAACCCCCTAGACCCGGTATGCGATACTCTTAGACGAACAGACCGGATTGTACAGAGATTGTCACAGACAGGCTCGATAGGGGTACGGATGAGTTTGCTCGTCGGCCTTCCTTTCGCCTAATACCTGGGTAGCCGTTACATACAGCTAGTGTCGCTGACGTGCTTATGGTTAAACCCATTTCCAGCGTATTGACAAGTGTTCAGAGTTCCACACAGAGGGATTTCTCGGTTCAGGCGATATGATATAGATGACGTATGTTGGTACATATAGGTATGTGTTTTCCCCAATCAGAGCAAAGCCCTGTTCAAAATTCAAATTTTGAAATGAAGCAACGCTTCATAGCAGCGCCAAGTGCACTGCGCCATAAATAGCGCACCACGTGCAAAGCACGTGTGCGCTAGCGCTAAGAGCGCTGCACTATAAGCAGCGCACCACGTGCAAAGCACGTGTGCGCTAGCGCTAAGTGAGCCGCACTCTAAGCAACGCACCACGTGCAAAGCACGTGTGCGCTAGCGCTAAGTGTGCCACACTCTAAGCAGCGCACCACGTGCAAAGCACGAGTGCGCTAGCGCTGGAACTAAAAGCTCCCCACCGTCAGATCAAAGATCCAATAAAGATGATAAATCATAAGTTAATCAGAATAAAATTCTGTTAAGGAGAGATTCCTCAAAATCTTTCCAAACAAAAAGATTGTGCTTTGTAAATCAGAGTACCGTTGGATCAATGATCCAAAGGTGATTAAAAATCACCAAAAATTACAGAATAAATTATGCATGGAAAGAATTCCCAATCTTGTTAAAAACAAAAAAATTGCCTTCTGTAGATCAGAAGCCTTTGGATCAAAGATCCAACGATGGGGAAATCCCCAAATCAATTGGAGAAAAGATCTCCTTAACTGATTGAACAAATCAGCTTGCCCTATATAAAGGCCCCAAGACTTCCGGTCTCATACGGAGGAACCCCCCATAAACTTTGAGAAATCTCAGAAAGAAGATTCAAGCTCTCGGTAGAAGAAGAACTTTTTTTCAAGGTAAAAAAAACAAAAAGACGAAATCATCTCATATAAAAAGAAGAATTCACTTCTTTCTTTAAGATCATAGATCTACATGACCAAGGTCTTCCACAAAGAGATCAAAGGATCTCATCACAAAATAAGAAGAAGAACATAATTCTTCTCACAGATCATAGATCTATAAGACTAAGGTCTTTTATACAAAGAGATCATGAACATCTCATTATAAAATAAAGGGGGGGAGAGAATAAGTTAATTCTCTTAGGATCACAGATCCATAAAGGCAAAGCCTTTCATCAAAATAAGAGATTGAAACATCTCCTACAAAATAAGAACTTTGTTCTTAGAATCTTGAGACAAAGTCTCTTCTAAACGAGAATTTATTTCTCAGATCATAAAATTGATCAGATGCGCTTCTGCGCTCTATGACTTGCGCAAGGCGCCAAGCGCACCACGTGCTCCTCACGTGTGCGCCACTGAACAGATAGAGCTTTGCGCTCATAAAATAGCGCTTTGCGTCCATGGACTGGCGCTCAGCGCTAAGCGCACCACGTACCCCTCACGTGTGCACCACTGAACAAATAGTGCTTTGAGCTCATAAACTAGCGCTTTGCGCTCATGGACTGGCGCTAGCGCCAAGCAGCGCACCACATGCTCCTCACGTGTGCGCTAATAGAACATAAACTGTTCTTTAAATAAAGCCCTAGAGCTATGATGAATGCTCAGCATTCAATAAAAGATGAAATCATTGTCAGAATTCAAATCAATGCTCATCATTATCAAATGTTTAACATTTTAACTGAGTGGGCCGAGCCCAAATTGGCTATAAACCCCTCATTCAGATTAATTGAGCCCACGTGCTCATAAATCTTTGATCTTAGTCCCAAATTGGAATACAGATCCCCCAACCAACATTAGTTCAAGGGTATATCTCTTCACTCCTCTAATATTTGTCGTTGTAATCCTTCAACGTCTTCAGAGAGATGACGGGTCCCGATAACCAAACATTCCATGGACTATGATGTCCTTAACCTCAGACTGTGGGGTCCTTAAGCTCATGGACTATGATGTCCTTAACCTTGGACTGTGGGGTCCTTAAGCCCATGGACTATAATGTCCTTAACCTCGGACTGTGGGGTCCTTAAGCCCATGGACTATGATGTCCTTAACCTCGGACTGTGGGGTCCTTTAAGCCCATGGACTATGATGTCCTTAACCTTGGACCGTAATGTCCTTAAACTAATTATGGACCGCAATGTCCCTAAACTAAACAACAGAGCCCAAATTCTCTTTTGTTGGAACTAAATGATCCCGTTAAGTTGATCTTAGTCTAAAATTAGACTAACGTATCCTTAACAAAGGTTTAAGTTGATCTTAGTCTTAAATGAAACTAACGTATCCTTAAACCCAACCCTAAAACCAAAATCTAAGAAAATACGGATTTGGACTAATCCACGCCCTACGGGCGACAACATAAATTAGTCTCCGTATATAATCCACGGGCAACCTAAAACAAAAAAAACGTCCACGACACGAAGTGACCATCTGGAGAAGGAGAAAGTTGTTACCGCGATACGATAGCGTAATTAACTGCAGGGGCTTGCTCCTGCAGGGAAGAGCGTCCCCACAATCAAAAACCCCTCAATGAGGGGGAATCTGACGAAGTCTGCTATATCGGCCGCATCCGTTTAAACCTTCGATACATGGTGTCATAAATCAACTTGGCATCTTCGGAGAGGTGGACAGATAGCACCAAATAGCATCTGCCCTCGAAGTTCAGGCCCGGACGTCCCAATGCCCCGGTCGCGTCCTTTCGGCGGGGAACAGATTCTGGCACGCCCGGTGGGACCTTTTCCTCTTTCGACTCCACACTTCGTGTGTCGTTTTCGCGAACGAATCGCGGTTTAATATGGTTGCACTTGGGTTCGAGGTACTAAGATTTGGTTTTGCTCCTGTGCAGAAAAAAGAACATCAATGGCCTCTAACTGCTCTAACTGCAACTGCAACTCCCATTCTGCCTCATCCGGAGGAGTAACCTACGGGCCTCAAGCGGCCTCCATGTTCAAGATGCCATTAGAACAGGTAACTCAGGCCACCACTGGGCTATTCTTCGGGACCATGTTCCCACCGATGAGCTTCAACGCCCTTATAACATTGCAAGAAGCTAAG
This sequence comes from Agapanthus africanus, assembly GCA_030015575.1. Classification (NCBI taxonomy): domain Eukaryota; kingdom Viridiplantae; phylum Streptophyta; class Magnoliopsida; order Asparagales; family Amaryllidaceae; genus Agapanthus; species Agapanthus africanus. Next base: position 12,988,518 of record JASDDO010000001.1, read on the forward strand.
AAGAAGTCGGTCTTTGATTGGCTTACCACTACCGCGGCCCCTCTTAACGGGTCGCCAAAACCAAGCGCCTTAGTTTTCAGCAGACTGGGCCAAAGCTCCAACGGGCCCATAAAGAAGCCCGCAATACTAGAAGGCGTTATCCCGAAGCGGATAGCCATTCCTACTCCTGAAGTCACCAAGGAGGCTTCTCCGGCTAAGGGGTCGGTCTTCACAAGACTGGTCGTTTCAGCTCCCACTCCGGGAGAAGTAACAAAGGCCGTTTCCCCTGCACGAAAATCGGCCTTTTCAAGATTGGCCGTTCCCTCTCAGCAAGCATCTGTCTTTGACAGACTGGCGCCAACGGTAGACTCTCATCAGAACAGGGGGCATGGAAAAGCCGATCCAACAGCGGAGGTGATCCTGGCTGCACAACATGCTCGACGTCACCACTGGCGCCGAGTGAGGAAAGCTGGGGGCAATTCCCCTTCTGGACTGACTCTGCCAGTTCCAATGGTGGAAGTTGATGCTGCTGTTCCAACTGGGAACATGTTTGAACTACTTAACAGGGTACGCAGGAACTCTCCGACCGCTGTACTGAAGAGATCTCCTCCACCTGTGGAGAATGCCCCAAAGATGAAGCTAGAGCAGCTCTCTCAGCGGCTGTCCTCTAAAATTTATAAAGTTTGGTGACAGGTCCAGGACTCTGTGGTAGATCAAGACTATCCCCGCCGACAGAAAAAGATGAAAGTTCGGCGAGAAGAGGACAATCCCGTCAAGCCACAAAAGGTGTCGTCTACCTGCCCGTTGCAATGGCCCCCTCAATTTCGACCGCTCACAAGAGGAGAAAGCTGGAGAAAATCCTGGTGTCTACGACGAATCGCAAGAACACTAAATCTGATCTCCCTAAGTCTGGGGGCATAGTGGTGCATACCGTCTATATGGCATCCAAAAAAGAGGATAGCCGTATCTCCACAGGTCATCGACCGCTTACGCGATCAGTGACTAGGGCTCAGGAGCAGCAACAACAAAAGCTCCAAGAGATGTTAACAGCTATGGCCGCACTCACAGGACCGAAAGCAAGCCCGGAGATATCCTCGGAGCAGCGCTGTGAGCAGGAAACTGATGCCGAATTCCTTCGGAGAATGCTCGAAAAGATGGACAGAGAAGCAGCAGAACAAGCGGCCAATATAAAACAAATGGCCCTTCTATTCCAAAATATGGTGGGCATGATGATCCAGCCGGACCCTCCAGCCGAAGATCCTCCAGTAATAATTGAAGATGATAGAGGAGAGAAATCAAATCCTCTACCGGCTCTGTCAATAGCTAAGGAGGAGACCATCTCCAAAACCACGCTCGATGATTATATAGCTCAACAAATACGAGCTCATCAAGCGAATGAAGCGGCTGGCCAAGTCGTCAGAACTGGACGACCCTATCCGGGTTGGTATGACCAAATAAAGTACCCGCCGGGATACACGATCCCTAAATTCCATGTATATAAGGGGACGGGAAATCCGCATCAGCACGTCGCTCAATTTAGAGCCTTGTGCGGCAACACCGGAGGTGACGATAAGCTACTGCTTCGCCAATTCGTCGGCAGCTTGGCGGAGACGGCGTTCGAATGGTATTCGAAGCTTCCCAACGATTCCGTCAAAACTTTTACGGGGATGGAGTTGCTATTCAACCAGCATTTCTCAAGTGCTAGAGAATGCACCCCAATCACGACATTGATCAATGTCAGGGTGAAGCCAGGCGAAACATGGGTGCAGTACACGATACGGTGGCGGAATCTATGGTCGAAGTGCGAGCAGCGCATTGAAGAAGCGCCTGCAGTAGGCATGTTCATGGGTACTCTCGACCTTCAAGCGACCATTTCCCAATTCATGATGTTTTTCAACCCGATCACTTTCCAGGCCTTGATTGACAAGCTGGCCCAAATGGACCAGATGGGCCACATGCCTTCCTCTTCGAAGCCGGAGCCACGGAATGAAAAAGGGAAAGGGAAAGCAACCTTCGTCGCCAATGCTCAACAGCAGCCCAGTGGTCCAAAACTAACTGATCGCCAAGACGAGAGACGACGATTCTATAATGAGAAAATGAAGCGCCCTTATTCGTTTCCCCGGGACAAAACGAGGAGATTGTTCGAGCTGGCGGTGCGCAACAGACTCATCAACTTTCCGGATCCAAAACTTCCATTGCAACCCGGTGAGGCTAATAATCCCAATTATTGCCCCTATTACCAAGCGATAGGCCATCCAATAGAAGATTGCTTCATCTTCAAAGGGTGGATTGAGAACCAATACCAACAGGGCAAATTCGCACTGCCTGAGAATTGGAAAGTAAACCCGCCCCAGCCGCACACTCTCAAAAAGGCAGACACACCGGGGGCGTCATGCACTTTTGTAGAAGAAGCTCCATGGGAGGTCGTTCTTTCAGCCAAAACGAAAAGAATGCTGAAGGATCTCCAAACATGCCCGGCGATCAAATGAAAAAGTCCGCTGGAACCCGAAGTCATTAAGGGAATGCTGAAGCCACACCTAACTCCAAAAATTGGTGGTGATAGTCAAAGCGCCCACACCCAGCCGTCAAAGTCTTCGAAGAAGAAGAAAAAGGCCAAAAAGCCCGTGAATCCTGATGACAAGCGCACGGACCTGCAAAAACATATTGACGCGCTGAAAGAATTTAACCAGAAGGCGCGGACCCCAGTCACACTCCAAGAATTTCTCAGCCACGTCCTTAAGGACGGAGATGATGACAATGGAGAAGACTCGTCGGATGAACTCGAGGATTATGTGGCAAGCTGCCATGTGATCTCTCACTCATTAATAAACGGTGAAGAAGCTCTGGATGCAGAGAAACTGGGGGCAGATCCTGAATCGGAGCTCCTAGGACTATCAGACGAAATGATTGACGCATTCCTGAACGAAGCTCTTCTGAAAAGCAAAGCTGATCGAGAGCGCGAGATGGCCATATTTGAAAAGGCCAGACGCCGGCGACTGGACGAAAGGGTTGAAACACTCCCACCAGATCAAAGTACATCCACCGAAAATAAAAGCAGGCTCAAGACAAGAAAACGATTCGCTAGAGCCCTGTCGATGGGAATGAAGCTGCCCTCTTTCAGAGAAAATTCTCTTGGCGGTATACCTCTTGATGAAGTGGATGTACATCCTAACTTCTGTTTATATCATCGAAGGATTGCGCACCCCACCGAAGAGTGCAACGCCTTTAAAATTTGGTGGCAAGGGTATGTCGCTCACAGGCAGCACTTCAAAAGAATGAAGCGTGAAGCTCGTCGACAGTGAAAAAATGCGACAGACGAACGAGGAAGAGCTGCCGGCAACTGTCACGTGGTTAATAGCAGGGGATCACAAGTTCTCACCTTTGGGAGCGATTCTGAAGAAGAAATGACTCTCGGCCCTCTCTTCAAAGAATCCACCTCGGGAAAAGAGGAAGAACCGAAGTACTGTGAGAACATTCAGCTGCACAATCGCACGCTACCTGAAAAGAATCTCGGACCTGCAAACAAGGGATCAAACAAAAAAGATAAGGGAAAAGAAAAGGTCCCTGAGGATATCGCCCTCGATGACCAAGCCGTCGAAGAGCTGACAGCCAAGGACCCGCCAAAGAAAAGTAAGGTGAATTACAACGTTTTGGCACACCTGAGGAAGATACCCTCACAGCTAAGCATTCTCGACGTCCTTCTGCTATCTAAGGAAGCGAGAGATTCTTTGATCAAGGCACTACAAGAGCCTGACCAGTTCCAGGCTTTCCTCGCCGAAGAAAAGATGAAGGACGAGCTGGAAGAAGTGCACACAGCCGATATCACCTTTGGCGATGAAGATCTCCTCCTCGGGACATGCGAGCATAACCATCCCCTTTATGTCTCCGGATACTGTCATGATATCAAAATAGGAAAGATCCTGGTTGACAATGGATCCTCCGTCAATCTACTCAATGTAAGAGTGTTGAAGGAAATCTGCATGAGCGTTCAATACCTCGCTCGTGATAAAATCACCATCTCCGGGTTCGACTCCCAGTCATCAAGGACGCTCGGATCTGTGATACTGACATTACGCTTTGGGCTACTCGTCACGGACATCAAATTTCACGTCATTGACGCCAAGACCTGCTATAACGCTTTGCTCGGCCGGCCTTGGTTACATGAGTACAACATCATTCTTTCTACACAGCATCAGTGTATGAAGTACTTCAAAGATGGGCTTGAATATACCGTGACAGGGGAATTGAACCCATTCTCCGTTAATGAAGTCCGAAAGTACGAAGATGCAAAGTACTTCTTACCAGACTTCGAAGACATGGAGAGATGCCATAAACCGGAGGACAAGCAAAAAGCTATCAATACCATTCCGGTCTTCGGGAGTGATACCGAGGAGGAAGAAGAGATAGTCTATTCAGGGCCGCCCCAATGGAACAAGCCGAGACTGTCCACCCCCATGTTGATCTTTGGCAGCGACTCGGAAGATGAGGTCAATGCCGTATTTTTTGTCCGGCCATTAATACAAGCCTTCGCTGACGATGATCGGAGTTTGCAAATTGCCATGGTTCCGCGACAGCATTACAAAGAGCTCGACGCACTTGATACCTATGGTGTGCAGGAACTGCAGACATTTTACGTCCCTCCCAGACGAAGAGAAGAAAAGGCGATCCTCTTTTATCGATCCGTGGAAACCAGAGTGGAGAAAGAAATTTGGCATGGTGCCGATTCTACACTTGACAGGCTCCAATCCATCCATCTGCCCAGATACTACACAGAAGTATTAAAAAGGCTGTTGAAGCGCCAAAACATACCCTTCAAATAGACTGCTCGAAAAGCTCAGTTCTACAACAGGATCTGGAACGTCCCCGGAACTCAGCGAAAATTTCCCAACGGGAGAATGGAAATGAGCGGGCTTGGATATGTTCAATCCAAGAAACGGGAGCGGTTCCATAACTGCCATGTTATACATGACTTTGACGAAGAAGGAGATGCTCTATGGGAAGACGCTAACCCTGAACCAGAACAAGGTCTCGCCATGAAAGTGCCAAGTCCGTCGTTCGAAGAACAGATGGACAAGCTTATAAGGGAAGCGGGTCAAAAGGTCCGGGATGACCATAATCGCGAAATGGCCATTTACGAAAAAGCCAGGACGCAGCGCCTCCTTCAGCAGACCGCGGAGAATGATAATGCTCTTCATCGCCAGCCCGTCATGCAAAAGACCCGGCGCAGAGGCAAAAATAAACCAAAGAACGGGAAAAACGTTCGACAGCAGCGTAGCGGGTCTAAGAATCCACGCGATCGAGAATCGAGCAACCAGGATTCGTCTCTTATAAAGAAAATGGGTCAAGCATATTCTTTTCCCCAAGACAAGACAAGGAAGATATTCGACCTCGTCGTGAAACATCGGATGATTACGCTCCCAGAGTCCAAGCATCCCGAGCAAGCAGACGAGGTCTCTCACCCAGACTGTTGCTCCTATCACCGAGCAATAGGACATCTTCTCGAATACTGCTTCACATTCAAAGATTGGGTCGAAGACCAATATCAACAAGGCAGGTTCGCTCTATCCAGCAGTTGGAGGATAACCCCATCACAGAAGCATGAACCGAAAGCCACGTATGTGGCGAGAGTAGAACCGGACCAACATTGGTCTTGGAAACGATCTCGTACCTATCACGTAATAACGCTGTCAGGAGAAGAACCCGAGAATATGGATGACCTCCTCTGGTGCTTCGAAAACAATGAAGATGAGTTGATCTCAGAATTTCCACCGGCGCCAAAAGAGCTGGAAGATGGGATACATACCACTGCAGATGACCTCAGAAAAATTGACTTGGGGATGGCAAACGACCTATGGCCGACGTTCGTCAGTGAACTGTTGTCTGAAGAAAAGGAGGCTACGCTTAAAGACGTGTTCATGCAGTATAAAGACTGTTTCGCATGGAACTATTCCGAGATGCCCCGATTAGATCCAGAAATAGCAGTCCATAAATTGGCGATATCTCCGGACGTCAAGCCGATCAAACAAGCACCGAGAAGAATGCGGATCGAGCTTGAAATGAGCATCAACGCCGAAGTCAAAAAGCTAATTGACTCCGGCTTCATCCAAGAGGTTCAATATCCTGACTGGATCGCCAACATCGTCCCAGTGATGAAGAAAAATGGGACAGTGCGCATCTGCGTGGACTTTCGAGACCTCAACAAAGCTTGCCCGAAGGACGATTTTCCTGTACCGGTTATCGAGTTGATGATAGATAACACGTCCACTCACGAAGTCTTCTCCTTCTTGGACGGATCATCAGGGTATAATCAGATAAAGATGCATCCCGAGGACCAGAAGCATACCGCTTTCCGGACTCCTTTGGGCATATTCTGCTACAAGGTGATGCCCTTCGGTCTGAAGAACGCCGGCGCCACCTATCAGAGGGCCATGACGAAGATTTTCGATGACCTCATACATGAAATTGTCAAATGCTATATCGACGACCTTGTGGTGAAAAGAAAATCGCACGAGGAGCATTGGGAGCATCTGAAGATCGTGTTTCAGCGCCTTCAGAAATACAACTTGAAGATGAACCCTCTCAAATGCGCGTTCGGAGTTTCCTCGGGAAAATTCCTAGGGTTCATCGTATGACATCGAGGCATCGAGATAGACCCGTCGAAGATCAAGGCGATCATGGAAATGCCTCCGCCAAGAACTATCAAGCAGCTGGGGTCTCTCCAAGGAAAGCTCACGTATATCCGGCGATTCATAGCCAATCTTTCCGGCAAGTGCCGTCCTTACAGTCACATAATGAAGAAGGGAACTCCGTTCATCTGGGATCGCAAATGCCAAAGCGCACTGGACGAAATTAAGCAATACCTGCAGAATCTGCCGGTGCTGACCGCCCCGGTCAAGGGAAATCCCCTCATCCTGTACACGACAGCCCTTGAAGGTTCCTTAGGCACGCTATTGGCACAGGAAAATGATCAAGGGAAAGAGAGGGCCCTCTACTACTTGAGTCGAGTTCTCCTGGGGGCAGAAAATAATTACTCCCCCATCGAAAAACACTGCCCGGCGTTGATCTTCGCGATAACGAAGCTCAGACACTATGCGTTGGCACATGAGGTCCATCTCATATCAAAGGTGGATCCTCTCAAGTATTTGATGTCAAGAGCCATACTAACATGACGGCTCGCTAAATGGGCCCTCCTCTTAATGGAATTCTCGGTGACATATCAATCCCTCAAGGCAATGAAAGGCCAGGCCATCGCCGACTTCCTCGCCGAGCATCCTATACCTGCCGACCCACCCCTAAATTGCGAATTTCCAGACGAGCACGCGTTTGACACGATCGATGGGGAGAAAGGAGGGAGTGATACCCGATGGGAACTCTACTTCGACGGAGCATCTTCTATGAAGAAGCGCAAACAAAGCACCCCCATAATCAAATCAGGGGTAGGCCTCATCTTCGTGACACCACAAGGAGGGATAATGTGCTTTGCCTTTTCCTTGACAGAGCCGAGGACAAACAATGAAGCCGAGTATGAAGCTTTGATAGCAGGTCTTGAGATCGCTATCGACATGGGAATCGAAAACCTCCTCATATACGGAGACTCCCAACTGGTCGTTAGTCAAGTAAACGGCGATTATCAAACGTGCAAGCCAGAGTTGGTGAAGTAAGGCGAGAGAGTGCAGCAACTGCTGACTCAAATTCCTTCCTACACCTTGGAAAGCATACCCCGTGCGGAAAATAGCAAAACGGATGCATTGGCCAAACTCGCTAAAGAACTGGCTGACGAAAACCTCGATGATGTAAGGATCGTGGTACAAAGCCGTCGGGTTCTTGCGCCGGCAAAAATATCTCCGGAGTCATCTGAAGAAAAGGGAACTACCGAGCAAACGACCCTACAAATAAAAGACCAGGAAAAGGCTGAGGATTGGAGAGAAGTCTTTATAGACTACTTCAAATTCCGTCGAACACCTGAAGATGCGTCTTCAAGACATCAGCTCATGAAATGAGCTCTATCCTTCGCCTTCGTCAATGATACTCTGTGTAAGAGATCATTTGATTCTCTATGGCTAAGATGCCTGGGACCTGAAGAGGCAAGGAGAGTCGTCCAAGAAACTCACGACGGACTCTGCGGTTCTCACCAAGCCGGGCCGAAGATGAAACTAAAGATCAAAAGGATGGGCTACTATTGGCCCACGATGATCCAGAACTGCCTTGAATACGCGAAGCAGTGCCACTCGTGCCAGATTCACGGGGACTTTATCCATCAGCATCCAAATCCGCTACATCCAACGATGGCTAGCTGGCCATTCAAAATATGGGGAACTGACATAATCGGCCCCATCGAACCAGCATCGTCCAGAGGACATCGATTCATTTTGGCAACAACTGATTATTTCTCTAAGTGGGCGGAAGCAATACCGCTAAGAGAAGTGAAGACGGAGAATATCCTCCATTTCTTCAAGACACACGTTATTTGCCGGTTCGGCACTCCGCGACGGATTATCTCCGATAACGGGCCAGCCTACAGAAGCCATAAGATCAGCCGCTTCGCACAACGGCATAATATAGTCCGGAGATACTCTTCGGTCTATAAGCCCCGAGCTAACGGTCTAGCTGATGCTTTCAAGAAGACCTTGACGAAGATCGTGAAAAAGACGCTGTCCAAAAATAAGAAGGACTGGCACGAGAGACTGCGTGAAGCTCTCTGGGCGTATCGAACTACGTTCAAAATGGCCACAAACACAACGCCGTATGCATTGGTATTCGGCACAGAAGAGGTACTCCCCCTCGAGATAGAGTTACCCTCTCTACGAGTGGCGGTTCACTACGAGCTAACAGATGAAGAAAATGCTCACCTTCGGCTTGAGGAGCTCGACGCCCTTGATGAAACCCGGTTCATGGCGCAACAAAACCTGGAGGCTTATAAAGCAAGGATGACGCGCTCATACGAGAGATTGACTAGGTCGAGAACATTCCGCCAAGGCGAACTCGTGCTAGTTGTCAAGAGACCTATGATCCCCAATCGTGCCAAACGGGGGAAATTCGAGCCGAACTATGAAGGCCTATACATTATAGACAAAGTTTACCAGGGTGGGGCTTACTTGCTCATGGATATGCATGGCGAAAGACCTTTTAGGCCAATAAACGGCCGTTTCTTGAAGAAATACTACGCCTGACCGAGACGTCTATAAACTACTACGGATCGCAGCATCCCAAGGCCGACAAAAAAAAAACGGTATTTCCATAAGCGAGATGGGCACGGATGAAAATCCGAAAGGGCTCCGTGAGTAAAACCAGCAGGGCTACCGGCGAGTTTTGTGAAAACCCAAAAGGGCGCAACCTCGTTAAAAGACACTTGCAAGGTCCTCTCGATCTTGTGAGGAGAAAATACCTGCGTGAGATCCTTACGACTCACAAGGGAGCAACACACTTAGGGATCCCCACGATTCCTAAGGAGAAATTACACTTACGAGATCCTCACGACTCGTAAGGAGAATTCCCCTTTGAGACCCTCACGGCTCATAGGGTTCAAAAGCCTTAAGCTACAGGGATCTGAACCTGTTTGTAAGCCATCACAATCTCCAATGTTGCCCTACAAGCGGTTCAATATTGACCCTTGTATGCAATCCATGGGCGCGAATAAACATTTCTCTAACAAAGTCTCACCAGCGACTAGGGATATGCTCACACGGTGAACAACCCTTGCAAGTCCTCTCGACTTATAAGGAGAAAAAACTCTTGTAAGATCCTTACGACTTATAAGAGACCATACACTTAGGAATCCTCACGATCTCTAAGGAGAAAATGCACCTACGAGATCCTCACGACTCGTAGGTAGAAATACCTTCATGAGACCCTTACGGCTCATGATGTTAAAAGCCTTAATCGACAGGATCCTAACCCTGTTCGTTGAGCCACCTTTGTTCGACATCGACAGAGGCAAATGATGATTCGCTCCTGGCAATATCCCAGTTGTAGCGATGCTGATGCCTAAATCGGTATTAAATCCCAAACTCGCGGCGAAAATTCAGCGAACCACAAATGCATATGAAATAGCCGAAATGATGGGGCAACTTGCAACAAAATCAGCAAGTAAAAATGTATGCATACAAAATAGCCGAAATGGTTGGGCAACTCGCAATAAAAAGCAGCGAGTAAATAAAACAAATAGCCAAAATGATTGGGCACCGCGAAAAATAGCCGAAATGATTGGGCAATCGTGACTTTTGCGATATAAAAGCTGAAATGATAGAGCATCGCGGAAAAAAAAACTATATAAAATGAAACTTTTTACCCTACAAGTGAGATCACATCGGTCCCTGTTTACAATCCAGGGGCACAAACAAAGAGGGAACCATACCATCCCCCAGCCTCCATCCGAAAGAAAGCCAAGTCTTGATGGTTCATAGACAGCCTAGAGATCACCAACAGCGTTCCTCCTCATTCCAGCAGGATTCAGACGCGACAATCAACCTTGGAGCCATAGCAAAGTCTCTATTCCAAACCTTGACGGTTCATAGACAACCGAGAGAGAAAATCCTGGTCCCGTGGAACACGGCTAATGTCAATCCTGACCCCGTGGGAAATTCCCAGAGCAAATCTTGGTCCCGTGGAACACGGCTAATGTCAATCCTGACCCCGTGGGAAAACGCCCAGAGCAAATCCTGGTCCTGTGGAACACGGCTAATGTTAATCCTGACCCCGTGGAAAACGCCCAGAGCAAATCCCGGTCCCGTGGAACACGGCTAATGTCAATCCTGACCCCGTGATAAAACGCCCAGAGCACCTCCTGGTCCTGTGGAACATGGCTAATGTCAATCCTGACCCCGTGGGAAAACGCCCAGAGCACCTCCTGGTCCGGTAGAATACGGCTAGTGTCAATCCTGACCCCGTGGGAAACGCCAAGAGTAAATCCTGGTCCCGTGGAACACGGCTAATGTCAATCCTGACCCCGTGGGAAACGCCCAGAGCACCTCCTGACTCCGTGAAATGCGGATAAAGTCAACCTCCTGACTCCGTGAAATGCGGATAAGGTCAACCCCCTGACTTCGTGATATGCGGATAAAGCCACCCCCCTGATTCCGTGAAATGCGGATAAAGTCAACCCCTGACTCCGCGAAATACGGATAAAGTCAACCCCTGACTCCGTGAAATGCGGATAAAGTTAACCCTCTGACCCCGTGAAATGCGGATAAGGTCAACCCATGACTCCGTGAAATGCAGATAAAGTCAACCCCTCCTGGCCCCGTAGAACACGGCCAATGTCAATCCTGACCCTGTGGGAAACAACCAGAGTAAACTCTCGAACTCCCTGTCAAGGCAATGCTTTGACTCGGGAGCAGGTCAACTCAACAATCACTTACAAGTCTTCTCGACTTATAAGGAGAAAATTCTCTTGTGAGATCCTTACGACTCTTAAGAGAAAATGCACTTAGGAATCCTCACGATTCCTAAGGAGAAATCTCACCTGCGAGATCCTCTCGAATCGTAGGGAGAAAAGTCTTTATGAGACCCTCACGGCTCATAAAGTTGAAAAGTCTTAGGTGGCAGATCCTAACCCTGTCTCCCAAGCCATCATTGCCTTCCAGAGAGGTCAAGGTAGATTTTCTATAGGCCACTCTCTCCGACAAGAAAAGGAAACAATCACTTACGAGTCCGTTCGACTCGTAAGCAAGAAAAATTCTCTTGGGAAATCCTTACGACTCTCAAAGAGAAAACACACTTAGGAATCCTCACGATTCCTAAGGAGAAAATACACCTACGAGATCCTCTCGACGGATCTCGACTCGCAGGGAGAAAAGTCTTTATGAGACCCTCACGGCTCATAAAGTTGAAAAGTCTTAGGCAGCAGACCTGAACCTGCTTCCTAAGCCATCGCTACCCTATAAAGAGGCTAAGATGAAATGTTCTTTATTATCTACAGGCCACATTCGCTAAAATCACATGGCAACGACACAGCAAAGAGAAGAAAGCGACAGTAAGGAGAACATTTGCTTCACATTCAGTTAAGCGTTCAAGGCATACCCATTCATGCATGTGCAAAAAAGTTTGATGCATAAAATAAACACATGGAAATGAAAAAGCTTGCTATTCATACTTCAGAAAATGCCTACATTGAGGAAAACAGTAAACAAAAACTCTATTAAAATGTTTACAAAGGCAAGACATCAAATCCAGGTCATGGATTGAGAAATTCAAAAGTGAGGCCATCCAAAATTTTTCGGACCTCTCGGACCATCTTCGTGTGCATCCTTTCACGATCACAAGCGTCAGGATCCCCGCTGATGTCCTCCAACCTTCGATAGGCAGCGAGTATCGTCGCCTGCTGAAAAGCTTGATGCAAGATATCAACAAGGTTGTCTCGCCTTTTCTTTGGGATTAAGCTCATCAGATACATCGAGTGCACCTTATCTTCGGCGTCGTCCAATGCCTTAAGTAGCATGCCGGCATAAAATAGAGGAAGTGCTCCCCAGATCGCTCCCACAATAAGCTTCAAGAGAGACGAACGACGATGAAGTAGTCGACCGTTGTATGCATCAAAGCGACCCATAATTTCAGCACACTGGGCGTTTGTGAATTCTTAGTTTTGGGAATGGCCGAGTGCGCGAATGTCCCCTTAAGAAATAATCTCGTCGAGATCATACATATGAGCGTCCATAACTTCTGAAAAGGAAAATCAGTGAGAGTTAGTGGACGGACTGATTAAGAAAAAGCTTATTGAAACAGACACGAGATTTAAACAACTCTTGATATCCCCAAGGAGGAAATAAGTGCTTAATTCTGTGCAATTAAGAAAGGAATCATAAAATGGATTTCGCATTTAATAAAATGGTTCCTCGGGCCAAGGAGTTAAACTCCTCGAGAGCAATACTTTGCAGACAGGAATGACGCCTGTCAAAGTCAATTATGAGGGGAATTAAAAATGCTCCTGAAATTCTAAGAGCCTTGCTCTGTAAAAATGATGGAATAACCCATCAGAAAACTTAAAGTAAAGTTTTAATGGAATAAAGTTCCATGATCTTCAAGATCCATGAATAAACTCTTAAGAGTTCTTCATAAGAGATTAATAAATCTACATGATTTGAAAAGAGCAAAGCTCTGTTAATGGATTAAGAAACCCTAAGAAAGATCTCTTTAGATCTATGGTTTCAAGAGAGTAAAGCTCTGTTAATAAAACCCTAGAAAAGGGTTTTCTTTAGATCAAAGATCTATGAAGAGCAAAGCTCTGTTAATAGGTGAAACCCTAGATTATTAAATAACCCTTTAAAAGATTTAATCTTTACCTAAATTTTGACAGAGTTCTGTCCTTAAGGAAGTTCTTAAGACAAAGAGCTATGCTCTAAAAGAGAATTAATTCTCAGAAAAAAAACAAGGAAGAAGATGAACAGAAATCATCTCAAGGACCTAGGGTCCTATTTATAGGCACAGAGATGCCGTTTCAATTCTGAGTTGATCCAAAGGCGCAGATGCTGCCACCGCTGCACTCACATGTGGGCTACGTGAGCGCAACGGTGGGGATCATTTGTTTTCCCAAATCAGAGCAAAGCTCTATTCAAAATTCAAATTTTGAAATGAAGCAACGCTTTATAGCAGCGCCAAGTGCGCTGCGCTATAAATAGCGCACCACATGCAAAGCACGTATGCGTTAACGCTAAGAGCGCTGCACTATAAGCAGCGCACCACGTGCAAAGTACATGTGCCCAGCACTCTAAGCAGCGCACCACGTGCAAAGCACGTGTGCGATAGCGCTAAGTGCGCTGCACTCTAAGCAGCGCACCACGTGCAAAGCACGGGTGCGCTAGCGCTGGAACTAAAAGCTCCCCACTGTCAGATCAAAGATCCAATAAAGATGATAAATCATCAATTAATCAGAATAAAATTCTGTTAAGGAGAGATTCCTCAAAATCTTTCCAAACAAAAAGATTGTGATCTGTAAATCAGAGCACCGTTAGATCAATGATCCAAAGGTGATTAAAAATCACCAAAAATCACCGAAAAAATTCTGTATGGAAAGATTCCCTAATCTTGTTAAAAACAAGAAAATTGCCTTCTGTAGATCAGAAGCCCTTGGATCAAAGATCCAACGAAATCCCCAAATCAATTGGAGAAAAGATCTCCTTAACCGATTGAACAAATCAGCTTGCCTTATATAAAGGCCCCAAGACTTCAAGTCTCATACGGAGGAATGTTCATATCAGATTTTTGCATTTTCATACCGCCCAATTTTTATCACATTGCATATCGGTAGATACTCTTGAGCCGTGTTTGCTAGTCAATTGCAGGATACAGGTTCTCGGTTCTAAAAACGGTGAAATTCATGAAAAACACGACAAAATCCGGGGTTCCTGCCAACCACTGAGAAAACACGGTCTCCGCTCTTCATCCGTATGTTGCCAGATACCAGTTTAGGAAGAAAAAATGGCAAATCAATGTCGTTTTCATGCACAAGGCTCAATGGCAGCACAAGATCCAAGAAATCTACGCGGAGCTCGAGAAAATCATGACAAAAACATCCACATCAAAACACCTTTGGCTCAACAGAAATTCTGGAAAAATCGTGAAGACAAATTGAGAAAATACATATACCAGAATTAAGTACAATGAAGACCAGGGAAGCACAAAAAGAATGAGCCTCCAACTCATCTATATGGCCGCGGAAACGCGGCCTAAGCATGCATAGGCCGCGGATCCGCGGCCGTATGGTGGCGGCAGATTGTCAAACTTTGGGGGTATTTTGGTCATTCCATGTTAGTTCTGCTTGTTGCCCTAGGTTTTCATTTTTCAGCCTATAAATAGCCCAGAACTTTGTGAAGGGAGGGGATCCATAATCTTGTATTTTTTTCTCTAGGTTTTAGAATACATGTTCTTCTTCCTCTTCTCGTCTCTTCTCCATTAAAACTTATAATGAGCTTGGTGAGTGAAGAATGGTGAATAAAGAAGTTCATTTTATTATCATGCTTGTCTTGTTCTTTCTATAATTGTTGTAATTTTCATTTGTTAACTAGTTATTGTTATTTCTTGTTGTTTCTTTCTTCTCTCTTTTTCTTTATCCTTAAAAACAACCATGATGCTTACGCTTGATCCTCGCCAAGGTGAGGTCGCAAATAGCTAGTTGTTATCTTCTAATCTCTTTCTTTCTATCTTCCTCTTTTGTTTTGTTTTATTTTTCCGTATCATGATGTGTGGGTAGTTTCATACTTGTTAGGGTAGGATAAGGGAAGTTTGAGAGAAGGAAATCTCTCTCACTCTTTCCTTGCCCAACAGCTTAATTCGACTCCCGTTAATTGAACCACAATCCGCTCCTTACGGCACCCTATCCTACATGATAGCGGCTATTCCGTAGTGAGACCGGTTGTGGTTGAATTAACCGGAGGTTATGGCTAAGAGCCAAGAACGGACGGACAAGCACCAAAAGGAAGAACTTATGCGTTGGAAAGCCTAGCTTATACTCGCAAGTTCCTTCCTAGTCGTGCTAATCCCCGTTGTTGCCGATTACCGTAACACCGATATTAAGAGGGGCAACGAAAGATGTGGGAGACTCCTAACTCAAACTAACCTAATCCTAACCCTAACAAGCTCTCTTTACATATCATTTTAACACTTAGATAATCACAAACAAATCTGAACTCTCGGACTTAACTCGTTAAAACACATAGAAAAAGACTCCCATCTCCCTGCGGACGACCCGTACTCAACCGGCTAGCTACAAGCGAAACCGTCTTGATTGCGGTGTTTAACTAAAACTTGAACACGCAGAATCTCTAACAATCAAATGGCGCCGTTGCCGGGGTGACGGTAGTTTATTTCCTTGTGTAATTTCGGGTTAACTTGTGAATATAATCGAAAAATAAAACAAAAAAAAATACTTTGTAAAAAAATCATCTTGTTATTTTTGATTAGCTTTTGTGCAAGTGTGCAGGAAAATACGAAGTTCAAGACCAGCGCCAAAGACGTCGGATAATACGGAGTTCAAGATCAGTGCCAAAGACGTGAGAAGATAGACCCACATTTCGCGGCTACACCGCGACGGACAAAACGAAGCAAACGGTCTACTTTAAGATTCTGGAGCAGTTCCAGTGAGCAAATCTAGATTCAGGGTCTTAAAAACAGCAGAGGACACCCAAAACAGCCCACACCAAAATTTCAGAGCCCCAATTCCCCAGAACCGCCGCGGAACCGCGACATAAGCAAGCTTAGGCCGCGGAACCGCGGCCACTTGGTGGAGTCAGGGTACCATCTTCTTTCTGTAAGTTTCTCTTCTTCTCCCCACTCCTCTGGACTCCAATAAACTGTGTTTTCTGCAGCATTCTTTGCGCAAACTCTTCTCCCCCTTCCAATAAACTTTTCTTGTGCAGGATTCTTTGCGCCGCGCTAAAAAAATAAATTGTTTGCAGTTGATTTGTTACCGCTTTGCATTCTTTAATACGGACTTAAGGGGCTTGAAACCAATCCAGATTGGGTGGGGATTTCATCACCCTTCCCAGGATCCCAAAAATCACAAAAGCATATGCATTGTCCATTGTAAATTAAAAAAATACTAGACTTCAGCCCTAAGGACTTCGCGCTCATTAGGAGAAGATAAACCGTGTTTAGAACCTCGCTTAAAGGTATATTGTTTACGGGGTGTCTAGGAAAGTGTTAACGGCGCAACCGCCAAAAGAGAAAGGGTTATTTAATTAAGGAACTTCGCGAAAGCGTTGGACAACCTCCCCTTATCTCTGCACTTACCTGGCCTCGTGATCAGTGTATCTTAAGCCCGTTTCTCGATACTGTTTAACTTCGACAATCAAGTTCAGGAGCAGGTCTAGTAGACCTAGGTGACCCTAGATCTAGGTGTGATTGTGCATATCTTGTTTGTGATTACTTAAGCCGTATATCCGTACATATTTCTGTAAATCTCTTTCTAAAAACAAAACAAAAAAAAAAGAAAAAAATCAAAAACTTTTATAAAAACTTGCCCTTTGTCGCCAAATCCATTTTTCACCCACCACCCATCACCTTTCTCCATTGACGTTTTCTTACCCTCACCTTCTCCGCTTTGACTATACTAAACTCGTTTAGTGTATGTCCGCTTGGACTCGGGACACTAGCGCCCGTCTAGTCCGCGTTACGTTAGTCGCTACCGACTACGCGATCGACTCAGACGTCGATACTCCGTCCACTCCTCTTTCACCCCTTCCTTTGCCGGCCAACTCCGACGTTGACCGGAATTCTGTTCATACATCTTCACCTTCACCTTCACCAACCTCTTCTTCCGCGATGTCAGGATTTAATCCGAACATCTCTTTGACTACCCCTGGATTGGCTCCACCTCCTACGGAGACCAATATCCCACCACCACCGCCTGTTGTAGCGCCGCAGCGAATCGCGCTCCAGGATCGTTTCTATCCCACCCGTTCTGCACTTCCCACCTGCCTTTCTCTTCCTCCGGCCAATGGGGACAACTTTGAAATTAAGCCCCACTTCATCAACATGCTTCCACGTTTTCATGGGCTTGAATCTGAAGATGCCTATATCTTCATCAATAAATTTCAAAACGTCTGTGCCATGATGAAAACCACCCAGCTGTCGGACGATGCTATACGTCTACGGGTCATTCCGTTCACTTTATGCGATCTTGCTGAAAAATGGCTGTATAGCACCGCTTCCCACTCCATAACCAGCTGGGACGAGTTTGTTAAAGCGTTTCTCAAAAAGTTTTATCCGAATCATAAAACCGCAAGGATTCGAAATGAAATCAACCAATTCTCTCAGCTTCCTTCTGAACCCTTCTGGAAGTGTTTTGACCGGTACAAAGACCTTCTTGTTCAGTGCCCTCACCACGGTATAGAGAAATGGCAACTTTGCCAAACCTTATACGAGGGCCTGAACCCAGCAACGAAGCAGTTGTTGGAAACCATCTGTCAGGGCCACTTCCTATCGAAATCTGACGAGGAAGCGTGGCAGTTCTTTGACGACCTTGCGGGGCAAACGCTACAATGGGAGAGCACCAGACCGACTTCTTCTTCTTCTTCTACCTCCACTTCTACCGGTCAGTCTAGGGTAGGAATCCACCAACTTGATGTCTCTATTGTGATGAAAGCTGAAATGGCTGCAATAACAAGAAAGCTTGAAGCGATAGAGAGCAAATTTTCTGCTCCTGCTCCTGCCCCTGTTCTCCCCCTTCGTACCATTTGCGCTTGTTGTTCCGATCCTTCCCACTTGACCGAAGAGTGTCCTTACAATCCACCCTCACAAGGACAGGATCAGGTTAATGCTGCATTCCAGCAAAGACCGAGGAATGATCCATACTCTTCCACCTACAATCCCGGTTGGAGGAACCACCCCAATTTCGCCTGGAATCAGAATCAGAATCAATTCCAGGGCAACAATTTCCAAAGGGCCCCTCCGCCGCAACAACAAGCGCAACAACAAACTCAGTATCAGCAGCCCTTCCAACCCCAACCTTTTCAAAATCAGACGAACAACTTTGCACCCAACAATTCTTTTCCACCAAACAACTTTGTTCCGTCAAACAACGATAAGGTTTCCTCGCTCGAACGAAGTCTGGAGGCGTTCGTTAAACAATCGACCCAATCCACTGCCAACATCCAGTCTTCCATTCAGTCTTTAGTGCAACATACTGCCGCACATGGGCAAAGCATCAAGACCATCGAGGCCCAGATTGCACAGCTGAACGCGGCCTTAAGCGAGCGAGAGAAGGGGAAGCTCCCGTCCCAGCCACTCCCAAATCCCGGTCACCTACATAATGCACATGTTGCTCTTGAACAACAGGACCATAATGTGAGTGCCGTGACCACACTGAGATCGGGAAGGATGCTGCAAAACAACATTGGCAAACGAATCAACGATGACACCCCGGCCGCTGCTTCTTCTTCTTCTTCTTCTTCTTCTTCGTCTTCTGAGCCTATTCTCTGTTCTTCACAAGGCTCACCTTCCTCTTCTTCTGCTCTGAATGGACCCACTTCTCACTCCACGAAAATACCTGTTCTGGGATCCGTTCCGACTCCACAATCTCCTCCTCCAGCATTAGACTCAACCAATTCTCAAAATGTTCCATTTCCAAACCGGTTGAGGTCTAACAAACAAAATCCACAAATGGAGAAGATTCTGGAGTTATTTAAGCAGGTTAACATTAACATTCCTCTTTTAGATGCTGTCCAACAAGTCCCGTCCTACGCGAAAATCTTAAAGGACTTGTGCACGAAAAAGAGGAAGTCTCAGGTACCCAAGAAAGTTTTCTTGGCTAGTGCTGTGAGTGATGCCCTTACCCAATTTTACCATAAAAACGGAAGGACCCTGGCTATCCTACGATTTCAATTACCATTGGGGATAAGAACATCAACCGCGCACTATTAGATCTTGGTGCCAGTGTTAACCTGCTTCCGTATTCAGTATACGAGCAATTAGGCGTCGGAGAGTTGAAACCCACGCACCGCACTCTCCAAATGGCCGACCGATCGATCATCCATCCTAGGGGTGAGCTAGAGGATGTGCTAATAAGAGTCGGGGACTTCATATTCCCCGTTGACTTCATTGTATTAGACACACAGCCTGTAGCTAACCCCCCGGAATCAAATTCCGGTGATACTCGGTCGCCCATTTCTTGCAACCTCAAATGCTGTGATCAATTGTCGCAATGGTTCGATGAACCTCTCTTTTGGAAATATGACGATTGAACTCAACATTTTTAGGTTGGGGAATCAGCCCGCCAAACCTAATGCTCATATACTGGACGTCTGCTCGATCCAGGAGATCACCCCAGAAGAGTGTGAATTCGAGGAGTTTCTGTTTGATCACGATAATCTTGACGCCACTAGTGCGTTTCTCTTCGAACCTGCTGCTGTTTCTGCGCCCGACAACGACTACGAGTGTTTCACGTTTTCGAACGATCTTAGCCGCGCACAACCCGAGTTTGAATCCTTCGACTTTCCGGATGAGTTACCTGAACCATCCAACTCGGTTGCCTACACTCGCTTTGAACCTTTGCTGGAGTCCTTTGAGTTCGAGACCTTTGCACCAATCTTGCCTTCCATCGTTTCACCTCCAACGCTCGAACTCAAGCCTTTGCCGTCTCATCTTAAGTACGCTTACTTAGGTGAGAACGAGACCCTCCCTGTCATCATCTCGGCTTCTCTAGCTCCAGAGCAAGAGAAAGCCCTTCTCGCGGTCTTGCACAGCAACGGGCAAGCTTTTGGCTGGTCCATGGCGGACATCAAGGGGATTAGTCCCCTGATCGTTGAGCATCACATTCATCTGATGGATGATGCCAAACCAGCCCGGGATCCATAAAGACGGCTCAATCCAGTCATGAAAGAGGCTGTGAAGAAGGAGATCGTAAAATCTCTAGATAGTGGTATCATTTACCCTATCTCTGATAGCCAGTGGGTTAGCCCCATTCATGTTGTCCCCAAGAAGTCGGGCATCACGGTCATAACCAACGAGGCGAACGAGTTAATCCCTACTCGCACCCAAACTGGGTGGCGAGTATGCATCGATTACAGAAAACTCAACGCCGCAATGCGGAAAGACCACTTTCCGCTACCCTTCATTGACCAGATGCTTGAACGATTGGCCGGACACGAGTACTACTGCTTTCTTGATGGCTACTCCGGCTATAATCAAATTCCCATCGCCGAAAAAGACCAGGACAAGACCACTTTCACTTGTCCTTTCGGCACGTTTGCATATCGACGCATGCCCTTTGGGTTATGCAATGCGCCCGCTACCTTTCAGCGGTGTATGATGGGAATTTTCTCAGACATGGTGGAAAATTTTCTGGAGATTTTCATGGATGACTTCTCCATCTTCGGCGATTCCTTCAACGAGTGTTTTCTGCATCTTGACGCTGTCCTTACCCGATGTAAGGACAAGAATCTCACTTTGAATTGGGAGAAATGCCACTTCATGGTGCGTGAAGGTATTGTCTTAGGACATATCATCTCGCAAAATGGCATAGAGGTTGACAAAGCAAAGATTGAGGTCATTTCCAATCTACCTCCTCCCCGATGCGTCAGAGATATCCGAGCCTTCCTTGGCCATGCCGGTTTCTATAGACGGTTCATCAAGGACTTTAGCAAGATTGCTAGGCCCTTGACTCTTTTGCTGGCCAAGGACACGCCATTCGACTTCAACTCGAGCTGTATGACTGCATTCGAGTCATTGAAACGCTCACTCACTTCTGCTCCCGTTCTTTCTTCACCTGACTAGACGCACCCATTTGAGATTATGTGCGATGCATCCGACTTTGCCATTGGTGCTGTCCTTGGACAACACATCAACAAGATGCCGCACGTAATCTACTATGCGAGCCGAACCCTGAACAACGCCCAACTCAATTATACAACAACTGAGAAGGAATTCTTGGCTGTTGTATTTGCTTTTAGAAAAGTTCAGGCCCTACCTCATCGACTCTCCAGTCATTGTCTACACAGACCATTCTGCTCTGCGCCATCTTTTTGCGAAGAAAGATGCAAAATCTCGGTTAATCCGTTGGATCCTCTTGCTTCAGGAGTTTGACCTTGTCATTAAGGACAAACGAGGATGTGAAAACGTAGTTGCCGACCATCTCTCACGACTTCCTTCTTCGCCTTCGCTTCCAATTCCGATCAACGACGTTTTCCCGGATGAACAGCTCTTGACAGTATCTTGTGAACCCTGGTTCGCAGATATTGTGAACTATTTGGCCACGGGATTACTACCGACCGAATGGTCAAGTCAGGACAGACTTCGCTTCTTATCCCAAGTAAAACACATTTACTGGGACGAACCCTATTTGTTCAAGTACTGTCCCGACCAGATTATTCGTCGGTGTGTCCCTGACGAGGAATTCAAGAGTGTGCTGTCATTTTGCCACGATCAAGTATGTGGCGGGCATTTTGGCCCCAGAAAGACAGCTGAGAAGATCTTGCAATGTGGTTTCTACTGGCCACAACTCTTCAAAGACGCTCACGACTATTGCAAGACTTGCTCCCGGTGCCAACACTTGGGCCGGATATCCTGGAGGAACGAGATGCCGCTCCAACCGATCTTGGTTGTGGAGATTTTCGATGTTTGGGGGATAGATTTCATGGGGCCGTTTCCCAGCTCTTTCGGGAACTTGTACATCCTTTTAGCTGTTGACTACGTCTCTAAATGGGTCGAGGCTGTGCCCAGCCGAACTAACGACAACAAGGTTGTCGTTAGGTTCCTTAAAGAAAACATTTTCTCTCGTTTTGGGCACCCCCGAGCGATCATTAGCGACAATATGAGTCATTTCTGCAACAAGACTTTCGAGGCCTTGATGCGGAAATACTCTATTAATCATAAGCTCTCTACGCCCTAGCACCCCCAAACCTGCGGGCATGCCGAAGTTTCAAATCGGCAAATCAAGCAGATACTGGAGAAGACGGTTTCCAAGAACCGTAAGGATTGGTCGCTGAAACTCACTGATGCCCTTTGGGCCTTTCGAACCGCTTATAAGACCGACCTTGGCATGTCTCCCTATCGGCTTGTGTACGGAAAAGCCTACCACCTACCTGTCGAAATAGAGCATCGCGCATTTTGGGCGATAAAGGAGCTGAATCTGTCTTTCGAAGATGCGGGCAGCCATCGGAAGCTGCAATTGAACGAACTGAGCGAGCTTAGGGATGAGGCTTACGATAACGCGGTTGTCGTTAAGAATCGAACGAAGGTGTTTCACGATAAACACCTTTTGCGCAAAACCTTCGTACCTGGTCAGCAGGTACTGCATTACGACACCAGACTTCACTTCCATCCAGGAAAGCTCAGATCTCGCTGGAAAGGGCCGTATTTTGTGCGGAATGTGTATCCGCAGGGCGCTGTGGATTTGGAAAATCCAAAGGACGGTTCACTTTTCAAAGTAAACGGACACCGATGCAAACCGTACCTTAGCGCCGAACCAACAGAGGAGCTCCTGTTCTTACAGGAGCCGGTTTACCCTGAATGATCTTCCTCTGCCTACCTCCAAACTTCGGTTATCCAGCCAAGAACAGTGGACACTGTTCCAAATAAGTTTGGGGGTATGTATAAACCATTTTGTATATATTTGTGTATATTCTTTTTCTTTTTCTTTTCTTTAAAAACAAAAACAAAAAAAAAATTGTGTATCGCTAACCGACATTTTGACCCTTCAAATGATCTCTTCATGCAATGACAGTGAGGACACTGTCCAGTTTAAGTTTGGGGGTACGCTCGGTACGCATTTCTTACCTTCGCATTCATATGTATATTTTGCATCTGCATATTAAAATCCATAAAATCCATAAAAATCTGAAAATTTTCGAAAAACATAAAAACTTTTCTGTCAAGTTAGCTTGTGGAAGAACTCTGATTCAACATTTCGACGGTTTTATTTGAAAAAATAGGAATAACTAAATCTTATGTTTAAATTTTGAGAACCTGAAAGATAACTCTCCTTTGAAGTTAACTATAGCTGATATAAGTCTTTACATCACACTACACGTGTCGTGAATTTTTGGGAATTAGATGACAAGTCTTTTATGTTTAAAAACTTTTAAACAGATAAATGATTTTCTGAGGATCAAATAGGTTTGTTCTGAAATAAGTAATGTCAAGAATAGTTTATGAAGTAAAGCGAATATGAAGGAATGTTATTGATTTTGTAATTGGAACTAAGTCTGAAAAATAACCCATCTGAAACTTGATTGGAATGATTACACACCGAACCCACTAAACACGTCTTTTATCCAAAAAAAAAGAATTGAACTGCCGGTTATATCTCCGTTCGTATTAAATCATCTGATTTTCACGCCAAACTGTCTTTTGTTTTTGGACCTAGGTAACTTGAGTAATTAAGTCCGCTGGGGTGTTTCTACACCTAATGCCCTAAAATCAACTGGTTTGGGTGCATTGGCCCAAAGCTCGCTAAGAAGCCTAGAAAGTCCAGATTAAAACAAAGTCAAGCAAGTGTTCTCTCCGAGTTAAAATTCCTAACGGTTCTTTGTGTGAGAATAATCTTGATAAAAGACAGGCTTTTATAAAAAATTTTAACGGAGATATGAAGGTTTTACTCTATGATAAAGACTATTGCACGTTCACAGAGGTGTGTATGAAATGAAAACAAGAAAAAGGTGGAGTGAAAAATACGACTTAGTTTCCTGTTAAGGAAGATAGAAATTCTAAAGTTGAAACCTTACTGGAAAACGAAACTTGAAAAATGCTTAACTCTTTATAAAACTTATGTGATCCTTTTAAAATTGTTATCTGGGCTTTATTGTGCGACATGATGACTTTAATCGATCCTTCTGGAACTTAACGACACTATTTGCACTGCACGTAAAGACATGTAAAATCTGTAGTTAAATAAGAAGCGAGGTGTGAAAAATAAAGGTTCGATGGTCTAGACTTAGGATTATAGAATTGTTATTTTCTGAAACAAAACTTTAGGGTTTGAATCTTAGTTATTTTACAAAACCAACTTGACCGGATTTTGTGGGCAGTATCCGCTGAAAACCCTCAGGAGACAACACTCCTCCTACTAGGGACACCTAGAGGTTTAACGGCTTGTTGCACATGCTCAGTGCAATCGCGTTCCCTGCGAAAGTGAGGTTAGGAAATTTTTTGTGAATAAATTGGCTTTGCTCGGGACGAGCAAATGATAAGTTTGGGGGTATTTGTTCATATCAGATTTTTGCATTTTCATACCGCCCAATTTTTATCACATTGCATATCGGTAGATACTCTTGAGCCGTGTTTGCTAGTCAATTGCAGGATACATGTTCTCGGTTCTAAAAACGGTGAAATTCATGGAAAACACGACAAAATCCGGGTTCCTGCCAACCACTGAGAAAACACGGTCTCCGCTCTTCATCCGTATGTTGCCAGATACCAGTTTAGGAAGACAAAATGGCAAATCAATGTCATTTTCATGCACAAGGCTCAATGGCAGCACGAGATCCAAGAAATCTACGCGGAGCTCGAGGAAATCATGACAAAAACATCCACATCAAAACACCTTTGGCTCAACAGAAATTCTGGAAAAATCGTGAAGACAAATTGAGAAAATACATATACCAGAATTAAGTACAATGAATACCAGGGAAGCACAAAAAGAATGAGCCTCCAACTCATCTATATGGCCGCGGAAACGCGGCCTAAGCATGCATAGGCCGCGGATCCGCGGCCGTATGGTGGCGGCAGATTGTCAAACTTTGGGGGTATTTTGGTCATTCCATGTTAGTTCTGCTTGTTGCCCTAGGTTTTCATTTTTCAGCCTATAAATAGCCCAGAACTTTGTGAAGGGAGGGGATCCATAATCTTGTATTTTTTCTCTAGGTTTTAGAATACATGTTCTTCTTCCTCTTCTCGTCTCTTCTCCATTAAAACTTGTAATGAGCTTGGTGAGTGAAGAATGGTGAATAAAGAAGTTCATTTTATTATCATGCTTGTCTTGTTCTTTCTATAATTGTTGTAATTTTCATTTGTTAACTAGTTGTTGTTATTTCTTGTTGTTTCTTTCTTCTCTCTTTTTCTTTATCCTTAAAAACAACCATGATGCTTACGCTTGATCCTCGCCAAGGTGAGGTCGCAAATAGCTAGTTGTTATCTTCTAATCTCTTTCTTTCTATCTTCCTCTTTTGTTTTGTTTTATTTTTCCGTATCATGATGTGTGGGTAGTTTCATACTTGTTAGGGTAGGATAAGGGAAGTTTGAGAGAAGGAAATCTCTCTCACTCTTTCCTTGCCCAACAGCTTAATTCGACTCCCGTTAATTGAACCACAATCCGCTCCTTACGGCACCCTATCCTACATGATAGCGGTGATTCCGTAGTGAGACCGGTTGTGGTTGAATTAACCGGAGGTTATGGCTAAGAGCCAAGAACGGACGGACAAGCACCAAAAGGAAGAACTTATGCGTTGGAAAGCCTAGCTTATACTCGCAAGTTCCTTCCTAGTCGTGCTAATCCCCGTTGTTGCCGATTACCGTAACACCGATATTAAGAGGGGCAACGAAAGATGTGGGAGACTCCTAACTCAAACTAACCTAATCCTAACCCTAACAAGCTCTCTTTACATATCATTTTAACACTTAGATAATCACAAACAAATCTGAACTCTCGGACTTAACTCGTTAAAACACATAGAAAAAGACTCCCATCTCCCTGTGGACGACCCGTACTCAACCGGCTAGCTACAAGCGAAACCGTCTTGATTGCGGTATTTAACTAAAACTTGAACACGCAGAATCTCTAACAATCAAGGAATCCCCCCCCCAAACTTTGAGAAATCTCAGAAAGAAGAGCCAAGCTCTCGGTAGAAGAAGAACTTTTCTTCAAGGTAAAAAGAACAGAAAGACGAAATTGTCTCATATAAAAAGAAAAATTCACTTCTTTCTTTAAGATCATAAATATACAAGACCAAGGTCTTCCACAAAGCGATCAAAGGATCTTATCACAAAATAAGAAGATGAACATAATTCTTCTCACGGATCATAGATCTATGAGACTAAGGTCTTTTATACAAAGAGATCATGAACATCTCATTATAAAATAAAGGGAGGAGAATAAGTTAATTCTCTTAGGATCACAGGTCCATAAAGGCAAAGCCTTTCATCAAAATAAGAGATTGAAACATCTCCTACAAAATAAGAACTTTGTTCTTAGAATCTTGAGACAAAGTCTCTTCTAAACGAGAATTTATTTCTCAGATCATAAAATTGATCAGATGCGCTTCTGCGTTCTTTGACTTGCGCAAAGCGCCAAGCGCACCACGTGCTCCTCACGTGTGCGCCAATGAACAGATAGTGCTTTGCGCTCATAAAATAGCGCTTTGCGCTCATGGACTGGCGCTCAGCGCCAAGCACACCACGTGCCCCTCACGTGTGCGCCACTGAACAAATAGCGCTTTGCGCTCATAAACTAGCGCTTTGCGCTCATGGACTGGCACTAGCGCCAAGCAGCGCACCACGTGCTCCTCACGCGTGTGCCGATAGAACATAAACTGTTCTTTAAATAAAACCCTAGAGCTATGATGGATGCTCAGCATTCAATAAAAGACAAAATCATTGTCAGAATTCAAATCAATGCTCTGCATTGTCAGATGTTTAACATTTTAACTAAGTGGGCCGAGCCCAAATTGGCTATAAACCACTCATTCAGATTAATTGAGCCCATGTGCTCATAAATCTTTGATCTTAGTCCCAAATTGGACTACAGATCCCCCAACCAACATTGGTTCAAGGGTGCATCTCCTCACTCCTTCGATATTTGTTGTTGTAATCCTTCAACGTCTTCAAAGAGGTGACGGGTCCCGATAACCAAACATTCCATGGACTATGATGTCCTTAACCTCAGACTGTGGGGTCCTTAAGCTCATGGACTATGATGTCCTTAACCTCGGACTGTGGGGTCCTTAAGCCCATGGACTATGATGTCCTTAACCTCGGACTGTGGGGTCCTTTAAGCCCATGGACTATGATGTCCTTAACCTTGGACCGTAATGTCCTTAAACTAATTATGGACCGCGATGTTCCTAAACTAAACAACAGAGCCTAAATGCTCTTTTGTTGGATCTAAATGATCCCGTTAAGTTGATCTTAGTCTAAAATTAGACTAACGTATTCTTAACAAAGGTTTAAGTTGATCTTAGTCTCAAATGAGACTAACATATTCTTAAACCCAACCCCAAAACCCAAATCTAAGAAAATACGGATTTGGACTAATCCACGCCCTACGGGCTACAACATAAATTAGTCTCCGTATACAATCCACGGGCAACCAAAAACAAAACAAACGCCCACAACACGAAGTGACCTTCTGGAGAAGGAGAAAGTTTTTACCGCGATGCGGTAGCGTAATTAACTGCAGGGGCTTGCGCCTACAGGGAAGAGCGTCCCCACAATAAAAAACCCCCTCAATGAGGGGGAATCTGACGAAGTATGCTACATCGGCCACATCCGTTTAAACCTTTGATACATGGTGTCATAATTCAACTTGGCATTTTCGGAGAGATGGACGGATAGCACCAAATAGTATCTGCCCTCAAAGTTCAGGCCCGGACGTCCCAACGTCCCGGTCGCGTCCTTTCGGCGGGGAACAGTGTGTTCCCGCAAAAAAAATTGCCTCAGAGCTTATAGTTCCCTTATAAAAAAGGGGGAGAAAAGAAAGAAGAAATGAATTCCTCCCATGTGCAAAGCACGTGAGCATTCTGGCTTTGAGGAGAATTAAAACCCACAGTTTAGACTCACGTGTTAAATACGCGAGTGCTTATAGGCAAGGCATATAAGCGCTGAAAATAAATAACTAAAGACCGAATAGGTCTCACGTGTTAAACACGTGAGCACTTATATGCAAAGCATATAAGCGCTGGAAATAAATAAACAAATGGGCAAACTAGCCTCACGTGTTAAACATGTGAGCGTTCATATGCAAAGCTTATGAACGCAAAATATAAACAGGTTAAAACCCACATCGGGGTCACGTGTTAAACATGTGAAAACACCTTCCTAAAGCACTAGCTTATGATAGAATTGAATTCTATATAGAATTAATTCTATTTTTGAGAGAATATTTCACCTGATCTTTCTAAAAGAGAAAGATATTCTCTGTTAAACAGAGAGCCATTGGATTAAAAATCCAATGGTGATTAAAAAATTATCAATTGATAGAATTAAATTCTATGTGGTAGAATTAAATTCTATTTGGAAGATATTTTCCGATCTTTCTAAAATAAGAAAGATCTTCTCTGTTAAACAGAATAATATCCTATGGTTATGAAATATCTTCCTAACAATATATTCATCCAATAGAATTAAATTCTATCTTAAGAAAATATTTTCCCAATCTTGTTAAAACAAACAAGAAATCTTCTCTGTTAAATAGAGCCTTTAGATTAAAAATCCAACGGCGAATAAAATTCACCGGTTGATCTAAAAAATCAATTTGTTTGACTATGAAATTATTCATGATCTCTCAATGAGAGATTTTCTCAATAAATTGATTCTTTTTCCTTCTTCTATAAATAGGAAGAAAGAGATAAAGAAGAAAAAAAACCAACAAGTTTCTGTAAAAATACAGAAGGCTCTCAAAAAGGTTCCACAAAATTAACAGAGAATTTAATTCTCAATAAAGCAGAAAGATCGTCTTCCTCCTCAAAACCCTAAGGAAAAAACACAGAGATAAAAACATCTCATTTACCTATCTAGGGTTTAACCCTTCTCAAGAACTTAGTTCTTTCTCTGGATCTGAGATCCACAAGACAAGTCTCCCATAAGTTGAGAATTTAATTCTCATTGGGAAGATATTATTCTTGAGAATCAAAGATTCAGGGAAAAACAAAATTGAAAAGAAAGAAGATGGAGTCTATAATACTTTAGGAATTTAGTCCTTCAAATCAAGAACTTAGTTCTTAAAGAAGCCGATTCCAGATCCTCAAAATAGTGATCTTGGCGATCATTAATGGTCAAAATGCCATTAACAGAGGTTTAAGTACTCTAAAAACATCAACAGAGATTAAATCTTCAAAATAACTCAGCGCTTCACGTGAAAAGCACGTGAGCACCGAGGGTCAAGTTACATAGCGCATTACGTGAAACACATGTGAGTGTTGGGGTAAAAATTTACACCCCGGTTGACCGAGTCAAAGTCAGGGTCAACCCCCAAGCTAGGTGGGCCCAAGCCCAGGTCAAGCGGGCCTATGCCCAAGTCGAGCCCGCGGCCAGCCTCCTCCATGCCGAAATATAGACCATGTAATAAATAATTTTTATGTAATTTTTTATACATGAATGTATGCAAAATGGGCATAAAGCCAATATTTTGTAAGCCCATAGCTTATGTGCAAAAATGAAATGGCACATGAGCCATGAGATAGGCAAAATGCCATTTTGTGAAGCCCAAGGGGCTATATGTAAATATGTAAGCCTATAAAAGGCAAAATGATGATGAATAAAAGAAAACTTTTCATTCTCTCCACAAAAATTTTAGATCTGAGATCTTTTGTGCCTCCTGCTCCTTCTCCAAGGTTCTAAACCTTCTCATTTCTTTTGAATTAAATCAAGAGTTTTACTCTTTCTTTTCAAAAACTAAGAAGTCTTCCACCACAAAACCCACAAAGGGGAACTTGGATCTACCATTAGATCTCAGAAAGGAGAGATTTTTAGAGCTCACATCTCTTGATCATCAAGATCCAGCCAACAGAGAAGGAAGAGGAAGAACCCCTTTCATCAACCAAAACATTTTAGGAGTTTAACTCTATATATTTACATATATATATATATATATAATAAATATTTCCTTTCTGAAGCATAGCTTCTGGTTCTGGGACTAAAAGTCCCTTTGTCTCGCCAGCGCCCAGCGCTCGAGCGCAAAACGCCCACGTGCCGACACGTGGCGCGCTTGCGCTCAGGCGCACTGTGCTCGAGCGCAAAGCACCCACGTGCCGACACGTGGCGCGCTTGCGCTCAGGCGCACTGCGCTCGAGCGCAAAGCGCCCATATGCCGACACGTGGCGCGCTTGCGCTCAGGCGCACTGCGCTCGAGCGCAAAGCGCCCACATGCCGACACATGGCGTGCTGCGCTCAGGCGCACTGCGCTCGAGCGCAAAGCGCCCACCTGCCGACACGTGGCGTGCTGCGCTCAGGCGCACTGCGCTCGAGTGCAAAACGCCCACATGCCGACACGTGGCGTGCTGCGCTCAGGCGCACTGCGCTCGAGCGCAAAACGCCCACGTGCCGACACGTGGCGTGCTGCGCTCAGGCGCACTGCGCTCGAGCGCAAAACGCCCACGTGCCGACACGTGGCGCGCTTGCGCCTGAGCGCACTGCGCCTAAGCGGGACCCCCGTAAAAACTCTGCGGGCCCCCCGATATATCCAAAACCCCCCTTTCAAAACACATCATACGCACACTGCACATTGAGTTCGCATGACCAGTTTAACCCGTTAATCGGAGGTTCCCTTGCTCCAAAGGCGAGGGGTAATTAACGACAGGTTAGTCCGCGGCTGCCGGAGATTCGGATCCCCACAATCATTAAACCCCCGCCCTACCCTAGGCAGGGGGAATCTGTAGTACGCCTGACAAGCGCGCGCGTATTCCCATCTCAATGGGGTGACGAAAAACACCCTACAGATTCTGGCACGCCCGGTGGGACATATCTCTCCTCCCATATTTCGGGTTAAACGTTCATGCGAACTCAATCAATGTACATGTCTATATTTATACTAAATAATGCTTTTTCATGCAGGATTTTCAAGAAATCACCTTCCGACGATGTCTTCGATGATGAACTCAGCTCCCGTCTCCTACACGATGAAGATAGACTCCAGGACGGTCCTTCCGGCCAGTCTCGGGCGAAAATGGGAGGAGCCGCTGCTACCATTCGGCTCTATTATGTTCATGCCTGTTGGCGCCATCCCGGCTCCTCAAGCCCCGGTGGCAGACAAACCGGTCTCGAAAGGCAGGAGACCAAATGTGGTGGTCGCGAGGGCACCTCAGCCCAAGCGCAAGTTCGTTTCCGAACGACTCTCCATGGCCCCAGCTGGGGGCAAGGCCATCAACAAAGCAACAGGGCGTCTCAAGCGAGCTCCGGCGATGCCTCTGACAACTGCTCGATCGGGTGTCTTCTCTAAGCTCCCCGCTAATCGACTCACGGTGGCTTCCCAGGAAATGGATGCTCACCGAGCCCTTAAAATTGAAAAGTTAAGGCAGAAAAGGCTCAGATATAGAGCCAACAAAAGGGCTAGGGCTCCTGCTAGGCTGAACCTCATGAGGTTCGAAGAACAGGGTTACCCCGACGAAGATGGGGAAATGGCTGGGTATGTGGTCCACACTGTCTACACGGTGGGCACACGCAGCAAGAGCAAGGACGGGGCCACCACATCTCAAATCCAATCTGGCTTGAATGTGGTTGCCGCTTCCCAAGAACAGCCGCCCCCGCTGGGTGATGAAGACCTTCTCGATGAGGATTATAGGCGGAAAGACCCTTCGGTCCATGAGGAGTCGGGCTCGGAAAGCGAAGATGAGCCAACTTTCCAGCTTAAGAATGCGGAGCAGCAACTTCTCTAAGAGCTCCGAAAACAGCTCAGAAGCAAAGACAAGGAGATGGCCAAGCTCTACTCAAAGATCGATGACTTGACAAATGTCGTCTTACGGCTTACGGCCCAACTTGCCTCTCAGCAGCCCAATCAAGCGCAGGGCTCTCATGAACCGGGAAATGGTGTCCTAAAGCAGCCGACGCCTATTCCCTCAAATCCAAAAGTGGGCGGACCGCATGAAAGTCAATCGCATCCTATCTCAGGAAACGTCTTGGCTACTGATGACAGTAGCCCGCTAACTCAAGATTAAATCATGGATTTGGTTGCCAGCAAAGTCAAAACATTGGTGGCCGAAGCCGAAGCGCAAAAAGATATCAGCAGTAGTGGGAGACCATATCCTGCTCAGTATGATCTGGTAGAATTTCCTAGCGGCTATGTCATCCCCAAATTCGGAAGATTCGATGGGACGGGAAATGCGAATCAACACATCGCCCACTTCAAAGCCTCATGCGGGAATACTGGGGGCAATGATGCGCTTCTCCTCCGCCAGTTCGTTAATAGCTTGACCGATATTGCTTTCGACTGGTACGCGAGCATACCGGATGGCTCCGTTCTACTTTCGTCCAAATGGAATCTTTGTTTCGACAAAGATTCATGAGCGTCAGCGATAAGATCACCATTGCCGAGCTCGTAAGGACCAAGCCCAAGAACGGCGAAAGCAGCACAGATTTTATAACCCGATGGCGCAATCTCTCCGTTAAATGCGAACCGCCGATAGAGCAAGACCAATCTGTCAGTCTCCTCGTCGGAAATCTCAACAATTGGATGGCCCCGTTTCTATGCACCGCGGGACTTAAAACATTCCAAGAGCTGACAGGAAAGTTCAGATGCTGGAGCGCTCAAAACAGGAGTCCTCCTCGAATTCCCAAAATAACAATAGGTCCTGGAGAAACCGAAAGGACGACAATCGCAAAGGCGGAAACTCCGATGATTCTGAATCTTTCAACACTTCGGCTAACCGAAATAAGCAAGGGATGAGCGGGCCTAGCGCTAACCAGCCTCGGAAGCCAATGTTCGGAGAGGGAGGAGAATCTCCACTGAAAGAGAAGCTGGATAAGGTCTATTCCTTCAGAAGGGACAAAATCCGTAAAATATTCAAAGACGCCCTGAAGAACGGTCTACAACTGCCAGAGTCAAAAAGACCGCAGGAAGAGAATGGGACCGACGACCCCAAATACTGCCCCTATCACAGAGTGATAGGTCATGCCATTGAGGACTGCTCCGTCTTCAAAGATTGGGTCGAAAAGCAATACAAGGCAGGAGAGATAGAACTGTCCAAAGGCGTGTTAACAAACAGTCAAGCTGCAACCGCCAATTTCATACAAACGGAGATCGAAGTTCTTCGTGAAACCGATTCTCTCAGACATCTGCCTTTCTCTGAAAACAATCGACCACCACGTCATTAAACTGGGAACAGTCGACCTCTAAGTCGTTAAACTGGGAATGTAAAAAAAAATATATAAAAAAAATGTGTGTATATAAACAAAAAAATGTGTAAATAAAAGAAAAATAAAAGCCGAAATGATGGGGCAACTCGCAATAAAAACCAGCGAGTAAAATAAAGATGAAAAATAAAGCCGAAATGATGGGGCAACTGCGAATAAATAGCCGAAATGATAGGGCAATCGCGACCTTCGCGATAAGAAAAGCTGAAATGATAGAGCCATCGCGGTAAAACA
Organism: Agapanthus africanus; assembly: GCA_030015575.1. NCBI lineage: Eukaryota > Viridiplantae > Streptophyta > Magnoliopsida > Asparagales > Amaryllidaceae > Agapanthus > Agapanthus africanus. The sequence continues at coordinate 13,022,217 of JASDDO010000001.1, forward strand.
AAAAAAAAGAAGAAAGAAAAAACGACGAATGATGAGTCGCTCCTGTTACCATATTCCAGTGCAGCGATGCAGACGCCAACAAAAATCCAATTCCCCAAAATTCTTCCAGCCCTACGGTTGGTTCCTAAGTTGACCATCGTATACAATCCACGGGCTCAAATAATTCTCATCACCCTCATGCCCCACCGTAATCACCAGTTACGCGGCTGGTCTTCGCCTTTGGAATTATGCTCCATTGAGAAGACCCACTCATGTATCCTCACGATATATGAGGAGAACAAACCTTTGTGGGATCCTTACGACTCACGAAGGAAGAACACACTTAGGAGTCCCCACGACTCCTAAGGAGAAAATACACCTATGGGATCCTTACGACCCGTAGGGAGAATTTGCTTTTATGGGACCCTCACGGCCCATAAAATTGAAAAGGCTTAGGTGATAGGGATCTAAACCTGTCTCCTAAGCCATCGCTCCCCAACCCCCAAGTGGCGAATAATGAGTCGCTCCTGGTACCATATTCCAGTGCAGCGATGCAGACGCCAACCAAATTCCAAATCCCATACCCCAAGTGGCGAATGATGAGTCGCTCCTGGTACCATATTCCAGTGCAGCGATGCAGACGCCAACCAAATTCCAAATCCCATACCCCAACGGCGAATGTTGAGTCGCTCCTGGTACCATATTCCAGTGCAGCGATGCAGACGCCAACAAAATTCCAAATCCCATACCCCAATGGCGAATGATGAGTCGCTCCTGGTACCATATTCCAGTGCAGCGATGCAGACGCCAACAAAGTCCCGAAATTTTTACGGCCCTATGGTCTGGATCATACATCCTGCAAAACCGTATATAATCCACGGGCGTAAAACAATCCCAATCTCTCCAAAAATAAAAAAATATATAAAAATAAAAAAGGTATGTCCACAAGCAAAATGGGCACGGATGAAAACCCGAAAGGGCTCTGTGAGTAAAAACAGCAGGACTGCCGGCGAGTTTGTGAAAACCCGAAAGGGCGCAAACTCGTGAGAAAGAGATGAAATGCACTCACAAGGTCCTCTCGACTTTGTGAGGAGAAAATTTCCACGTGAGATCCTTACGACTCACAAAGGAGCGACACACTTGGGAGTCCCACGACTCCCAAGGAGAAAATACACTTAGGGGATCCTTACGACCTGTAGGGAGAAAATGCTTTGTGAGACCCTTACGGCTCACAAAGTTGAAAAGTCTTAGGCGATAGGGACCTAAAACCTGTCTCCTGAGCCATCGTTTCCTAATAAGCAAACGCAAATGATGATTCGCTCCTGGCACCATATTCCAGTGTAGCGATGCTGATGCTAAACAAAAAAAACAAAAACCAATTCCCAAATCCTCTCATGACAAATGATGATTCGCTCCTGGTACCATATTCCAGTGTAGCGATGCTGATGTCAACCCAAATCAAATCAAACCAACAACCTCTACGGCGGAATCATGCTCCGTCCCAGAATTTACCCCGTGTAGAAATCATGCTTCGCCTCGGGATTTCTACCTTCCCTGCCGGAATTATGCTCCGCCTCGGAATCAAATCAACCAACCAGCTCTGCGACGGAACCATACTTCATCTCAGAGTGTACCCCGCGTCGAAATCATGCTTCGTCTCGGTGTATCTGCCTTCCATGTCGAAATTATGCTTCACCTCGGAATCAAATCAACCAACCAGCTCCGCGTCGGAATCAAGCTTCGTCTCAGAATGTGCACCCCGTGTCGAAATGATGCTTCGCCTCGGTGTACCTTCCTTCCCTGTCGAAATTATGCTTCGCCTCGGAATCAAGTCAACCGACAAGCTCTGCACCGGAATCATGTTCCGTCTCAGAATGTACCCCATGTCGAAATCATGCTTCGTCTTGGAGTATTTGCCTTCTCTGTCGGAATTATGCTTCGCGTGAGAATCAACCTCCGCATCGAAATTATGCTTCGGTTAGAATGTCTGTCACCTTTCGGAATGATGCTCCGAATCCTGGAATTATGCTCCGCTCATCGGAATGATGCTCCGATCCTTGGAATCATGCTCCGCAAATCGGAATGATGCTCCGACCCTTGGAATCATGCTTCACCCTTCGGAATGATGCTCTGAACCCCTGGAATCATGCTCCGCTCTTCGGAATGATGCTCCGAACCCCTGGAATCATGCTCCGCTCTTCGGAATGATGCTCCGAACCCCTGGAATCATGCTCCACCCTTCGGAATGATGCTTCGAACCCCTGGAATCATGCTCCGCCCTTCGGAATGATGCTCCGAATCCTGGAATCATGCTCCGCCCTTCGGAATGATGCTCCGAATCCTGGAATTATGCTCCGCCCTTCGGAATGATGCTCCGAATCTTGGAATTATGCTCCGCTCTTCGGAAAGATGCTCCGAACTCTGGAATCATGCTCCGCCCTTCGGAATGATGCTCCGAACCCCTGGAATCATGCTCCACCCTTCGGAATGATGCTCCGAACCCCTGGAATCATGCTCCATCCTTCGGAATGATGCTCCGAACCCCTGGAATCATGCTCCGCCCTTCGGAATGATGCTCCGAATCCTGGAATCATGCTCCGCCCTTCGGAATGATGCTCTGAACCTTGGAATTATGCTCCGCTCTTCGGAAAGATGCTCCGAACTCTGGAATCATGCTCCGCCCTTCGGAATGATGCTCCGAATCCTGGAATCATGCTCCGATCATCGGAATGATGCTCCGATCTCTGGACTTATGCTCTGCCCATCGGAATGATGCTCTGAACCCTGGAATTTTGTTCCGCTCTTCGGAAAGATGCTCCGAACTCTGGAATCATGCTCCGCCCTTCGGAATGATGCTCCGAATCCTGGAATTATGCTCCGCTCTTCAGAAAGATGCTCCGAACTCTGGAATCAAGCTCTGCCCCTTCGGAACGATGCTCTGATCTCTGGAATTATGCTCTACGAATCAGAATGATGCTCCGATCCCCGGGAATCATGCTCCCCGGGATGATGCTCCGCCCCTGGAATGATGTTCTACCTCGAATTCCAACTTCAAGATCCATCAATTTCATGAACACAACTCAAATGTGCGGTGTGCATTTATTGATGGGGGGCACTTTGTTGGGGTAAAAATTTACACGCCGGTTGACCGAGTCAAAGTCAGGGTCAACCCCCAAGCTAGGTGGGCCCAAGCCCAGGTCAAGCGGGCCCATGCCCAAGTCGAGCCCGCGGCCAGCCTCCTCCATGCCGAAATATAGACCATGTAATAAATAATTTTTATGTAATTTTTTATACATGAATGTATGCAAAATGGGCATAAAGCCAATATTTTGTAAGCCCATAGCTTATGTGTAAAAATGAAATGGCACATGAGCCATGTGATAGGCAAAATGCCATTTTGTGAAGCCCAAGGGGCTATATGTAAATATGTAAGCCTATAAAAGGCAAAATGATGATGAATAAAAAAAAACTTTTCATTCTCTCCACAAAAATTTTAGATCTGAGATCTTTTGTTCCTCCTGCTCCTTCTCCAAGGTTCTAAACCTTCTCATTTCTTTTGAATTAAATCACGAGTTTTACTCTTTCTTTTCAAAAACTAAGAAGTCTTCCACCACAAAACCCACAAAGGGGAACTTGGATCTACCATTAGATCTCAGAAAGGAGAGATTTTTAGAGCTCACATCTCTTGATCATCAAGATCCAGCCAACAGAGGAGGAAGAGGAAGAACCCCTTTCATCAACCAAAATATTTTAGGAGTTTAACTCCATATATTTACATATATATATATATATAATAAATATTTCCTTTCTGAAGCATAGCTTCTGGTTCTGGGACTAAAAGTCCCTTTGTCTCGCCGGCGCCCAGCGCTCGAGCGCAAAACGCCCACGTGCCGACACGTGGCGTGCTTGCGCTCGAGCGCAAAGCGCCCACGTGCTGACACGTGGCGCGCTTGCGCTCAGGCGCACTGCGCTCGAGCGCAAAGCGCCCACGTACCGACACGTGGCGCGCTTGCGCTCAGGCGCACTGCGCTCGAGCGCAAAGCGCCCACATGCCGACACGTGGCGTGCTGCGCTCAGGCGCACTGCGCTCGAACGTAAAGCTCCCACGTGCCGACACGTGGCGTGCTTGCACCTGAGCGCACAGTACCTAAGCGCACAGCGCTCAAGGCGCTGGCCCCACGCATCCTTTGGATGCCCTTTCCCCCTCTCTCTTTTATATATATATATACATATATACATATATATATATATACACACATATGTATACATATTTACACACACACATACTCCGCGACACTGTCCCTGTTAGAAAAAAATTTCTAACGGGGCGCTACCCCGCACCCCGCAAGGGGGCTGCTAGCCCCCTTGACCCCCAGCCCGCTATCCGGGTAGAGGGACCCCCGTAAAAACTCTGCGGGGCCCCCGATATATCCAAAAACCCCCCTTTCAAAACACATCATACGCACACTGCACATTGAGTTCGCATGACCAGTTTAACCCGTTAATCGGAGGTTCTCTCGCTCCAAAGGCGAGGGGTAATTAACGACAGCTTAGTCCGCGGCTGCCGGAGATTCGGATCCCCACAATCATTAAACCCCGGTTTACCCTAGGCAGGGGGAATCTGTAGTACGCCTGACAAGCGCGTGCGTATTCCCATCTCAATGGGGTGACGAAAAACACCCTACAGTGAGCGTCAGAAAACAGAAAAGTTTAGTACTTAGCACTAGTGTGGCGCCTCATGTGAAACACACATAAGCGCCAAAACTCAATGTCTCATGTGAAATACATGTGAGAACTCAAAAGAAGCCAAAAGCTCAGCGCATTATGTGAAACACACGTGAGCACCACAAAAGACTAGTGCTTAGCACTATTTCAGCGCCTCACGTGAGTGCTGTATATCTTAGTGCTTAACATTGCTGGGTAGTACAGAAACCCAATCTTAGCCCAAATTGGCTAAGTTTCCTGAAGTTAAACCTCTTTAATTTTAAATCAAGCGAGTTCATATGCTTATGATTTCCAAGCTGATCTTAGTCTCAAACCTGACTAATGATCTTTCATTGATGACATCCAAAATGATATTTATCCCATATCTCCTGAGGTGATCTTTTTCTGAAATATGACCAATGATTCTTAGTTCCACCACGATCTTTTCCCTCAGACATGAGATTTGTTTCAAGGGTACATCTCTTCACACCTCTGATATATCTCGCTGTAATTCCTCAACGTCTTCAGAGAGGTGGCGGGTCCCGACAACCAACAGCAGCTCCTCGTTCTAACTTGATGAAAGATATGAAACTTGATCAAAACAAGGAATGATACATCCCACATTTGCGCACTTCCATATTGATGTGTACACCTCATATTGATATGCATCCCATATAGATGCAAGTCTCATATTGAGCCTAGGCTATATACATATACATATATGTATTTTTTTTGAAGGAAACGCAAATGCCTTCAAATTTGATCGCACCCCAAATTGGGTACATCCCATGTCACCATCGTTCAATTCTCCACGTAACAAATACACGTACACACAAGATGAATAATAGACCGAAATGTCCTTAAACTAATATTTGCCTCAAACACGGCTATAATGGACCATGATGTCCTTAAACTAATATAGTTGGGCCCATATGCTCATTTGTTTCTAAGTTGATCTTAGTCTCAAATATGACTAACGATTCTTAGATCAAACCCAAATATCTCATGAACTGATGGACCTCATTTATATAAGATCTGTGTCCTAAGTTCATTCCCGTTAGCAAACCAAGCTACCAACGTGGACCCTGTCAAGCAAATCCTTGACCCAAACCCAAATCTAAAATATATAGATTTGGACTAATCCGTGCCCTATGGGCGATGATACAAACTAGTCTCCATATACAATCCATGGGCAACCCAAAATAAACCAAACCAAACATGACACAAAGTGAACTACTGGGGCAGGAGAAAGTTGTTATCGCAATGCGATAACGTAATTAACTGCAGGGGCTTGCGTCTGCAGAGAAGAGCGTCCCCACAATAAAAAAACCCCTCTTAAACGAGGGAGAATCTGATAAAGTCTGCTACAACGGTCGCATCTGTCCAAACCTCCGATATACAGTACCATAAATCAACTTGGTATTTTCGGAGAGGTGGATGGATATATACAAATAGCATCTGTCCCTAAATTCAGGCTAGACGTCCCAACGTCTTAATCCAGTCTTCGGTAGTAAACAGATTTTGGCACGTCCGGTGGGACCTCTTCTTCTTTCCACTCCACATTTTGTGTGTCGTGTTTTTCCGCGATCAAATAATCGCGGTATATATGTTTGTAGTTGCCCTTGGGTGATGGAATACTGAAACTGGCATTTCTTCTCTATGCAGAATGATGTTTACTTCCGCTCATCGCAACTCAGGCTCTGTCACATCTGGTGGAATCAAGTATGGGCCACTTGCAGGCTCAAATCTCTGCAATCCGGGTCTTCAAGAAATGAAGGGGCTTCTCTTTGGGTCAAGCCGAAATAGGAGGCTCGGAAGAAGTCTGTCTTCCACAGGCTAGCTTCTTAAGCTGCAGCTTTGCTGACAGAATTAGTCCTCAAACAACTGGCACCTGCCAAAGATCAAGGTTGATGCAGGGGGCATAATAATCATGCTCTCAAAGAAAGCTGGAGGCAAACTTAGAAAAATCTTGAGACTAATAAATCTCCAGTCGCAAAACATCATCGATGTCGAAACGAGCGTCAAACAAGACGAGTTGGGGGCAGTTCTCCGTCCGGGCTGATTCCAACTCTGACGGCGAATGGTGCTGTTCCAACCGGGAACAGGTTTGAACTGCTGCGAAGGGTCAGGAAAAATTCCTACATCGCGGTATAGAAAAGCCTTCGCAAACTACGGAGATCCAAGGAGAGCAGAAGCTAGTTCGCTCCCTAAAAAAACTTTCCTCATCTATATATAAGGTGTGGAAGCAAATGAAGGATTCAGTCGTTATCTGCGGCCCTTCCCCTAAGCGTCAGCTAAACTCTGACAACTCCACTTCAAATACAAGGGGACTCATCCCAAGACGGTTCCTGATACGCTGGTTCCTCCCATAATAGCTTCTCACAAAATAGAGAGGCCAGATAAAACTCAAGCGCCTGAGGCAAACTCCAAAGGCCAAAACTCCAAACGCCCTAAGCCTGGGGGGATGATAGTTCACACAATCCATACTGTGAGCTCCAAAGATGAAGGTCGTGCTTCTACTAGTCACGGACCACATACTCGGTCTTTGATGAAGGATCAGCAGCCATATGAAAAGCCACAGGAGATGCTTGCTCAGGCGGCAACACTCGCTAATCCATTTCCTAAGTAAAATCCTGACGCACCCGAAGAAAGAGTAGGGCAGGAGTCGGATATTGATTTCCTAAAGCGCGCTCTCAAGAAGAGAGATGAAGAAGCGGCAACAATGTCCGCCAAAATAAACCAGATGTCTCTTCTGATCCAGAATATGGCTGGAATGATGGTCAATTCGGAGCCACTGATAGATGAACCACCAGTAGTCGCTCTTAAAGACAAGGGTGGCATTTCAAATCCACTGCGAGCCTCATCAACGTTTGAGGAGGAAATGATCCTGTTTCGCCCAATTAGAGCAAAGCTCTGTTGAAATTCAAAATTCAAAATTTTGAAGCAACGCTTCAAATCTCGGGCGCAACGCGCCACATGTCAGGCGCTAATACGTCAGCGCAGCGCCCAAGAAGGCACGCCCAATCAGAGCAAAGGTCTATTTTAATGAAGCAACGCTTCAGCTGCGCAAGCACTGCGCTGCGCGACACGTGTCAGCGCAGATGCGCTAGCGCAGGTGCGCTGCGCGACACGTGTCCGCGCAGATGCGCTGCGCGACACGTGTCACGCGCTAGGGCACTAGCGCAGTTGCACTGCGCTTTGCGCTGCGCGACACGTGTCAGCGCAGATGCGCTAGCGCAGTGGCGCTGCGCTTTGCGCTGCGCGACACGTGTCAGCACAGTTGCGCTGCGCTGTGCGCTGCGCGACACGTGTCACGCGCTAGGGCACTAGCGCAGTTGCACTGCGCTTTGCGCTGCACGACACGTGTCAGCGCAGATGCGCTAGCGCAGTTGCGCTGCGCTGTGCACTGCGCGACACGTGTCATGCGCTGGGGCATCTGTGCCAAACAGAATTAAAATTCTAAGAAATCTTTTCTGTTCTTGTTAAAACAAGAAGATTTTCTTCTGCAAAGCAGAAGCCCTTGGATCAAAGATCCAACGGTGGGGAAAATTCCCCAAATCACTCAGAGAAGGATCTCTTTAACAAATTTAACTAATTTATAGGCACTAAAAAAAGGACCCTAGTCCTCAATTCAAAGGGAGGAACATTTTTCTTAAAAAAAAGAGGTCAAGAGCTTCAAACAGAGAGAACTCTGAGAAAATTTCAAGAAAAAGGTAAAGAACCTTCATGAAATAGAAGAAATTCCTTCTAATAGATCATTGATCTAAAAACAAGATCAATGATTTTTACATAATAAACAGTGCTTTGCACTTCTTATGACCTCTGGTTCTTTAAAACAAGAAAACAATAAAATAAAAAATAGTGCTTTGCACTTTTATGAACCTCTGGTTCTTCAAACAAAAGAAAATTTTATTTTCTTTGATCTAATTTAGATCAAGAAATTAAATAGTGCTTTGCACTTCTGTTCTTGAATCTAAAAGATTCTTAGTGCTCTGCACTTACGAATTGCGCTGTTGCGCTCTTAAAAAAGCGCCACGTGTCAGCCATAGAACCACTTGCGCTACGCGCTCTTGAAATAGAGCTTTGCTCTCTGGAATTGGCGCAACTCACCAGAGCGCGCCACGTGTCAGCAGCGCAACAGCCCAGCGCACTAGCGCAGCGCACTGCGCTTGCGCTCATCAGAGCGCGACACGTGTCACCACCATACGAGTTTGCGCTCATTACTTAGCGCAAAGCGCCTGACAAGCCACGTGGGGCACTGTCAGAGTATTTAATGCTCTGCATTATTAAAGAAAAGGGACAGAGCCTAATTAAAAGGCCTAAAAGGCCTAATAAAAAATGCTATGCATTTTAAAAGGGGGGAGGCAAAGCCCAAACAAAAAAAATAGATGCTCTGCATCATTTATAAAAGGGCAAAGCCCAACCAAAATAAGAATAATGCAGTGCATTACTAAAAAGGGGCAAAGCCCTAGCACAGGCCAAAGACAAAAGATGTTGAAATTGGACTTAGCCCAATCATGGCCGTAAGTCCTCAAACTAAATTGACTGAGCACAGTTGCTTTCCTAAATCAATGTACATCCAGTTCGAGGGTATATCTCTGAACTCCTCTGACACCCATCGTTGTAATCCTTCAACGACGTCAGAGAGGTGACGGGTCCCGACGACTAAACATTCAAACGGACTGCGGGGTCCTTAAACTCGTGGACCGAAACGTCCTTAAACTAATATCGGACCGAAACGTCCTTAAACTAATATCGGACCGAAACGTCCCTAAACTAATAATGGACCACCATGTCCCTAAACTGGAATACGGACCACCACGTCCCTAAACTGGAATATGGACCGAAACGTCCTTAAACTGGAATATGGACCACCACGTCCCTAAACCGGCGGTGGACCACCACGTCCCTAAACTGAAAAATGGACCACTACGTCCCTAAACTGGAACAATAGAGCCTCCAAATGCTCTTTTACCAGATCTAAACGGTCCCGTTTAAGTTGATCTTAGCCCTAAATACGGCTAACGTATCCTTAGACATTTAAATGAATGATAAAACTCCAAATCAACTTTGGTTCAAGGGTACATCTCTGAACTCCTCTGACACCTGTCGTTGTAATCCTTCAACGACGTCAGAGAGGTGATGAGTCCTGACGGCCATATATTAAATGAATCACTACGTCAAGTTGATCTTAGTCCAAAACAGGACTAGCGTATCCTTGACGAACGTTTAAGTTGATCTTAGTCGCAACGCGACTAATGCATCCTTAAACTAAAAACACCAAACCCAAATCTAAGTAAATACGGATTTGGACTAATCCACGTCCTACGGGCGACGACATTACTTTGTCTCCGTATACAATCCACGGGCAACCACAAACAAAACAAACACACACGACACGAAGTGAAATTCTGGAGAAGGAGAAAGTTGTTACCGCGATGCGGTAGCGTAATTAACTGCAGGGGCTTGCGCCTGCAGGGAAGAGCGTCCCCACAATCAAAAACCCCTCAAGCGAGGGGGAATCTGACGAAGTCTGCTACATCGGCCGCATCCGTCTAAACCTCCGATACACGGTGCCATAAATCAACTTGGCATTTTCGGAGAGGTAGACGGATAAAACCAAATAGCATCTGCCCCGAATCTCAGCGTCAGGACATCGCAGTCTTGTGCGCCGTCTTTCGGAGGGGAACAGATCCCAAAAGCAAAGCCGGATGCATATATCGCTTAGTAAATCAAAGCTCACTATTCCAGTAACGCCGTAAATAGGTCAATCAAGACTGGTCGACCGTATCCGGCGTGCTACGATCAAATACAGTACCCACCAGAATATATACTTCCGACGTTCTATATATACAAAGGAACAGGGAATTCTCGCTAGCACATCATGGGGTTTAAGTCCATGTGTGGCAACACTGGAGGAAATGATATACCGCTCCTCCGACGGTTCGCCAGTAGTCTGGCGGGCTTTGTCTTCGAATGGTATGCAGAACTCCCAAATGACTCCGTGAACACCTTCAAACAAATGGAGATGCTCTTCTGTCAGAGTTTCGTTAGTGTAAATGCACGCACTACCCCGATGGCGTTAGTCAATGAAAGGGTTCGACCGAATGAGACTTGGGTTCAATATGTTACCCGATGGCGAAATCTCTGGTCAAAATATGAGTAGCGCTTCGACGAAGCTGCAACCGTGGGAATTTTCATAGCCACCCTTAACCCAAATTCAAAGGTGTTCCCATACATGCCCTATTCAAGCCGATGGGTTTCCAAGAGCTCATAAATAAAATGGCTCGATTGGATCAGATGGGTCAAGATGCATCCTCTTCCGATGAAGATACATGAAAAGCAGAGGCAAGACAGCGTTTGTCGCCAACGCTTAACAAAAAATGAGCGGCTCTTAAGCAACCCGTCGCCAAAATAGCGATAGCATGGTGATTGGTCGTATGCGAAGAAGTGTTTTGTAAATAACTGCAATCAAAACGGTGTCGCAAATAGCTAGCCGCGATGAGTACGGGTCGTCCGTAGGGAAACGTAAACCCTTTTCTTACTTTAGACGAGTTGATAAAAGATGGGTGATTGTTGTTGTTCTATTTTAAAATGGATGTAAAATTTATAATAAAAAGGCTTGTAGGGTTCATAGGACTTAGTAGCTAATGGATGAAATTTAAAAATGACTCTTTTATCTTTTTATAGTTTAAAACTAGATCGATAGTGATGAATGTAGATTAGGGTTCTTGGAGGGAATAGGGTTTCCCACTACTAACCCTTGTCCTTTCATTGATCTCTATTCATGTCTAGCCTTTAGCAAAACAAGTGTTTAACCAATCTCAAATTGTATTTCGGAAGTTCACTTCGTGACGTGTGTGTTTGTTTTATTTTGGGTTGCCCGTGGATTGTATACGGAGACTAATTTATGTCGTCGCCTATATGGCGTGGATTAGTACAAATTCATATATTTTTATATTTGTGTTTGGGTTGATTTAAGGACCGTTAATCTGGTTTGAGATTAAGATCGACTTAAACATATGAGCATTTATGCTCGATTTGTTTTTGTTAAGGATATATTAGTCCAATTTGAGACTAGACCCACTTAACGAGATTTCAGGATCATTTTTATTTAAGATCCACCAAGAGAGCGTTTGGGCTCTATTATTTTAGTTTAAGGACATTACGGTCCATTATCGCCATTTTGGAGGCGACTATTAGTTTAGGGACATCTCGGTCCATTGTTAGTTTAGGGACATCTCGGTCCATTATTGCTATTTTGGAGGCGAATATTAGTTTAGGGACTTCTCGATTCTTTATCCATCTTGTGCACACGTGTATTTGTTACGTGACGAAGCGAACAATGGCGATATGGAATGCACCCAATTTGGGGTCCGATTTGAGGTGTGCACGTCAATTTGGATGTGTACCAAAGAGTTGTTGGTTGTCGGGACCCGCCACCTCTCTGAAGACGTTGAAGAATTACAACGATATATATCAGAGGTGTGGAGAGATGTATCCTTAAACCAAATTCCATATTTGAGGGAAAAGGGGAGATGTTGTAGACCTAAGAAATGTTAGTCATATTTGAGACTAATATTATCTTAGGAGATATAGGATGAATATCATTTTGGATATCATCAATGGGAGACCACTAGTCATTTTTGAGACTAAGGTCGGTTTGGGAAATCATGAGTAATATAGGCTCGGTTGATTTAAAAATTATAGGAGTTTAACCTCAGGAAACTTTACCCAATTTGGGTTGAGATTGAGTTTCCATAATTACCCAACAGTGCCAAGCACTGGGACATACAGTGCTCGCGTGCGTTTCGCATGGACACTGGATTAGTGCTAAGCACTAGATTCTTATGGCGCTCACGTGTGAAACACGTGAGGCACCACAAATACGGGCGCTGCCCATTAGGTTTTATTTCCCCTTTTTTTATATAAGTGCTAAGCACTTGATTCTTGTGGCGCTCAGATGTGAAACACATGAGGCACCACAAATATGGGCGCTGCCCATATGGCTTTATTTCCCTCCTTTTTATATAAATGCTAAGCACTTGGCTAGATTTCTCATGCAAAATACGTGGCTATCTCTTTTATGATACTGAGGTGCTTTAACACTCATGCGAGAAACACGTGAAGCAGTTTTAGTTGTTCTCTTTATTCATTTGAAACACTTACGTGGGAAACACGTGAAGCAGTTTTGGTTGTTCTCTTTGTTCGTTTGGAGTACTCATATGGGAAACACGTGAGGATTCAAAATAGTGCTAAGCACTAACGATTCTGGTTTTGAAGATCTTAGATCATCATCACTGTTTTTTTTATGGAAGAACCAAGTTCATTATATATAGGGTTAAACCCTAATTTTTGGAGGAATTAAATTCTTATATGTTCTCGTTCTTCTTCTTTCCTCTTCTTTTTTATATAACTTAATTCTTTTCCCCTAGGTTTTGAATCTGTAGAGCAAAATCTACCCGATGAGAATTAAATTCTCAACTTGTGGGGAGATTTGCTTCTGCAAATCTCAACCGGGGAAAGAACCGAGTTCTTAAATGACGGGTTAAACCCTTAGATAGGTAAAGGAGAGACAATATGATCTCTATTTTTTTTAACCTCTGGTTTCAATGAGGAAAGTCTTCTTCGAGAATTAAATTCTCTTGTTCTCTCAAGATCTCACTGTGCTCTTTTTTTCTGCAGAAGCTTGTGTCAAGTTTTTCTCCTTTTTTTTTTCTTTCTCTTGTTTTTCCCTTCTATTTATAGGATAAGAGAAATGATCAATTTGTTAGGAAAATATCTGATTGAGAGATCATGATCAATCCAAAATTATCTCTCGGATCACTTGGTGAATTTTATTCACCATTGGATTTTTAATCCAAAGGTTCTTTATTTAACAGAAAAGTTTTCTTGTATATTTAATAAGATCAGGAAACATCTTTTCAAAATCAGAATTTTATTCTATCAGATGATCGATGGGTGATTTTATAATCACCGTTGGATCTTTGATCCAAGGGTCCTCTGTTTAACAGAGAAGATCTTTCTAGTTTGAGAAAGATTAAGGAAATATTTCCTACATAGAATTTAATTCTATCAAATGGTTTAATTGGTGAGATTTTATCACAATTGGATTTTAAATCCAAAATTCTCTGTTAGAGAAAGATCTTTCCATATTAGAAATATCAGGGAAAATATTTCCCAAATAGAATTTAATTCTATTACATATAATTTAATTCTATCATATGGGAGCATTTTAAATTAGGGTGCTCACATGCTTTGCATGTGAACGCTGCCAAAAAATGCGGAAAGAGTACTCATGTGTTTAACACGTTACCCCTAGTGTGGATTTTAGGTTGTTCATTTTCAGCGCTCATATGTTTTGCATATGAGCACTCACGTGTTTAACACATGAGATCTATTTGGCCTTTAGTTATTATCTGCTTCCAGCGCTCATATGCTTTGCATATAAGCGCTCACGTGTTTAACACATGAGGCCCATTTGGCCTTTAGCTTTATTTTATTCAGCGCTCATATGCGCTCATGGCCAGCTTGGCCCTTAGGTTTATTTATGTTTAACGCTCATATGCTTTGCATATGAACGTTCACGTGTTTAACACGTGAGGCCAGTTTGGCCTTTAATTATTTGTTTTCAACGCTTATATGCATATGAGCGCTCACGTGTTTAACATGAAGCCAGTTTGGCCTTAATTATTTGTTTTCAGTGCATATATGCTTTGCACATGAGTGCCCACATGTTTAACACGTGATGCCAAATTATGAGGATTCTTTTCCTCTTTCTGTTCTCCCCATTTTATAAGGGAACAAATAGCTCTTTGCCAAAATTTTTGGCAGGAACAACCCTAGTTTGCTCAGATCTCTCTCTTGTTGGAGGTAAATGAATAGATGATGATCACTCGGATACGTGGATCTCTTGATCACTTCGATGATGATCTTGAATGTACAGCTCACGGTTCTTTATATAGTATTTGAAATCAAAAACCCTAAATTCCATATGTGAGGATATACAGTTACGATCAAATCAAAAAAAATCTCACATCCGACGGCTACCAATGAGCCGCGGAAACGCCGCATTTTACCCCATTTGTCTGCGATTCAGCCGCAACATAGTGGAATCAGGTTTTAATATTTCTTCTAGTATTTTGTGTTGATATTTGGAGATCCTCTTGATGTCTAGATTCTGAAAATAATACTTCGAGTCTCTACCATTGCTAGATCTCTCGATTTGCTTCTAAATTTTAGTAGATTTGGTTTCAATATCCCGATTTGACTTGGATCTCTTACTTGGATTCCAGACCTGAGCTAATACCTGTATAATATCTCAAATCAAAATATTAGTAGCATTTGGTATTTTTGAGATATTATTCTAACCAGTTAAATAATATAATATCTCAAGAATATTGATTAGAAATATTTGATATGATATGCATATTTTAATTACTAATATTTTATTTAAATATTATATGCATATATTTTCCCTAATTATATTAATTAAAATGTAGAAATATATGATAATAATCATTTTACAAATAAACCCACATATATTCTATATTTACAATAAACACCATTTAACACTTAACAATAGTAGGGAAAATGTTCATTCAAATATATAATATTTTAGACTAAACACATGGATTCTGCCCTTCGAAAGATTAGGGACGCAAATACTCGCTCTCCGAAATACGTACAGGGATTATCTTGCTCGCTGGCGGAGGAATCTCCATGTGAGATGGTCCTTTCTTCAAAAAAACAGAAAGGATATTCAAGGACTTACGAGCGGGTCCTACAATCAAGTGGAATAGCCTGCTTGAACCAGAAATTATGGAAGGGATATAGAAGACATGTCCCACTTCTAAAATGGATGATGAGGGGAAAAGCCCCCAAATCAAGTTCATTCTTCCAAGGAAGAAGAAGACTCGGCAGAAGAAGTGACGTGATATTTCGTTCCTTCATATATGGAGAAGATGTTCTATCAGCGTCAGAAAGAGACATTGATGACTAGGGGGCAGATACCGTGTAAAATGCCCGGTATTTCCCTCAAAACAACCCAATTGCTGCGATGATAAAAGAAATAGTCCAAGAGGATGAAAATAGCTTAAGATGTAAAGTGTCCATGCAAACAAATGACAGGCAGTAGCGCCTCAGCAAGCAAGCCTTGGAAGAGATGAGTTATGTAACTCCCTGAACGAATGATAAAGAATAGACCAAAACGTCCCTAAACTAGTGCGTCGCCCCAAACATGACGATAATGGACCGAAACGTCCCTAAACTAGTACGTTGCCCCAAACACGGAGATAATGGACCGAAACGTCCCTAAACTAGTGTGTCACCTCAAACACGGAGATAATGGACCGAAGTGTCTCTAAACTAGCGTGTCATCCCAAATACGGCGAAATGCTCCTTTGAGATCTATATTGCAATCGAAGTCCTACCGACAAAGATTGCAACTCAAGTCCCAACGGCTAAGTAGCTACTCCAGTGATGAAACCACCCTCAAGTCCCACCGGCAAATAGATGGGTCACCTGCGCCGAAGCTACTTTCGAGTGTTTCACCATTCGCAAAAAAAAGACGGTATGTCCACAAGCGAAATGGGCACGGATAAAAACCCAAAAGTGCGCCGTGAGTAAGAACAGCAGGACTGTCGGTGAGTTTGTGAAAACCCGAAAGGGTGCAATCTCGTTAAAAAAAGGAGACAGTATGTCCATAAGCGAAATGGGTACGAATGAAAACCCGAAAGGATGTCGTGTGCAAAAACAGCAGTACTGCCGGCGAGTTAGTAAAAACCCGAAAGGGCGAAATCTCGTAAAATAAAAAAAATTTGCACTTGCAAGGTCCTCACGACCTTGTGAGGAGAAAATACTTACGTGAGATCCTTACGACTCACAAAGAATCGACACGGTTAGGAGTCCATACAATTCCTATAGAGAAATTACACTTACGAGATCCTCACAACTCGTAAGGAGAATTCCCCCTATGAGACCCTCACAGCTCATAGAATTCAAAAGTCTTAAGTTACAGTGATCTAAACCTGTTCTTAAGTCGTCGTATTCCCCAAGTTGCCCAACAAGTAGTTCGATATCAACTCTTGTATACAATCCACTGGTATGAACAAAATATGTTCCAACCGAGTTCCACTAATGGCGAGAAATATCCCCATATAGTAAAAGACACTTATAAGTTCTTTCGATTTACAAGGAGAAAATGCTCTTGTAAGATTCTTACGACTTAAAAGTGAAAATATCACTTAGGAATCCCCACGATTCCTAAGGAGAAAATACATCTACGAGATCCTCTCGACTTGTAGGGAGAAATACCTTTATAAGATCTTTTTAGCTTATAAAGTCAAAAGCCTTAGTCGACAGGATCTTAACCCTGTTTTCTAAGCCACTTTTGTCCAAATCGATAAGTGCAAATGATGATTCGCTCCTGGCAATATCTCAGTTGTAGCAATATTGATGCCTAAACAGTGTTAAATTCCAAGTCCTCTCACGGCAAATGATGATTCACTTCTGGCAATATTCCAGTTGTAGCGATAC
Source organism: Agapanthus africanus (assembly GCA_030015575.1). NCBI lineage: Eukaryota > Viridiplantae > Streptophyta > Magnoliopsida > Asparagales > Amaryllidaceae > Agapanthus > Agapanthus africanus. The sequence continues at coordinate 13,039,437 of JASDDO010000001.1, forward strand.
TGATGCCAAAATTGGTATCAAGACCGAAGTCTCCGACTCGCAACAAAATCAGCAAACAAAAAAAAATGCATATGGAATAACCGAAATGATAGGGCAACTCGCAATAAAAATCAGCGAGCAAAAAAAATATATGCATATGAAACAGGTAAAATGTTCGGGCAACTCGCAATAAAAAATAGCGAGTAAAAAAAATGACATAGCCGAAATGATTGGACAATCGCGACTTTCACAATATAAAAAAAGCTGGAAAGATAGAGCATCGCGGAAATATAAAAAAATGAATAAAATAAAATTTCACTATCCTGCAGGTATGTCCTCACCGACCCCTGTATACAATCTATAGGCTTAAACGAAATAAAGGGAACCATATCTTCCCACCACGATCCGTCAAAGGGAGAGTCAAGTCTTGATGGTACATCTACAACCTAAAAACTATCCTGACGTTCTTCTTATTCCGACAGGGTGCAGACGTAACATCAATAAGGGCCCAAGGGTCAAATAAAAGTGGAGCAATAGCAAATTCCTAGCTCCAAATCTCGATGGAAACATCTACAGCCTAGAGATCAACTCGACGTCCCTTCTCGATACAGATATGACGTTAATAAGGACCCAAGGGTCAAACAAAAGTGGAGTGACGGCAAAATCCTAACTCCACACCTCGATTGCAATACATACAGTATAGAGGTCTTATGGATGTCTAACCCTCTTCAGCGAAGAATTGGCACGACATCACCAAATAAAGTGGAGTAAAGGAAAAATCCTAGCTCCAAATCTCAATGGAAACATCTACAGCATGGAGATCATCCCGGCGTTCCTTCTCATTCCAGCAGGGTGCAGATGTGACGTCAACAGCGACCTAAGGGTAAAAAAGTGAAGTGACGGTATATTCCTAACTCCAAGTCTTGATGGCAATATATGCGGCCTAAAGACCAATTCGACGTCCCTCTTACTCTGGCGGAGTACAGACGTGGTGTCGACAAGGCTCCAAGGAGCCAAATCAAAGTGAAGCAATGGCAAAATCTTAGCTCGAGCTCAACGTTCCTGCTCAGTGCAGACGCGACGTCAACAAGAACCTAAGGGTCAAATAAAAATGGAGCAATAGCAAAATCTTAGCTCCAAGTCTTAATGGTACATATACAATCTAGAGACTAACTCAACGAGCCTCTCATTCCAGCATGGTGCGAACGCAACGATCAAATAAAAGTAGAGTGACGGCAAAATCCTAGCTCCAAATCTTGATGGCGATATATATGGCCTAGAGGTCATATGGATGTCTACCTGACTTCAGCGAACAATCGGCGCGAATTCATCAAAACAAAAACGAAGCGACGGAATATTCCTAACTTCAGGTCTTGACGGCAATACATACAAAGCCTAAAGATCATTGGAGATCATCCCACCCCAGAAGGGTGAGGTTATGACTCATCGGGGCTTCAAATTAAGCCTAACCTCAAGTAAAAAGCGCCACGGCAAATACCCAACGCTTGTTCTTCCGGCGGTAATATGGATATTTCAACCTAAGAAAATTGCTCGAAGATGTCTTGTCCCGCCTCAGAAGGGATCGGAGACATGACAGTCGTGGGGCTACTCGAGCAGCAACCTAAGGGACTGCATATCGAGGAATACATCAGCTAACGCGATGGTACAATGGACTTAAACCTAGTACCACAAACCTAACGGACCCCTATCATAAAAGAGTGAGGGTTATCTACATTTTACGTTAGGATACACCTGTGAGATCCTCTCGACTCATCTCGACTCGTAGGAAGAAACATCTTTATGAGACCCTCACAGCTCATAAAAGTGAAAAGCCTTAGGCGACGGGGATATCAACCTGTTTCTTAAGCATTGTTGCCCTACAAGGAGGTCAAGATTGACTCTTGTATACTATCCACGGGCCACATTCTCCAAAATTGCATCCAATGAGGAGAAGAAGCCATTTACGAGTCCTCTCGACTCGTAAGGGGAAAATACTCTTGTGAGATCCTTATAACTCTCAAGAGAAAACACACTTAGGAGTCCTCACGACTTGTAAAGAGAAAATACACCTATAAGATCCTCTCGACTAGTAGGGAGAAACATTTTTATGAGACTCTCATAGCTCATAAAGTTGAAAAGTCTTAGGCGACAGATCTAAACCTATTTCCTAAGCCATCACTTCCCTACAAGGAAGTCAAGACCGACTCTAGTATACTATCCACGGGCCACATTTGCCAAAAGTTGTATATCGATGAAATGAAGAAGCCACTTACGGGTCCTCTCGACTCGTAAGGAGAAAATACCTGCGTGAGATCCTTACGACTCACGAAAGTGAAAGACACTTAGGAATACCCAGGATTCCCAAGAAGAATATGCACATATGATATCCTCTCGACTCATAGGGAGAAAAAACCTTTTCGAGACCTTTACGGCTCATGAAAATGAAAAAGTCTAAGGCGACAGGGATCCTAAATCCGTCTCCTAAGCCATCAATTCTATGAAGATGCATAACCCTGCACTACTTAACCTATGTAGATACCTACGTGGGCAAAGTAATGTGGGTTATTTGTTCTCGCCAAAAAAAAAAATGGCTCAGAGCTTGTAGTTCCCTTATAAAAAAATGGAGGAGAAAAGAAAGAAGAAACGAATTCCTCCCATGTGCAAATCACGTGAGTGTTCTGGTTTTGAGGAGAATTAAAACCCATGGTTTGGACTCACGTGTTAAACACGTGAGCGCTTATATGCAAAGCATATAAGCACTGAAAATAAATAACTAAAGACCAAATAGGTTTCACCTGTTAAACACGTGGGTGCTTATATGCAAAACATATAAGCGCTATAAATAAATAACCAAAGGGGCAAACCGGCCTCATGTGTTAAACACATGGGTTAAAACCCACAATTGGGTCACGTGTTAAACACGTGAAAACATCTTCCTGAAACACTAGCTTCTGATAGAATTAAATTCTATATAGACTTAAATTCTATTTTTGGGAGAATATTTCCCCTTGCTTTTTTAAAAGAGAATGATATTCACCGTTAAACAGAAAGCCGTTGGATTAAAAATCCAATGGTGATTAACAAAATCATCAACTGATAGAATTAAATTCTATGTGATAGAATTAAATTATATTTGGAAGATATTTCTCTAATCTTTCTAAAATAAGAAAGATCTTCTCTATTAAACAGAATAAAATCGTATGGTTAGGAAAATATCTTCCCGACAATATATTCATCTGATAGAATTAAATTCTATCTTAAAAAAATATTTTCCCAATCTTATTAAAACAAACAAGAAATCTTCTCTATTAAATAGAGAGCTTTTGGATTAAAAATTTAACGGTGAATAAAATTCACCGGTTGATCTAAAAGATCAATTTGATTGACTATGAAATCAATCATGATCTCTCAATGAAAGATTTTCTCAACAAATTGATTCTTTTTCCTTCTCTTTTAAATAGGAGCAAAAAGATAAAGAGGAATCCCCCATAAGTTTTTGTAAAAATACAGAAGGCTCTCAAAAAGGTTCCACAAAATTAACAGAGAATTTAATTCTCAATAAAGAAGAAAGATCGTCTTCCTCCTCAAAACCCTAGATAAAGAAAACACAGTGATTAAAACACATCCTCTACCTATCTAAAGGTTTAACCCATTTGAAGAACTTAGTTCTTTCTCTAGATTTGAGATCTACAAGACAAATCTCCCACAAGTTAAGAATTTAATTCTCATCGGGAAGATCTTATTCTTGAGAATAAAAGATTTAGGGAAAAACAAAATTGAAAAGAAAAAATATAGAGTCCATAATACTCCAGGAACTTAGTTCTTTCAAATCAAAAACTTAGTTCTTAAAGAACTCGATCCCAGATCCTCAAAATAATGACCTTGGAGATCGTTAATGGTCAAAATACCATTAACAGAGATTTAAGTTCTCTAAAAATATCAATAGATATTAAACCTCCAAAAGAACTCAGCGCCTCAAGTGAAAAGCACGTGAGCACCCAAGGCCAAGTTACATAGTGCCTCACGTGAAACACACGTGAGCGCCAGAAAACAGAAAAGTTTAGTGCTTAGCACTAGTGCAACACTTCACATGAAACACAAGTGAGCGCCAAAACTCAATGCCTCACGTGAAATACACGTGGGCGCTTAAAAGAATCCAAAAGCTCAGCGCCTCACGTGAAACACGCATGAGCGCCACAAAAGACTAGTGCTTAGCACTATTTCAGCGCCACACGTGAAACACACGTGAGCGCTGTATATCTTAGTGCTTAGCACTGTTGGGTAGTACAGAAACCCATTCTTAGCCTAAATTGGCTAAGTTTCCTGAAGTTAAACCTCTTTAATTTTAAATCAAGCGAGCACATATGCTTATGATTTCCAAGCCGATCTTAGTCTCAAACATGACTAATGATCTTTCATTGATGACATCCAAAATGATATTTATCCCATATCTCCTGAGGTGATCTTTGTCTCAAATATGACTAACGATTCTTAGTTCCACCATGACCTTTTCCCTCAGACATGCGATTTGGTTCAAGAACACATCTCTTCACACCTCTAATATATGTTGTAATTTCTCAACGTCTTCAGAGAGGTGGTGGGTCCCGACAACCACCAACAACTTCTCGTCCTAACTTGATGAAAGATATGAAACTTGATCAAGATAGGGAATGATACATCCCACATTTGTGCACTTCCATATTGATGTGTACACCTCATATTGATACGCATCCCATATAGATGCAAGTCTCATATTGAGACCCGGCTATATACATGTACATATATGTATATCTTTGAAGGAAACGTAAATCCCTTCAAATTTGATCGCACCCTAAATTTGGTACATCCCATTTCACCATTGTTTACTTCTCCACGTAACAAATACACGTACGCGCAAAATGAATAATGGACCAAAATGTCCTTAAACTAATATTTTCCCCAAATACGGCAATAATAGACCGTAATATCCTTAAACTAATATAATTGGGCCCATATGCACATTTGTTTCTAAGTTGAACTTAGTCTCAAATATGACTAACGATTCTTAGATCAAACTTAAATATCCCATGAACCGATGGACCTCATTAATATGAGATCTGCATTCTAAGTTCATTCCCGTTGACAAACCAAGCTACCAACGTGGACCCTTTCAAGCAAATCCTTGACCCAAACTCAAATCTAAAATATACGGATTTGGACTAATATGCGCCCTATGGGCAACGATATAAACTAGTCTCCGTATACAATCTACAGGCAACCCAAAATAAACCAATACAACACGACACGAAGTGAACTATTGGAGCAGGAGAAAGTTGTTATCGCAATGGGATAACATAATTAACTGCATGGGCTTGCACCTGCAGGGAAGAGCGTCCCCATAATCTAAAAACCCTCATAAACGAGGAGGAATCTCATAAAGTCTACTTCAACGGTCGCATCTGTTCAAACCTCCGATATACGATGCCATAAATCAACTTGGTATTTTCAGAGAGGTGGATGGATATGTCCAAATAGTATCTACCTCCAAATTCAGGCTAGACATCCTAACGTCTCAGTCCAGTCTTCGGCGGTAAACAAGGTGTCCGATTAAATATGTGTATATGCTACACGGAGTTTAATCGGGCATTTGATAATACTAGCGGCTCAGGATTAAGCCGGATTATTAGATCAAGTTTTGATTTAATAATTTATATATATATATATATATATTTAATATATATTCTAGTATTGTTGTTCACTATTCATTTTCTCTCTTGGCTATTCGTATTTTTATACGGATACGCATATATGTATTTCGATACGTATACCGTCTTGTATTCCGTATTCATACGGAATTTGGTTTATAAGATGAACACCTCATTTGTGAATATTCATGAAATGAGGTGAAGGATGAGCTGGTATTGAGCATGGTTGAAAACATGTAGAGAGGAATGGTCTTCATTATTTTATTATAAATGGTTGTGAGTTTTTTATTTGTATGGTTGCGAAAAAATATGAATCCATTCTTCACTCTTCATTCTATCACTCTCTCATTTATGCCTTCTTGAGTTGCTCATGGCTATTTTTCCTCACCTCTTCCTCCTTCTTCTACACTTGCTCTCTTAAGTATAGATTTGAGAGAAAACGATAGTGGAAAATTCCTACATCCTCACTCTCCATTTTTAGAAAGCTTGGAGCGTCGGTTGCTTCACTAGGTGAAACCGGAGCTTGGATCGATTCTCTCGGCTGGATCATCTTCGATGAAGGAGGATCTGCTTGCAAACGCGACCTGGAGCTCTTGAGAGCATGCTAGGGTCCAACCCAAATGGAGCAAATGAAGCCGCTACAAAGGTTGCGATTTCTATCTTGTTATGGTTCTAATTTAGTTGTTTGGTTCGATTCTTGGTTTTTAGTTTCTAGTGCCACGATTTTTTTTTTAAAATTCTGCATTCGCCGTGGTTTAGCAGCGAGGGCATTAGGAACTAACACTCATATCAGTAAATCTCATCTACCGTGGTCACATATTTAGGGTGATACCCAACCGAACACAGAGCGACATCGACTCCTAATACCAGGAGAGACGAATCCCCGACAGTCGCTCAATGCCTCCATGTGGTTCGAGACTGTACCTAACTAAAACCCATCTGTACGACTCCTTTGAGCCGTGGTAGGGTAGTAGTCAAAGTACTGTAGGAACTCACACGAGACAAATGACGATCTCAAGTCAAAAGACTAATCTGTACTAATACCACTAGAAAACTTCCATCAGACGATAGATATAATACCATTTAGAAGTTCTCAGCGAGTCCGTCCAGTGTACTCACCTCCAGTAAGAACCTATATACTATCTTAGGTGACACAACACCAATGGCTTGTGGGACCGTCCACTGCCCCTCATCGAGGTCTCGAAATGTATACTCTAGTTTACTCTAGAATATCGATGCCTAGTCTCGATACTCCCACGACTAGGGACATTTAAGGATGTGCTTATGGACTACCCAGCTCTCACGTATATGATTGCCATCATAATGCTGGTAGTCAAGCAAGAATTCTACGGGCTTCATCATTATGTGTTAACGACACGTAATAACAAGTAAAATGTGTACACATAAATGATAAAGACAAACCAGATAGCAAACTATCATCTCGAGTAAGATTGTTCTATCTGTATAGGTCATCCCTCAATTATCATAATCGTGTGCCTGCAATTACAATAATTGCCTTGAGGGCACTATATCCAACAATCTCCCACTTGCACGTAAGGCTAATTATTGCGGTATCGCATACCCATATCCTGTGTGCTATCGAATACCCAATTTCTATACTAATCAGTTTCGCAAAGCTGGTTTGAGAAATACCCATGTAGAGAAATAGCCTCAGTGAGTGGATCCGATACAATATTCCAACTTCCTCTCTATATATATCAACTTCGTGGAGATGAACAATCTCCCGAACTGAGCGATACCCCGCCACAAGAATTTGTCTGGATACTTGATGAGACCAAGTTCATAAATGAATAACTTTATCCAACAAACTTCTTAGGCTGTATTCTCTGTTGAGTCATAACCAGTATCTTGCACCATGCTTACCTCAGTATCCCTATTGGAACGTTATCCAATATACTAATCCTCAGAAAAGGCTAAACTCAAAACTCTATCAGCATCTCTGTCATCCAGATCACCTTGGAAGCCTGAACCGATAACCACCTCCTAGAGGAGGCTGTCGTTGCCATATACCAAGAATATCCTCTTATGTTCATAACTGCTTCCCTTTGTTTCTCCAGGATTGGATTAATATCTGCTTACTACAAAAAGTGTATATGCTACATCTGGTTTTGTACAAGACATTGCATGATTGACTCAATTGCCTAAACAAATGATATGCCATTCATGCTAGTCCTTCTTCTCATCAGTATAGAAGACATCTCTTTAGACAAGATGGCTCCATCATCTGCGAGTACATCACCACGCCAAGAGTCGTCCATTCTAAAATACTCTTAGAATTCTGTCTAAGTGCCCGAATTGGGATACTTCCCAAATCTAGATTTAAAACCACAGATCTAGTCATCAGAATCCCCGATATATTATCCATATCTAATGCGGAGAAAACACCATGTGACTGTTGGGGTCGAAAATTGCACCCCGGTTGACCAAGTCAAAGTCAAGGTCAACCCCAAGCCAGGTGGGCCCAAGCCCAGGTCAAGCGGGCCCATGTCCAAGTTGAGCCCGTGGCCAGCCTCCCCATGCCAACAATAAAATCATGTAATAAATAATTTTTTATGTAATTTTTATGCATGAATGGGCATAAAGTCAATTTTTTGTAAGCTCATGGCTTATGTGCAAAGGAAATGTCACATAAGGCATGGGATAGGCCAAATGCCATTTTGTAAAGCCCAAGGGGCTATATGTAAATATGTAAGCCTATATAAGGTAACATGATGATGAATAAAATATATACTTTTCATTCTCCTAAAAATCTAGAGTTTGTGCCTCTTTCCCCTTTCTAAAGGTTCTAAACCTTCTTCTTTCTTTTGAATTAAATCAAGAGTTTTACTCTTCCTTTTCCAAAACAAAATAGCTTTTCACCATAAAACCCACAAAGAGTAACTCAGATCTTCCATCAGATCTCATAAAGAAGAGATTTTTAAAATCTCATATTTCTTGATCTTTAAGATCCGGCCAACAAAGGAAGAAGAAGGAGACCCATCTCCAGAAACCCCACTTTGGGGAAGAACTAGGGCTCAAGGGGAGAAGCCCTTCATCAGCTTCAAAACATCCTAGGAGTTTAACTCCTCACACACACACACACAAAATAACAAGTGCCCCTTTCTGGGAGTACAACTCCCATTGCAGGGACCAAGTCCCTTTTGCCGCCCAGACGCCCATGTGCTGACACGTGGGGCACTAGTGCTCAAAGCGCTAGCGCCCTTACGCTCAGAGCGCTAGCGCCCAAAGCGCTAGCGCCCGAGCTCCCACGTGCTGACACGTGGGGCGCTAGCGCTCAAAGCGCTAGCGCCCTTGCGCTCAGAGAGCTAGAGCTCAAAGCGCTAGCGCCCGAGCGCCCACATGTTGACACGTGGGGCTCTAGGGCCCTTGCGCTCAGAGCGCTAGCGCCCGAGCGTCCACGTGTTGACACATGGGGCGCTAGCGCCCTTGCGCTCAGAGCGCTAGCACCTGAGCGTCCACTTGTTGACACGTGGGGCACTAGCGCTCTTGCGCTAAGAGTGCTAGCGCCCAAAGCGCTAGCGCCCGAGCGCCCACATGCTGACACGTGGGGCGCTAGCGCTCTTGCGCTCAGAGCGCCAGCACCTAAAGCGCTGACACTTTTTCCCACGCATCCTTTGGATGCCCTTTCCCTTTTTTATTTTATATATATTTATACACACACATACATACACACACACACATACTCTACAACACCATCCCTCTCAAAAAATTTTGGGCCAGGGCGCTGCCCCGCACCCCGCAAGGGGGCTGCTAGCCCCCTTGACCCCCAGCCCGCTATCCGGGTAGTGGGACCCCAGTAAAAACTCTGCGGGGCCCCGATATATCCAAAACCCCTTCAAAACACAACATTGCACGTCGAGTTCGCATGACCAGTTTAACCCGTCAATCGGAGGTTCTCTCGCTCTAAATGCGAGGGGTAATTAACGGCAGCTTAGTCCGCGGCTGCCGGAGATTCGGATACCCACAATCAATAAACCCCAGCCTACCCTAGGCAGGGGGAATCTGTAATGCGCCTGACAAGCGCGCGTTTATTTCCATCTCAATGGGGTGACGAAAAACACCTTACAGTGACAACCAAAGTTTGACCGATTATAGTATAAGAACATCACTTCCTATCAGGAGTATGTCATCCAAATCACCAGACAGTACTCCCTACACCCTTCTTACTAGGTTCATTTATTGTTTTGATGAATTCAATCATCTTGACTTTCACATCAAAACAGATGATCCGTCTCCACTATGCATGTTTTAGTTTACGAATAGATATATGAAACTTGCACACCTTCCACTGCTCCCACTGACTGCGATAACCCTCTGGCAGAGTCATATACACGTGCACTTCCAAATTCTTATTTAGAAAGACATTATAGTCATCGTCTTGCCAGATATCATAGTTTAGAGCAACAGTAGTGCCATGTGATATCCGTTATGGAATTCAACGAAGAAAAAGTCTCATCACAATCCACAACGGGTATTTGATGAGAATTTTTACAACAAGTCTAGCCTTATTAGGTTAATACTTTTCCACCTGCATAGATCTCAAAAGATCTACTTACTCCTAATTGGTTTTACCGCTTCAGGAGCACCCAACAAAATCCAAAATCCATAATTTGCTGAAGTGCGTGGAGTCCGTCTTGGATATAGAGCATGTGGTCACCTGGAAGTTACCACTTCCTATGACCTACAGATAACTAGTAGGGCCATTATAACCATGATGTTGACCTTCCTGTCACCGTCTACGAGAAAACCGAAGTATCTCTCAGGTGGCAGAGATCACCTACTAAAATCTTCGGAGAGGCTAATGGTTTGTCAAGTCCAATTGAATTCTTAGGTTCTATTAAATTTTCGGTAACCGTTTGTGGTTCTGGATTCACTTCCAGTTCTACCTTACTCCCACTAGTTTCTTTTGCAAAAAGATTCCTTTAATAAAAAGATGGCGAGTCAAGAGCAATGTAACTATTGATCTTGAAAATGGTACAACAAAACCCTAGCGAATACTTGGGATAATCTACAAACAGCCATTGCCGACGTATGCCTTGAGTTTGTCCGGATTCTGCTTTTAAACAGGAACCGGTGTTTACCGTCGAAGCCCGGATTGAGACGTTGGGCACGTCTAGCCTGAATTTGGGGCTAGATACTATTTGGATATATCCACCCACCTCTCCGAAGATACTAAGTTGATTTATGGCACCGTATATTGTAGCAGACTTTATCAGATTCCCCCTCATTTTTTGAGGGTTTCTTGATTGTCGGGACGCTCTTCCCTACAGGCGCAAGCCTTTGCAGTTAATTACGTTATCGCGTTGCGATAACCACTTTCTCCTGCTCGAGTAGTCCACTTTGTGTCGTGTGTTTTTTTATATTTTTGGTTGCTCGTGGATTGTATACGGAGAATAATTTATGTCGTCGCCGTAAGGCGCGGATTAGTCCAAATCCTTATATTTTAGATTTTGGGTTTTGAACTTAGGTTGTATGTTTCTTTAGTTCAAATAATATTTTGTTTTATTTAAGGACCGTTAACCTATTTTTAGATTAAGATCAGCTTAAATATATGAGCATTTGGGCTCAATTTATTTTTAACTAAGAATACGTTAGTTCTATTTGAAACTAAGATCAACTTAGATATATTTTAAGGATGCTCAAATTTTTATTTAGATCCAGCAACAAAGCATTTGGGCTCGGCTGCAAGAAACTTCAGAGAGACTTTTAGGCAATTTGGGCTTGGTCTACCCAGTCTTTCTTCTTTTCTTTTTTTTTTATTCAGAAGTTATAATCACCCATCTGTGGTTCTGTTTGCTCAGCCTTAGGCTGTCTCTCTTTATTCAGAAGTTCTAAGCACTTATTTGTGGCTCTGGCGCTCACATGTGTATCATGTGAAGCACTCAGTCATGGGCGCTGCCCAATCAGTGCTAAGCACTTTAGTCATTTTGACTGAATATAGAGTGCTAAGCACTCTATATGACATTCATATGTGGAGCACGTGAGGCGCTGCCTCATTTTATTGGGCGCTCACGTGTGTTTCATGTGAGGCACTTGGATCTGGGCGTTGCCCAATCAGTGCTAAGCACTTAGTCCTTTGATTGACTTTATAGTGCTTCTGCACTTTTACTCAGCGCTCAAGCGCATTTCACGTGAGGCGCTGGCCTTCTATTTTGAGCGCCTATGTGGAAAGCACGTGAAGTGCTGGGTCCTTTTGTTCCCCTCCGAAAGACGGCAAGACAAACGTCTTTCCTGAAATTCGGGGCGGATTCTAATTGGTGCTATCCGTCCACCTCTCCGAAAATGCCAAGTTGATTTATGGCACCATGTATCGAAGGTTTAAACAGATGCAACCGATGAAGCAGACTTCGTCAGATTCCCCCCCCCCGCTTGAGGGGGTTTTTGATTGTGAGGACGCTCTTCCCTGCAGGCGCAAGCTCTTGCAGTTAATTACGCTACCGCATCGCGGTAACCACTTTCTCCTTCTCCAGATGGTCACTTCATGTCGTGGGTGTTTGTTTTGTTTGTGGTTTCCCGTGGATTGTATACGGAGACTAATTTATGTTGTCGCCCGTAGGGCGTGGACTAGTCCAAATCCGTATCTTTCTTAAATTTGGGTTTGGGAGTTGGGTTTAAGGATACGTTAGCCTTATTTGAGACTAAGATCAACTTAAACGTTAGTTAAGGATACGTTAGTCTAATTTTAGACTAATATCAACTTAACGGGATCATTTGGATCTAACAAAAGATCAATTGGACTCTAATGTTTAGTTTAGGGACGTTGCGGTCGATTAGTTTAAGGACGTCACGGTCCATTGTTAGTCTAAGGACATCTCGGTCCAATGTTAGTTTAAAGACATCGCGGTCGAGGTTAAGGACATCATAGACCGTGGGTTTAAGGACCCCACAGTCCAATGTTAGTTTAAAGACATCACGGTCGAGGTTAAGGACATCATAGTCCGTGAAATGTGTGGTTGTCGGGACCCGTCACCTCTCTGAAGACGTTGAAGGATTACAACGACAAATATCAGATGAATAAAGAGATGTACCCTCGAACCAAAGTGGATTAAGTGATCTGTAGTCCAATTTGGAACTAAGATCAATTAATTATATTATGAGCACATTGGCTCAGTTAAGTCTGAATTGAGGACTTATGGCCAACTTGGGCTAAGTCCAATTAAGTTTGAAATGTTGGCCCTTTGTTGGGCTATTGAACATTTGCCTGGGTTCAGCCCCTCATTATTTAGCAATGCTAACAAGAGTTTGAAAGCTTTGATAACATTTTGTCTTTGACTGAGCATTGAACATTATAGCTCTGAATTTTGTTCAATTTTGAGATTCAGTTGAAGGGGAGGCTTTTACCTCTGGAAAATTAGCCAATTTGGCTAAAACTAGTGCTAAACAGTAGAGAACAACAGTGTTAAACATTGGAAATAAAATTCTCAAATTAGTGTTAAACACTAGAAATAAGATTCTCAAATTAGTGTTAAACACTAGAAGATAACAGTGTTAAACACTGGAAATAAAATTGTCGAATTAGTGTTAAACAATAGAGAGGAAGGGGTCACGTGGGGACACGTGAGGGTACCCAAAGGTGTGGCCAGATTACTTTTACTTTTTTTTGTAAAAAGTGTTAAATACTTTTGCTCTTTTGGCCATCACGTGTTGGCACGTGATGGATATTTGCGTGCTGATTATTAAAGCTTTATCAAGTGGTCACGTGGTAACATGTGAGAGCGCCCAAGTTAGAATCTGCCATTGCTTTTATTCTCGTTGTTTTGGAGGTCACGTGGGAGCACGTGAGGTGTTGCCTCAGGGCTAATTCCCTCTCATTTTGGGGGATCTTTTCAGGGGTCACGTGGGGACACGTGACCTTAGTCTTTTGCATGCATAGAGATCTTTCAAGTCTCTTTATTTCTTTAAGAATTAAATTCTTTATAAGGTTAAACCCTAATTGTGGTTTCTTTGGAGGAATTAAATTCCTATGTGAAGGAATTAAATTCTTATGCAGGGTGAAACCCTAATTTCATTTTAGGAGGAATTAAGTTCCTGTGAATTTGAAAGAATTAAATTCTTAAGTAGAGTATAAACCCTAGTTCTGTCTATCTTGAAGGAATTAAATTCCTGTAAATTTAGGAGAATTAAATTCTCAAATAGGGTTAAACCCTAGTTTTATCTTGGAGGAATTAAATTCCTATAAATTTAGGAGAATTAAATTCTCATATAGGGTTAAACCCTAGTTTCATTTTTGAAGGAATTGAATTCCTGTGAATTAGGAGAATTAAATTCTCATATAGGGTTAAACCCTAGTTTCATTTTTTTTGAAGGAATTGAATTCCTATGAATTGGGAGAATTAAATTCTCTAAACTCAATTTCCCCTCTAAGTTTCGAATCTGCATGGCAAAATCTCAACCCGATGAGAATTAAATTCTCAACCTATGGGGTGATTTGCTTCTGCAGATCTTCAACCAGAGGAAGAACTAAGTTCTTTTGCAGAAGAGTTAAACTCTTAGAGGAAGAACTAAGTTCTTTTGCAGAAGAGTTAAACTCTTAGATTGAGAATTAAATTCTCTTTTTGTTTTGTGAAGCTTTGATCCCTTTTCTTTTTCTCACTTAGGGTTTTTTTCTTGAGAATTAAATTCTCCTTTCTTTTCTCTCTGTTATTTGCCTTTTGAAAATTTCAAGATCCCAAAAATTCTCCTATCTTTCTTCTCCCCTTGGCTCCTATTTATAGGAGAAGGAAAAGAATCAATTTGTTTAGCAAATCTTTCATTGAAAGATTTTGTTTGTTTTTGTAACTAACATGATCTTAGTGAATTTTATTCACCATTGGATTTTCAATCCAAAAGATATTCTGTTTGTTATTCTTGGTGAATTTTTATGGAAATCTTTCCTTGTATAAAATCTTTCCATAAATTGGTGATTTTTAATCACCATGGGATTTTTAATCCAACGGTGCTCCACTTTTCAGAGCATAGTCCTCTTTTGTTTGGAAAGATTTAAAGAAATACTTTCCCATTTAGGATCTTTGATTTCCCTTAATTTAGAATTTAATTCTATCAACTTATAAGGCTTTCAAAGCCTATCACGTGTTGGCACGTGACCCTCCCTCATTCAGAATTTAATTCTGTCTTTTAACTAGGCTAAAGGATCATCACGTGTCAACACGTGACCCTTGGTCACGTGTGAGCACGTGACGCCCCATTGGGGTCTTTCCTTAGCCGTTTGTTTACACTTTTGTTTGATTTTTAGAGTTTAATTCTATAAAGTGGAGGTCATAAGAAACAATCACGTATCAACACGTGACCCTTGGTCACGTGTGAGCACGTGATACCTCATTGAGGTAATTCCTGATTTTTATTCAGGGAACAATTTAAAGAAATACTTTCCCATTTAGGGTCTTTGATTTCCCTTAATTAGAATTTAATTCTATCAACTCATAAGGCATTCAAAGCCTATCACGTGTTGGCACGTGACCCTCCCTCATTCAGAATTTAATTTTGTCTTTTAACTGGGCTAAAGGATCATCACGTGTCAACACGTGACCCTTGGTCACGTGTGAGCACGTGACGCCCCATTGGGGTCTTTCCTTAGCCGCTTGTTTACAATTCTGCTTGCTTAGAATTTAACTCTGTAAATAGATCACGTGTCCACACGTGACCCCTGGTCACGTGTGAGCACGTGATACCTCATTGAAGTAATTCCTAATTTTTAATCAGGGAAAAAATTCCCCCACAGCGTTGCTCTCACGTGTCTGCACGTGAGTGCAATGCTGTCACTTTTGTGACTGTTGGATCTGTCTAGGGAATAGGGGAGATGAAACGTTTCCCATCACATCCTATAAATGCAGGGGTCTCTTCAGAAGCGCCTCCATTCTTTCATCTTCTTCCTTTGCTAACTTTTTCCCTTTTGAGAATTTAATTTTCTTTTCTCAGAGCTTAGTTCTCTGTCTCGAAAATTTTCCAAAGTTTAACTCTGTTGAAAGATTCCCTTTCCTCAGGTAATAATCTTGAAAGAATGAAGAACTTTTGCAGAAATCTCTATTGGATTTTAAATCCAGACCAAGGGGTTTTCCCTTTAACAAGAACACATTTTTTTAAAGTTCTTTAAAAAAGAAAAACCATTCAATCCTTAAACAACAGACCTTGCTAGGGTTTCTCTGGTCTTCAGGGTCAATGGTGGTGTTTGCCTTTTCCATGGAATTTAATTCCATCTCAAAGACCTTTGGCTCTGAAAAATGTTTCGGGGAATTTAATTCCCCTTTTCCAAAAAGGAATTTAATTCCTATGAAGAACTTAGTTCTTCCCAGAGAACTTCTTGGGGTTTTCTTGCCCTGAGTTGTTTTTTTGCAACCAAGAAGAAGAAAATGTTTGCAATAGTGTTTTCTGGGAATTTAATTCCATAGCTTCTGCTTGATTTGTTGCAGAGTCTAAGATGGATTTCTTTTTGAGGAATGTGTAGGGTCATTTGAAATCCACTGTTCATTTATTGAGAATCTTCCTTTTGTCTCATAGTAATTACTTTGCCTCATCATTAGCAAGCCGCCATCTTGATTTTGTGGGGCCCATGTGTTTTGTAACTAATGGTCCCATAAAATAAGCCCTTTGTCGCTTTCTTCCACTGTCTTTTTATGTATATACACTTATAAACATATATATATATATATATACACTGTTGGCTTCGCTTTAACGGTTTCCCTTTATTTTATTTCAGGCACAATGACTTCCGTTCCGTATTTTCCATTTACTCGCTCGGAGGCCGCTTTTCCTCAGTCGCCATCTGACGGGGAAGTGATGGCGATGATCAGGGCTCATGACCCGAATTATGCCAACTTGCTTTTATGGGGGACTTGGTATGGTCACATCATCTGCGGCCGCCGCAGTTTTCTTTGTGAGATACCGACGGAGCCTACCTATCCATTCCTGCCGATGGATCCTCCAAGGACTGTCTTCGCTGTGGAGATGCCGAATTGGACCCCGATGGGACGGCTTGAGCCTTCGAAGACTGGTATCCCAAACCATCTGATACCGGCTATAGATATTTTGGGGCGCCGCATTTGCCAGGACGAAGCCCAGCCATGGGGGCAGATTTATAAGATAGGGCTTACCCCTCGACACCCCATGGGCTACCTTCTTTGGGCTCGCTACATCTTGTCCGCTCATCGCGCGCGACTGCAGAGAGTTGGGCTTTATCAGTCGATATATGCGTCACTCTTCCACTACCAATCTTCTCATGTCGGGTGGGTTAAGGCTTTCTTGAACCAATGGAATCTTCTCACCAACACCTTTCTTCTAGGGGACCGCGAAGTTTCGGTTTCTTTGGAAGAATTTAGCGAGATCTCGGGGCTGCCGATCAGGGGTACACTTTATGAAGAATTGCTGCCTCCCGATGAGTATATCTTCGAAACTGAGCTTGCCGTGCTTGACGGCCTGTCGACTGAGAACGCCGTCCGCCACAAGCGCCCCAGTTTGATCAAGACCCTAAGCATTTTTGACAAACTATTCATAGAGTCAGAGGAGCAGGGCACCACTTTTAAAAGTTTTATACATCTCTTTGTAATATTTTGTATTGCTTGCATACATATATATGTATCCTTATCCTCATACAAAACTTTGCAGGGACTTCGGCGGCGGCGGAGGCTTTGAATCGCGCTTTGACATTAAATTCTGCTGATATCCCCAGTGAAACACCAATCAGTGTGGAGGGGGTTGATGCCACTGTTGCTTTTGCGATAGAGTCTTCCTCGGTGGTTCCCGCTCCCGAAGCGCTTGCTCCCTTGGGAGAGGCATCTTTGTCGGTCGCCGCTCCAATGGATATTCCTGAGGGCGACCTGGCGACTAGGGTACAGGTAGTCGGGGCTACCGTCCTTCCATTGGAGCCTGCAGTGGCAGCCGCTGCTCCTCGCTTGGAAGCCGCTACACTGGTTCATGTCACCGATGACGTGCCTGAGGTCACGGAGGAGGCCGTTGAAGCTGCTATCCCTCCAGCTCAGAATGGGAGGAGCGTCGAAGGTAGCATCCTATATTTTACATTAATAATCTCTCCATTATCTGAACATTTCTGTCTTTTCAGAACTGCGCGGATTGGCGGCCTCTATTGTTGATCTGTCTCTCAGGCAGTCCTTTCGGCGCCTGTAGGAGATGGCTGCTTCGCAAGCGATATCTCCTCAGCGCATCGTCCTCTCTTCCGGGAAAGGTTAGTATTGTTTACCCTCTTTTCACAGCATTATCACTATTTCATAAAATGACCTTGATATCTTTTACAGTTCTGGAGGCCGACGGCGAGGTTGAGATTCTTGAAGGGCCTGGGGAGCCTTCAGATCCCTCTTGTATGATTGTGGGTAAGTAAAGTCCCAACGTCGTTCCATTTGTTCTTTTGCTTACATGTTCGGCTGACTGTTTATAAATCTAATCAGCCTTGCTAGTTCTCACCGCGCTGGAGTCACGCATCGCCATGCCACCCGGTCCCTATGCTTTGCGTGCCTCAGAACGGATGGCAAAGCTAAGCCTCGCCTCTCTGTCATCCCTAATCGAGGAACTTCGCGCTGACAGTGTAATCACGGCCGAAGCGTTTGCTGCTGAAGCTAACGGCTTCTTCCCTTTCTTTCCACCTATCATAGTGAAGCAGTGGTGCAAGTCTGGGTTGAGTTTTGTCGGCAGGTGGAGGATTGCTTGCATGTGCTTTAATGTACATGCCTTTCTTCGGAGGTTGTGGCTGCAAAGGCGGGCTTACGGGGTCTAATTGAGCGGTGTGCGGCCGATATGATATCGTGTGAGAAGAGGCTCGGCCGCAAGTTTTCAGAGAGGGAACTGGCTTCTAAAGCGCTGAGGGAGCTCCAAGCCAACCTTACGGCCAAGGCCAATAAAGCGTATGAACTTTGGCGAGTGCTTCAAGAGGCCATCAAGAAGGTGGTAGCCATCGATAAAGCCGCCGTGTTCACTCGTGAAATGGTTGAGGCCCATAAGGCTACTGAAAAAGAGCTCAAAGGCCAGCTTGCCTCATATCAGGCCCAACAGGCTCAAGCGGAGGCCCGTCTCTTGACGATACTGTATCACGAAGGCGAGGCCCAGCGAAAGAGGGATGAACTGACCAATCTACTAAATTGCCCGCCGACTTGAAGACTTGTATATATTTTTTTATTCTTCTTTTGTACACTCTCCTGAATGAGAGTACATATTTTTTTGTTCTTCCACGAATTGTACTTTGTATTCATTTTGATTCATGAATAAAAGATATATTTTTCTTCAAGATGGTGTGTCCCTTTTTGCAAGTGTATTCTGCAGATAGTCTATTTCGATTTCTTTGCAGGACAATGATGCCTTAGAATTCAGGGTTAAGATCTGCCTCTTAAGACTTTTCAACTTTATGAGCCGCGGGGGTCTCATAAAGAATTTTCTCCCTACAGGTTGAGAGGATCCCGTAAGTGTAATTTCTCCTTAAGAATCATGAGGATTCCTAAGTGTGTTTTCTCTTGAAAGTCGTAAGGATCTCACAAGAGAGTTTGCTCCCTTATAAGTCGTGAGGACCCGCAAGTGATGGGTGAGGTTACCCTTATCCGCATTTCGCGGAATCAGGAGTTGCTCTGAATGGTTTCCACGGGGTCATAGCCGTGTTTTGCGAGGACCAGGCTCCGCTCTGGACGTTTCCCACGGGGTCAGGATTGACATAGCCGCGTTCCACGTGACCAGGAATTTTTCTCTGGATGCTTCACACGGGGTCATTGCCGTGCTCTGCGAGGACCAGGATCCGCTCTGGACGTTTCCCACGGGGTCAGGATTGACATAAGCCGTGTTCCACGTGACCAGGAATTTTGCTCTGGATGCTTCCCACAGGGTTATTGCCGTGTTCTGTGAGGACCAGGCTCCGCTCTGGATGCTTCACACGGGATCATTGTCGTGGTCTGCGAGGACCAGGATCCACTCTGGACGTTTCCCACGGGGTCAGGATTGACATAAGCCGCGTTCCACGTGACCAGGAATTTTGCTCTGGATGCTTCCCACGGGATCATTGCCGTGTTCTGCGAGGACCAGGCTCCGCTCTGGATGCTTCACACGGGGTCATTGCCGTGCTCTGCGAGGACCAGGATTCGCTCTGGACATTTCCCACGGGGTCAGGATTGATATAAGTCACGTTCCACGTGACCAGGAATTTTGCTCCGGATGCTTCCCACGGGGTCATTGCCGTGTTCTGCGAGAACCAGGCTCCGCTCTGGATGCTTCACACGGGGTCATTGTCATGCTCTGCGAGGACCAGGATCCGCTCTGGACGTTTCCTACGGGGTCAAGATTGACATAAGCCGCGTTCCACGTGACCATGAATTTTGCTCTGGATGCTTCCCACGGGGTCATTGCCGTGTTCTGCGGGGACCAGGCTCCGCTCTGGATGTTTCCCACGGGGTCAGGATTGACATAAGCTACGTTCCACGTAGCCAGGAATTTTGCTCTGGATGCTTCCCACGGGTTCACTTCCGTGTTCTGCGAGGACCAGGCTCCACTCTGGACGTTTCCCACGGGGTCAGGATTGACATAAGCCGTGTTCCACGTAGCCAGGAATTTTGCTCTGGATGCTTCCCACGGGTTCACTGCCGTATTTTGTGAGGACCAGGCTCCGCTCTGGATGCTTCACACGGGGTCATTGCCGTGCTCTGCGAGGACCAGGATCCGCTCTGGATGTTTCCCACGGGGTCAGGATTGACGTAAGCCGCGTTCCACGTAACCAGGAATTTGCTCTGGATGCTTCCTACGGGTTCACTGCCGTGTTCTGTGAGGACCAGACTCCACTCTGGATGCTTCACACGGGGTCATTGCCATTCTCTGCGAGGACCAGGACCGCTCTGGACGTTTCCCACGGGGTCAGGATTGACATAAGCCGCGTTCCACGTAGCCAGGAATTTTTCTCTGGATGCTTCCCACGGGTTCACTGCCGTATTCTGCGAGGACCAGGCTCCACTCTGGATGCTTCACACGGGGTCATTACCGTGCTCTGCGAGGACCAGGATCCGCTCTGGACGTTTCCCACGGGGTCAGGATTGACATAAGCCGCGTTCCACGTGGCCAGGAAGGGTTGACTTTATCCGCATTTCACGGAGTCGGGGTTTGACTCTCGGTCATCTGTGCACCATCGAGTCATGGAACTGGGATTTGCCGCAGTTCCGCTTTGTTCTATGTTGTGTCTGTCGTAATGAGACGGATGTTGAGATGATCTCCAGGCTATCTATGAACCGTTAAGATTTGGCTTCTTCTTCTGATGAAACCTGGGAAGGAAAGGTGTGATTCCCTCTTTGTTTGCGCCCCTCGATTGTATATAGGGATTGATGTGATATCGCCTGCAGGGCATAAATTTCATTTTATTTTTTTTTATTTCTTTCCGCGATGCTCTATC
The DNA here is from genome assembly GCA_030015575.1 of Agapanthus africanus. NCBI lineage: Eukaryota > Viridiplantae > Streptophyta > Magnoliopsida > Asparagales > Amaryllidaceae > Agapanthus > Agapanthus africanus. The sequence continues at coordinate 13,060,482 of JASDDO010000001.1, forward strand.
ATTTCAGCTTTTATATCGCGAAGGTCGCGATTGCCCAATCATTTCGGCTATTTTTCGCGGTGCCCAATCATTTCGGATTTTTGTTTTATTTTTACTCGTTGCTTTTTATTGCGAGTTGCCCAATCATTTTGGCTATTTTGCATGCATATATTTTTACTTGCCGATTTTGTTTGCAAGTTGCCCCATCATTTCGGATATTTCGCATGCAGGTGTGGCTCGCTGGCTTTTCGCTGCAAGCTTGGAATTAGACACCGATTTCGGCATCAGCACCGCTACAACTGGGATATTGCCAGGAGAGAATCATCATTTGCCTCTGTCGATGTCGAACAAAGGTGGCTTAGCAAACAGGGTTAAGATCCTGTCGACTAAGGCTTTTGACTTCATGAGCCATGAGAGTCTCATAAAGGTATTTTTCCCTACAAGTCATGAGGATCTCGTAGATGCGTTTTCTCCTTAGGAATCGTGAGGACTCCTAAGTGTATAGTCTCTTATAAGTCATAAGGAACTTACAAGAGTGCTTTCTCCTTATAAGTCGAGAGGACTTACAAGGGCTGTTCACTGTGCAAACATACCCCTAGTCACGGATGGGACTTTGTCAGGGAAATGCTTATTCGTGCCCGTGGATTGTATACAAGGGTCAGTATTGAGCCGCTTGTAGGACAGTATCGGAGGTTGTGGTGGCTTCTTAAGAACATGTTCAGGTCCCTGTAACTTAAGACTTTTGAATCTTATAAGCCGTGAGGGTCTCATAAGAGGATTCTCCTTACGAGTCGAGAGGATCTCGCAAGTGTAATTTCTCCTTAGGAATCGTGGGGATCCCTAAGTGTGTTGCTCCCTTGTAAGTCGTAAGGATATCACGCAGGTGGTTTCTCCTCACAAGGTCGAGAGGACCCTGCAAGTGTCTTTTAACGAGGTTGCGCCCTTTCGGGTTTTCATAAACACTCGCCGGTACCCCTGCTGTTTTTACTCACGGAGCCCTTTCGGGTTTTCATCCGTGCCCATTTTTCTTATGGACATACCGCTTTTATTTTTTTTTCTATATATTTTTTTTATTCTTTTTTTTTGTACCAGCTTTGGGATGCTGCAATCCATCGTAGTTTATCGACGTCTCGGTCAACAGTTAGTTTAGGGACATTGCGGTCCATTGTTAGTTTTAAGGACATCTCGGTCCGTTGTTAGTTTAAGGACGTTTCGGTCCGTTGTTAGTTTAAGGACGTTTCGGTCCGTTGTTAGTTTAAGGACGTTTCGGTCCGTTAGCCGGCTACTACTTATAGAGTTTGGGCTTAGGAAGATAGCGAGCGGACATAGTCATCGTCATTTATCATTGACCTAAGCCGTGACTCGTCAGGCGTAGTACTTTTTCAGAAAGCGACCGTTTATTGGCCTGAAAGGTCTTTCACCATGCATGTCCATGAGTAGATAGGCTCCACCCTGGTAGACCTTGTCTATGATATACGGGCCTTCATAGTTCGGCTCGAATTTCCCCCGTTTGGCACGATTGGGGATCATAGGTCTCTTGACTACTAGCATGAGTTCGCCTTGGCGGAATGTTTTCGGCCTAGTCAATTTCTTATATCAGCGCGTCAACCTTGCTTTATAAGCCTCCAGATTTTGTTGCGCTATGAGCCGGGTTTCATCAAGGGCGTCGAGCTCTTCAAGCCGAACTTGAGCATTCTCTTCATCTGTTAGCTCGTAATGAACTGCCATTCGTAGAGAGGGTAGCTCTATCTCGAGGGGGAGTACCGCCTCTGTACCGAATACCAATGCGTACGGTGTTGTGTTCGTGGTCATTTTGAACGTAGTTCGATACGCCCAGAGAGCTTCATGCAGTCTCTCGTGCCAGTCCCTCTTATTTCGAGACACCGTCTTTTTCACAATCTTCGTCAAGGTTTTGTTGAAAGTCTCAGCTAGACCGTTAGCTCGGGGATCATAGACCGAAGAGTATCTCCAGTCTATGTTATGCCGTTGTGCGAAACGGCTGATCTTGTGGCTTCTGTAGGCTGGCCCGTTATCGGAGATGATTCGTCTCGGAGTTCCAAACCGATAAATGACGTGTGTCTTGAAGAAATGGAGGATATTCTCCGTCTTCACTTCCCTCAGCGGTACTGCTTCTGCCCATTTGCAGAATTAATCAGTTGTCGCCAAAATGAATCGATGTCCTCTGGAGGATGCTAGTTCGATGGGACCGATTATGTCAGTTCCCCACATTTCGAACGGCCAGCTAGCCATCGTTGGATGTAGTGAATTTGGATGCCGATGGATAAAGTCCCCATGGATCTGGCACGAGTGGCATTGCTTCGCGTATTCGAGGCAGTCCTGAATCATCGCGGGACAATAGTAGCCCATCCTTTTGATCTTCAACTTCATCTTCGGGCCAGCTTGGTGAGAACCGCAGAGTCCGTCGTGAGTTTCTTGGACGACTCTTTTTGCTTCTTCCGGTCCCAGGCATCTTAACCATATAGAATCAAATGATCTTTTATATAGGGTATCATTGACGAAGGCGACAGATAGAGCTCGCTTCATGAGCTGATGTTTTGAGGACGCATCTTCAGGTGTTCGACGGGATTTGAAGTAGTCTATAAAGACTTCTCTCCAATCTTCAACCTTCTCTCGGTCTTTTACTTGTAGAGCCATTTGCTCGGTTGCTCTCTTTTCCTCGGACGACTCCGGAGATATTTCTGCCGGTGCAAGGACCCGACGGCTTTGCACAACGATCCTCACATCATCGAGGTTCTCATCGGCCAGTTCTTTAGCGAGCTTGGCTAATGCGTCTTCCTTGCTATTTTCCGCACGCGGTATGCTTTCCAAGGTGTAGGAAGGAATTCGGGTCAGCAATTGCTGTATTTTCTCACCGTACTTTACCAACTCTGGCTTGCACGTTTAATAGTCGTCGTTTACTTGACTAACGACCAGTTGGGAGTCTCCGTATATGAGAAGGTTTTCAATTCCCATGTCGATAGCGATCTCAAGACCTACTATCAAAGCTTCGTATTCGGCTTCATTATTTGTCCTCGGCTCTGTTAAGGAGAAGGCAAAGCGCATTATCCCTCATCGTGGAGTCACGAAGATGAAGCCTACCCCTGATTTGATTATAGGGGTGCTTTGTTTGCGCTTTTTCATAGAAGATGCTCCATCAAAATAGAGTTCCCACCGGGTATCATTCTCTCTTCTCTCCCCGTTGATCGTGTCAAACACGTGCTCGTCCGGCAATTCGCAGTTCAAGGGAGAGTCGGCTAGTATCGGATGCTCAGCGAGGAAGTCGGCGATGGACTGGCCTTTCACTGCCTTAAGGGGACGATAGATTATCGAGAATTCCATCAAGAGCATGGCCTATTTAGCGAGCCGCCTCGTCAATATGGCTTTCGACATCAAATATTTGAGGGGAACCACCTTTGATATGAGATGGACCTCATGTGCCAACGCATAGTGCCTGAGCTTCGTTATCGCGAAGATCAATGCGAGGCAGTGTTTTTCAATGGGAGAGTAATTGCTTTCTACCCCCAGTAGAACTCGACTCAAATAGTAGACGGCTCTCTCCTTCCCTTGGTCGTTCTCTTATGCCCATAGCACGCCTAAAGAACCTTCGAGGGTTGTTGTGTACAGGACGAGAGGTTTTCCCTTGACCAGAGCGGCCAGCACCGGTGGATTCTGCAGGTATTGATTAATTTCGTCTAGTGCGCCTTGGCATTTGTAATCCCAAACGAAAGGGGTCCCTTTCTTCATTAGATGACTATAAGGACGGCACTTGCCGGAGAGATTAGCTATGAATCGCCGGATATACGCGAGCTTTCCTTGGAGAGACCGCAGTTGCTTGAGAGTCTTTAGTGGAGGAATTTCCATAATCGTCTTGGTCTTTGACGAATCTATCTCGATGCCTCGGTGTCGGACAATGAATCCTAGGAATTTGCCCGAGAAAACTCCGAACGCACATTTGAGAGGGTTCATCTTCAAGTTGTATTGTCGAAGGCGTTGAAATACAATCTCCAGATGTTCTAGATGTTCCTCGTATGATTTGCTTTTAACCACGAGATCGTCAATATAGCATTCGACAATTTTATGTATGAGGTCATCGAAAATCTTCGTCATGGCCCTCTGATAGGTGGCACCGGCGTTCTTTAGACCGAAAGGCATCACTTTGTAGCAGAATATACCCAAAGGGGTCCGGAAAGCGGTGTGCTTCTGGTCCTCGGGATGCATTTTTATCTGATTATATCCTGATGATCCGTCCATGAAGGAGAAGACTTCGTGATTGGATGTGTTATCTATCATCAGCTCAGTGACTGGTACTGGAAAGTCGTCCTTTGGGCAGGCTTTATTGAGATCCCGAAAGTCCACACATATGCGCACTGTCCCATTCTTCTTCATCACCGGGATGATGTTGGCGATCCAATCAGGATACTGAACTTCTTGGATGAATCCAGAGTCGATTAGCTTCTTGACCTCGGCGTTGATGCTCATCTCAATCTCGAGCCGCATTCTTCTTGGTGCTTGTTTAATCGGCTTGATGTCCGGAGATATTGCCAATTTGTGGACAGCAATCACTGGATCTAGTCCTGGCATCTCGGAATAATTCCATGCGAAGCAATCTCTATGCTGCATAAGCACGTCTTTTAGTGCAGACACCCTTTCTTCAGACATCAGCTCACTGATGAATGTCGGTCGTGGGACATTTGCCGTCCCCAGATCAATTTTCTTGAGGTTATCTGCAGTAGTGTGTATTCCATCTTCCAACTTTTTTGGCGCCGGTGGAAACTCTGAGATTACCTCGCCATCATTGTTTTCAAAGCACCGGAGGAGTTCATCCATATTCTCGGGCTCTTCTTCTGATAGCGCTATCTCGTGACAGGTACGAGCTCGCTTCCATGACCGATGTTGATCTGGCTCTACTCTCGCTATACGCGTCGCTTTCGGTTCATGCTTCTATGGCGGGCTTACCCTCCAACTGCTAGATAGAGCGAACCTGCCTTGTTGATATTGGTCTTCGACCCAGTTCTTGAAGATGAAGCAGTCTTCGAGAGGATATCCTATTGCTCGGTGATAAGATCAATAGTCTGGGTGAGAGACCTCGTTGGCTTGCTCGGGGTGCTTGGACTCCGGAAGTGTAATCATTTGATGTTTTATGGCAAGATCAAGTATCTTCCGTGTTTTGTTCTGGGGAAAAGAGTATGCTCGACCCATCTTCTTTATAAGAGACGAATCCGGATTGCTCGATTCCCGATTGCGTGGCTTCTTGGTCCTGCTTTGTTGTTGTCGAACGCCTTTTCCGCTCTTTGATTTATTTTTTCCTCTGCGTCGGGCCCTTTGTATGATGGGTTGGTAAGGAAGAGCATTGTCATTCTCCGCGGTTTGTTGAAGGAAGCACCGCGTCCTGGTTTTCTCATAAATGGCCATTTCACGGTTATGGTCATCTCGGACCTTTCGACCCGCTTCCCTTATGAGCTTGTCCATTCGTTCTTCAAACGACGGACTCGGCATCTTGATGGTAGGATCTCGTTTTGGTTCAGGGTCAGCGTTTTCTGACAGGGCGTCCCCTTCTTCGTCGAAGTCATATATGACGTAGCTACCATGGACTCGTTCCCGTTTCTTGAATTGGACATATCCAAGCCCGACCATTTCTATTCTCCCGTTAGGCAACTTTCGTTGAGCTCCGGGGACGTCCCAAATCCTGTTGTAGAATCGAGCTTATCGAGTAGTCTGTCTGAAGGGTACCCCTTGGCGCTTCAAGAGCCTTCTCAAGCCTTTCGAGTAATATCTAGGCAGACGGATGGGCTGGAGTTGTCGAGCGTAGAATCGGAGCCATGCCAGATTTCTTTTTTCACTTTGGTTTCCCCAGATCGGTAGAATAGGATCGCTTCTTCACCCTTTCACCTGGGAGGGACGTAAAATGTCTGCAGTTCTTGCACACTATAAGCTTCAAGTGCATCGAGCTATTTGTAATGCTCCCGCGGAACCATGGTAATTTGCGAACTCTAATTATCGTCAGCAAAGGCATGTATTGACGGCCGAGCGAAAAATATAGCGTTAACTTCATCTTCCGAGTCGCTGCCGAAAATCAATATAGGGGCGGACGGTCCCGGGTTGTTGCGTTAAGGCGGCCCTGAATAAACTATCTCTTCTTCTTCCTCGGTATCACTCCCGAAGGTCGGAATAGTGGTGATAGCTTTGTTCTTCGGTTTGTGACATCTTTCCGTGTCCTCAAAATCTGGTAACAAGTAGTTTTCATCTTCGTATTTTCGGACTTCGTTCACGAAGAAAGGGTTCAACTTCCCTGTCACATTATACTCGAGACCATCCTTGAAATACTTTATACACTGGTGTTGTGTAGAAGGGATGATGTTGTACTCGTGTAACCAAGGCCGGCCGAGCAAAGCATTATAGCAAGTCTTGGCGTCAATGACGTGAAATTTAATATCCATGATGAGTAGCCTGAACCGCAGTGTCAGTATCACAGACCCGAGAGTCCGTGATGACTGGGAGTCGAAACCGGAGATGGTGATTTTATCACGAGCGAGGTGCTGAACGCTCATGCAGATTTCCTTCAACACTCTCACGTTGAGGAGATTGACGGAAGACCCATTGTCAACCAGGATTTTTCCTATCTTTATATCGTGACAGTATCCGGAGACATAAAGGGGACGGTTGTGCTCGCACGTCCCAAGAAGGAGATCTTCATCACCGAAGGTGATATCGGCTGTGTGCACTACTTCCAGCTCGTCCTTCATTTTTTCTTCGGCGAGGAAAGCTTGGAATTGCTCTGGCTCTTGTAGCGCCTTGATCAATGAATCTCTCACTTCTTCGGATAATAGAAGGGCGTCGAGAACGCTGAGCTGCGAGGGTAGCTTCCTCAAGTGTGCCAGAACGTTATAGTCCACCTTACTTTTCTTCGGCGGGTCCTTGGCTGTTAGCTCTTTGACGACTTGATCTTCTAGGGCGATATCTTCAGGGACTTTTTCTTTCCCCTTATCTTTTCTACTCGTGGGTATGAGATTCTTTTCGGGTAGCGTACGATTGCACAGCTGAATATTTTCACAAGTCTTCGGTTCTTCCTCTTTTCCCAAGGTGGATTCTTTGAAGAGAGGGCCAAGAATCATTTCTTCGTCAGAGTCGCTCCCGAAGGTGAGAACTTGCGATCCCCCAGCGTCGACCATGTGACAGTAGCCGGTAGTTGTTTTACGCTCCTCGGTTGTATTTCCTCGCTCTTGACGAGTTTTGCGTTTCATCTGCTTAAAATGTTGCCGATGAGCAACATATCCCAGCCACCATCTATTAAATGCGTTGCACTCTTCAGTAGCGTGCGCAATCTTTCGATGATATAAGCAGTAGCTAAGATGCATTTTTGCTTCACTAAGAATATTTCCTTTGGAGGGTGGTAACTTCATCCCTATTGATATGGCTTTAGCGAATCTCTTCCTCGTCTTGAACCTGCTTTTATTTGTGGCGGATGCACTTTGATTTGGCGGGAGCGTTTCAACCCTTTCGTCCAGTCGCCGACGCTTGGCTTTTTCAAATATGGCCATCTCACGCTCTCGGGCAGCTTTGCTTTTAAGCAGCGCTTCATTCAGGAACGCATTAATCATTTCGTCTGATTGCCCTAGAAGTTCCGGCTCAAGATCTGCCCCCAGTTTCTCTGTGTAAGGAACTTCTTCATCGTTTATCGATGAGTGAGAGATCACATGGCAACTTGCTACGTAATTTTCAAATTCATCTGACGAGTCTTCTCCATCATCTCCGTCTTCAAGGGCATGACTGAGAAATTCTTGAAGTGTGATTGGAGTCCGTGCCTTCTGGTTATACTCTTCCAGCGCGTCAATCTGCTTTTGCAGGTCCGTGCACTTGTCATCAGGCTTCACGGGCTTTTTGGTCTTTTTTTTCTACTTTGAAGACTTCGACGGTGTAGAGTGTTTTTCGTCACCCCATTGAGATGGGAATACGTGCGCGCTTGTCAGGCGCATTACAGATTCCCCCGGCCTAGGGTAGGCCGGGGTTTATTGATTATGGGGATCCGAATCTTCGGCAGCCGCGGACTAAACTGCCGTTAATTACCCCTCGTATTTGGAGCGAAGGAACCTTCGATTGACGGGTTAAACTGGTCATGCGAACTCAATATGCAGTGTGTTGGTGTGTGTGTGTGTTTTTTTTTCTTTTATTCCACTTGTAAAAAGAGATATATACATATATACATATTTTCTATATATAAAAACCGAAAATAAATAAGTAAATAAATATTTGGAGAATTTTTTTTATAAATTTTTAAATATTTTTTTAATTTAAAAATATTATTTATAATTTATTTTTATTTATTTAATATTTATTTAATATTTTTTTAAATAGAAAAAGGGATTAAATAAAGAAAAGAAGAAAAGAAAATAATTATGGTTTTTTTTAATTTTTAAATATTATTTATAATTTATTTTTATTTATTTAATATTTATTTATTTTTATTTTAAATAAAAAAAGGAGGAAGAAAGAAGAAAAGAAAAAAAGAGAATTTTGTATTTTGTTAAAAAAAATGGGGTCACATGTTAGCATGTGACCCCTCATATGAGGGGGGTCACATGCTAGCATGTGACATGGGGGGTCACATGCTAGGGGGGTCACATGCTCAGCATGTGACCCGTCACATGCTCAGCATGTGAGAAGGCCGTCACATGCTCAGCATGTGACCCGTCACATGCTCAGCATGTGACCCGTCACATGCTCAGCATGTGACCCACGTCACATGTTAAACATGTGATGGGGCTGCTTTAGCATGTGACCCCGTCACATGCTTTGCATGTGACGGCCCCTTTTTTTCTTCTTTTTTTTTTTTTTGAGAACGTGGAGTTCAACTCCAAAAGAATTTTATATGGCTAAAAAAATATGATGTGGAGTTAGACTCCCCAAAAAAAGTATTTTTTTGTGGAGTTAAACTCCAAAAGAATTTCTGTAATGGAGTTAAACTCCAAAAGAATTTTATTTGTGGAGTTGAACTCCAAAGGAATTTTATTTGTGGAGTTGAACTCCAAAAGAATTTTACTATGGAGTTAAACTCCAAAAGAATTTTTGTAGTGGAGTTAAACTCCAAAATAATTTTCCTGGTGGTGGAGTTGAACTCCAAAAGAATTTTATTTGTGGAGTTGAACTCCAAAAGAATTTTATTTTCTCCTTTCTCCTTTGAGAAGAAACCCAAAATGGGTTCTCTTGAAACTCCAAGATCTAGATCTTGGATGATAAAAAAAGTGACCATTTTTCTTCTCTTGATGGAGTTTTGGGAGATGGGTTTATGGTAAAACTTTATTTAGTTTTAAAAAAAAGTGAGTTAAGCTCTTGATTTATTTTGAAAATGAAAAGGAAGAGAAAGAACTTGAAGAAGAGAGAGTGAAGGCACAAACCCTAGTTTTTTGAGGGAGTGAAAAAGTGTATGCTTTATTCATCATCATGTTGCCTTATATAAGCTTACATATTTACACATAGCCCCTTGGGCTTTTCAAAATGGCTTTTTCCCTATCCCATGGCTCATGTGTCATTTGTTTTTGCACATAAGCCATGAGCTTACAAAAATTTGGTTTTATGCCCATTTTGCATACATTCATGCACAAAAATTACATAAAAATTATTTGTTACATGATTTTTGTTGTTGGCATGGGGGAGGCCGGCTGCTGCATCGACTTAGGCATGGGCCCGCTTGACTTGGGCTTGGGCCCACCTAGCTTGGGGGTTGACCTTGACTTTGACTCGGTCAACCGGGGTGTAAATTTTTACCCCAACAAATTGCCCCCCCATCAATAAATGCACACAGCATATGTGGGTCGTTTGCATGAAATTGATGGATCTTCTTTCACGTGGAGGCGACTTGCTTTGGTTCCCACATTTTGGGATGCACTGCCCTTTTTACGACATGGACGGTCGACGCTCTGTTACGAAGCGATTTGGGTTCCCAATTTGCGGGAGCCTGCACTGCCCTTTTTGCGACATAGACGGTCGACGCTCTGTTATGAAGCGATTTGGGTTCCCAGTTTGCGGGAGCCTGCACTGCCCTTTTCGTGACATAGACGGTCGACGCTCTGATCCGGAGCGATTTGGGTTCCCAATTTGCGGGAGCCTGCACTGCCCTTTTGCGACATAGGCGGTCGACGCTCTGATCCGGAGCGATTTGGGTTCATAATTTGCGGGAGCCTGCACTGCCCTTTTTGTGACATAGACGGTCGACGCTCTGTTACGAAGCGATTTGGGTTCCCAATTTGCGGGAGCCTGCACTGCCTTTTTTGCGACATAGACGGTCGACGCTCTGATCCGGAGCGATTTGGGGTTCCCAATTTGCGGGAGCCTGCATTGCCCTTTTTGCGACATAGACGGTCGACGCTCTGATCCAGAGCGATTTGGGGTTCCCAATTTGTGGGAGCCTACACTGCCCTTTTTGCGACATAGACGGTCGACGCTCTGTTACGAAGCGATTTGGGGTTCCCAATTTGCGGGAGCCTGCACTGCCCTTTTTGCGACATAGACGGTCGACGCTCTGATCAATAGCGATTTGGGTTCCCAATTTGCGAGAGCCTGCACTGCCCTTTTTGCGACATAGACGGTCGACGCTCTGATCCGGAGCGATTTGGGTTCCCAATTTGCGGGAGCCTGCACTGCCCCTTTTGCGACATAGACGGTCGACGCTCTGTTACGAAGCGATTTGGTAGACGTGCCCCCGGCACGGAGTGTCGCTGGTCGACGTTTCCCCCAGGCGGAGTGTCTGCTGTCGATGTGCCCCTGGCACGGAGTGTCTGCTTGACGTTTCCCCAAGGCGGAGTGTCGCTGTTTGACGCAAAGGTCGATGTTGGAATTGGTTGGTTTGATTTGTTTGACTTGAGTTGACATCAGCATCGCTATACTGGAATATGGTACCAGGAGCGAATCATCGTCTGCCATGAGAGGATTTGGGATTGGTTTTTTGTCGGCATCTGCATTGCTGCACTGGAGTAATGCCAGGAGCAACTCATCATTTGCCCGAGAGGATTTGGGAATTGGTTTTTGTTTAGCATCAGCATCGCTGCACTGGAATATGGTACCAGGAGCGAATCATCATTTGCGTTTGCTTATTAGGAAACGATGGCTTAGGAGACAGGTTTTAGGTCCCTATCACCTAAGACTTTTCAGTTTTGTGAGCCGTAAGGGTCTCACAAAGCATTTTCTCCCTACGGGTCGTAAGGATCCCGTAAGTGTATTTTCTCCTTAGGAGTCGTGGGGACTCCCAAGTGTGTTGCTCCTTTGTGAGTCGTAAGGATCTCACGCGGGAATTTTCTCCTCACAAAGTCGAGAGGACTTTGCGAGTGCATTTCATCTCTTTTTTACGAGTTTGCGCCCTTTCGGGTTTTCACAAACTCGCCGGCAGTCCTGCTGTTTTTACTCACGGAGCCCTTTCGGGTTTTCATCCGTGCCCATTTTGCTTGTGGACATACCTTCTTCTTTTTTTCCTTCTCTTTTTTTTTCTTTTTTTTTTGAATCTTCCCTGCCTGTGGGACTTTGAATGTGGTCTCGCCGGTAGGACTTGGGAGAGATTAGGATCGTTTTACGCCCGTGGATTGTATACGGTTTTGCAGGATGTATGATCCAGACCGTAGGGCCATAAAACTTTCGGGACTTTGTTGGCGTCTGCATCGCTGCACTGGAATATGGTACCAGGAGCGACTCATCATTCGCCGTTGGGGTATGGGAGTTGGAATTTGGTTGGTGTCTGCATCGCTGCACTGGAATATGGTACCAGGAGCGACTCATCATTCTCCGCTTGGGAATTTGAGTTTGGAATTTGGTTGGCGTCTGCATCGCTGCACTGGAATATGGTACCAGGAGCGACTCATCATTCGCCGTTTTGGGGTATGGGATTTGGAATTTGGTTGGCGTCTGCATCGCTGCACTGGAATATGGTACCAGGAGCGACTCATCATTCGCCTTTTGGAGTATGGGGTTTGGAATTTGGTTGGCGTCTGCATCGCTGTGCTGGAATATGGTACCAGGAGCGACTCATCATTCGCCACTTGGGGACTGGGGAGCGATGGCTTAGGAGACAGGTTTAGATCCCTATCGCCTAAGGCTTTTCAATTTTATGGGCCGTGAGGGTCCCATAAAGGTATTTTCTCCCTGCGAGTCGTAAGGATCCCGCAGGTGTATGTTCTCCTTAGGAGTCGTGGGGACTCCTAAGTGTGTTTTTCCTTCGTGAGTCGTAAGGATCCCACGAAGGTTTGTTCTCCTCATGCATCGTAAGGACACATGAGTGGGTCTTCTTAATGGAGCATAATTCCAAAGGCGGAGACCAGCCTGTAACTGGTGATTACGGTGGGATATGGGTATGATGAGAATTATTTGAGCCCATGGATTGTATACGGTAGTCAATTTAGGGGCTAGCCGTAGGGCCGGGAGAATTTTGAAAATTTGAATTTTTGTTGGCGTCTGCATCGCTGCACTGGAATATGGTACCAGGAGCGACTCATCATTCGCCGTTGTTTTTTGTTTTTGTTGTTTTTTTTACCGCGATTGCTCTATCATTTCAGCTTTTCTTATCGCGAAGGTCGCGATTGCCCTATCATTTCGGCTATTTATTCGCGGTTGCCCCATCATTTCGGCTTTATTTTCATTTTCATTTTTACTCGCTGATTTTTATTGCGAGTTGCCCCATCATTTCGGCTTTTCTTTATTTTTCTTTTATTTACACTTTTTTTTATTTACATTTTTTTTACATTCCCAGTTTAACGACTTAGAGGTCGACTGTTCCCCGTTTAATGACGTGGTGGTCGATTGTTTCCAGTTTAACGACGTGGTGGTCATCAGGTGTTCCCAGTTTAACGACGTGGTGGTCCTTTTTGCTTATCCCATCTCCTTGAACTTTGATCTTGGCGGAGCTGTGTTGATGACCTAGATCTGTGGCTTGCCGATACATCCGAGGATTGCGAGGTTTTTCCAAGCTTATATTGGTCCTCTGCCCAATCTTTGAAAATATAGCAGTCTTCGATGGCATAACCCACCACTCTATGATATGGGCAGTATATGGGATTGCCGGTCATGTTCATTTCTTGTGGCCACTTTGGAACAGGCAGTTGCAGACCGTTGTTCAAGGCGTCCATGAATATTTTGCGGACTTCATCCCTCCTGAAGAAGTATACCTTGTTCTTTCTCTCCATTGGAGTAGGTGCCTTTACTGATGCTGGTCCTCGAGGCACATGTCTGGGAGGATTAGGTTCCCGAAAGGCTTCGGTCTCCATTTGCATGAAATCGGCGATCGTAGCTTGACTGTTTGCTAACACGCCTTTAGACAGTTCTATCTCTCCCGCCTTGTATTGCTTTTCGACCCAATCTTTGAAGACGAAGCAGTCCTCAATGGCATGACCTATCACTCTGTGATAGGGGCAGTATTTGGGGTCGTCGGTCATATTCTCTTCTTGCGGTCTCTTTGATTCCGGCAGTTGTAGACCGCTTCTTAGGGCATCCCTGAATATCTTGTGGACTTTTCCCTTTTGAAGGAATAGACCTTTTCCAGTTTCTCTTTCAGAGGTGATTCCCCCCCGGCATATGTATCGGAGGGACTGGAAGCTGATTGGGGCCGTTTTTCACGAAGGCGCTCCGCTGTTAGGTTGAAGGGGATATCAGTTGGCTGCCTCCGGGTATCAATCCCTGGCTCATGAACCAAAATTTGATTCTGCTGTAATTGCAATCGGGCGACTTGGGTCGCGAGATTTGCCACGACGTTTGCCAGCTCGTCGACTTTGGAATAGACCTCGGCCACCTTCTCATCCCTTTCCTGAAATTGCCTTTGAAGCCATTGGAATAAAACTTGTTCTGCAGTTCCGGCTATGACAACCAGATAATCTTTATTGCCTGAGCTCAATTCCGTAGGAACCACGGGCTCCTCTGGCTTATCGACCTGAGCGGGCTCTTCATCATTTAGATCGAGCCGATGCTGGGTAGCGTCAACCATATCATCACCATGGCTGTGAAGAAGAGGAGGATTCGTTTCTTCATGTCCGGCCATGTAGACAGTGTGGATAACACATTCAGCCATTCTTTCATCATCGGCAGCTGGTTTCGCGGGGCGGTCCGGGCTTTGGAAATTCATAAATTTTAGCATGGCTAGAGCCCTAGCCCTTTTGTTGGCTCTATTTCTGAGCCGTTTCTACCTCAGCTTCTCTGCCTTAAGCGCTTGGCAGACTTCTGCTCTTCGGGAAGCCGCCATAGGCCGAGTGATGGGGATGCTTGAGAAGACATCTGCCCGCGTGTCCGTCGAAGGTATCGCCTGGGCATGCCCACGACGTCTGGCAACTTCTTTTGTTCCGATGGCTTTGCCCCCAGTTGGTGCCATGGAAAGCCGTCCAGACACCGATTTGCCCTTGGGTTGGGGCGCCCTCGAGATTACCACATTCGGTCTCCTGCCTTTTGAGACCGGTCTGTCTGTTGCTGGAGCTTGAGTAGCCGGGATGATGTTAGCTGACACGAACAGGATAGAGCCGAATGGTAGCGGCTCCTCCTCCCATTGTCGCCCGAGACTGGCCGGAAGGACCGTCCTGGAGTCCATCTTCATCGTGTAGGAGACTGGAGTCGTGCTGAGAGCTGAGTTCATCATAGGAGACATTGTTGAAAAGTGATTGCTTGAAACCTGCATGAAAGAGCATTATTTTAGTATAAATATAGGTATGTATATTAATTGAGTTCGCATGAACGCTTAACCCGAAATATGGGAGGAGAGATTGGTCCCACCGGGCGTGCCAGAATCTATAGAGTGTTTTTCGTCACCCCATTGAGATGGAAATACGCGCGCGATTGTCAGCGCATTACAGATTCCCCCGGCCTAGGGTAGGCCGGGGTTTATTGATTGTGAGGATCCGAATCTCCGGCAGCCGCGAACTAAGCTGCCGTTAATTACCCCTCGCATTTGGAGCGAAGAAACCTCCGATTGACGGGTTAAACTGGTCATGCGAACTCAATATGCAGTGTGTTGTGTGTGTATTTTTTTTGTTTTATTCCACTTGTAAAAAGAGATATATATATATATATATATATATATATATATATATATATATATATATATATATATATATATATATATATTTTCTATATATAAAACCGAAAATAAATAAGTAAATAAATATTTGGAGATTTTTTTTTTATAAATTTATAAATATTTTTTTAATTTAAAAATATTATTTATAATTTATTTTTATTTATTTAATATTTTTTTAATATTTTTTTAAATAGAAAAAGGGATTAAATAAAGAAAAGAAGAAAAGAAAATAATTATGTTTTTTTTTAAATTTTTAAATATTATTTATAATTTATTTTTATTTATTTAATATTTATTTATTTTTATTTTAAATAAAAAAAGGAGGAAGAAAGAAAAAAAGAAAAAAAGAGAATTTTGTATTTTGTTAAAAAAATGGGGTCACATGTTAGCATGTAACCCCTCATATGAGGGGGGTCACATGCTAGCATGTGACCCCTCACATGCTAAGGGGGAGTCACATGCTCAGCATGTGAGAAGGCCATCACATGTTTAGCATGTGACCCGTCACATGCTTAGCATGTGAGGGGGCCGTCACATGCTTTGCATGTGACGCCCGTCACATGCTTTGCATGTGACCCACGTCACATGTTAAACATGTGATGGGGCTGCTTTAGCATGTGACGCCCGTCACATGCTTAGAATGTGACACCACTTTTTTTTTTTTTGAGAACATGGAGTTCAACTCCAAAAGAATTTTATATGGATAAAAAAAATATAATGTGGAGTTAGACTCCCCAAAAAAAGTATTGTTTTGTGGAGTTAAACTCCAAAAGAATTTCTGTAATGGAGTTAAACTCCAAAAGAATTTTATTTGTGGAGTTGAACTCTAAAGGAATTTTATTTGTGGAGTTGAACTCCAAAAGATTTTTACTGTGGAGTTAAACTCCAAAAGAATTTTTGTAGTGGAGTTAAACTCCAAAATAATTTTCCTGGTGGTGGAGTTGAACTCCAAAAGAATTTTATTTGTGGAGTTGAACTCCAAAAGAATTTTATTTTCTCATTTGAGAAGAAACCCAAAATGGGTTCTCTTGAAACTCCAAGATCTAGATCTTGGATGATAAAAAAAAAGACCATTTTTCTTCTCTTGATGGAGTTTTGGGAGATGGGTTTATGGTAAAACTTTATTTAGTTTTAAAAAAAAAAGAGAGCTAAGCTCTTGATTTATTTTGGAAATGAAAAGGAAGAGAAAGAACTTGAAGAAGAGAGAGTGAAGGCACAAACCCTAGTTTTTTGAGGGAGTGAAAAAGTGTATGCTTTATTCATCATCATGTTGCCTTATATAGGCTTACATATTTACACATAGCCCCTTGGGCTTTTCAAAATGGCTTTTTGCCTATCCCATGGCTCATGTGTCATTTGTTTTTGCACATAAGCCATGAGCTTACAAAAATTTGGCTTTATGCCCATTTTGCATACATTCATGCACAAAAATTACATAAAAATTATTTGTTACATGATTTTTGTTGTTGGCATGGGGGAGGCCGGCTGCTGCATCGACTTGGGCATGGGCCCGCTTGACCTGGGCTTGGGCCCACCTAGCTTGGGGGTTGACCTTGACTTTGACTCGGTCAACCGGGGTGTAAATGTTTACCCCAACAGACGGCTGGGTGTGAGTGTTTTGAATATCACCACCAATTTTTGGAGTTGGGCGCGGTTTTAGCATCCCTTCGATGATCTCAGGTTCCAACGGATTCTTCCACCTGATCGCCGGGCATGTCTGGAGATCGTTCAGCATTCTTTTGGTTTTGGCTGAAAGAGCGACCTCCCATGGAGCTTCCTCAACAAAAGAGCACGATGCCACCGGTATGTCCATCTTCTTAGGAGTGTGCGGTTGTGGTGGGCTTACTTTCCACTTCTTAGACAGTGCAAACTTGCCTTGTTGATACTGATCCTCGATCCATCCATTAAAGACGAAGCAATCTTCAATTGGATGGCTTACCGTTTGGTGTTAAGGGCAATAGTTGGGGCTATTAGACTCGCCGGGTTGCAGTGGTTGCTTAGGATTTGGCAGATTGATGAGCCTGTTGCGCATCTCCAGTTCGAACAGTCTCTTCGTTTTGTCCCGAGGGAACGAATAAGGACGCTTCATTTTCTCATTATAATAGCGCCGTCTCTCTTCCAGTTGATCCATTAGTTTTGGGGCACTGAGCTGTTGTTGAGTATTCGCAACGAATGTCGCCTTCCCTTTACCCTTTTCGTTCCGCGGCTCCGGCTTCGGAGGAGACGGTCTACGACCTATCTGGTCTATCTGGGCTAGCTTGTCAATTAAAGCTTGGAACGTGGTCGGCTTGAAGAACATCATAAATTGGGAAATAGTTGCCTGAGGGTCCAAAGTGCCCACGAACATGCCCACCGCCGGTGCTTCTTCGATACGCTGTTCGCATTTTGACCACAAATTCCATCATCGGATTGCGTATTGAACCCACGTCTCTCCTGGCTTCACCCTTGCATTGATCAATGCCATTATTGGGGTGCGTTCACTAGCACTCGCGAATCGCTGGGTGACTAACAACTCCATTTCTGCGAAAGTCTTGACGGAGTCGTTTGGAAGTTCGGAGTACCACTCAAATGCCGTCTCCGACAAGATGCCGACGAATTAGCGGAGCAAAAGCTTATCATCACCCCCGGTGTTGCCGCAAAGAGCCTTGAACTGAGCGACATGTTGATGGGGATTGCATGTCCCCTTGTACACATGGAATTTGGGGATTGTGTATCCCAGCAGGTACTTTATTTGGTCATACCAGCCTGGATACAGCCGCCTAGTTTTAACGACTTGGCCAGCTGCTTCATTTGCCTGGTGAGCTCGTATTTGCTGAGCAATATAGTCATCCAGAGCGGCCTTGGAAATAGTTTCCTCTTTCGCTGCTGAAAGAGCCGGAGGAGGATTCGATGTCTCCCCTTTGTCATCTTCAATAATGATCGGAGGGTCTTCGGCTGGAGGATCTGGCTGTAACATCATCCCGACCATGTCTTGGAAGAGAATCGTCATTCGCTTTATATTAGTCGCTTGTTCTGCGGCTTCTTTGTCCTTTTTTTTGAGGACTCTGCGAAGGAAGTCAACATCGGTTTCTTGTTCATGACGCTGCTCCGATGATGCCTCTGGGCTTTCTTTTGGTCCAGTGAGCGCAGCCATTGCAGTCAGCATCTCTTGAAGCTTCTGCTGTTGTTGTTCCTGAGCCCTTGTTATTGATCGGGTCAGCGGTCGGTGACCCGTAGAGGTGCAGCTTTCTTCTTTTCCGGAAGCCATGTAAACTGTATGTACCATCATGCCCCCAGACTTGGGGCGTTTGGGCTCAACACCTTTGTGGTTTGCCGCAGTCACAGGGCTTTCTCCGGCCTCCTGTTCTTTTGAGCAGTTGAAGTCAAGGGGGGCGTCGCAGCGGGCACCCAGACAGCTGTTGCTTTTTGTGGCTTGGCAAGATGGTTCTCTTCTTGTTGAACCTTCGTCCTTTTCTGTCGGCGAGGGTAATCTTGATCAATTACTGAGTCCCGAACCTGTCGCCAGACTTTGTAGATTTTGTAGGACAGCCGCTGAGGGGACTGCGCCGGCTTCGTTTCCGCAACATTCTCCACTGATGGAGGAGATCTTTTCAGTACGGCGGTAGGAGAGTTCCTGCGCACCTTGTTCAGCAATTCAAAGCTGTTCCCAGTTGGAACAGCAGCATTGACTTCCACGGTTGGGGCTGGTGGAGTTAGCCCAGAGAGAGAGTTGCCCCCATCCTTCCTTACTCGGCGCCAGTGGCGGCGTCGAGCGTGTCGAGCCATTGGGATTGTTGCAGCTTTAGGGGCGACTTCGTTATGCCCCCTGTTTTGGAGAAGGGCTTTTGCTGGCGTCAGCCTCTTGAAGACTGATGTCCGTTGAGTAGCAGTATTTAATCTGTCAAAAACAAACTTTGGAGCGAGAACGGGAGCCAGAGTAGGAGCTGGGACAGTCAGTCTTGTAAAGACCGACCCTTTGGCAGGAGAAGCCGCCTTGATGACTTCGGGAGCAGGGATGGTTATTCTCTTCGGAACAACCTTTTCTTGAATTGCAGGCTTCACTTTTGGCCCACAGGAACTTTGGCCCAATCTGGCGAAGACCGAGGTGCTGGAGCTGGACGACCCGTTGAGAGGGGCCGCGGTAGTTGTAAGCCGATCAAAGACCGACTTTTTGGGAGTTTCCTGTGTTGGTATAGGGGCGCTGAAGCTTGTAGGCGGGAGCATGGTCCCGAAAAACAGTCCAGTGGTAGCCTGAGTGACCTGTTCCACCGGCATCGTGAACAAGGAGGCCGTTTGGGGCCCGTAAGCTATGCCTCCAGATGAGGCGGAACGTGGATTGCAGTTGCAGTTGGAACACTTCGCGCAAGTGGACGCTATTGATCCTTCACTTTCTGCACCAAGCAAGACGCCAAATCATAGTATCTCGAACCCAAGGGCAACCATTAGCAAACCGCGATTCGTTCGCGAACACGACACACGAAGTGTGGAGTGTAAAAAGGAAGAGGTCCCACCGGGCGTGCCAGAATCTGTTCCCCTCCGAAAGATGGCAAGAAAAACGTCTTGCCTGAAATTCGGGGCTAATGCTAATTGGTGCTATCCGTCCACCTCTCCGAAGATGCCAAGTTGATTTATGGCACCATGTATCGAAGGTTTAAACGGATGCGGCCGATGTAGCAGACTTCGTCAGATTCCCCCTCGCTTGAGGGGTTTTTGATTGTGAGGACGCTCTTTCCTGCAGGCGCAATCCCCTGCAGTTAATTACGCTACCGCATCGCGGTAACCACTTTCTCCTTCTCCAGATGGTCACTTCATGTCGTGGGTTTTTGTTTTGTTTGTGGTTGCCCGTGGATTGTATATGGAGACTAATTTATGTTGTCGCCCGTAGGGCGTGGACTGGTCCAAATACGTATCTTTCTTAGATTTGGGTTTGGGGGTTGGGTTTAAGGATACGTTAGCCTTATTTGAGACTAAGATCAACTAAAACGTTAATTAAGGATACGTTAGTCTAATTTTAGACTAAGATCAACTTAACGGGATCATATAGATCCAACAAAAGAGCAATTGTACTCTAATGTTTAGTTTAGGGGCGTTGCGGTCGATTAGTTTAAGGACGTCATGGTCCATTGTTAGTTTAAGGACATCTCGGTCCAATGTTAGTTTAAAGACATCGCGGTCGAGGTTAAGGACATCATAGTCCGTGGGTTTAAGGACCCCACAGTCCAATGTTAGCTTAAAGACATCACGGTCGAGGTTAAGGACATCATAGTCCGTGAAATGTGTGGTTGTCGGGACCCGTCACCTCTCTGAAGACGTTGAAGGATTACAACGATAAATATCAGAGGAATGAAGAGATGTACCCTCGAACCAAAGTGGATTAAGTGATCTGTAGTCCGATTTGGAACTAAGATCAATTAATTATATTATGAGCACATTGGCTCAGTTAAGTCTGAATTGAGGACTTATGGCCAACTTGGGCTAAGTCCAATTAAGTTTGAAATGTTGGCCCTTTGTTGGGCTATTGAACATTTGCCTGTGTTCAGCCCCTCATTATTTAGCAATGCTAACAAGAGTTTGAAAGCTTTGATAACATTTTGTCTTTGACTGAGCATTGAACATTATAGCTCTGAATTTTGTTCAATTTTGAGATTCAGTTAAAGGGGAGGCTTTTGCCTTTGAAAAATTAGCCAATTTGGCTAAAACTAGTGTTAAACACTAGAGAACAACAGTGTTAAACAATGGAAATAAAATTCTCAAATTAGTGTTAAACACTAGAAATAAGATTCTCAAATTAGTGTTAAACACTAGAAGATAACAGTGTTAAACACTGGAAATAAAATTGTCGAATTAGTATTAAACAATAGAGAGGAAGGGGTCACGTGGGGACACGTGAGGGTACCCAAAGGTGGGGCCAGATTACTTTTACTTTATTCTGCAAATAAGTGTTAAACACTTTTGCTTTTTTGGCCATCACGTGTTGGCACGTGATGGATATTTGCGCGCTGATTATTAAAGCTTTATCAAGGGGTCACGTGGTAACACGTGAGAGCGCCCAAGTTAGAATCTGCCTTTGCTTTTATTCTCGTTGTTTTAGAGGTCACGTGGGAGCACGTGAGGCGTTGCCTCAGGGCTAATTCCTTCTCATTTTGGAGGGTCTTTTCAGGGGTCACGTGGGGACACGTGACCTTAGTCTTTTGCATGCATGGAGATCTTTCAAGTCTCTTTATTTCTTTAAGAATTAAATTCTTTATAAGGTTAAACCCTAATTGTGATTTCTTTGGAGGAATTAAATTCCTATGTGAAGGAATTAAATTCTTATGCAGGGTGAAACCCTAATTTCATTTTAGGAGGAATTAAGTTCTGTGAATTTGAAAGAATTAAATTCTTAAGTAGGGTTTAAACCCTAGTTCTGTCTATCTTGAATGAATTAAATTCCTGTAAATTTAGGAGAATTAAATTCTCAAATAGGGTTAAACCCTAGTTTTATCTTGGAGGAATTAAATTCCTATAAATTTAGGAGAATTAAATTCTCATATAGGGTTAAACCTTAGTTTCATGTTTGAAGGAATTGAATTCCTGTGAATTAGGAGAATTAAATTCTCATATAGGGTTAAACCCTATTTTCATTTTTTTTGAAGGAATTGAATTCCTATGAATTGGAAGAATTAAATTCTCTAAACTCAATTCCCCCTCTAAGTTTCGGATCTGCATGGCAAAATCTCAACCCGATGAGAATTAAATTCTCAACCTATGGGGAGATTTGCTTCAGCAGATCTTCAACCAGAGGAAGAACAAAGTTCTTTTGCAGAAGAGTTAAACTCTTAGATTGAGAATTAAATTCTCTTTTTGTTTTGTGAAGCTTTGATCCCTTTTCTTTTTCTCACCTAGGGTTTTCTTTCTTGAGAATTAAATTCTCCTTTCTTTTTTCTCTGCTATTTGCCTTTTGAAAATTTCAAGATCCCAAAAATTCTCCTCTATTTCTCCTCCCATTGGCTCCTATTTATAGGAGAAGGAAAAGAATCAATTTGTTTAGTAAATCTTTCATTGAAAGATTTTGTTTGTTTTTGTAACTAACATGATCTTAGTGAATTTTATTCACCATTGGATTTTCAATCCAAAAGATATTCTGTTTGTTATTCTTGGTAAATTTTTAGGGAAATCTTTCCTTGTATAAAATATATCCATAAATTGGTGATTTTTAATCACCATTGGATTTTTAATCCAACGGTGCTCCACTTTACAGTGCATAGTCCTCTTTTGTTTGGAAAGATTTAAAGAAATACTTTCTCATTTAGGGTCTTTGATTTCCCTTAATTTAGAATTTAATTTTATCAACTTATAAGGCTTTCAAATCCTATCACGTGTTGGCACGTGACCCTCCCTCGTTCAGAATTTAATTCTATCTTTTAACTAGGCTAAAAGATCATTACGTGTCAACGCGTGACCCTTGGTCACGTGTGAGCACGTGACGCCCCATTGGGGTCTTTCCTTAGCCGTTTGTTTACATTTTTGTTTGATTTTTAGAGTTTAATTCTATAAGGTGGAGGTCATAAGAAATTATCACGTGTCAACACGTGACCCTTGGTCACGTGTGAGCACGTGATATCTCATTGAGGTAATTCCTGATTTTTAATCAAGGAACAATTTAAAGAAATACTTTCCCATTTAGGGTCTTTGATTTCCCTTAATTAGAATTTAATTCTATCAACTCATAAGGCTTTCAAAGCCTATCACGTGTTGGCACGTGACCCTCCCTCATTCAGAATTTAATTCTGTCTTTTAACTGGGCTAAAGGATCATCACGTGTCAACACGTGACCCTTGGTCACGTGTGAGCACGTGATGCCCCATTGGGGTCTTTCCTTAGCCGCTTGTTTACAATTCTGCTTGCTTAGAATTTAACTTTGTAAATAGATCACGTGTGAGCACGTGACTTCTGGTCACGTGTGAGCACGTGATATCTCATTGAGGTAATTCCTGATTTTTAATCAGGGAACACCTTTGTTTTGGGCGTTCACGTGGGAAGCACGTGAGACGCTGGGTTCCATTTAAAGGAATCTTTTGAGCGCTAACGTGTGTTTCATGTGAGACACCAAGTCTTTTTCTTTGTTGGTGTTTTCTAATGAAGTTTTAATTTCTGTTAATGGCATTTTGACCATTAATGATCTCGGTTTTTGAAGGTCTGAGATAGGTTCTCTTGGAGAACTAAGTTCTTCTATTTTTTTTTGTAAGAACAGGGTTCTTTATGTAGAGTTAAACCCTATTTATGGAAGAATTCAATTCCTAGACTATGTATCTTCTATTTCTTTTTGATCCAGTTCTTTTTCCCTAGATTTGGAGTTTGGAGAAAAGAATCTTTCCGATGAGAATTAAATTCTCAACTTATGGAGAGATTTGCTTTGCAAATCTCAAATCAGAGAAAGAACTAAGTTCTTTTTTTGTGAAGGGTTAAACTCTTGTTTTAGTTTATATTAGGCAAAAGAGATATGTTTATCTCTGCTTTTCTTTACTTAGGATTTGAGAGAGCGGGGATCTTTTTTCTTCAGAGGAGAATTAAATTCTCAGTTTTGTGGAAAGAAGCTTGTGGTGTTTTTTCTCTATATTTTCTCTCTCCCTGAGACTTGAAGTCTCGGATCCTTTATATAGGAGAGGAAAATTGTTAATTAGTTAAAGAAAATCTCTCATTTGAGAGATACCAATTAACTTAATTGGCCCCAAAAATTGTTCGAGAGATTTTATCCACCGTTGGATCTTTGATCCAGTGAATTTTATTTCACGGAATATATATTCTTGTTTTTAACAAGATTAGGAAAATATTTTCCATAATCAGAATTTAATTCTGTCAAACGGTGATTTTTAATCATCATTGGATTTTTAATCCAAGGGTGCTCTGTTTAACAGAGTACAATCTTTCTTTGTTTAGAAAGATTGGGAAAATATATTCCCAAAATAGAATTTAATTCTATCATTGGAATTTTGATCCAACCGAGAATATTTTTCTCACTTAGAAAGATTAGGGAGATATTTTCTCCTAATAGAATTTAATTCTATCATTTGATAATTTATCATCACTATTGGATTTTTGATCCAATGGCTCTGTTTAACAGAGAATATCCCAGATTTTAGGAAAATATTCCCCATGTAGAATTAATTCTACCTACTCTTAATTTGAGCATTGGCGCTCACGTGTTATGAATGTAGGACCACTTAAAAATTTAATTCTTATATATAACAGGCGCTCCTATGTTTTGCATGTTGGCGCTCACGTGGACTTCACGTAAGGCGCCGCTGTAGGATTTAATCCTATAAAAGGCCGACGCTGGCTCTCACGTGGGGAGAACGTGAGGCGCTGCCTCATTTATTGTCACGCCCCGCTTCCCAGAGTACGCTAAGCTGGGCACGTGACATAGCCAACCATGCTACCTGTGGATAGGAAAAATCCCTCCACAGTCACATTACGGTTGTAGAGATATCAGGAACAGGAAAGTAAACTAAACTATCTAGTACATGTCTATGAGCCAGAATGAAAGAGTCAAGAAGTAATGATATGCGGAAGCAAAAGATACAATAATGAAACCTGGAAAGTAAGACTACATACCGACAGGAACTTCACCGCTCAGTCTAACAGCGGCAATACTCCTGCCCAGTCTGCAACAAGGTAGAAGAATCTGGGCTATGCAAAACCCAGACGTCACCGCGTCATAATATCAAGCAATAATATGTAATCAGGATGACAAGACATGCAAGTATAATAACAAATGGTAAAGTAGATGTACAGCAATATAAATCAGGACAGTGAAAGGTAGTGTGCAGTGAGTAAACTAACTGGTCTGTTGGTTATCTACTCTCAAGTCTTTGAAATCAATTTGATGAATTATCGATGTAACTCAATAGTATCTCATGCATGCCCGGGACCACGGTCTAAGGCTCTCGAGCTGAAACCGAGACGTGCCGCTAGGCACTAAAAGGAAAATGGTAAAGACCAACGATGTCAGCAGCATCGTCACGAGGCGGGCCTAGCCTCTAAAACTGATCAGTAAAAGCAAGCAACTGTCGAGTTACAAGTCAGGTTTCATCATTGATTTCCCCATACCCCCAAGTTATATGTGTCAGGTCACGTATTCAGTAATCAAGAACTAATGCCAACACAGGATCAGGTAGGTGCAGGTTTGTCTGGATAAACAACAGGAACGGTCCGTAAGGACTACATGTCAGGTTTGTTGGCATTAGACACAAGATCAGGTAACAGGTAAAGCCATGATACATCAGGTCAAGTCGAGTAGTGTATTAGATGTCATGTCATGTCAAGGGTGTACGGTACCATGTCAGGTCAAGTAATATGTGTAGCAAGTCACGTCAGGGTGTACAAAATATCATGTGAGTGCTCATAATCAACCAGCAAAATCATGGTTACAAATAAACAAGCATGGTTATATCAGAACAATAAACATGCACGGTAACATGATAGCAATAGGTGCAGATTAAACTACCTAGATGTACGGTTATCAGTTTGGTTTAAGGAATAGTTTTAACATTTCAGGAATGCAGTATTACACATGTGGATGATAAAATCATATTAATATGTATTAAAACAATCTAGAGATGCAATTGAATGTGAATGAGGCTAAATGTATGCAATCGGTCGTCCGATAGGGTAAACCTACAAAAGGGTAATATGACTATAAACAATTGTGATTATGTGATCTAACATATAAATGTGATTACTAGGTATAGTCAACTAAATGCAACAATCAGGTTTCAGGTTTTAGATCTGAATGTAAGTCCATGTCACGCACCCCACGAACTTGCGGGGAGGCAGAATATATGAAAAACGATTATCAAAGTTTCGTAACACGGACTTGAGCGCATGAATCGTTTCTAAACCGTTACTAGCAAACTACGAGAGGTTTAACTACTCGGATTCGAAGTTATACCTCACGTTACTTATCCTTCGGGTCTTCATCGCTGTCCTCCACTCCTCGTAGGCTCCTTGGAACATCGGCACCTCAACGGACTCCTCGAGTCAAAGACGATCCACCCGAGAGCTCCTACGCCAAGCTTGATCTCTAACTTGAGATAACTAGGTTGCTCAAAGTGCTAATCTAAGCTACCTAGGGGATATAGAGTGAGCTTATGGATGTATTAGTCTAGCTAATCCTTGATCTCAACACATGAGAGGTTAGGGTTAGGGTTTCAAGAATGAGAGAGCTTGAGGAGAGAGAAGGTGATGATAAGAATGAATGAATAATGAGCTCATTAGAATATATCGATCATAACAATTTATCAAATAAATAATATAAATGATTAATCATCATGGTTGATGCATTCACCTTGTGTGATTCATCATATGACTCATTAACTAATTAATGCATCATTTAATACCAAGGATGAATCACACAAATGAGTCATTAAGCAATTAATGCTTATGCCACCTTAACCCCCAAGTCACCATGCTTCTAGAAGCTTCCCGGAAAATTACGAGAACGCCCCTCCAATCCGTGAAAACACGGAAAAACTTTAGACTATATAAATCCAATAACCTGATACTAGAATCTGGCTTAAACTAAAGCCGACTAGTAAAAACTGTCCGAACGTCGTACGTGCGTAAACACACGTATGCGTCCGAACCTTTGTCGTAAAACCATACGACCTCTATATCGTTTTGCCTGGAGCAGGGAAACTCTCTGTGTGGGACTCTAAAGACTCGACACTACGCTGGCAGTGGGTTTAACCACAGACCGCAAGTGGCACTAGCTGTACGTAACGGTCCCCAGGTAGATGTCGATAAGAAGGCCGATGAGGAAACCCATCCGAACTCCTACTGAGCCTGATGTGACAATCTCTATACAGTCTGGTCTGTTAGTCTAATACTATCGCATATCTAGCCAAGGGGGCAGAAAGCGTCAGTCCCCTAATAGCGGTATAAGTCGTGTCGGAGCGTAGCCCATTACACCCTGAGAAACTACTGGAACCTACCAGTAAATCTCGTTTTCCCTGGCCAGGGACTTTGCGTAATGGATCTCTGACACAGTGCGATATCAACTCCCAATACCAGGAGAGACGAATCCTTTCTAACCGCCACTGCCTCCAAGTGCTCGGGGCTGCACCCAACTGCTACCTGTTTGCACGACTCCTTTGAGCCGTGGTAGGGTAGCAATCTAAGAACAGTGGGACACACTCGAGGCGAAGTAGCAGTGTCAAGTCTGCGGACTATGCTGTACTCATGTCACCTGGGAACTGTTAACTGACGACGGGTATAATACCATCCAACAGTTCCCCTGCGAGTCCTGTCCGGTGTACCCGTAACCTAACGAGCACCTGTATACTATCTCCAGTATGACGTACTGATGGCTGTAGGACAGACCATCTCTCCAACTTGGATGAGAAGCGTACACACTAGTCTACTCTGGAGTATCGATGTCCAGTCTCGATAATCCTACGACTAGGGACAAGTATAGGATGTTGCTTATAGACTACCCAGCCCCCACTAGTGTGACTGCCATCACAACGCTGGTAATCAAGCAAAGATCCTATGGGCTCTACTAATATGTATAAGTGATACGTTATAAGAAACATATGCACATATTAAAGTAGACACAAACCAAGTAGCATACTACCATTTTTAGCAAGACTGTATATACAACTGTAAATATCCTAAGCTTCCATTAAGTAATATACATACAAGTATGATACAATAATGGCCCCTAGGGCATATACACTAACAATATCCCACTTGCACTAGGGCCATGAGCTGGCATATCGTAGACCTATCATCTCGAATAGCCTCTCGAACTGCGTCTGAGGAATGGCCTTTGTGAATGGATCAGCAATGTTATTCTCTGTCTCTACTCTTTTCACCTCGATCTCCCGGCAATCTACGATCTCCCTGATCAGGTGGTACCGCCTTAAGATGTGTCTGGATTTTTGATGGGACCTGGGTTCCTTCGCTAAAGCTATAGCGCCGTTGTTGTCACAATACAGACGTATTGGATCAACACTGGTAGGAACCACCTGAAGTTCTATGAGGAACTTCTTCATCCAGACAGCTTCTTTTGCGGCATCGCAAGCAGCTATGTACTTCGCTTCCATTGTTGAGTCAGCAATGGTCTCCTGTTTGGAACTCTTCCAATAGACCGCCCCTCCATTGAGGGTAAAGACATAACCCGACATGGACTTGGAGTCATCTTTGTCACTCTGGAAGCCGGAGTCGGCAAAGGCCTCCATCTGGAGGTCTTTTCCGCCATACACCAAGAACATATTTTTATTCCTCCTCAGGTACTTGAGAATGTTCTTTACTGCTATCCAGTGATTCTCCCCTGGGTTTGCCTGATACCGGCTTACAACGCTCAATGCGTATGCTACATCTGGTCTGGTACATAACATCGCATACATTATAGAGCCTACCGCTGAAGCTTAGGGTATAATCGACATGCGATCCCTTTCCAAATCAGTCTTGGGAGACATCTCTTTGGAGAGGGTGATTCCGTGACAAGCCGGTAGGTTACCGCGCTTAGAATCTTCCATACTGAATCTTTTCAATATGGTGTCTATGTACCTGGACTGTGAAAGTCCCAACATCCTTTTAGATCTATCACGATAGATCTGGATCCCCAGAATGTAGGTGGCATCTCCCAGGTCTTTCATGGAGAATTTCTGTGACAAGAATCTTTTGACTGACTGTAACATAGGAATATCATTTCCTATTAGGAGAATGTCATCCACGTACAAGACGAGGAATACTACAGCTCTCCCTACAATCTTTCTGTATATGCATGGTTCATATGGATTTTTGATAAAGTCAAATTCTTTGACAGTATCATCAAAACAGATGTTCCAACTCCGTGATGCCTGCTTTAGTCCATAAATGGACTTAAGCAACTTGCATACTTTACCGCTGCTCCCACTCTGAATGAATCCCTCTGGCTGATCCATATAGACGCTCTCTTCCAAATTACCATTTAGAAAGGCTGTCTTTACGTCCATCTGCCAGATTTCATAATCGTGGAAGGCAGCAATAGCAAGAAGGACCCGAATGGATTTTAGCATAACTACTGGAGAAAAGGTTTCGTCATAGTCCAAACCAGGTCTTTGATGGAAACCTTTTGCAACAAGTCTAGCCTTATAGGTTTCAACCTGTCCATCTACACCAATCTTCTTTTTGAAGATCCATTTGCATCCTATGGGTTTTACCCCATCTGGAGCAATGTCCAAAGTCCATACTTTGTTAGTGTACATGGACTCCATTTCGGTCCGCATTGCATCCAGCCATTTTACTTAGTCACTGCTCTGAATGGCTTGCTGGAAGCTAGTAAGCTCATCATAGTCAATAGTGCAATCCTCTCTATCCCCGTCTATGAGAAAACCGTAGTATCTCTTGGGTGGATGAGACTGCCTACTACTCCTGCGGAGTGGCGTTGAGATGTCCCTTTCTTCTGAAGCCTCAGGTTCTACCATACTTTCAGTAGTAGTTTGTGGTTCTGGAATTTCTTCCAGTTCTATTTCGCTCCCACTTGTTTCCTTTTCTAAAAACTGATATTCTAGAAAATGGGAATTACGAAAAACAAAAACTTTTTGTTCCTCTGCGTAATAGAATAGATATCCCTTGGAGTTCTTTGGATATCCCACAAACTTACAATGTACTGATCGTGCCTCGAGCTTGTCCGCATGCTGCTTTTTAACAAAAGCCGGACATCCCCAAATCTTCAGATACTGAAGATAGGGTTTCTTCCTACTCCACATCTGATATGGTATGGTAGGCACAGTCTAGGTAGGAACTAGGTTCAAAAGATATGCAGTTGATTCTAGTGCATATCCCCAGAATGATCGCGGTAACTCAGCGTTACTCATCATGGAACGAACCATATCCAATAGGGTTCGATTCCTCCTTTTCGATACACCGTTGTGTTGTGGTGTGTATGGAGGAGTAAGCTGAGAGAGAATTCCATTCTCTTTTAAGTAACCTAGGAACTCGGCACTTAAGTATTCACCACCTCGATCAGATCTCAGTGTCTTTATACTCTTGCCTGTTTGTTTTTCCACTTCATTCTTGTATTCTTGGAATTTCTCAAAGGCCTCGGATTTATGCTTCATTAAGAAGACATATCCATACCTAGAGAAATCATCCGTAAAAGTAATGAAGTAGGAATAACCATCTCGCGCATGTGTAGACATTGAACCGCACACGTCACTGTGTATGAGTCCCAAGAGCTCGCTTGCTCTTACTCCGTGTCCAGTAAATGGAGTCTTTGTCATCTTTTCTATGAGACAAGATTCACAAGTAGCATAAGATTGATATTCGAACGGATTCAAATATCCTTCTCTATGTAATTTAGTCAACCTTCTCTCATTGATGTGACCTAGTCTACAATGCCATAAGAAAGCCAGATTTAATTCTGGAGACTTTCTTTTAAGTGTGTTCTGGACATTGAAAACCTGAGCTTGACTCAATACGTATATACCGTTATCTAATATACCGGACCCAATCAGAACCTGATTTAGGTGGATGTTAACTACATCGCTTACGAATGTAAAATCATATCCCTCTCTCGAAAGTGAGGACACTGATATGATATTACAAGTCATACTAGGTACATACAAACAGTTACGTAGAATCAATATATGCCCACTTGTCAAACCTAGGCGATATTCTCCCACGGATTCAGCATTCACTGTCATTCCGTTTGCAACTGTGAGAGACCAATCACCTACCTTTATAACTCTACGGTTTCTCAAAGCATGTAATGAATTTCAGATATGAGATCCTGCTCCGGTATCAAGTACCTAGGAAGTAGAGTTAATTGACAAACTGTTCTCAATTACTAACACACTTGAGGCTGAAGCCACAACATGCTTCGTATCCTGGCTACTGGCTTCTAAAGCCCTGCAATCTTTCTGCCTATGCCCAATCCCATAACAATAGAAACGTCCCTCATTTACTATATCCAGTCCCGAAACTTTTGCCCTTCTCTTTCCTTCTACTTCCCTGATTTCCTTCAGGGTAGAAGGTAGAGACTGTAGAATCAAGTCAGTATCTGACTCGTTCTCCAACGTGGTCTTCAGGTCCTTGAGCTGATTAATACAGCTAGTCATTGTAAGGACGTTGTCCCCTACAAATGACCCAACGGCCAACCTCGCTTGAATTAATTCGGTCGAGGTCTCATATCTTGTGATATGAGATTGCTCTCCATATAAATCTTTGTTATGGAGAAAGATGGAAACTGAGTCCATCTTCTCGTGCTGCTTCTGGTATACACCATCAACTGAAGCTAACACGAGGCACTTGGCTTTCGCTTTATCCTTTTCCCTTGTCTGACGGATATTCATATCCGTGACAGTGGAAACTGGACCTGGGACGGCGGGATCTTGAGTAGTAATAGGGTGGTCCAGTTTGTTATAGGCAATGGACATCTGGACAGACCTTTGCCAGTCATATAAGTCAGATTCAGTCAATTTGTTATCTAGATGTAACCTAGTCGTGGTCACAAGGTCACTGCAATTAAGAGAGAGAAGAAACCACTTTTAGCATGATGCTCTTGCAAGTTTAGAGTGGTTTTTAATTTATCTAAACAGGATGGCTCCCACTGTTTCTCGAATCCTTCCTCAAACCATAAAAGAAGAATTAGCCAGGACTATTCTCATCGTACAATACGTGCTTAACCGTACAGCCAGGTCAGTGTCGATACTTCGAGGGAGGTTTTCCAACGCTTTTGCGAAGTTCCTTAATTAAAGAACCTCTTTTCTCTGGGGGCGTAACCCCGCTGACACCTTTCTACGCACCTACTTGGTTTATAGCATTGATCGTTAAGTGACGAATCTCCTTATAAGTAGTATATACTCACAGAAGGATCGTGATCCAAAATATCATCGTATGATAATATTGAAGGAATCCTACCAGCATTCATCAAACTCCAAAATGGTATGCTCTCTCTGCAAATTTCAGTTTCTTTAGAAATTCCCGATATAAATTTTTGCCCCATGCTCTTATGACCTTGGCGTTGGTCAAAATATCATAAGTCACATGTCAAGTTCTACCCATCATTATCCTTGTAAATTTGAACCCACCCGTACATATCCTTGACGTTGGCTAAAATGATAATACGACTGTCCCAAACTAACACATCTATTTATGCAACAAATGAAATACCCAGCAGCTACCAAACACTATGCCTTGGCGTTGGTCAAAATACATAGCTTGAATACTACTGAATACCCAAATGAAATGACGGAGGGCTACGAATGGTTTTGGCAAAACCATGAACGTAGTGAACTTGATATAATCGAAGGAACCTGATACTTTTCAAAAGGAGTGGTTAAAGCTCCGCAATTAAAAATTCTGATCTTTTAAAATAACCGAGTAGTTTCTTTTAAATTTGTTCCAACGACTTAACTTTGGTTTATTTTCTTTGCATTATAATAATGCGTCCCATCATTTATCCTATCATTGCAGAAAACAACGAAAATACCACGTCCTCTTATGCCATCCGCATTCGCCACGGGGTCCCGTCATCACCCGTTAGGTTACTTAACTAACGACAGAGCGGGGGCTGGGCTAGCGCGGGTGTAAAACATAAGTGACGTCTAATAGCTATCATATATAGATATTGTACATTCGTCAGACGCAATAATAGGCATTCCAGATCACAGATGAACTTTATTGGATATATTAGCAATCCGCGTTTGCTTTGAGCCTGCAACAAAAGACGGATTACACAGTTGTGATGAATAGCCATTACCCCACCCTAGACCCCTACGGGTACGGCAAACTACCCGCCAAGTACCCGAAGTGAAGCGGTCTCCCTCAACAAAGTGAGCAGGCCACTAAACACTTCAAAGTACCCGGTAGTTTGTGCACCCCACCTTGGGTCTATCCTAGGAGCAAAAACAATAAAAAAGAAATAATACAACGGTGGCTACAACCGCAACCTGAATGCGCCCCGCAAAAGAATATTACATCATATTACATTTACATCGAATGAATGAATATAAAACACATCTCAAACCCCGGCTAATCATCACAACATTCCAATCAAGTCCATATACACAAACAATAAACATTACAGAAATGTGCAACCCCCTACCAACCGACATACTAGCAGTTAGGGGAGGTTTACGAACACATTAAACATTACAGATAAAAACCCAATTAGCAAATAACTTAGAACATCGATCGACATCCATTTTCCGTGTCTACCCCAAAAGCAAAACAGCACTGAAGTAACCTGGGTAGAAACAGAACATTCTGGAAAACAGAAAACCAAAACATATGAATTACTGAGCAAATCCGAGTCAACTCGGAGTTGACTCGGCAGCAGATCCGCGGCCAAAAGCACTATCTTGCCGCGGATCCACGGCCATCTAACCAAGTTGAAGTCTCGTATTTTCCCAGAATTCTTATATTTACCTGCTGTGAATTTTAAGGCATATCAAATATTTTTTTCGACATGTTTAAAATTAACAGAAACTGTTAGGGTTAGGTTTTCGTTTTTCGCGTTTTTCCGTCGATCGAACTTATAATTAGTTGCTAATAAGCTAGTAATGGTTTAGTTGGCTCTGATACCACTATAAGTCCATGTCACGCACCCCACGAACTTGTGGGGAGGCGGAATATATGAAAAACGATTATCAAAGCTTCGTAACACGGACTTGAGCGCATGAATCGTATCTAAACCGTTACTAGCAAACTACGAGAGGTTTAACTACTCGGATTCGAAGTTATACCTCACGTTACTTGTCCTTCGGGTCTTCATCGTTGTCCTCCACTCCTCGTAGGCTCCTTAGAACATCGGCACCTCAACGGACTCCTCGAGTCAAAGACGATCCACCCGAGAGCTCCTACGCCAAGCTTGATCTCTAACTTGAGATAACTAGGTTGCTCAAAGTGCTAATCTAAGCTACCTAGGGGATATAGAGTGAGCTTATGGATGTATTAGTCTAGCTAACCCTTGATCTCAACACATGAGAGGTTAGGGTTAGGGTTTCAAGAATGAGAGAGCTTGAGGAGAGAGAAGGTGATGATAAGAATGAATGAATAATGAGCTCATTAGAATATATCGATCATAACAATTTATCAAATAAATAATATAAATGATTAATCATCATGGTTGATGCATTCACCTTGTGTGATTCATCATATGACTCATTAACTAATTAATGCATCATTTAATACCAAGGATGAATCACACAAATGAGTCATTAAGCAATTAATGCTTATGCCACCTTAACCCCCAAGTCACCATGCTTCTAGAAGCTTTCCGGAAAATTACGAGAACGCCCCTCCAATCCGTGAAAACACGGAAAAACTTTAGACTATATAAATCCAATAACCTGATACTAGAATCTGGCTTAAACTAAAGCCGACTAGTAAAAACTGTCCGAACGTCGTACGTGCGTAAACACACGTATGCGTCCGAACCCTTGTCGTAAAACCATACGACCTCTATATCGTTTTGCCTGGAGCAGGAAAACTCTCTGTGTGGGACTCTAAAGACTCGACACTACGCTGGCAGTGGGTTTAACCACAGACCGCAAGCGGCACTAGCTGTACGTAACGGTCCCCAGGTAGATGTCGATAAGAAGGCCGATGAGGAAACCCATCCGAACTCCTACTGAGCCTGATGTGACAATCTCCGTACATTCCGGTCTGTTCGTCTAAGACTATCGCATATCTAGCTTCGGGGGCGGCAAGCGTCAGTCCCCTAATAGCGGTATAAGTCGTGTCGGAGCGTAGCCCATTACACCCTGAGAAACTACTGGAACCTACCAGTAAATCTCGTTTGCCCTGGCCAGGGACTTTGCGTAATGGCTCTCTGACACAGCGCAATATCAACTCCCAATACCGGGAGAGACGAATCCTTTCTAACTGCCACTGCCTCCAAGTGCTCGGGACTGCACCCAACTGCTACCTGTTTGCACGACTCCTTTGAGCCGTGGTAGGGTAGCAATCTAAGAACAGTGGGACACACTCGAGGCGAAGTAGCAGTGTCAAGTCTGCAGACTATGCTGTACTCATGTCACCTGGGAACTGTTAACTGACGACGGGTATAATACCATCCAACAGTTCCCCTGCGAGTCCTGTCCGGTGTACCCGTAACCTAACGAGCACCTATATACTATCTCCAGTACGACGTACTGATGGCTGTGGGACAGACCATCTCCCCAACTGGGATGAGAAGCGTACACACTAGTCTACTCT
This sequence comes from Agapanthus africanus, assembly GCA_030015575.1. Taxonomy (NCBI): domain Eukaryota; kingdom Viridiplantae; phylum Streptophyta; class Magnoliopsida; order Asparagales; family Amaryllidaceae; genus Agapanthus; species Agapanthus africanus. The sequence goes on from JASDDO010000001.1 coordinate 13,095,664, forward strand.
GGAGTATCGATACCCAGTCTCGATAATCCTACGACTAGGGACAAGTATAGGATGTTGCTTATAGACTACCCAGCCCCCACTAGTGTGACCGCCATCACAACGCTGGTAATCAAGCAAAGATCCTATGGGCTCTACTAATATGTATAAGTGATACGTTATAAGAAACATATGCACATATTAAAGTAGACACAAACCAAGTAGCATACTACCATTTTTAGCAAGACTGTATATACAACTATGAATATCCCAAGCTTCCATTATGTAATATACATACAAGTATGATACAATAATGGCCCCTAGGGCATATACACTAACACTGAAATATATAAACGGAACATTGTACTGTTAATCTGGAATTCAACACATTAGATTTTATCTATAGATTTAATAGGAAAATAGATAGATTGATATATGAATAGTATGACTAGCATGTAGCAAGATTAACTTGCCTGGACGGATCAAGAACGGGAATACGGAATGTCTCACGTCGGCGGAAAACGTCGCGATGCGCGTACGGTACACGGAACGGATCCAAACCACGCACAATATGATCACACGGGTCAGGTATGCTCGCTGGGTCGTCGGGAAACGTCTTCGGCATGGTCGGATTCCGGCGAACCAGAAAACAGCGATTGCAAGAAAACAATAAGTTAACAAGAAAAGAAAAAGAAGGCAAGAAAAGAATAGAGGAGGAATGAGAGTACGATAGCATACTGGGTTTGCAGAGGAGGTGCTAAGGTGGCGGAAAGACTAACCGTGGCGAGATCGACGGGACTCCGACGATGAACAGAGACTCCTTTAAAAAAAATGCAAGAAAACCTTAACAGGAAAACATAGGAAGAGGAAGAAGAGAATGATGAGAGGGAGAAGGGGGCGCTTACAGGGGTGTGCACAAGGCCAGGGACATGGGGACGAGTCACCGGCGGCGATCTCCCGACGGTGCAGATGCGTGTGCAAGGTGCGCGGCTGCTCAGGAGAGAAGGAAAGGAGGAAGAAGAGAAGGTGGAGGTGACGAGGGTGAGGAGAGGCGATGGTGGCGTCGGCGCTAGGGCAACGGCGAGAGGAGGAACGGCGGTAGGGTTTTACTGGGAATGGGTTTTGGTTTGAGTTAAAGAAGAAGAGAAGAAATATAAAAGAGAGAGGGAGAGAGATACGGGGGGAGAGAAAGAGATTCGAGAGGAGAGAGAGAAACGCGTGAGAGGAGTGAGAAAGAGAGAGAGTAGAGAGATAGAATTGGATTCTAGCACATGAATAGGGAGGAGAGAGAGAGAGAGAAAGAGAAAGGTGAGAGAGGGGGGAGAGCTGCTCGTGGGGCCCGCGCTGAGGAAAAGGAAAGTTGCAATTGGCTCAGGGTTAGGGAAAAATATAAAAAGATTTTCTTAGTGTTTAAAGAACATCCCCAAGCAGAAAAGATTTCAAAGCTAAAACAATATTTCCTTTGCGCTGGTAAAAAGATTATGTAAACTAAAAAAATATTAAATAATTAGAATTGGCGGTATACAAAATATTTCAGAATTGCGCCCGGGACGGGTCCAAAAATTTGAATTTGAAATATGAAAATTATTGGCAAACTCCAAAAATTAAAATGAAGGATTTTGTAATTAAAAAGCATACCCCCAAGAACGGACGCACGTACGTGCGCGTAGCTATCCAAACACGCCCGTTTCACTGAACGGAACGAGAACGCGATGCAAGGACGCTACCACAGGGTTAGGGGTATAAAGCAGGCCATGAAATGTATTTTAAGTGACTAAAAGTTATATGTTAAAATATGCGATGCCAAATGAAATGCCAATATGCAGTTTATACTAGATGCACGTGTCAAAGCAATGAGTCAGGATAAACTATAAATATAAATCAACCAAGTCCAAGCAAGCGGGTCAGGTCGAATGCAATGCACCAAGTAACCACCATTCGACCCAAACACGATAAACCAAGAACAGACCATGGATAAGTAAATACGGAAACTGGAATTGGTATAAATGAACTCGGGTGTTACATTATACCCAACTACAAAAGAATTTCATCCTCGAAATTCCAAGAACAAGAAAGGATAAACAATCAAGAAACTACAAGAATAGATGTGGAAACTTCTGCCGGATTTCATCTTCTCGTTCCCAAGTTGGTTCTCCATGCGAGTGATTTCCCTAAGAAGCAAGTACAAGAGGGATAACCTTGTTCTTAAGAACCTTTTCCCCTCGATCCACAATCGACACCGGTCGCTCCTCAAAAGTTGAATCTTCTCGTACGGTTAACTCCGAATGATCCAACGCATGTGTTTCACCTCGAGCACAATTTCAGAGTTGAGGTTAGAGAAACACATCATGAACATTCGCCAGTGATTGCGGTAAAGCCAAACGATACGCCACTTCTCCAACATGCTCCAAATCTCGAAAGGTCCAACAAATCGAGAACTAAACTTTCCTTGACTTCCGAAACGAATCACCCCTCTAGTCAGTGATACCTTCAAGAATACCAAATCACCAACGGCGAGCTCTAGAGGTCTTCTCAACTTATCTGCCCAACTCTTTGTCGGTCTCGCGCTGCTTTAATATTATTCCAAAATCTATTAAACTTCTCAACTGTCTGCACAACCAAATCTGGTCCCAACACTCTTCGTTTACCGACAACGTCCCAACAAACAGGTGAACGACACTTGCGACCGTATAATGCTTCGAATGGAGCCATCTGAATAGTCGCCTGGAAACTGTTATTGTAAGAAAATTCCACCAAGTGTAGATGATCCCATGAACCCTTGAAGTCTAACATGCAAGCTCTCACCATGTCTTCAAGAGTCTGGATCGCTCTCTCCGAATGGCCATCTGTCTGAGGATAATAAGCTGTACAAAACTTCAAACTAATTCCCAAACTCTCCTGTAAGCTCCTCCAAAAGTGTGATAAGAACCGAGTGTCACGATCGGACACGATGCTCACCGGTACTCTATGCAATCTTACAATCTCCTGCGTGTACCGTTCTGCCAAAGCTTCTGTTGATTGACCAACCCGAAAAGGAATGAAATGAGCTGCCTTGGTCAAACGATCAACAATCACCCATACTGCATTGTTGCCTTTTGGACTCCGCGGTAAAGCTGTCACGAAATCCATCGTTATATGTTCCCACTTTCACTGAGGAATCGGAAGTGGTTGCAACAAACCAGCAACCCTTTAATGTTCAGCCTTAACTTGCTGACATACCAAGCACTTTTCCACAAAGCGAGCAATCTCCCGTTTCATGCCTTCCCACCAGAAATGCTGTCGTATATCTCGGTACATCTTCGTGCCTCCTGGATGTATGGAATAAGCTGAGCTGTGCGCCTCCTTCATAAGTTCTTCACGACTATCTCCCTTTGGCACACATAAACGGCTACCATATCTCAACGAACCATCTTCATGGATCAGTAAATCTGTTCGAAGTCCGGCTTCAACCTGTTCTCGAAACTTTTGCAATCTAGGGTCCTGCGGTTGCGCTGCTTTAATATTCTCGATCAACGACGAACGTACCTGCAGCTGCATCAACTGTCCCGAAGCATGAGGTAGCACAACCTCCAAATCAAACCTCCGAAAGTCTTCAACGAGTTCCTTCTGCGTAGTCAACATATGAATAGCTGGTAACCGACTGAGCACATCCGGTACGACATTAACCTTCTCCGGATGGTACTTAAGATCAAGATCGTAGTCAGCCATCAGCTCCAACCATCTACGTTGCCTCATATTAAGCTCCTTCTGCGTGAACGCATACTTTAAGCTTTTGTGATCGGTGAATACTTCGCCCCTTTCGCCCAATAAGTAGTGTCTCCAAATCTTTAAAGCGAAGATCACGGTTGCTAGCTCTAAATCATGAGTTGGTTAATTCTTCTCAAGGGTCTTCAACTGTCTCGATGCGTAGGCTATAACCTTCCCATGCTACACTAAAACACATCCCAATTCTTTTCTAGATGCGTCGCTGTGAATCACCAATCCTCCGGAACTGTCTGGTACGGTCAGAAGTGGGGCGGTTATCAATTTCTGCTTCAACGTCTTGAAAGCTGACGCACATCTATCCGTCCACACAAAAGGTACTTCCTTGCACGTAAGCTTAATTAAAGGCTCCGCCAAACGAGCAAAGTTCTCCACAAATCTTCTGTAATACTAGTCCAAGAAAGCTCCTTATCTCCGCAACATTCTTCGGAATCGACCAATCACGAACTGCCGCAATCTTTTCAGGATCGACGGCGATTCCCTCGCCAGACACAACATGCCCCAAAAACTTTACTTCTTCCAGCCAAAACTCGCACTTGCTCATCTTCGCATGTAATTTTTCTTGTCTCAACGTCTGCAGTGCGATCTTCAAATGTTCGGCATGCTCTTCAATACTCTTCGAATAGACCAGAATATCATCAATGAACACCACTATAAACTGGTCCAAGAAAGATGAAAAGATTCAGTTCATCAAGTCCATAAATATTGCCGGTGTATTCGTTACTCCGAAGGGCATCACTAATAATCGTAATGTCCATACTGAGTTCGGAACGCGGTCTTGCAAATATCTTCTGATTTAACTGGGACCTGATGATATCCGAACCGCAAATCCAGCTTCGAGAATACCCTCGCGCCACTAAGCTGCTCAAACACTTCGCCAATGCGAGGGATCGGGTACTTGCTCATAATAGTCACCCGATTTAATTCTCGATAATCAACGCACGTCTTCCCTGTGCCATCTTTCTTCTTTACTAGAAGAACTGGAGCTTCCCCAGTAAAGTTGCTGTGGCGAAACCAATCCTTCTCAAGTAATTCAGCAACCTGCTTCCTGACTTCTTCCAACTCCACTGGTGCCATCGGGTAATACGCCTTTGAGATTAGCGCTGCACCAGGAACAAGTTCAATTGCGAACTCCACGTCTCGCTTCGGCGGTAAAGCTGTTATGTCTTCAAACACGTCCATGAAACTCTCAAATATAGCCGGCGCTTCTTCCTTATCCACTGCCATTGACGAAAGAACCTTGTTTGTCGGCCTAGCCCTAACTCGACTGGTCCGACAGAACAGCTTCCTCCAGCAAAACAACTTCCGGATGTCCGGAAATCTGAAGAATCACCTTCCCTTCCTTACAATCAATATGAGCGTGGAAAGTGCCGCGAAAAATTCATTCCCAAGACAACAATAAACAAGGAAATGCACCAGGATTGAATAATCCTAACGCAGGGAAAAACAAGAACAAGTAAGATACCGAGATGACTTCATCCGAAGTCAAGATACTGAAGAGGGTTAACCACGGTAAACATGATTCAAGCTGGCGATGAAACAATAACTGGTAAGCGATGAAACCGAGAGAAACAAGGTAGTACAACGATCATGGAACGAGGAAGTGAATCAAGATCAGGACTCCAAGTTACTTAAATAGAGTACCGCATTGTAACCATGCTGCAGTTCATGGGTACAATTACATAACTCCACCAAAGTCGCCCAAATCCTAGTATCAGAATCAAGAAACAGGGAGGAACAATAGATAACCCAAAAGGTTTCAGGTCGAAATGCAAAGTGGTTTGCATATCGTCCAAACAAGGGATCAAGAGAAAGATATGATTCAAAAATAATCACGATATCAAGGTGGCAGGACATGTTCCTAATCACGAGTATTCTGATTCATGTATTGGGTCCAATACCCAACTACAAAAGAATCAAACCCGATTAACCTATATCCTATGGCTCTGATAGCAAAAGAACCATGTCACGCCCCGCTTCCCAGAGTACGCTAAGCTGGGCACGTGACATAGCCAACCATGCTACCTGTGGATAGGAAAAATCCCTCCACAGTCACATTACGGTTGTAGAGATATCAAGAACAGGAAAGTAAACTAAACTATCTAGTACATGTCCATGAGCCAGAATGAAAGAGTCAAGAAGTAATGATATGCGGAAGCAAAAGATACAATAATGAAACCTGGAAAGTAAGACTACATACCGACAGGAACTTCACCGCTTAGTCTAACAGCGGCAATACTCCTGCCCAGTCTGCAACAAGGTAGAAGAATCTGGGCCATGCAAAACCCAGACGTCAGCGCGTCATAACATCAAGCAATAATATGTAAACAGGATGGCAAGACATGCAAGTATAATAACAAATGGTAAAGCAGATGTACAGCAATATAAATCAGGACAGTGAAAGGTAGTGTGCAGTGAGTAAACTAACTGGTTTGTTGGTTATCTACTCTCAAGTCTTTGAAATCAATTTGATGAATCATCGATGTAACTCAATAGTATCCCGTGCATGCCCGGGACCACGGTCTAAGACTCTCGGGCTGAAACCGAAACGTGCCGCTAGGCACTAAAAGGAAAAGGGTAAAGACCAACGATGTCAGCAGCATCGTCACGAGGCGGGCCTAGCCTCTAAAACTGATCAGTAAAAGCAAGCAACTGTCGAGTTACAAGTCAGGTTTCATCATTGATTTCCCCATACCCCCAAGTTATGTGTGTCAGGTCACGTATTCAGTAATCAAGAACTAATGCCAACACAGGATCAGGTAGGTGCAGGTTTGTCTGGATAGACAACAGGAACGGTCCATAAGGACTACATGTCAGGTTTGTTGGCATTAGACACAAGATCAGGTAACAGGTAAAGCCATGGTACATCAGGTCAAGTCGAGTAGTGTATTAGATATCATGTCATGTCAAGGGTGTACGGTACCATGTCGGGTCAAGTAATATATGTAGCAAGTCACGTCAGGGTGTACAAAATATCATGTGAGTGCTTATAATCAACTAGCAAAATCATGGTTACAAATAAACAAGCATGGTTAAATCAGAACAATAAACAGGCACAGTAACATGATAGCAATAGGTGCAGATTAAACTACATAGTTGTACGGTTATCAGTTTGGTTTAAGGAATAGTTTTAACATTTCAGGAATGCAGTATTACACATGTGGATGATCAAATCATATTAATATGTATTAAAACAATCTAGAGATCCAATTGAATGTGAATGAGGCTAAATGTATGCAATCGGTCGTCCGATAGGGTAAAACTACAAAAGGGTAATATGACTATAAACACTTGTGATTATGTGATCTAACATATAAATGTGATTACTAGGTATAGTCAACTAAATGCAACAATCAGGTTTCAAGTTTTAGATCTGAAATATATAAACGGAACATTGTATTGTTAATCTGGAATTCAACACTTTAGATTTTATCTATAGATTTAATAGGAAAATTAATAGATTGATATATGAATAGTATGACTAGCATGTAGCAAGATTAACTTGCCTGGACGGATCAAGAACGGGAATACGGAACGTCTCACGTCGGCGGAAAACGTCGCGATGCGCGTACGGTACACGGAACGGATCCAAACCACGCACAATGTGATTACACGGGTCAGGTATGCTCGCTGGGTCGTCGGGAAACGTCGTCGGCATGGTCGGATTCTGGCGAACCAGAAAACATCGATTGCAAGAAAACAATAAGTTAACAAGAAAAGAAAAAGAAGGCAAGAAAAGAATAGAAGAGGAATGAGAGTACGATAGCATGCTGGGTTTGCAGAGGAGGTGCTAAGGTGGCGGCAAGACTAACCGTGGCGAGATCGACGGGGCTCCGACGATGAACAGAGACTCCTTTAAAAAAAACGCAAGAAAACCTTAACAGGAAAACATAGGAAGAGGAAGAAGAGAATGATGAGAGGTAGAAGGGGGCGCTTACTGGGGTGTGCACAAGGCCAGGGACACGGGGACGAGTCACCGGCGGCGATCTCCCTGCGGTGTAGATGCGTGTGCAAGGTGCGCGGCTGCTCGGGAGAGAAGGAAAGGAGGAAGAAGAGAAGGTGGAGATGACGAGGGTGAGGAGTGGCAACGAACGGCGATGGTGGCGTCGGCACTAGGGCAACGGCGAGAGGAGGAACGGCGGTAGGGTTTTGCAGGGAATGGGTTTTAGTTTGAGTTAAAGAAGAAGAGAAGAAATATAAAAGAGAGAGAGAGATACGGGGAAAGAGAAAGAGATTCGAGAGGAGAGAGAGAAACGCGCGAGAGGAGGGAGAAAGAGAGAGAGTAGAGAGATAGAATTGGATTCTAGCGCATGAATAGGGAGGAGAGAGAGAGAGAAAGAGAAAGGTGAGAGAGGGGGGAGAGCTGCTCGTGGGGCCCATGCTGAGGAAAAGGAAAGTTGCGATTGGCTCAGGGTTAGGGAAAAATATAAAAAGATTTTCTTAGTGTTTAAAGAACATCCCCCAGCAGAAAAGATTTCAAAGCTAAAACAATATTTCCTTTGCGCTGGTAAAAAGATTATGTAAACTAAAAAAATATTAAATAATTAGAATGGCGGGATACAAAATATTTCAGAATTGCGCCCGGGTCGGGTCCAAAAAATTGAATTTGAAACATGAAAATTATTGGCAAACTCCAAAAATTAAAATGAAGGATTTTGTAATTAAAAAGCATACCCCAAGAACGGACGCACGTACGTGCACGTAGCCATCCAAACACGCCCGTTTCACTGAACGGAACGAGGACGCGATGCAAGGACGCTACCACAGGGTTAGGGGTATAAAGCAGGCCATGCAATGTATTTTAAGTGACTAAAAGTTATATGTTAAAATATGCGATGCCAGATGAAATGCCAATATGCAGTTTATACTAGATGCACGTGTCAAAGCAATGAGTCAGGATAAACTATAAATATAAATCAACCAAGTCCAAGCAAGCGGGTCGGGTCGAATGCAATGCACCAAGTAATCACCATTCGACCCAAACACGATAAACCAAGAACAGACCATGGATAAGTAAATACGGAAACTGGAATTGGTATAAATGAACTCGGGTGTTACATTTATGAAGATTTCTTTTCACCTTCTTTCTCTGCTTTTCCTGAGTCAAACTTTCTTTTCCAATGCCTTCTTTTTGTCAAACCTTGGAAATAGTTCCCCCATATACAGCATTTTCTGTGCCGAGACTTAAATGCCTCTCTTTATAATCTGAAACAGTGCTCATCTTCTCTCCCACTTTCTCCGTGAATCATTTTAACAGAGAAGTGTCATGGCTTGCAATCGTCCATATGCTCATTGGAAGCCATGAGAGATGCCTATCAAGAAAATTGTTTCTCGTTTTGCTGCACACTTGGTGAATCCCGCTCTCAAGGATGACCAATGCGATACAGTGATGTACGAGCTCCTGACTCGTAGAGAATCTCATCTCCTCATCGGCTCCGGATGATCTTCCTGTCCGTGCTCAATGACATTCCCCTTCATCCAGCGGAGATGACTCTGGCGATACTCGACGCAATGGAGGATAAGATCGAGTGCTTTCATGAGGCACGTTTGATTACCGAGCCACTGAGGGATAGCTCTGCTCAATTGCTAAGCCAGATATGGGCTCGGCAGGCCATCATGTCTGCTTTCGCTGATGAGCATGGCACTAACCGATGGGGAACAACTCCTCACGAAGATCGCCGCTTCGACATGGTGGAGAAGGCTGAGAGGGCCTTAGAAAACTTTGTTTACTGTTTTGCTAACCCTTGTAGCTTTGATCGCGTGTTTGGTGATCTCTTTCCTCTAGAATAAAATGTTTATTTAAATGCATTCCTTTTATTGTTGACTGCCGAGTGCTTTATTTATAACACATGTTCTTCCTCTGATTGTATTGTTTAAACATACATGCAACCTGCATGTGTGCACATGCACTTCACCCTTAGGAATTTTTACTAAGTGCGAATGCCAATGATGTGCTCGTATGCTGTGCACGTGTCATGCGTTAACCTTCTACATGCATATATAAATGAGCCTACTTTCAAAGTTATTACTCGTTCAAGTACACACATATCTATAAACAAAACATAAACCGGTGCAAACAACCGGATAACTCCATATCTTAATAATCTCAAGATATGCAACTAATCTATATCCATATAGAATCAAAGACACTAATTTAGATGGAACCAGATTCAAATGTTATGCAGCTGTTTCCGGTGCACATCTCAAATGGAAAAAAGTCAATACAACATTACTCATCTAGGAGTGAACCCGCGGATGAGCAACGTGAGAGTGAATCAAGCTCTCAATATTAATATAATAGAATATCTAACATAAGTATCTACATTTTCGATCAACTTCTCAAAAATCCTTGGAACTTGCATTACAACGAATGTGTGTCTAAAACCAGAGAACTCTTAGGTAAACTTGAATGAAGTAAGAGTACCAACCTCTTGTTCCGAAGGACACTGGACAACATATATTTTCATGTATAAGTCCCAAGAGTATACTAACTCAAATTCCGTGTGTTGTAAGTTGAAAATTGTATTTGGTCGAGAATGTCTTACACCGTTATTCAATGCACCTTACCTTATTTTCAACTAATAAAGTTAAATGTTTGGAATACAATTTTCAAAATTTATATCTCACTTTAAAAATAAAAATTCGGATACTTCATTTTAAAAATTGGTGCATAACAACGGTTATTCGAAACCAAATATTTTCCGTTACGCAAAACCAGGCGATTTAATCCAATATCACCAATTGCAATGAATTCCGATATCGAGGATCAAATCGCCCATTTTCCAATATTCTACTCCTACTCAGCATCTGTAACGTTATACCAATGTGAGATCCAAATCCGGTAAATACATACCCCGAAGTAAGAATTAATTGGGAAAACAGTTCTTATTTATAAGTACATAGAAAATCTGAAACATAAATGTTTCAAGGGGGTGGTCAGATATTCCTAGTAATGTCTTTTCTATTATCTAGATTCATGAAAGTAGTCGCAATTTCTTTTGCCCTCACTTCAATCTCTTTATATGTCTCTACATCTTACTTTCTGTACACCGCACTTAACCTAATTGGTTTTCTTCCTTCCCTACCTTTTGACACAAGCCTAAGGTTTGGAAGAAGACTATCCAATAAGCGCAATAGGTGTACTCTCCTAATACAAGGAGCCCTCGCAACCTGAGAGAAGGAAAAAGGAAGAGACAACCGAATAATACAATCTACATTCTCCAGAACCAGTGGCCATTCTCGACTAAAGTAAATTTTTCGAGTTCGTATATAACTATACGATGGCCGTTCCAAGAAATATGGATCATCGTAGTGATACGGAGTGTTCTGGAGAAATGCAAAGGGAAAGTTGGAGTTGTAGGGAAATATGCGACTTTGTCGTGAATCATGACAATCTAAAACCAATGTATGTAAGAAGATTCAGTTAACTTGGTTCATGGGTTTAAGTTATAAGGTAATTCAAGGGTCGCTGTACAAGAGAGAGAGAGAGAGAGAAGAAACGCTCAACGTGCACTCTAACAAAATTAGATTGATTAATCAGTTTATCTAATCTGGATGGATCCCATCGTTTTCTCGAATTCTCCTTCAAACCCTAAAAGAAGAACTAGTCGGAATCATATACACCTTACAAGTTCGCTAACCGTTCAACCAGACCAATGTTGGTACTCCGAGGGAGGTCCCCCGTGCTTTCGCACGGACCTAATTAATAACCTCATTTTCGCAGAGGCGTAATCTCGTTAACACTTTCTAGACACCTAATAGGTTAGCTAATTGTGAAGTGAAAATCTTCCGAGGAGTAATACCTACTCATCAGTGGGAATCGGGACCCAACTATCATCTTGTGATATTATTGACGAAAGCCAAAATTACCACACTCCAGAAGGTATGCGCAACTTGGCAAGTTTCCCTTATATTTGAAACTCCCGATATGGTTTTTGCCCTAAGTGCCTATGACATTGACGAAGGACAAAACATCATAAGCCGCAAGTCAATTTCAACCCGTCATTGTCCTGATTAATCTAGACCCATTCGTACAAGTTTTTAATGAAGGTCAAAACAATTGTATGCCTATCTTAGATTAATGCATTTATCTATGCTACAGATAGGTATCCCTTGGCTACCAAATATTATGCCTTAGCGAAAGTCAAAACACATAGCATGAATACTAATTAATACCCATCTGAAACGACGGAGGGTTACGGCTGGTTTTGGTGAAAACCTTTAACGTAATGAACTTGATATCGTTGAAAGAACTCGAGTGGATTTGAAATGGAGTGGTTTAGGCTCCGCATTTTAAAACTAGTAACATAAAATTTTGCTTATGAGCGAACTTCCTATGAAAGGATCAAGGCTCTTTCCTCATAGAATGAGGTGCAGGATATTCCAAACCGAATACCTCTATACAAAAAAGAATATGACAGTAGTTTTGAAGAAAGCCGAGTAGTTTTAAAAATTGGTTCCAACAACATTAAATAGGTTTGTTTTCCTTGCACTAAAGATATAATGCAGTCCCATCTAATTTAGTTTCTAAGCTACACCAGAAACAACCAAAATAGCATACTTTTATATGCCATCCGCATTCGCCACGGGGTCCCGGGTCTTCACCGTAAAGTTACTAAACTTACGGTAGGGCGGGGACAGGGCTAGCGCAGATGCAAAGCATATAAAAGCATTTAATATATATATATATATATATATATATATATATATATATATATCAACATCACAGACAGATAATAGTCATCACAAGCAGATAACAATCATCACAGGCATGCGAACAACAATATGGAATATCGGATAAACTTATAGCCCCGCGTTTCATCTGAGCCGTAAATGAAACGTGATGTTCCTTGGTCGTGTGGATATCTTGTACATTGTCGATCCTAGACCCCTACGATTGTGGAAAGTCACCTACCAATTCTAAAAATTGGGTAACACGCCCTCAATGAAATGAGTCGGTCACCCATCGCTTTCTAGAATCCGGTAACTTGTGCACCCCTCTGCGAGTCGAATCATATAACCCCTACAAGTGGGGCGAGCAACCTCCCAATTCTAAAGCGAGGAGGCCCGGTCTCAACTCCATGAGATGGCCACCTGTTGCACTCTAGAACTCGGCTATTTGAGCACTTCTCCTGGGTTAATCCTAGTACAGAAATGAAATTATACAATGGTGGTATCGACCGCATCCTGGTCGAGCCTCAATAAAAGAATATACATAATACGGAAACGACGGCCACATGTTGGAGCTCATCCTGAACAAATGAATACAACAAAGTAAATATGTACAAGCAACGGACGAGGGGCTATCCGACACAACAATCCGACTAAACCATAATCAAGATATGTATCACTACAGAAACAAATAACCGAAACAAGTGTGTAATCCTATCTAATTGAGCATATAGAAATTAGACGACATTCAACAACTGTCACACCCTGCTTCCCGGTGTACGGGGAGGGGACGCGACAGGTCCGCTACGTATTTACTCAGAAGTAAACACGCTAAGCGTATCTAAGCAATATAAAGTAAAATGTACACAAGATACATGAATATAATGAACATCAACTTTATTTATTAAACATTCTTTTACAGGTACAACTGGAAATGTAAATACAAGGATTGAAAGCAATGCCTAAACAATGGCATGAACTAAAAAGAATATATGTACAAGTGACTATTGCTCGGGGTCTTCAGTGTACTGCTCATGGGTCAGCTCCAAGTGCTCATGGCCGGTCTTGAACTCTTCAGAGTCGGGTCCTCCTGACAACATTCCAAAGAAGAAGAGAACTAGGAATGTCGTCAATGAACAATCGCTCGGTAAGTCCCAAAGAAGGAGAGAAGTAAAATAGACAGAAAAGAGAGTATATCTAGTATTATGTTTGATTGTTATGTTAACGCAGCGTTTGTAGCTTGGTAAAGAATATACCAGTATATACGAGAGGAGTCCAACTTACACCGTGGACTTTGGTAACCCTTAGTACAAGGCTCCGTCGAAAATACCACGGAATAACGGCATGGATGTAATTACGTCTTTAGTGACCACCTCATGCCACGTTTAACATGTTCCGTACCAGTCTACCCCTTTATAAACCCTATAGTGTCTTATTGTTTTGATTGTACTAATTGTATTGTATTGTCTTGTAGTAAATGGAAGACTTGCCGAAACCATGATATCAGTAAACGGAATGGATATGGATAGATAGTCATGTAAACGGAGTATATCCATGGTTCGGTTCGATCAATAGATTGATATAGATTGAATAGACGGATTCATGTTGAATTGTAGTTATATTTGAATCATATTCAAGTCATATTGATTAGATTGAGACTCAGTCTGAGTCAGACACTTTGAAAAGAAATTGAAGTCCTGAATAAGTTTTGATGTTATCGGTAACTGCTGCACATGGACGGCAGGATTTGTGTCTTTTTTCAAGACAGTTACCATATTGATAACACCGTTTGTTAAATTGTCTACCTTAGATAGGCAAACACCCACATTCTCCGGCTCTCTGAGGCTCAAGAGAATTGATCCCGCTTAAACCTATATTTACTAGGTCCTTATTGTAATTTAGTATAACTTGAGGGGTTTTAAATAAAAATAGTTTTAATATATTTTCAAAATACACCTCAAGTATTTAATTATCGTTATTAGGGTTTTCATAGATGTATCTTTTATAAAAATGAAATTTCTAGCGAGTAGAACCTAGTTTTCATTGTATATGGTATTTTAATGAAATATTGGAATTTGTATTGAACTGTAATGGTAGTTTCATGAAATGGTAATTCCTTTGATTTAGAAAACATAGAATATTTGTATAATATATTTAAAATAGATCTTTTGATAATATTCATATATATATTTATATATTTAATAAAAATAAATTTATTTATTTTGTAGAAATCTTATTTTCTTAAAAATTGCATCAAAAATTCCATCGAGATCGAATGCTCCTTGCGGAGGTCTGCATCTCGCTCTACTAGGCCCGAGGATGTGCGATAACCCGCACCATCTCGATCGGGGTTCTCCAAAATGGGTTGTAGATGCGTATTTGCAAGGAATTGTATAACACTCTTTTTAAAGAAAACGGTTTTGTAAGTTTAGGGTATTTATTCGTAAAAGCGTATTTTCCATAATCTAGAATTTCAAAGTTCATCGTGCTATGTCCAATATGTGTGTGGTGATGAGGTAGGTCCTTACCTCGTGAGTTTTCTAAAGATAATACGGTAAAAAGTGGATAACAATGCCGTTTGTAAACATGGTGGTATTTTACAGTAAAAATGAAATAGAAATTGCAACATGAATTATTTTAAGATGAAACTTGTTCTAATATGTTTATTTATGTTTGTTAAACATTATATGAGAGTATGGTATTTTATAGTTTAAGAAAAACGAATCGGAAGTCAGATTAACTCCACTTCCGACGGGTTTTGAAAAATGAATGTTTTAGAATAGTAGAAGAGGAGGGGATAGGTGACTTACAAGTTATTAAGGTAGAGGGGAGAAGGGGAAAGAGTATGGAAGTGTTGGGACGTCGTTTCGTCGTCGGAATCTCTTCGAAACGTCATCGGGACTTTGCCCTTTGCTAACTCCATTTGCACAACTTGGGACTTGGAAATTTTTGAGAGTTTTTGTAATAAAATTCTGAGTGAGGAGGGGTGAAATGGAGTGTGGTATTTATAGGGAAAATTAGGGTTTAGGGTATTGAATTTGAGAATTAAAATGTGCATTTAAAATTTGATTTAATGCCATTTTTTAATTCTCTGTTTGTTTTTAATAAAAACAAACAGTACAGGGGTTAAGGTTGGAGGCCAAGGGACTAGGGTTAGAAAAATTAGGCAGTACCTACGGAGGGGGGCCGGTGACGCCGGGCCAAGGAAGGATCTCGCTGGTCTAATGTCGGTGAGGGGAGCTTGGATTCACGCCACGTGTCCATGTCTGTATGTGCAACATTTTCCACATATTTGTTTTATTTGTGACTCTTCATTTTACGTGTTGTGCATATGCAAACCCTTGGGCTTCTAAAAGATTAAAATAAAATACAATAAAAATAATATATGGCTGGAGGGATTCGATCACAGGGGATACGTCACAACAGTGCTAGGCATTACCAATGAGCTACAAGTGTTTTCTTGCTGTTCAAAAGCAATTCAAACTTATAACTTGTGCTCAGGCTAAGGTGTCCCTTTCTGTATTTTGGAAAAATTTGTACAGAAAGTTTAGGGTTTTTGCAACAATACATACACGCACGCAAACGAAGTCACGACATTTGAATTCAATGCACAAATAGCACACATCCCAAATATACCGAAGGATCTAAAAACCAAGTAGGCTAAACTTCCAAAAAACCAAGTTATAAGACAATTCGGAAGTCCGAATCAAAACGAAACGCACCCGAACCTTCGCGGAAAGTTGAAGCACGAAATTAACGTTCAATCGGGGGGGGGAAAAGATGTACCCCACCCCCCGAGGCCACCATGAGGCGGCCCAGGGGGTTTCCTAGCGCCTTGGCCGCCTACCGCGGCCGTTGCGGAACGAAAAACTTTTACTTTTAAAAATCCGGTGCTAGAAAACTCGTCCTAGAATCTAACCATAAACTAAAACTAGCTTTCTACAGGAGGTCTATCTACTGTGAAAAAGGAGTTATACCTAGAGACACGTGTCCTTCGGGTTTTCACTCCTCTTCTTTAGCTCCTTAGGTGATCCTGATCAAACTTGCTAGATCGTCTTCTTGATCCTAGATGATCCACCCGAGAGCTCTTGATTCAAACTTGGCTTCACAAATAAAGCAATTTAGTGACCTAGATTGCTAGTCTAGGTTACTATGGAGATGTAGTGATACCAGTGGTGATTTTCTATCTCAAAAACCCTTATTTCTCAATACATGAGAATGGTAGGGTTTTGCATTAAAGATGAACTCAAAAGAAGATAATGAAAGAGCACTCAAAGATGAGAGAGAATGGCAAGTGAAGAATAAGCTTGAGAATGGCTAACTCTTTTCTTTTATGAAGTTTTTCCTTTTCCTTTTTAAAATCAACCATACTTCAATAGTAACAACAATAAATGCCAAGACCACTCTTCATGCCATTCTTCAAACCATCTCTTCCTTTTCCACCTCATTTTCTATTTTGAAGAAAATAGAAAAATACAAGATGATGTGTAATCTTCTAGAAGGTATTTTGTATATGTAGGGTTACTAGGCACTCTTACAAGGGTCTATAAGGCATCAACCATACCCGATTTAAAATTTAGAAGTGCCGAACAACCCAAAACTAGGATCTTTGCTAGATAATTAGGGTTAAACATGCAAGTAAATATCTTTACAACTAAGAGAGAGGGATTACAACCTATGTAGTCCGCTCCTTCGCTTCATAAGCTCCGAGTAGAAGTCCCTTCGCCGCGATCCATAATCTCCCGGACTCAAGAGAGGCTCCACAACCCGAATGATCCATGCTTGCTTGTATTCTTCCTTTTCAAAGATGATCTACCTTGAAGTTTCTTTAACTCAAGCTCTCACTCACTAATCAAGTATTAATGATGTGAACACCCTAATCTAATTGGCTAGATTAGATGAGGATGATGAAGTAGGATTTATGCTCTCTTTTATTATCAAATTCTCACACTAATCCATCACAAAAGTAAAACCTAGAAAGCTTTTCAAGAGCTCAAGGAAGAAGAAGAAGAATGAATCTTTTTGTGATGAATAATGAAATTGTTGTAATAATTACAAATGCAACCATGGTTGATAAAAGAAAAGGGCTAACCATTGTAGAGAGTTAACTAGGATTAAGGGTTTGGGTTGGGTTTAAAAATATCTCACAAAATATCAACACATAGTATCTTTGCAAGAAACAAAAGAAAAGCTTCTAGAAGCTTCATGAAAGAGCTAACCCAAATCAAACCCTAACCATATTTAATCTCCACTAATCATGTTGCATTAGTAATCATAACATGTTATAATATTATATATCACATATATAATATATTTTTGTAACAAAAGAAAATAATACAATTAACATATATCGCATATATATCAATGTATTATCCGGTAAGAAAATGAATCAATAAAGCGAGCCAATATTAGATAATGTAAAGTAATATATCACATTTATAGTTATACATTAAAATATCGAATCAACACTTGATCCGACAATCCGGCTGTATCGAATATAACCGACTAATATATCAAGTACCGATTCATCGTATCAACGCTTGATCCGATGACCCGGCTAGATCAAATATCACGAGGATAGAATACGGTATCTCATATCGTATTATTCTCGGTCCTGCACATATCGCATATGTGCTCCTACTCCGTTTTGCCTGAGTCAAGAAACCTTTGTGTAGGACTCTAAAGAATCGTCAATACGCCGGCAGTAGGTGATGATCATATCAAACACCCACAAGCTGTAAGCGGTCAGCTAAACGTAACAGCCATCCAGGTATTGATCGATCAGAAGATCAACAAGAAAGCCTGTACATTCTCCTGTGAATCTAATCAGTAACACTCCCATACAGTCCGGTCTCTTCGTATGATATGTTGCATATTTAGTCTAGGGGTGGTATACATCAGACCCCAGTAACTGATAAGTCGTGTCGATGTGAGGCTCATAACGGGTCGAGAAACTACCGGTAACACTTACCAGCAAATCTCTAAATCAGCCCTGGCCAGGGACTTCCAGTTATAGCCAATCGAACACAGCACAACATCAACTCCCTACCGGGAGAGACGAATCCCCTCCTATCGCTCATTGCCTCCATGTGATTCGGGACTTTACCCAAAATCCACCGTTTTGCATGCCCTTTTGGACGTGGTAAGGTGGAAATCAAAGCACAGTGGGAATCACACAAGACTCTATGACGATCTTGGGTCTACAGACTACCCTGTACCAGTGTCACCGGAGAACTGCCATCTGACGTGAGGTATAATACCATCTGGGAGTTCTCGGCTAGTCCGTCTAGTGTACCCAGTCTCCACTGAGCACCCGTACACCATCCTTGATGTCAAACATCGATGGATATGGGATCATCCATTGCCCATCATATGGGTCAAGATGCGTATACGCTAGTCTACTCTGGTGTATCGATGCCCTGTCTCGACACACCCTCGACTAGGAACAGTTATAGGATGTACTCGTTGACTACCCTGGCCCCACCAGTATGATCTCATCATAGTCCCAGTAGTCGAGTACATATCCTAAGGGCTTTATCAACATGTGAGAGTAAGACAGTAAACTAATACAAGTCAACATGTTAAGATAAAGTGAAACCAAATAGCATACTATCATGACGATCAAGAAAGTCCTCTCCATATATATCCAAGCATCCATTATAATATACATCATATGTACAACAATGGCCTCTAGGGCATATATATAACTAACAATCTCCCACTTGCACTAAGGCCAGCTGTTGTAGTATCTCATACCTAACATCCCGAATAATCTCTCAAACTGTATCAGGGGTATGTCCTTTGTGAGTGGATCCGCCGTGTTGTCCTTCGTATCTACTCTCCTGACCTCGATCTCCCGGCGATCAACTATCTCCCTGATCAGGTGATACCGCCTCAGAATATGTCTGGACTTCTGATGGGACCTGGGTTCCTTGGCCAAAGCCACAGCTCCATTGTTGTCGAGTCTGCAACGGTTTCCTGTTTGGAACTCTTCCAACACACCGTCCCTCCATTGAGGGTAAAGACAAATCCCGAGTGCGACTTAGAGTCGTCCTTATCACTTTAGAAGCTTGAATCGGTAAAGGACTCCACCTAGAGTTCTCCATTACCATACACCAAGAACATCTCTTTATTCCTTCTCAAGTACTTGAGAATGTTCTTCACAGTTGTCCAGTAACTCTCTCCAGGATCTGCTTAATACCGACTCACTACACTTAGTGAGTATGCTACATCGGGTCTGATACATAGCATCGCATACATGATAGAGCCTACTGCCGAAGCATAGGGTATCCATTGCATGCGAGCTCTCTCCAAATCAGTCTTGGGAGACATCTCTTTGGAGAGAGTGAGTCCAGAGATTGTGGGTTGGTTACCACGCTTGGATTCTTCCATACTAAACCTCTTTAGTATGGTGTCAATGTACCTGGATTGGGACAATCCCAGTATCCGTTTAGATCTATCTCTATAGATCCTGATTCCCAGTATGCAGGAGGCATCACCTAGATCTTTCATTGAGAATCTTTGTGATAAGAAGAGCTTGACAGAATGCAGCATAGGAACATCATTTCCTATCAAGAGTATGACATCCACGTACAATACAAGGAATACAACCTTACTCTCTGCAACCTTCTTGTAAATACAAGGTTCATCTATATTTTTGATGAAGTCAAACTCTTTGACTACAACATCAAAACAGATGTTCCAACTCCGCGATGCTTGCTTTAATCCGTAAATGGATTTAAGCAGCTTGCACACCTTTCCGCTGCTCCCACTATCTACGAAGCCCTCTGGCTGAGTCATGTACACGCACTCTTCTAAATCACCGTTTAGAAAGGCGGTCTTAACATCCATCTGCCAGATTTCATAGTCATGGCAGATGGAGCAATGGCATGCAGCAATGGCAAGTAAGATCCGGATAGACTTAAGCATAGCCACTGGAGAAAAGATTTCGTCATAATCCACACCTGATCGTTGACGAAAACCCTTTGCAACAAGTCTAGCTTTGAAAGTCTCAACTTTTCCATCTACACCATGTTTCTTTTTAAAGATCCATTTGCTCCCAATGGGTTTTACCCCTTCAGGAGCAACTTCCAAAGTCCATACTTTGTTGGTGTACATGGATTCCATCTCAGATCGCATTGCATCCAGCCATTTCACAAAGTCACCACTCGTGATGGCCTGCTCGAAACTAGTTGGGTCATCATCTTTTATGATGTGATCCTCGCTTCCACCATCAATGAGAAAACCGTAGTATCTCCCAGGTGGATGAGAAACCCTACTATATCGGCGGAGAGGCTGGGGTTCGTCGGGAACTACTGAATCCTTTGGTTCCACCAAATCATCTGTTGTAGTTTGTGTTGCTGGAACTTCTTCCAGTTCTACCTCATTGCCACTAATTTCTTTCATAAGAAATCCCTTTTCTAAAAAGGTGGCATGTCGAGAAACAAACACATTTTGTTCCTCGGAGTGGTAGAAGATATACCCTCGCGAATGTTTGGGATATCCAATAAACTTACATAGGACAGACCTTGCCTCGAGCTTGTCCGGATTTTGTGTTTTTACATAGGCCAGACAACCCCATATCTGAATAAAATTAAGACATGGTCTCTTCCCATTCCATATCTCATATGGAATGGTAGGCACTGATTTGGTTGGAACTCTATTCAATAGGTATGCAGCTGTCTCCAATGCATGTCCCCAGAAGGAAACAAGCAACTCAGCATTGCTCATCATAGAGCGCACCATATCTAATAGGGTGCGATTCCTCCGCTCCGATACACCGTTGTGCTGTGGTGTATAAGGAGGAGTAAGTTGAGAGAGAATCCCATTCTCTTTTAGATAGTCTAGGAACTCATTGCTTAAGTATTCTCCTCCTCGATCAGATCGAAGGATCTTAATACTTTTGCCTGTTTGGTTCTCTACTTCGTGCTTATATTCTCTGAATTTCTCAAAAGCTTCAGACTTGTGTTTCATCAGGAACACATGTCCGAATCTTGAGAGATCGTCGGTGAATGTAATGAAGTAGGAAGAGCCGTTCCTGGCATGCGTAGACATGGGACCGCATACATCACTATGTACCAGCCCTAAGAGTTCGGTAACTCTTTCTCCGTGTCCACTAAACGAGTTTTGGTCATTTTGCCTTTGAGACATGAATGACAAGTTTCATAAGATGATAATTCGAACGGATTCAAATATCCATCCTTATGTAACTTAGCTAGTCGTGTCGCATTGATATGACCAAGTCTACAATGCCATAAGAAGGATTCGTTCATTTCTGAACTTTTCCTCTTTTGTGTATTTTGTATATTAAGGACTGTATTTTGATTGAGAATGAATATGCCATTATGTAACTAGCCTGATCCAATCAACTTTTGATTTAGGAAGATATTCATAACATTATCATGTATTACAAAATTATATCCTTCTTTATTTAATAAAGAAACTGATATAATGTTGCACATCATGTTCGGTATATAATAGCACTCATTCAGAATCAATGTATTACTACTTGGTAAGACTAGGTGATATTCGCCAACTGCTTTCGCTGCAATATGTGTATCATTCCTTACTGTTACGGAATGATCACCCTTTCCCAGTTCTCTTCCTTTACGTAGCCCATGTAACAAATTATATATGTGGGATCCCGATCCGGTATCTAATACCCAGGACGTAGGGTGAACTGAGAAACAGTTCTCAATAACTAATACACCCGAAGAAGGTGCATCAACATGCTTGTTCTCCGTTTGGGCGGCGTAAGAATCCAGATATTCTCCTATTCCCTGTTCAGTCTTATAACTCTTATAAGAAAGAACGGGACCAACGTTCCCCTGCTCAGTATAATAAGCGGGTTCAGTCAATACATCCATGTTATTATCTTGATTAAGACCTGACATGGTTGCTACCTGGAGAGAGAGAGAAGAAAACACTTTAGCGTATGCTCTTGCAAGATTAGATTAGTTATTATCTTATCTAATCAGGATGTCTCCCACTGTTTTTTATCAAATCTTCCTTCAAACCCTAAAAGGAAAGACTAGCCGAGATTAATTACATCTTACAAGTTCGTCAATCTTTCAGCCAGGCCAGTGTTGGTACTTTGAGGGAGGTTCCCCGTGCTTTCGCACGGACCTAATTAAAGTAAACATCGTTTTCCCAGAGGCTTAACCCCGTTAACACCTTTCTAGACACCTACTTGATCGGCTAATTGTCCTGTGTAAAATTCTCCCAAGAGTAACTCTTACTCGCAGTGGGTATCGGGATCCAACTATCTCATAGGAGGTATGCAATCTCATTGCAAATTTCAACACTTGAAATTTCCAATAATACTTTTACTCCTAGCGTCCCATGACCTTGACGGAGGCCAAACTACCCATAGGGCGGTAGTCAAGTTCAACCCGTTCATTTCTTGATTGAATTAAACCCACCCGTACGACCCTTGACGAAGGTCAAACTACGCCGTACGAATACCCTAATCCAATCGCATCGTATGCTAGCAGATAAGCACTAATTAGCTATCGTACACTATGCCTTGACGGAGGCCAAACTACCGCAACACGAATACTAAGTAGTACTTATCTGAAATGACGGAGGGCTACGCAGGTTTTTTAAGAAAACCATGAGCATAATGAACTTGATATCGTCGTAGAATCGAGTGATTTTGAAAAGGAGTGTTTTTTAGGCTTTCACTCGTTTTGCTAAAGAGGTCACTCCCGGTGAAGGGATCTCGGCTCTTTCCCCATCGAATAAGGTGCAGGGTATATCATATATACAGCTGTGCAAAGCAAGAACTATATAAGCTGTCAAAAACTAAATCGTGAGTTTGTAGCATCTGCCAGTTTTGCTAAAGAGGTCACTCCCGGTGAAGGGATCTCGGCTCTTTCCTCATCGAATAAGGTGCAGGGTATATCATATATACCGCTATGCAAAGCAAAACTGTAGCTACCCTTTTTATAAAGTTTTGATTCTACAATATCTTTTAGGTTTCTTTTTCTTTTATTAATCTCATTAATAAAAATCCCATCAACTTATGCTTCCTAAGCATCACAGTAGAAACGAAAGCAGTAATATTTATATATCAGCATATATATATAGTATAAGCATTCGTCTCAGGCAGTAATATGATCTCATCACAGAACATTGCAGCAAAAGATAACATATGAAATATTGGATATAATAGGACGTCCGTGTTTTATATCGAGCCTGTATAAAACATGGATTCCACGGTCACGATGAATAGCCAAACCCACATCCCTAGACCCCTACTAGAGCGGCAAGCAATACTGCCAATTCTAGGGTTAGGAGACCCGGTCTCGACTCCTCGAGATGGCCTCCCTCTATACCCTAGAATCCGGTTACTTGTGCTCCCCTCGTTGGGTCTACCTAATGCGGAAAAGTAAATAATATACAATGGTGACATCAACCTCAGCCCGGAAGTGCCCCAATAAAAGAATATTACATACAAAGAATTTTACATGAATGAAAATAAAAACCCTCATCTCACATAAAAACCCCGGCTATTCAGAATACGACGATCCAATATAACATATCACAGCAACACATAATATCTCATATCATCAACGTAAGCAAGTATGCATATCCCGATTGTCGTTGATGTATAGCAATGAAGCCGGCGATACACCACATACTACGCTTACGGTCACATAAAAGAAAGTGTAAAACTACAAAATTTGGAATCCACAATCACTTTAGACATCGTAAATCCGAAATATCACATACTTCGCATTCCATGCCTAACTATATGAATTCCACATATTGTATCACATTCCAGATAAATAGACAATATTAAACTTTCTGATCGAATAATCAAATACCCAATATTTCCCAATATAGCTCAACACTTGAGCGGAGTTCAAAAAATCCTAGAACATGTTACAGCCTCAATAAACCAGCCGTAGAAGGGTCAAACCAACGCCTAACATGTGGCAACGCCAAACTAGCACAAACCCAAAGGTTCAGTGGAAGTTTTGACGGTCACATAATCGAGTTAAAGTTACGTTCTTCTAGAGGGTCCACAGATATGCTTGCATGTTTTTTTGTAAGTTTTAAACCCGGAAAAATTCCAACACTTGAAAGTTTTTCGTGTCGGGAAAAGGTGAATTATTGATATCCATTCGAACATTTTAATACTTTCTAAATTATCCGGAAAAAAGAACGAAGTTAAACATTCCGATCGAATCAACGATTACAAAATATCCCCAGAAAGCTCAACACTTGAGTAAGATTAAAAATACCCAGAAGCATGTACAAATAGCTACGGATGAACCCTAAAAACACGTGTCCCCAATACCAAAGTTCGGCCACGGAACCGCCGCGTGAAGCAGGTTCCTACCGCGGTTCCGCGGCGACTTGAGAGTATTGGGGGCTTGTGTTTCACAGTAATCCTTAGAATCCCCTGCTGATTTTTTTGAGTATTTTTAATGCAGAAAAAATCACATTTTAAAAAAATTTCCAGAGAGGGGGTCTATTTCGATGTTTTGGGGTTCGATCAGAGTTTTAACTTCGTATACACGTCGCCTAATGCTCTAGCTAGGCTCTGATACCACTGTAGGGTTTCTAGACACTCTTACAAGGGTCTATAAAGCATCGACCATGCCCGATTTAAAATTAAGAAATGCCGAACAACCCAAAGCTAGGATCTTTGCTAGATAATTAGGGTTAAACATGCAAGTAAATATCTTTACAACTAAGAGAGAGGGATTACAACCTATGTAGTCCGCTCCTTCGCTTCATAAGCTCCGAGTAGAAGTCCCTTCGCCGCGATCCATAATCTCCCGGACTCAAGAGAGGCTCCACAACCCGAATGATCCATGCTTGCTTGTATTCTTCCTTTTCAAAGATGATCTACCTTGAAGTTTCTTTAACTCAAGCTCTCACTCACTAATCAAGTATTAATGATGTGAACACCCTAATCTAATTGGCTAGATTAGATGAGGATGATGAAGTAGGATTTATGCTCTCTTTTATTATCAAATTCTCACACTAATCCATCACAAAAGTAAAACCTAGAAAGCTTTTCAAGAGCTCAAGGAAGAAGAAGAAGAATGAATCTTTTTGTGATGAATAATGAAATTGTTGTAATAATTACAAATGCAACCATGGTTGATAAAAGAAAAGGGCTAACCATTGTAGAGAGTTAACTAGGATTAAGGGTTTGGGTTGGGTTTAAAAATATCTCACAAAATATCAACACATAGTATCTTTGCAAGAAACAAAAAAAAAAGCTTCTAGAAGGTTCATGAAAGAGCTAACCCAAATCAAACCCTAACCATATTTAATCTCCACTAATCATGTTGCATTAGTAATCATAACATGTTACAATATTATATATCACATATATAATATATTTTTGTAACAAAAGAAAATAATACAATTAACATATATCGCATATATATCAATGTATTATCCGGTGAGAAAATGAATCAATAAAGCGAGCCAATATTAGATAATGTAAAGTAATATATCACATCTATAGTTATACATTAAAATATCGAATCAACACTTGATCCGACAATCCGGCTGTATCGAATATAACCGACTAATATATCAAGTACCGATTCATCGTATCAACGCTTGATCCGATGACCCGGCTAGATCAAATATCACGAGGATAGAATACGGTATCTCATATCGTATTATTCTCGGTCCTGCATATATCACATATGTGCTCCTACTCCGTTTTGCCTGAGTCAAGAAACCTCTGTATAGGACTCTAAAGAATCGTCAATACGCCGGCAGTAGGTGATGATCATATCAAACACCCACAAGCTGTAAGCGGTCAGCTAAACGTAACAGCCATCCAGGTATTGATCGATCAGAAGATCAACAAGAAAGACTGTACATTCTCCTGTGAATCTAATCAGTAACACTCCCGTACAGTCCGGTCTCTTCGTCTGATATGTTGCATATCTAGTCTGGGGGTGGTATACATCAGACCCCAGTAACCGATAAGTCGTGTCGATGTGAGGCTCATAACGGGTCGAGAAACTACTGGTAACACTTACCAGCAAATCTCTAAATCAGCCCTGGCCAGGGACTCCCAGTTATAGCCAATCGAACACAGCACAACATCAACTCCCTACCGGGAGAGACGAATCCCCTCCTATCGCTCATTGCCTCCATGTGATTCAGGACTGTACCCAAAATCCACCGTTTTGCACGCCCACTTGGACGTGGTAAGGTGGAAATCAAAGCACATTGGGAATCACACAAGACTCTATGACGATCTAGGGTCTACAGACTACCCTGTACCGGTGTCACCGGAGAACTGCCATCTGACGTGAGGTATAATACCATCTGGGAGTTCTCGGCGAGTCCGTCCAGTGTACCCAGTCTCCACTGAGCACCCGTACACCATCCTTGATGTCAAACATCGATGGATATGGGATCATCCATCGCCCATCATATGGGTCAAGATGCGTATACGCTAGTCTACTCTGGTGTATCGATGCCCTGTCTCGATACACCCTCGACTAGGAACAGTTATAGGATGTACTCGTTGACTACCCTGGCCCCACTAGTATGATCTCATCATAGTCCCAGTAGTCGAGTACATATCCTAAAGGCTTTATCAACATGTAAGAGTAAGACAGTAAACTAATACAAGTCAATATGTTAAGATAAAGTGAAACCAAATAGCATACTATCATGACGAGCAAGAAAGTCCTCTCCATATATATCCAAGCATCCATTATAATATACATCATATGTACAACAATGGCCTCTAGGGCATATATATAACTAACAGTATAAATATATAAAAAAATTCTACCGTATATACATACCCGTATTCGTATCAAAATACGAATACCCAAGAGATAGAATAATATCACCAACATAATACTAGCATTAAATCAATACTCGATTTAATAATCTGGCTTAATCCTAAGTCGGCTAGTATTGTCATTCGATCGAAAACCTGCATGTATAAACATACGGCCACCATATCGTTTCTCCTGAATCAGAGAAACCCTCTGTGTGGGACTCTAAAGACTCGACGGTACGCTGGCAACGGGTTTAACCACAAGCACGTCAGCGGCACTAGCTGTACGTAACGGCTACCCAGGTACCTATCGAAAAGAAGGCCAACGAGCAAGCTCATCCTAACCCCTACTGAGCCTATACGTGACAATCACCGTACAGTCCGGTCTCTTCATCTAAGAGTATCGCATACCGAGTCTAGGGGATGGTAAACGTCATACCCCTATTGACCCGATAAGTCATGTCGATTTGGCATAGGACTATTCTGAGAAACTACTAATCTAACCATCAGTAGTTCTCAACTGCCTTGGCCAAGATCTTATAGTTCTAGCCAACCGGACACAGTGCGATATCGACTCCCAATACCGAGAGAGACGAATCCCTGAAAATCACTCACTGCCTCCATATGGCTCGAGACTGTACCCAACCAAAACCTGTTTGCATGACTCAGTAGAGCCGTGGTAGGGTAGTGATCAAAGCACAGTGGGAACTCACATGAGATAAATGATGATCTCAAGTCCTAAGACTAACCTGTACCCATGTCACCTGAGAACCGCTATCTGACGATAGGTATAATACCATCTAGAGGTTCTCGGCAAGTCCGTCCAGTGTACTCACCCCCAGTGAGTACATGTATACAATCTTAAGTGATCACACCAATGGTTGTGAGATCAACCACCGCCCCTCGTCGGGGTCTAAAAACATATACACAAGTCTACTCTGGAATATCGATGCCCAATCTCGATACTCCTATGACTTGGGACCTTTGAGGATGTGCTTATGAACTACCCAGCTCTCACAAGTATGATCATCATCATAACGCTGGTAGTCAAGCAAAATCCTACGGGCTTTATCAACATGTAACCGCCATATGTTATATCGGGTATAACATATGTACATGTTAAGATAAAGTCAAACCATAATAGTATACTACTGTATCGAGTATTTATCAATATGTGAAAGCAATATAAAGTATCAATAGAAAGAAATACACATATCAAGATAAAAGCAACTCAAATAATAATACTATATAAACTGAGCAAGATTTTCATGTACATACATATCCCTAGCATCCTATACAATACAGGCCTCTAGGGCATACATATCCAACACCTACATCTTGTGGAGTTTTCATACAACAACAGCTATCAGGCAAGTATTGGGATGGCACCTTTCGCAGCATTCTACGGGCGGAAGTGTCGTTCCTCGTTGAGTTGAGATGACGTTGGAGATAGTGAACTCCTTGGACCGGAGATGATCATTGAACCTGTGGATGTGGTTCGCACAATCAGGGAAAGGATGCAAATAGCCCAAGACCAACAGAAGCATTGGGCAGATGCAAAGCATCAACACTTGGAGTTTCAACCCGGAGAACATGTATTCTTGAAGATCTCCCCAAACAGAGGAGTGATCCGTTTTGGCAAAAGGGGTAAGCTAAGTCCAAAATACATAGGACCGTTCGACATACTCGAACGAGTTGGAGAAGTGGCATACCGTTTAGCACTACCACACTCATTGGAAGGAGTGCACAATGTGTTCCACATATCCCAACTATGACGATATGTGAGCGACCCTAGCCATATACTTAATCACTCAGAGCTCAAGATACAAACTGACCTTACCTGGGAGCAACAACCAGTTGAGATACTAGACCAAAAGGTGAAAACATTACGGAACAAGGAAGTAAACTTGGTCCGAGTGATGTGGAGAAAGGATTCGCCAGGATAATCAACTTGGGAAAGAGAAGAATATATACGTACACGATATCCTTACCTTTTTGAAAATTAGTCCCTATGTAACTGTAAATTTCGAGAACGAAATTTTTATAAGGAGGGTAAAATGTAACGACTCTGAAATCACTGTACAGAAATTTTTTGTTATTGTACAGAAAAGGATATTACAACCTGTGTAAGAGTTAAAAGTTATTTTTGTTTAATAAAAGCAAGAAGTAGCTTGTAACTCTCTGGTAAAGCCTCTACACTGCTGTGACATAGCCTGTGCATTCGATTCCCATCAGACTCAATTATTTTTAGATTTTTCTTTTTTAATTTTTGGAAGCACAAGAGTTTGCACGTGCAATACACGGAGAACCAAAAAGTTTCAAAAAAATCAAACAGGCCCAATGAGGTGTACACACCCAACTTGACACGTGGTACAGAACTCGAGACAGATCGACAAAATCGGACCGCCCGTTTCCTTGATTTGGCCGGCCTTGACGGTCCAAAATGCTCCAAATCACCCCGTTCTTTGTACACTTGTCCCTTCGACTTCCTTTAACTCCCCGGCACTATTTGATTTTTCTGCAATCAACATAGATTCTTCAATTCACTATTTAACACCTTTTTAACGTATTTTAATCCAAACTTTTAATTCCAAAACCCTAATTCTTCACTATAAATTCCATCCCATGCCATAGCACTCCTCCATTCTGAAATTCTAGCAAAAAATTTTCTCAAAACTTTCTAAGTACCAAGTGGAGTTAAGGCCCTCAAGTGGTGTAGCTGTTTCCCCCAATCAGAGCAAAGCTCTGTTCAAAATTCAAATTTTGAAAGGAAGCAACGCTTCAGAAACAGCTCCAAGTGCGCTGCGCCCTAAGCAGCGCACCACATGCAAAGCACGTGTGCGCTAGCGCCAAGTGCGCTGCGCCCTAAGCAGCGCACCACGTGCAAAGCACGGGTGCGCTAGCACCAAGTGCGCTGCGCCCTAAGCAGCGCACCACGTGCAAAGCACGGGTGCGCTAGCGCTGGAACTAAAAGCTCCCCACCGTCAAATCAAAGATCCAATAATAATGATAAATCATCAATTAATCAGAATTAAATTCTGTTAAGGAAAGATTCCTCAAAATCTTTCCAAACAAAAAGATTGTGCTCTGTAAATCAGAGCACTGTTGGATCAATGATCCAATGGTGATTAAAAATCACCAAAAACACAGAATAAATTCTGTTTAGAGGAAATTCCCCAATCTTGTTAAAAACAAGAAGATTGCCTTCTGTAAATCAGAAGCCCTTGGATCAAAGATCCAACGATGGGAAAATCCCCAAATCAATTGGAGAAAAGATCTCCTTAACTGATTGAACTGATCAGCTTGCCCTATATAAAGGCCCCAAGACTTCAAGTCTCGGATATACAGAAACAAAGAGAGGAAACCCCCCCTAAGCTTTAAAAGATCTCAAAAAGAAGAGCCAAGCTCTCAGAAAAAAAAAAGATTTTCTTCAAGGTAAAAAGGATGAATAGAGAGAAGAAATCATCTCATAATTAAAAAAGAAGAATTCACTTCTTTAAAGATCATAGATCTACAAGACTAAGGTCTTTCACAAAGAGATCGAAGGACCTCATCATAAAATACGAAGAAGAATATAATTCTTCTCACAGATCATAGATCTATAAGACTAAGGTCTTTCTCAAAGAGATCATAGTATCTCATTATAAAAAGGGGGGAAATATTTCAATTCTCTGAGGATCACAGATCCATAAAGGCAAAGCCTTTCACCAAAATAAGAGATTGAAACATCTCCTACAAAATAAGAACTTTTGTTCTTAGAATCTTGAGACAAAATCTCTTATAAACGAGAATTTTATTTCTCGGATCATAAAGTTGATCAGTCAGCGCTCAAGACTAGCGCAAAGCACTGCAGAGCCTTAGCACTCCAAATATAGCGCACTGCGCTCATAGACGGCGCTAAGCGCACCACGTGCTCCCCACGTGTGCGCCACTGAACAAATAGCGCTTGCGCTTATAAAATAGCGCACTGCGCTCATGGACTGGCGCTCAGCGCCAAGCGCACCATGTGCTCCTCACGTGTGCGCCACTGAACAAATAGCGCTTGCGCTTATAAAATAGCGCACTGCGCTCATGGACTGGCGCTTAGCGCCAAGCCCACCACGTGCTCCTACGTGTGCGCCACTGAACAAATAGCGTTGTGCACTCAAGAACTAACGCTTCTGCGCTCTTGATCTGGCGCTCAGCGCCAAGCACGGCACGTGCTCCTCACGTGTGCGCTGCTCGGCAGAAGCGCACTGCACTCTTTGACTGGCGCAAAGCGCGAAGCGCACCATGTGATGCGCTATGATGAATGCTCAGCATTCAATAAAAGACAAACATATTGTCAGAATCCAAATCAATGCTCAGCCTTGTTAAAAAGGCTAAGCCCAAATAAATGCTCAACAGCCCAAAATAAATGTTAAACATTTTAACTTGATTGGACTTAGCCCAAGATTGGCCATAAGTCCTTAATGCAGATTAATTGAGCCCATATGCTCATAAATCTTTGATCTTAGTCCCAAATTGGACTACAGATCCCAACCAACATTGGTTCAAGGGTACATCTCTTTACTCCTCTGATATTTGTCGTTGTAATCCTTCAACATCTTCAGAGAGGTGGCGGGTCCCGACAACCATACATTTCATAGACTATGACGTCTTTAAACCGGACTGTGGGGTCCTTAAACCCACGGACTATGATGTCCTTAACCTCGGACTGTGGAGTCCCTTTAAACCCACGGACTATGATGTCCTTAACCTCGGACTGTGGGGTCTCTTTAAACCCACGTACTATGACGTCTTTAACCTTGGACCACCATGTCCTTAAACTGGTAATCGATCGCAATGTCCCTAAACTAAAAAATAGAGCCCAAATGCTCTTTTGTCGGATCTAAACGATCCCGTTAAGTTGATCTTAGTCTGAAATTAGACTAACGTATCCTTAACAAACGTTTAAGTTGATCTTAGTCTCAAATGAGACTAACGCATCCTTAAACCCAACCCCCAAACCCAAATCTAAGAAAATACGGATTTGGACTAATCCACGCCTTACGGGCGACAACATAAATTAGTCTCCGTATACAATCCACGGGAAACCATAAACAAAACAAACATCCACGACATGAAGTGACCATCTGGAGAAGGAGAAAGTGGTTAACGCGATGCGGTAGCATAATTAACTGCAGGGGCTTGCGCCTACAGGGAAGAGCATCCCCACAATCAAAAACCCCTTAACGAGGGGGAATCTGACGAAGTCTACTACATCGGCCGCATCCGTTTAAACCTTCGATACATGGTGTCATAAATCAACTGGGCATCTTCGGAGAGGTGGATGGATAGCACCAATTAGCATCTGCCCCCAAATTCAGGCAAGACGGACCTACGCGGTCCCGTCTCCGTTTTCGGCGGGGAACAGTAGCGAACCAAACTCGACGACCGGAGCATCTCTGATGAAACCACGACCCCGAGAGCTTCTTCAATCTCTTATTAACCATCTAAAAACCGTAAGTCTCTCTTATCTCCATTTCTTCCATCTCATTATGTATTTTAAAACAACTCGACAAAAGAGGAGTTATCTCCGATATCTTATTCTTTTTACATTTGCAAGACATATGTTAAGAAAATTTAAACAAACTAACATGCTACCTTAATCTTAACATAATTTCACATCGTTTAGTTTTTAGTTTTAACAAAAATTTCATTGGAAACAAACATATAACAAACATTTTCACTAAAATACCATGAACTTTAGTATAACGCTTCTCGATGATTATTTTATACCTTTAGAGAGAAAAAACTTCACGGGTAACGTCCTACCCCACATGCACACTATGGTTCCATAGCACGGTATTTTAGAGCTATAGTAATTTAAAGAAGAACTTTTTCATTAAAATACCACACAATTTCAAAACGAGTTTCTTTAAATCGGTATTTCGAAATCCTTGGCAATTACGCCTCTACAACCCTCGTCAGGGGACCCGTTAATGGATGGTGCAGATTATCGCACATCCTTAGAATAGTAGAGCGAGATGCAGAGCTCCTAACGGAGTATTCGGTCTCGAAAGGAAATAAAAATACCGTTTTTAAGAAACACGACTTTTCTAAACAAAACTAATTTTTGAAAAATTATATAAAAATTATGAAATCCGTATTTTCAATGAAAACATATTAAGAAACTATATTTTTAAAATAAAAGATTAGAAATTTTTAATAAAATACCACCAAGTTTCCAAAAGTAGTAATTTTCACAAAAATACCATAACTTTCAAAAAGACTAGGTTTTACCACCAAACACCACAACACATGTTCATGAAAACCCTAAATATTACAAATCACCATCGAGATTATTTTTAAACAATATTAATATATATTTTTCATAAAACCCTCTCGAGATATGCAAACAATATTTTAAGGACTCTAGAATTAACATAAGTTTAAGCGGTATCATTTCTCTTGAGCCTCAGTGAGCCGGAGAAAGTGAGTGCTTGCCTATTCAGGTTAGACAACTTAATGGAGTTATCAAATGGCAATTTTCTTGGAAAAAGACACAAATCCTGCTGTCCATGTGCAGCAGTTGCCGATTTCTCCCGAACATAAGATTTTTAACAATTTATATCAATTCACATGAAAAGACATGAACTCGAACCTAAACTTGAACTCGAACTCAAAAACAAACTCAAACTCGAATCTAAACTCGACTATGTACTCGAACCCAAACTACTCGAACCAACTTGACTCGAACCAAGATTGCAATTGTCTTGACTCGCATATTACTTGACTCACTCGACTACAATCTACACCTTTTGCAATCTATGATTTCGATCAAGATATGTTAATCAATCAATCAAACCAATTAAGCATATTAACCAGTTATAATATATTATACTCGGAGTGCTTGGGATAGTTTCTTGTGTGAATCTAACGAAGCTTCAAGAGTCCCGTATTCACCTCTTTTTTTTATTTTACTCGAATATTAGTCGGGTTGACTCATCCACAGCCCAGAGCCCAGAAGCTAACACATGAAACAGGCCCGTGTTTCCTTGCTCCTGGGCCCCACTCTTGAGCTCATGAATACTTCTACGGCTGCGTTGACATTCATCCTTAAAACTTAACGTTAACATAATGACCATATAGAGACATATAGTATATACTTACCCATGAACATATACTCTTACTCGTTATATATATTTTACACTTGTCATTTTCTTTACTCTTACCTATCTTTGGGACTTGCCGAGCGCTAGTTCGCTGACAAGCATTCCTCCAACTTTTCTTCTCTTGGAATGTTCGTCAGATACGGTCGAGACGGAAGAAGTTGAAGCCACAGAGGAGGACTACAGCCAGATTGCTACTCAGGGCTAGCTCAGCTTCATTTTCATTCAATTTATATATGCCACTTGTTTAGGCATTTTCTTCATTGTATTTACTTTCCCACATAAACTCGTGTATTTGTAAATATTGGAAGTTGAATGTAAATAAAGATATTTGTTGAAAAAAATTCTGTCTCCATTTATTTTTGTATTGTGTATTATTATTTCAATAAGCTTAGTATATTTATTTAGGGAATGACCTTCTCTAGATAAATATGTCACGGGCTTGCCACGTCACCGTTTCCGTCTACTGGGAAGCGGGGTGTGACAGCATCCCTTCCTAGTAGCTCTGATACCAATGTAAGTCCCTAGTGTCCTCACCGCGGAGTTCGCGGCCGATATGGAAGCGAAAAACAAAAATTACGATAGGGGTACTAGAAACTATAACCTAGTGATCGATCCAAACACAATAACTAGCAAATCAAGCATGCAATGGTTAGGGAATGCTACCTTCGACGCGTGTCCACCCAATCGTGAAAGACCCCTCCAAGATCCTTGTATGCCGTCCAGATCAAGCTCGAATAGCGACCGCCCTTACCGAAAATGACCCACCTGAGAGAACCGATCCAAGCTCCGGCTTCACCTGGTGAAGCAACCGACGCTCCAAGCTCGCTATGAATAGAGAGTGGGGATATAAGAATTTTCCACTATCTTTTTCTCTCTATTTTCTAAGCTCTATAGAGCTAGCAAGAAGAAGGGGGAGTAGGTGAAGAAGAAGAAGCCATGATATGAAAAAGGCTAAGTCTTTTTTATGTGAAGAAAAGAATCCAAGCAGAAAAGAAGATGGCTATGTTTTTTATAACCATGGAAAAATTGTAAACACAAATTATTTTTACAATATTAAAAATCAAGCCATGCCTTTCTACCTTACTTCTTTACAACTCATCCACCACCTCATTTTTTATTTTCTTAAAAGGAAAAATCAAGAAATGAAGTGTCAATCTTCTAGAATAAATTCCGTATAAATACGGAATACAATCCGGTATACGTATCGAAATACATATACATGTATTCATATAAAAACATGAATAGCCAAGAGAGAGAAAATGAATAGTGAACAATACTACAAGAATACATATATTAATAATATATATATATATAAATTATTAAATCAAAACCTGATTTAATAATCCGGCTTAATCCTAAGTTGTCAGCCTTATCAACCATTCGATTAAAATCTGTGTATCCTGTACACATATTTAATCGGACCCTCTGTATGTAACAAAATACGTCATCTACATCATATCGTCTGAACCGGGAAAACCCTCTGTGTGGGACTTTAAAGACTCAATAATACGCTGGCAGTGATTTACTAGATAAATCCAAAAACCACAAGCTCGTCAGCGACGCTAGCTGTACGTAACAGCTATCCAGGTATCTACTGAAAGGGAGGTCGGCAATCATATATCCTACTGAGCCTGAATGTGACAATCTCCGTACAGTCCGGTCTCTTCGTCTAAGAGTATCGCATATCAGGTCTAGGGGGTGGATAACGTCAGGGCCTTAATAACCCGAAAAGTCGTGTCGGACTCAAGCTCATAACCAACCGAGAAACTATTGAACTCATATCAGTAAATCTCATCTACCGTGGTCACGGATTTAGGGTGATAGCTAACCGAACGCAGCACGACATCGACTTCTAATACCAGAAGAGATGAATCCCCGACAATCGCTCACTGCTTCCATGTGGCTCGGGACTGTATCCAACTAAAACCTGTTTGCACGACTCATTTGAGCCATGGTGAGGTAGTAATCAAAGTACAGTGGAAACTCACACGAGATAAATGACGATCTCAGGTTAAAAGACTAACATGTACTAATGCCACTAGAGAACTTCCATCTGATGATAGATATAAAACCATTTAGAAGTTCTTGGCAAGTCCGTCTAGTGTACTTGCCATGCCCTACTTCCCAAAATAAGTAAACACGGCACGTGACGGAGCCAACTATGCTACCTGTGGCTAGGAATCATCCATCCACAGTCACATTACGGCTGTCAATCGGATATCAACAACAGTAAAATAAAATCTAGTTAACACATGTCTAAAATCAAAAAAATGCATAAAGCGGAAATGAATCGTGTAACAACCCTAAACTTTCTGTACAAATTTTTTTCAAAATACAGAAAGGAACACCTAAGCCCGAGCACAAGTTATAAATTTGATTTGCTTTTGAACAGCAAGAAAGCACTTGTAGCTCATTGGTAAAGCCTTCCACTACTGTGACATATCCCCTGTGATCGAATCCCCTCAGCTACATATATTTTTAATTGATTTTTCTTTTAATCTTTTAGAAGCTAAAAGGTTTACACGTGCACTACACGTAAAATGAAAAGTCACAGATTAAACAAACACGTGCACTGAGATATACCAACAGACAGGGACACGTGGTGAAGATCCAAGCCAATTCCACCGGAATTTGGCCGGTGAGATGTTGCCTACGGCCGGCACCGCCGGGCCCCCCGTAGGGGATGCTCTTCAAATTTCAACCCCAACACCCCTTGGCCTACCCCACTACCCCCATACTGTTTGATTTCTCTGCACATTTCCAGAGAATTAAAATTGAGCATTACTCCATGATTTAATGCATTTTAATTCTTAAATTCATCACCCTAATCCCTAATTTTCCCTATAAATACCACACCACATTTCACCTCTCATCATTCATAATTTCATTACAAAAACTCTCTAAAATTTCCAAGTCCCAAGTTGTACAAGTGGAGTTAGTAAGAGGCGAAGTTCCGATGACGTTTCAGGAAGATTCCGGCGACGAAACGACGCGCCGACGGTTCCAAAAACTTCTTCCATCTCCCCTCTTTCTTTATAATCTTTAAGTCCACTTTCCCCTCCTCCACCTATATTCTAAAACTATTTATTTCGAAAACTCGTCAGAAGTGGAGTTACTCCGACTTCCTATTCGTTATTTCTTTAAAAACTCCACTTTTATTAAATAATACCATATTCTCCGATAATGTTTAACAAACATATATAAACATATTAGAACAAGTTTCATCTCAAAATAATACATGTTGCAATTTCTATTTCACTTTTACAGTAAAATACCATCATGTTACATACAATTTATAATTGTTCAATTTAACCGTATTACCTTTAGATAACTCACGAGGTAATGACCTACCCCATCAAAACACACATTTTTGACATTGCACGATAAATTTTGGGACTCTAGTTTATGGAAAAATATGAGATTACGAATAAATACCTTGAACGTTCAAAATCGTTTTCTTTAAAAAATGTGTTAATTAAATTCCTTGCAAATACGCCTCTACAACCCATTTTGGGGAACCCTGATCGGGATGGTGAGGGTTATCGCACATTCTCGGGCCTAGTAGAGCGAGATGCAGACCTCCGCAAGGAGCATTCGATCTCGATGGAATTTTGATACAATTTTTAAGAAAATGATATTTCTACAAAATAAATAAATTTTATTTTTATTAAATATATATCAAAATATCTATTTTAAATATAATATATGAATATTCCATGTTTTCTAAATCAAAAGAATCACAAGTTCATGAAACTACCATTACAATCCAATACAAATTCCAATATTTCATTAAAATACCATATACAATGAAAATTAGGTTCTACTCACTAGAAAATTTTATTTTTATAAAAACTACATCTATGAAAACTCTAAAGACGATAATTAAATACTTGAGGTGCATTTTGAAAATATATCAAAACTATTTTTCATAAAACCCGCTCAAGTTATATTAATTTACAATAAGGACCCTAGTAAATATAGGTTTAAGCGGGACAAGTTCTCTTGAGCCTCAGGGAGCCGGAGAATATGGGTGCTTGCCTATCTAAGGTAGACAACCTAACAACGGTGTTATCAACACGGTAATTGTTTTGGAAAAAGACACAAATCCTGCCGCCCATATGCAACAGTTACCGATAACATCAAAACTAATTCAAGATTTCAATTTCTTTTAAAGTGTCTGACTCAGACAGAGTGTCAATCTAAACTGAAATCAATCTGACTTGAATCCAATTCAAGTATAACTACAATAAAACATGAATCCATTTATACCAGAATTCAATCTATATCAACATGAACATGACTTGAACCGAACCATGAATATACTCTGTTTACATGACTATCCATTTATATACATTCTGTTTACTGATATCATGGTTTCGACAAGTCTTCCATTTACTACAAGACAATACAATGCAATCAGTATAATCAATACAATAAACATTACGGGGTTTATAAAGGGGTGGACTGGTACGTAACATGTTAATGGTGGCATGAGGTGGTCACTAAAAGGCGTAATTACATCCATACCGTTGTTCCGTGGTATTATCGACGAACCCTTGTACTACGGGTTACCAAAGTCCACGGTGTAAGTTGGACTCCTCTCGTATACACTGGCATATTCTGTATCAATCTACAAACACTACGTTAACATAACAATCAAACATTATACTAGATATACTCTCTTTTCTGTTTATTCTACTTCTCTTCTTCTTTGGGACTTACCGAGCGATTTTTCGCTGACGACATTCTTATTTCTCTTCTTCTTTGGAATATTGTCAGGAGGACTCGACTCTGAAGAGTTCGAGACCAGCCAGGAGCACTTGGAGCAGACCCATGAGCAGTATACTGAATACCACGAACTATAGTCACTTGTACATATTTTCTTTTCAATTCATGCTATTGTTTAGGCATTGCTTTCCATCCTTGTATTTACATTTCCAGTTGTACCTGTAAAAGATTGTTTAATAAATAAATTTTTTGTTCATTATATTCATGTCTCTTGTGTACAAATTACTTTATATTGCTTAGATACGCTTAGCGTATTTACTTCTGAGTAAATACGTAGCGGGCCTCGCCGCGTCCCCTTGCCCGTACGCCGGGAAGCAGGGCGTGACAAATCAAGATCCAATAAACAATAGTATCTGAATCACGTCCTATAAGGGCTCACATTAATAAAAATAAAACTACGGAAATAAACGAAACTAAGCATCTCTAAAATTAAACATCCAGCTCCCCATTGCTTGGTTTGCTTGCTAAGGCACTCCTAATCTGCCTGCGATAATGACAGAGGAGCTGGGCCATGCAAAACCCAGATGTCAGTGCGTCATAAATACCATAATAATAGTAATAACCAGGATATGATGCTATGATTAACCATGCATATAAATAAATAACACAGGTATAAAACAGTGAGCTGTATGTATATGATGTGTATCCTAAAGTCTGTACTTCAAGGTTATCCATTCTACAAGTCTTTAAAATCAATTAATATAATTCTCATCGTAACTCAACAGTATATATCCCGTTCATTCTTTACGGAACCACGGTAAAATATATCCCGTTCATTCCCCACGGGACCATGGTACAATAAACAATGATTATTCTGTTCTCGCCCAAAATCACGGCAAACAATAATAACAATATCCTCTTGAATTACGTTTCGGTTATATTCTTGATTTCCCATTTCCTCCCAAGGTTCTGTGTTCAAGTCAGGTATTGACGATATAAATCTAATACCAACACAGGATCAAGTAGGTACAGGTCTTATCTATGTAAACAACTAATTACTTCCATCAGGACAACAATCATGATTGTTGGCATTAGCAATAGGATCCAAGTAACAAGTCTGGTAGTATATCATGAACATGTCATGTAATGTATATTAACCAAAATAGATACCAATGTAAAACTGTAATCAATATCGAAACACAATTAATGCCATGATGCATATATATCAATCTGCAATAACAGTTATACGTCCATTACCATGTATGATACAATCTAGATAATATATTGAACTTATATAGTAGTATGATAATATCGTGATGTTCCGTCATGCAACTAGATAAACTATTATCAGTACGGATACAGACGGATGCTATAAAACTGTAAATCAGTAATTTCTGCTGGATAGTAAAACACATGCACTATAATTTATCAAATAAATATTGATATAATAAAATAGCTTGTTGCAAATTTAGAACTTGCCTGATCGAATCTCACGTCGAGATACGGATATCACGTTCCGACGTCGAAATAAAGTCACAGCGCAAAACTTACGCACGCAGGACTGGACCTGGCTAAGCAGCTGTGTGACATGGTAACTGGGCTAGATAACAACGGTGGCTGGGTCATCTGGATCATCGGAGACGTGCGCAACTCTGGTGAGACGGCCGGAAAAGAAAAGAAACAGAAGAAGAAGAAGAACATAAGAAGAAGAAGAAGAGTTGTTGTTGGGGTTTCTGGAGTTCTGGGGATTTGGCGAGGAAAGAGGAGATATGGTGGCGACGAGGTGACGGCGACGAGGCGAAGTCGGCGGCGGCGAGGTCATCGTGGCCATGAGGTGTGAGTGGTGATCGGGTAAAGAGCAGAGGGTCAGTGGTGGTGCATTGGTGCTCTGGGTTTGCAGGGGAGACAATGTGGTGATGGAGGTGGTGCAGGGGAGGCGAGGTGATGGGGACGGTGACGGTGAGAGGGCGGCGGCGACGAGGGGGATGAGGGCGTGGGTTAGGGTTCGCGGTGTTGAGGAGAAGAAGAAACGAGGGGGAGAGAGTGTGTTTTATAATTTTATTATATATTATTAAAGAGAGGAGGTGGGGACGGGGAATAATAGAGAGACGGAGACAGAGATGAGAGAGAGAGAAAGAGAGAGAGATTTTATTAATTAATTAATATATTATATATATTATTAGTTATAAAATATTATATATATATTGTGGGATTTTATATATAATACCAAATTACTTCGAATATTACCCGTGTCCCTTCAAAAATCTAGTTTTCCAATATGGAGAATATACATAAGAATTTAAACCATAATGCCTTATTCTACAATAAAAAACATATACCCCTAAATATGGATCTACGTAAATATACGTAGCGATCAAATACTAGTTTGTTTAACAATTAGGACATGAATCATGATATATGGGCACAACCACATGATATGGGGTACTATGACATGCAAGGCCAGATAAGGAAATATATTATTTGATTTTACTTTGTATTTTAAAAAGATATTTAGAATCTAAAGTATATTATATACGTATATAAAATCTAGATTTGCATGGATACTCTGTACTAGCAAATATTTGATGTAATCACGAACCATGTTGGGTTTCAACCATGCGGGTCAGGTCGGATAATAACCACAACTACCAAATGCACTATCTGCAACCCAAAAGCAACACTAGTAAGGAATTTTGCCGCAAGATTTGAAATACCCAAAGTATATAGTATAACAGTGCTAGGGTGTTACATTATACCCAACTACAAAAGGATTTCGTCCTCGAAATTCACGGAACAAGTAAAGACAAGAAACACGGGTCTAAGAAAAGAGGTGTGGAAACTTCTGTCGAATCTCGTCTTCACGTTCCCAAGTAGATTCTCCGTGCGAACGATTCCCCCATGAAACAAGTACTAGTGGGATAACTTTATTTTTGAGGACCTTTTCTCGTCGATCCGCAATCGCCATTGGTCGCTCTTCATATGTTAAATCTTCCCTTACTGTCAATTCCGAGTGATCTAGGACGTGCATCTCATCTCGAACAAACTTACGGAGTTGAGATACATGAAACACATCATAGACACCCGCTAAGGATGGTGGTAAAGCCAATCGATAAGCTACCTCTCCTACACACTCGATAATACCCAAAGGTCCCATGAATCGAGGGCTAAACTTGCCTCGACTACCAAATCGGATCACTCTTCTGGTCGGTGATATTTTTAAGAATACAAGATCACCAACTGCGAACTCCAGAGGTTTTCTTCCAGTATCAGCCCAACTTTTCTATCGATCTTGTGCCACATTTATATGATTTCGGGTTAAGTTCATTTTCTCCACCGTTTGCACAATAAGATCCGGTCCCAATAATTTTCTTGCGACCGTATAATGCTTCGAATGGAATCATCTGTATAGTCGCCTGAAAACCGTTATTGTATGAAAACTCCACCAAATGCAAATAATCCTCCCATGAATCTTTGAAGTCTAACATGCATGCTCTCAACATATCTTCAAGAGTTTGGATCGTTCTTTCAGACTGGTCATCTGTCAGAGGATGATAGGCAGTGCTAAATTTCAAGTGAGTTCCCAAACTATAGAATCCTCCAAAAGTGGGATAGAAATTGAGTATCACGGTCTGAAACGATGCTCACGGGTACTCCATGCAATCTCACAATCTCCTGCATGTACCGCTATGCCAAAGCCTCCATCGAATGACCAACTCAAAACGGTATAAAATGAGCTACCTTAGTCAATCGATCGACAATGACCCAAACTGCATTATTGCCCTTTGGACTATATGGTAAAGCTATCACGAAATCCATGGTTATATGTTCCCACTTCCATTGAGGAATCCAAAGTGGTTGCAACAAACCAACTACCCTTTGATATTCAGTCTTGACTTGCTGACACACCAAGTACTTCGATACGTAGTGAGCAATCTCCCTTTTCATGCATTCCCACCAGAAATGTTGTCGCAGATCTTGGTACATCTTTGTGCCTCCCGGATGTACGGAATACGCGGAACAATGAGTCTCCTTCATGACTTCTTCACGAACATCTCCTTTAGGCACACATAAACGACTACCATATCGTAGCGAACCATCTTCATGAATTAACAAGTTTGTTTGAAGTCCCGCTTCTACTTGTTCTTGAAACTTTTGCAATCTTGGATCGTACGACTGTGCTGCTTTAATATTATCGATCAAGGATGCATGTACTTGCAACTGCATCAACTATCCCGAAGAATTCGGTAGTACGATCTCCAACTCGAACCTTTGAAGATCATCTATAATCTTCTTTTGTACAATCAACATCTGTATTGTTGGCAACCGACTTAACGCATCCGACACCACATTAACATTCTCCTGATGGTATTTTAGGTCAAGATCATAGTCAGCCATCAGCTCTAACCATCTTTACAGCCTCATGTTGAGCTCTTTTTATGTGAATACATACTTTAGGCTTTTGTGATCGGTAAATACTTCTACCCTTTCGCCCAATAAGTAGTGTCTTCAAATCTTCAGAGCGAAAATCACTGCTGCTAACTCCAGATCATGAGTTGCGTAGTTGTTCTCATGAGTCTTCAATTGTCTTAACGCATAGGCTATAACCTTCCTGTCACGCCCCGCTTCCCAGAGTGCGCTAAGATCGGCACGTGACAGAGCCAACCATGCTACCTGTGGCTAGGAAATATCCCTCCACAGTCATATTACGGCTGTCTAGAGATATCAAGAACAGTAGAAAAATAAAACAACTATCTAATACATGTCCATGATCCAGAATAACGAGTCAAGAAATAAAATAATGCGGAAGCAAAAGATCCAATACAATAATAATCTGAAATGTACGTCCCAAAATACGGGCTCACAACAGGAATGAAAAATACTGAAAAGAAAACTAAACTAAACTAATAACAGGTCCTCACTGCTCGGCCTGTTGATCAAAATACTCCTGGACAGCCTGTGATAAAGATAAGGGATCTGGGCCATGCAAAACCCAAACGTCAGTGCGTCAAAATATCAATAATTCTAAGCAAGCATGATGTAATGAAATATGCAGGCATGAAGTATGAACAGTAACAAGTCATCAGTAACAAGTAAACAGTAACATGAATATAGATCAGTGAACAGGATATAAACAGGTGAAGTGCAGTGGGTAGTCTAAACTGTGCTATAGGGTTATCTACTCTAAAGTTATCGAAATCAATTAATGTAATACTCATCGTAACCCATCGGTCTATGCCCCGTTCATTCCCCACGGGACCACGGTAAAATGATGTAAAAGACTGTGAGTCTATGTCCCGTTCATTCCCCACGGGACCACGGTAAAATGATGTAATAGCCCTTTGAGTTACGTTCAGCTACATTCTTGATTTCCCCATGCCCCCAAGTCATGTGTGTAAGTCAGGTATTTATAAATCTGAGACTAATGCCAACACAGGATCAAGCAGGAACAGGTTTGTCTGTATAGACAACATGAAATGTCCGTAGGGATAACAGGTCAAGATTGTCGGCATTAGTAACAAGATCAGGTAACATGTCAAGCTGTGGTATATTAGGTCATGTCAGGTGGTGTACTGTATCAAGTCATGTCAGGTAGTGCACAGGTATCAAGTCATGTCAGTAGTAGTGTATCAGGTCATGTCAGATAGTGCACAAGTGTCGAGTGGGTGCTCATAATCAAACGGTAACAAGTATGGGTGCACAAAATCAAGTATAGAGTACTAATAAAATGAAC
The DNA here is from genome assembly GCA_030015575.1 of Agapanthus africanus. Taxonomy (NCBI): domain Eukaryota; kingdom Viridiplantae; phylum Streptophyta; class Magnoliopsida; order Asparagales; family Amaryllidaceae; genus Agapanthus; species Agapanthus africanus. Next base: position 13,140,443 of record JASDDO010000001.1, read on the forward strand.
TAACATGAATGGTATGCACATAGGTAGAACGTCAATGACATGGATGCACACTATCGATTAGGGTTACTTTTAATAATTCTAAAACTAATTAGATTGCACTTTATTAAACATGGGGTATTAAAACAACAGTATTAGGTTATTAATAAGATCTGTAAATGCAGCAATATGCATTCTATATGATCTGGATGCAAGCGGACATCATATAACCGTAACATGATAAACTAACAAGTGCGGAACAAATAACTAAGTAATATGAAATGTAACTATTCAATTTGATGCAGTATATGATAGTATAGTATGTAACAAGATAAGTTTTCATGACCTAGATCTGAAATGATATGAATGGATGCAAACGGAACATCGAAAGGTTATAAAACTAAACATGGGGTGCATGATTTAAAATACAAGTATTCCATTTGTTAAAATAGATGCGTCTAAAGTAATGTAGCATGTATTTAAGATTGGTTTGCATGCCCTAGATCTGAAATGCATTATACAGATGTAAACGGAACGTCGAAAAGCTGTAATATGAAACAGGGGATGCTTAATTTAAAATACAGGTGTGATATTTATTTAAATAGGTATATAATGAGTTATATAGCATGTAACAAGATTAAATTGCCTAGACAGAACAAGAACGGATGTGTACAGAACATCCTTCATCGGCGAAATATCGCGACGCGCGCACGGTACACGAAACGGTTCTAAATAATGCACGAGGGTGATCACGCAAGTCAGGTATGTCGTCTGGATCGTCTGCGTCACGTACGGCTCTGGCGATAGATGCAAATCAAAATTTCAAGAATCAAGAAAAGAAGAAGAAGAAGAAGAAGTTGCTGCCTACTGGGGTTTGGATCACAGGCGAGGCAAGGAACAAGACGACGACGATGGGCTATCGACGGCAAGGTTCAGGCGATGGTTCTGGCCAAGGGTAGTGGGTGCTAGGGTTCTTGATTGTTGAAGTTGGGTTTCTTGGGTCAGGTTTACCAGGGAGAGTCGAGAAAGGAGAGAGAAGAACGAGGTGTGGAGGAAGAGGAGAAAGGGGTGTCGACGAGGCGATGTGGGTGCAGGGGAAGCTCGGGTGAGGGTTCGGTTCCGCAGGGAGTTCCTGGGTTTGGAGGGGAAGGAGAGGAAAGGAAGGAGATGATGACGAGGGGTTGAGGAGGATGATGAGGAGGTGGTGGTGACGAGGTTGGGAGTTTGGCGGTGAGGGCGAGGAGCTAGGGTTAGGGTTGCATGGGTTCTCGTCGCGGGGAAATAAATAGAGAAGGAAGAAAGACAAAGAGAAAGGAGGTAAGCATAACGAGAGAAGGAAGGTGAGGGGATCTTGCGCGCACAGTAATCGCGAGATCAGAGAGAAAGAGGGAGAGAGAGAAAGAAAGAGAGCGGGAGAGACTGAGTTTGAAAAAATATATTCGATTAATATAAAATTAATATATAATAAATATAGAGTGAAGAGAGAGAGAAAGATATTGGAGAGATCTGTAAGGATTAGGTATAAAATATATTTTAGTTATAATAAAATATAAATAGTAAACTTATATTTTATAGTAATAATTATAATATATTCGAATATAATATTAGTATGTTTTGAGATTTTGGCAAATACAAACTTACTCCAAAACACGTCCAGGTCGGGTCTAAAAATCCGGTTTTAAAATATGAAAAATATATGCAATGACCAAAAATAAAAATGAGTGCTCGGTTAACGAAAATGCATACCCCCAAGAACGGATGCACGCACGTGCACGTAGCCATCCAAACAGGTCCGTTATACTGAACGGGACGAGAACAAGGTGCGCGGATGCTACGACGGGGTTAGGGATATCAAGCAGGCTATGCAAAGTATTTTTAAAATATTTTACATGATTTAAAATGTTATATGGTAAAAGATGCAATGCCAGATAAAATGCCAGTATGCACTAAACGTGAAAATGCACCAGTCTACGTAACAAGTCAAGATAAGTCATAAACATGCATCAAGACAGGTTTCAAGCAAGCGGGTCAGATCGGATGCAAATACAAATGTCAAATACACTAGTCGGACCCAAAACTCAATAAATCAAGAAAATACCATAAACAAGGAAATATATGAATTGGAATTGGTATAAATGAACTAGGGTGTTACACTTCCCATACTGCATTAGAACACATCCCAAACCTTTCCCAGATGTGTCGCTGTGAATAACTAACCCTCTAGAACCGTCTGGCACTGTTAAGATAGGAGCAGTGATCAATCTTTGTTTCAACACATCAAAAGCTGACGTACACTTATTGGTCCATATGAACGGTACCTCCTTTCGTGTTAACTTGGTCAATGGTTCTTCTATTCGAGCGAAGTTCTCCACAAACCTTCTATTGTATCCGGCATGCCCAAGAAAACTTTTGATCTCCCCTACGTTCTTTGGAATTGGTCAATCATGAACAGCTGTAATCTTTTCAAGGTCAACGGCAATTCCATCTCTGGATACAACATGACCCAAGAAGTTCACTTCTTCGAGTCAAAACTCGCACTTGCTCATCTTAGCATATAACTTTTCTTGTCTCAATGTTTGCAGTGCGATTCTTAAGTGTCATGCATGCTCATCTTTGCTCCTCAAATAGAACAGAATATCATCAATAAACACCACTACGAACTGGCCCAGATACGGTGAAAAGATTCGGTTCATCAAGTCCATAAATATTGCCGGTGCGTTAGTAACTCCAAATGGCATCACTAAGTATTCGTAATGCCCATATCGAGTTCGTAACATCGTCTTGCAAATGTCTTCTGATTTCACCCGAACTTGATGATATCTGGATCGCAAATCCAACTTCGAAAATACCCTCGCGCCACTGAGTTGATCGAATAATTTGCCGATGCGGGGGATTGGGTACTTATTCTTAATAGTCACTCGATTTAATTCTCGATAATCGATGCACATCCTCCGCGTGCCATCCTTCTTCTTGACTAGAAGAACCGGAGCTCCCCATGGTGAACCGCTGCTACGAATCCAACCCTTCTCTAGTAATTCAGCAACTTGTTTCTTTACCATTTCTAGTTCCACCGGCGCCATTGGGTAATAAGCCTTTGAAATCGGCGCTGCTCCAGGAATAAGATCAACTACGAACTCCATATCTCGTTTTGGCGGTAAACCCGAGATGTCCTCGAACACATCCATAAAGTCTCGAACAACTACTGGCGCTTCCTCCTTGCTTACTTCCATTGACGAAAGAACGATATTAGTCATCCTAGCCTTAAATTCGACTGGCCCGACAAATCTGCTACCTCCCAAAAAATATAAACTCCGGATGTCCGAGAATCTGAAAAATCACTTTCTTTGCCCTACAATCAATGTGGGCGTGAAAAATGCTAAGAAAATCCATTCCCAAGACAACATCATAGATGCCATTATCAATCACCAAGAAATCTGCGAATAACTCTCGTCCACAAATAACAATCAAGCAACCCTTGCACTCACTACTAGATATAATTCTCCTATTCCCAGTGTGTGTGTCCCAGCAACTAGACAGTGTCATGTGTGGAATAGAGTGTGCACTAATAAACTTGGACGACATGAAGCAATGGGATGCACTTGAATCGAATAATTCCAATGCGGGAAAATTATAGACAAGTAGGATACCTGAAACAACATCGTCTGAATCTTTGGCCTCATCGCCCGTCAAGGTGAAGGCCCATACTTGGTTAGGCCCCTGAGAAATCTGCTTCTGTTGTGCTCTTGGAGCATCACCCTTCAACTAAACTCTCGATGGGCAAGTATGAATTCGATGATTAGCAGCTCCACAAATCAGACACTGCCCAAGCCTCATCCGGCACTCCTTTCGGAAATGACCCATCGTTGGCAGTAATCACATATCACCTCCTTCCTCTGCGTTGAAATAGAGGTCCTTGTTCTCCGCCGAAAGACATAGACCGAGACGTTGGGACGTCTGGCCTGAATTTTGGGGGGCAGATGTTATGTAACACCCGAGCCCAATGCTACTAATTTCAGTTACCGTTTGAGCATAGTATGACACTTATTTTATTTATCTTGCTTGATTTTTACTTATTGTAAATTTTACCCCCGTCAATTCAATTCTGCATATAATAATTTATGGCATCTAAAATAAAATTAAAAATATTCATCTTGGCCTGCTTGACACCCCTAACCCCGTTGTAGCGTCCGTGCATCGTGTTCTCGTCCCGTTCAGTGAAACGGGTGAGTTTGGACGGCTACGTGCACGTACGTGTGTCCGTTTTGGGGGTATGCTTTTTGATTGCAAAATACTTCATTTTAAATTTTGGATCCCGCCTAAAATTCTATTATTTCAATTTCGAATTTTTGGACCCGACCCGGGCGCGATTTGGAAATGTTTTACTTTGCGCCAAAATCCCATTTTCTAATAATTTAAACCATCGTATAATTGAAGTTAACCACATAAATTTTACTGTTCCCTTAAATCTTTCAAATCTTTTCCATTCACACCAATCAGCTTCCTTCTTTAGAACCGTGGGCCCCACTCTCTCTCTCCTCTCTCTCACCCGTCTCTCTATCTCTCTCCTCTCTCCATCTCTCTTTCACTCTCCCGTATCTCTCTCTCTCCCCCATATCTCTTTCTCTCTCTCTCGTATCTCTCTATCTCTCTCTCTCCCCTAAATATCTCTCTCACTCCCCCATATCTCTCTCTCTCCCACATATATATTTCCCTTCAGCAGAAAACCCAAACCCCACGTAACCCTAGCCACCGTCTCCCTCTTCGTCGCAGCCCCAACGCCAACACCACCATCACCAGCATCCTCGCCTCCTCAACCTTGCCTCATCCACATCCTCCTTCATCGTTTTCCCGAGCGCCTACACACCCCCGACAGGCCCGCGCGCGCCCCCTGCACACAGTTGCACCGCCGGAGGTCGCTGCCGACGACCCGTCTCCGTGCCCCTGGCCCTCGCGCACCCCCTCGGTGAGCTAGCATCCCCTCCTCTTTTCCTTTCTCCTTCCCTTCTCTGTTAATACTTCTTGATCTGCAGGCTTCTTTCACTGTCGCCGTAGGCCACCGCCGGAGCTCCGTCGACGTGGTCGACCATCACCACCCGTCCCACAGATCCTCGTGAGCATTCCCTTCTCCATCCTCCTTCCCTTCTTCTTTATTTTCTTTTCTTTTCTTGTTGAAATCTTGATCGATTCGCTGTTTTTGATCTCGCCGGAATCCGGCCGTGCCGGCGACGTGTCCCGACGTTCCAGCGTGGTATCCCGACCCGTGTGGTTCCACTGTTCGTCGTTTGGGTTCATTCCGTAAACCGTGCGCCCGTCGCGAGTTTTCCCCGCCGACGTTTTACGTTCCGTTTTCCCAATCCGCGACCCGTCGAGGCAAGTACCCCTTGCTACATGCTAAACAATATTTACATACATATTAATGACACCCTAACCTATAAATTTAACTTTGGTACGATCATTTCTATTTTTCGTGTTCAATACTGTTATATAACATTTTATCTTTCAAACTTGGAACCTATATATGTAAATATCATTGCACCCATGAAGTCTTAACTTGGTAACATGATTAAACGGCTATAATTGTCTTACTGCATTCGTATAATGTTGAAATCATCCCTGTGACACAATTGATAACTGTACTGCTAATTGAATGAATCTGCATATTGCTTAATTCATTGCTTAGATCATGTTGTTAACCATGCTTGATTATGTAACTGAGTATGAGCACACCCATGATATTGTTTACATCTTGACCTGACTTACTACATACATATTGATTTACCCGACATGGTACCGTATACTGCTTGACTTGACCTGATGTACCATGACCTGACCCGTTACCTGATCTTGTGCCTAATGCCAACAAACCTGACATGTAGTCCTCATGGACCGTTCATGTTGTCTATCGAGACAAACCTGTTTACCTGATCCTGCGTTGGCATTAGTCTCTTGATTTCGGGATACCTGACTTGACGTACACATATAACTTGGGGGTATAGGGAAATCAAAGGTGAAACCTGACTTGTAACTGAACAGTTCACTACTATTGAGTGTACACATTCCTGTTTGGTGCCTAGCGGCATGTCTCGGTTTCAGCCCGAGAATATTGAGGCCGTGTTCCCGGGTATGTACGGGATACTATTGAGTGTACACGTTCCTGTTTGGTGCCTAGCGGTATGTCTCGGTTTCAGCCCGAGAATATTGAGGCCGTGGTCCCGGGTATGTACGGGATATTCCTGTTTGGTGCCTAGCGGCATGTCTCGGTTTCAGCCCGAGAATATTGGGGCCGTGGTCCCGGGTATGTACAGGATACTATTGAGTTACATCGATGATTCATCAATTTGGTTTCAAAGACTTTAGAACAGAGAACCTGATAGAACAGTCCAGTTTACCCACTGCACACTACCCTGCACTGTTCTGATTCATATTATTGTTACCCTTGCTTATTCATGTTTATATTCGCATTGCCTGTTTATTATGTTGTTACTTGATGACTTGACGCGCTGACGTCTGGGTTTCGCATGGCCCAGATTCTGTACCGCTGTCGCAGTCCGAGCATGAGTACTTCAACCGACAGGCTTGTTCTCCTCCGAAAGGCGGCACACAGGACCGCGATGTCCTGACGCTGAGATTCGGGGCAAATGCTATTTGGTTTTATCCGTCCACCTCTCCGAAGATGCCAAGTTTTTTTATGGCACCGTGTATCGGAGGTTTAGACGGATGCGGCCGATGTAGCAGATTTCATCAGATTCCCCCTCGCTTGAGGGGTTTTTGATTGTGGGGACGCTCTTCCCTAAAGGCGCAAGCCCCTACAGTTAATTACGCTACCGCATCAAGGTAACAACTTTCTCCTTCTCCAGAATTTCACTTCGTGTCGTGTGTGTTTTGTTTGTGGTTGCCCGTGGATTGTATACGGAGACTGAGTAATGCCGTCGCCCGTAGGACGTGGATTAGTCTAAATCCGTATTTACTTAGATTTGGGTTTGGTATTTTAGTTTAAGGATACGTTAGCCATGTTTAGGCTAAGATCGACTTAAACGTTCGTTAAGGATACATTAGTCTTGTTTGAGACTAAGATCGACTTAACGTAGTGATATATGGCCATCAGGACTCGTCACCTCTCTGACGTCGTTGAAGGATTACGACGACAGGTGTCAGAGGAGCTCAGAGATGTACCCTTGAACCAAAGTTGATTTGGAGTTTTATCATTCATTTAAATGTCTAAGGATACGTTAGCCATATTTGGGGCTAAGATCAACTTAAACGGGACCGTTTAGATCCGGCAAAAGAGCATTTGGAAGCTCTATTGTTCCAGTTTAGGGACATAGTGGTCCATAGGTAGTTTAGGGACGTTGCGGTCCATGCTCCAGTTTAGGGACGTGGTGGTCCATATTCCAGTTTACGGACGTGGTGGTCTATATTCCAGTTTAAGGACGTGGTGGTCCATATTCCAGTTTAAAGACGTGGTGGTCCGTTATTAGTTTAGGGACGTTTCGGTCCCGATATTAGTTTAGGGACGTTTCGGTCCGATATTAGTTTAAGGACGTTTCGGTCCGACATTAGTCTAAGGACGTTTCGGTCCGACATTAGTTTAAGGACGTTTCGGTCCACGAGTTTAAGGACCCCGCAGTCCATATTGACGTATGTGGTCGTCAGGACCCGTCACCTCTCTGACGTCGTTGAAGGATTACAACGATAAGTGTCAGAGGAGCTCGGAGATGTACCCTCGAACCGGATATAAATTGATTTAAGAGAGAGTTGTGCTCAGTCAATTTTATTTAAGGACTTACAGCCAAAATTGGGCTAAGTCCAGTTGAAAATGTTCACATTTTGTTTGCATTTGGCCTGTTAGGCCACTGTTTGGGCTTTCCCCTTTTTAGAATGATGCATAGCATTACTTCAGGCTATTCATGCCTATTTTGACTGGGCTCTGCCCTTTTTATTATAATGCGCAACACTTTTATTTGGTCCCTTGGACCTTCGATTGGGCCCTGCCCTTTAATAATGCATTGCATTAGATACCCTGACAGTGTCCCACATGGCTTGTCAGGTACTTTGCGCAATTAATGAGCGCAAGCACTCGTGAAGGTGACACGTGTCACGTTCTGGTGAGCGCAAGCGCAACAGCGCAGTGCGCTGCGTTAGTGCGCTGCGCTGCTGTACTGCTGACACGCGGCGCTTCCTGGCGGCTTGCGCAATAGCGCAGTTTTGGCAAGTGCTGGGCACTGTTCTTATTCTTTTGGATCAATTTCAGATCATAGAAAACAAGTTTTTTCTTGTTTTCTAAAGAACCAGTGGTTCATATAAGGTGCAAGGCACTGTTATCTTGAGAATCTTTTAGATTCAGAACCAATGGTTCATAAAAAGAAGTGCAAGGCACTGTTTATTATTTATTCTTTTCTTTTCTTTTCATTAGAGATCCTAGATCTTGTTCTCAGATCAATGATCTGTTCCTAAGAGAATTTTCTCTTTTTCTAAAGGTTTTTACCTTTTTATTTATTCTTGAGGATTTCTCTCCAATTCTTCAGAGTCTTCTCTGTTTAATTTTTCACCCAAAAAAAAATGTTCTTGCTTTTGAATTGAGGTCTAGGGTCCTTTTTATAGTGCCCATAAATTAGTTAAATTTGTTAAAGAGATCTTTCTCTGAGTGATTTGGGGAATTTTCCCCACCATTGGATCTTTGATCCAAGGGCTTCCGTTTTACAGAAGTAAATCTTCTTGTTTTAACAAGAACAGAAAGATTTCTTTAAATCTCCATTCTGTTTTGCGTAACTCCCCAGCGCTTGACACGTGTCGCGCAGCGCAGCGCTTGCGCGGCTGTGCTTGCGCAACTGCGCAGACACGTGTCGTGCAGTGCAGTGCTTGCGCAACTATGCTTGCGCAGTTGGCTTGCGCAACTGCGCAGACACGTGTCGCGCAGTGCAGCGCTTGCGCAACTGAAACGTTGCTTCCTTTACTTTTTTGTTTTAAACAGAGCTTTGCTCTGATTGGTTGCGCTACCTCGGGCGCTGCGCTGATGCATCTGCGCCAGACACGTGGCGCCCTGCGCTCAGCGCAGAGGATCTGAAGCGTTGCTTCATTTATTGAAGTTTAAATTTTCAAAGCAAAGCTTTGCTTCTGATTGGGAAAAGATGAAGCGTTGCATCATCTTCCGCCTCGGAATTTGATCAGAGCTTTGCTCCGATTGGGGTAAACAATTTCCCCCCACCGTTGTGCTTACGTGGCCCTGAAACTTGAGCGCAACGGTGACAGAATTCCAACCGTTGCAGTAACTTTTGGAAGTTGAAAGGGCACTTGGTGCCTATAAATAGGACCTTTGGTCCTTCACAGATGATCATCATCTCCAAAAATTTTATTTTCAGAACCTCAGAGCCCTGCTCTTGTTTATAAGAACTCTTAGATTTTCTTTAAAAGGAACTATTTTGGTAAGAATTAGTCTTGAATTGAATCAATTTTAATTAATAGAGCTTTGCTCTTATAGAACTTTGATCTAAAGAAACCCTTTTGGGGTTTCACCAATAGAGCCTTACTCTCAAGAATCTGTTCTAAGGTTAACCTTGCATCTTTGTCAAAACAAAGATCTCTTTGATCTAAAAATGATGAACTTTTAAGAGTTTGAATATGAATAATGAAAATTAAAAATGGAGTTTTGCATTTTAATGGACTATATCATCTTTTAATAATAGTGATCTCAGAATCTTAGGGGACTTCTTTAAATTTCCCTTATTAAGATTTTGATAGTCACTCCTGTTCGTAGAGCATTGCTCTCGAGGAGTTTAACTGTCTGTACTCATTTTTTAACAAGAATTCGCTTAATCAGTCGGTCTGCTAATTCTGTTGATCTTCTTTTACAGGAACCATGAACGCCCACATGTATGCCCTTAACGAGATCATCTCGTATGGGGACATCCGCCGACTTGGCCGTTCTCAAAATTGGGAGTTCACAAACGAGGAGTGCGCTGAAATAATGAGTCGCTTCGACGCGTACAATGGTCCACTGCTCCCCCGACGTTCCTCCCTTCTTAAGCTTATCGTGGGAGCCATCTGGGAAGTGCTTCCCCTCTTCTGTTCCGGCGTGCCGCTTAGGGCGTTGGATGCTGCTGAGGACAAGGTGCACTCGGTGTACCTGTTGAACTTTATCTCGAAGAGACGGCGAGACAGTCTTATCGATCTCTTGCACGAGGTCTTTCAACAGTCCGCCATACTTGCTGCTTATCGGAGGGTGGAAGACATCAGGGGGGACCCTGACGCTTGTGCTCGCGAAAGAAAGCATACTAGGATGGTCCGCAAGGCCTGGAAAGTCATAGATAGGGTTGCTTTCGAGTTCCTCAATCCATGTCCTGGGTTCGAGGTTATTCCCTTGTAATAATGTTTTTCATTTATTGCTTTTATGAATGTAAGAACTATTGGTTATATTAATGGAAAAACTTTATCCCAGCTTGTCTTTATTTTTCGTTTTGAGTCTTTCGCTTGTGCATGAACGAGTGTGTCTCGAACGCTTGATCAAACGTAAATTGGATGTTCCTTCTGTAGCTTTCTTCTTTCTCTTATTATCGGTGTGCTATCTTAATAAACATGATCGACGGATAATAGAGCACGCATCTTGACTTTCTTAAGAAATAGCGATGGCTTAGGCCGCAGGTTCAGATTTGCTGCCTAAGACTTTTCAACTCCATGAGCCGTGAGGGTCTCATAGAGACTTTTCTCCCTACGGATCGAGAGGATCTCGTAGGTGGGTTTTTCTCCTTAGGAATCGTGAGGATTCCTAAGTGTGGTTTTCTCTTATAAGTCGTAAGGATCCTATAAGAGAATTTTCCCTCTTACGAGTCGAGAGGACTCGTAAGCGGTTGTTTCCCTCCTTGTCGAAACTCGACCTTGGAGAGTGAGACCCGTGAATAGTATGCAAGAGACCATTTTGGATTGACTTGCAGGGTCCCATTGTTCAGGAAGCAAGTTTTTTAGTCCCTGCTGCCTGCGGCTTCATTTGCAAGTTGAGACGAATCGGGTATTTCCCGCGGAGACACTGGTTTCTCTGCGAGCCGACGCGAATCAGGAGGCTCTCGTCAAGGAGTGTTTGTATCCGTGAGTCGAGGAATTTGCTAAGGATTATTTGTTTCCCTAGCGCCAAGGATTATTTGTTTCCTTGGGGTTTGAAACGAGTCGAGAATTTCCCACGGAGGCACTGGTGGCTCTGCGAGTCGACGCGGATCAGGAGGCTCACGTCAAGGAGTGTTTGTATCCGTGAGTCGAGGAATTTGCTAAGGATTATTTGTTTCCCTAGCGCCAAGGATTATTTGTTTCCTTGGGGTTTGAAACGAGTAGAGAATTTCCCACGGAGGCACTGGTTGCTCTGCGAGTCGACGCGGATCAGGAGGCTCTCATCAAGGAGTGTTTGTATCCGTGAGTCGAGGAATTTGCTAAGGATTATTTGTTTCCCTAGCGCCAAGGATTATTTGTTTCCTTGGGGTTTGAAACGAGTCGAGAATTTCCCACGGAGGCACTGGTTGCTCTGCGAGTCGACGCGAATCAGGAGGCTCTCGTCAAGGAGTGTTTGTATCCGTGAGTCGAGGAATTTGCTAAGGATTATTTGTTTCCCTAGCGCCAAGGATTATTTGTTTCCTTGGGGTTTGAAACGAGTCAAGAATTTCCCACGGAGGCACTGGTTGCTCTGCGAGTCGACGCGGATCAGGGGGCTCTCGTCAAGGAGTGTTTGTATCCGTGAGTCGAAGAGTTTGCTAGGGATTATTTGTTTCCCAAGCGCCAAGGATTATTTGTTTCCTTGGGGTTTGAAACGAGTCGAGAATTTCCCACGGAGGCACTGGTTGCTCTGCGAGTCGACGCGGATCAGTGGGGCTCTCGTCAAGGAGTGTTTGTATCCGTGAGTTGAGAAATTTGCTGAAGACAGTGGTTTCTTCGGAGTTGGACTGAACCGTTGAGATTTGGCTTCGTCTTCTGGCGGAGCCTGTTGGGAAAGTATGGTTCCCTCTTTGTTTACGCCCTTGGGTTGTATACAGGGATCGATGTGATCTTAACTGTAGGGCCAAAGTTTTATCATCATTTTTTGTTTTATCTCCGTGATGCTCTATCATTTCAGCTTTTATATCGCGAAGGTCGCGATTGCCCAATCATTTCGGCTATTTTTCGCGGTGCCCAATCATTTCGGCTATTTTAATTTTTTTTTATTTTTACTCGCTGTTTTTTTTATTGCGAGTTGCCCAATCATTTCGGCTATTTATTTTATTTTTACCCGCTGCTTTTTATTGCTAGTTGCCCAATCATTTCGGCTATTTTGCATGCATATATTTTTACTTGCTGTTTTTTATTGCAAGTTGCCCCATCATTTCGGCTATTTCATATGCATGTGCGGCCTATTGGCTTTTTGCTGTAAACCGATTTCGGCATCGGCATCACTATAACTGGGATATTACCAGGAGCGAATCATCATTTGCCTTTGTCAATGTCGAACAAAGGTGGCTTAGCGACCAGGGTTAGGGTTCTGTCGACTAAGGCTTTTGACTTCATGAGCCGTAAGGGTCTCATGAAGTTATTTCTCCCTACAAGTCGTAAGGATCTTGTAGGTGTATTTTCTCCTTAAGAATCGTGAGGATTCCTAAGTGTATGTTCCTCTGTAAGTCGTAAGGATCCTACATGAGGGTTTTCTCTTTGTAAATCGGGAGGATTTACAAGGGTTGTTGACCATGCGAACATATCCCCCATCACGGATGGGACTTGGTTGGGGAAATGTTTATTCGCGCCCGTGAATTGTATACAAGGGCCAGTATTGAGCCACTTGTAGGGCATTATCGAAGATTGTGGGGGTTGCTTAAGCACAGGTTTAGGTCTCTGTAACTTAAGACTTTCAACTCTTATGAGCCGTGAGGGTCCCATAAGAGAGTTCTCCTTACGAGTCGTGAGGATCTCGCAAGTGTATTTTCTCCTTAGGAATCGTGGGGATTCCTAAGTGTGCTGCTCCCTTGTGAGTTGTAAGGATCTCACGTGGGTGGTTTCTCCTTATAAGGTCGAGAGGACCCTATAAGTGTCCTTTAATGAGGTTGCGTCCTTTCAGGTTTTCACAAACACTCGCCGGTAGCCCTGCTGTTTTTACTCACGGAGCCCTTTCGGGTTTTCATCCGTGCCCATTTTGCTTATGGACATACCCTTTTTTTTTATTCTTTTTATTTTATTTTTCTCTTTTTTTTTTACGAGGTCGCGCCCTTTCGGGTTTTCACGAACACTCGCCGGTAGCCCTACTGTTTTTACTCACGGAGCCCTTTCGGGTTTTCATCCGTGCCCTTTTTGCTTACGGACATACCGTTTTTATTTATTATATTTTTTTATTTATTTTTTTTATTATTATTATTTTTTATCTCGTCAGCCTAAGGATGCTGCGGTATTAGTTTAAAAACGTTTCGGTCTGTTGTTAGTTTAAGGACATTTCGGTCCGTCACTAGTTTAAGGACGTCTCGGTCCGTCATGGAGAAGGCTGGCCACTGCTTAGAAAGCTTAAGCTTAGGAAGATAGCGAGCGGACATAGTCGTCGTCATCTATCGTTGACCTCGGCTGTAGCTCATTAAGCGTAGTATTTCTTTAGGAAGCGACCGTTTATTGGCCTGAAAGGCCTTTCACCGTGCATATCCATGAGTAGATAGGCTCCACCATGGTAGACCTTGTCTATGATGTACGGGCCTTTATAGTTCGGCTCGAATTTTCCCCGCTTGGCGCGATTGGGGATCATAGGCCTTTTGACCACTAACACAAGTTCGCCTTGGCGGAATGTCCTCGGCCGGATCAATCTTTCATATGAGCGCGTCATCTTTGCTTTATAAGCTTCCAGATTTTGCTGTGCTATGAGCCGGGTTTCATCAAGGGCGTCAAGCTCCTCAAGCCGAAGGTGGGCATTTTCTTCGTCCGTTAGCTCGTAGTGGACTGCCACTCATAGAGAGGGTAACTCTATCTCGAGGGGGAGTACTGCTTCTGTACCGAACACCAACGCGTACGGCGTTGTGTTCGTGGCCGTCTTGAACGTAGTTCGATATGCCCAAAGAGCTTCTTGCAGTCTTTCGTGCCAGTCTTTCTTATTTCGGGACACCGTTTTCTTTATGATTTTTGTCAAGGTCTTGTTGAAGGCTTCAGCTAGTCCGTTGGCTCGCGGATTATAAACCGAGGAATATCTCCAGTCTATATTATGCTGTTGCGTTAAGCGACTGATCTTGTGGCTTCTGTAGGCTGGCCCGTTATCGGAGATGATCCGTCGCGGAGTTCCAAACCGATATATGACATGCGTCTTGAAGAAATGGAGGATATTCTCCGTCTTAACTTCTCTTAACGGTACTGCTTCTGCCCATTTGGAGAAGTAGTCAGTCGTCGCCAGGATGAAACGATGTCCTCTAGACGATGCTGGTTCGATGGGGCCGACTATATCAGTCCCCCACATTTCGAATGGCCAGCTAGCCACCGTTGGATGTAATGGATTTGGATGCTGATGGATGAAATCCCCATGAATTTGACACGGGTGACACTGCTTCGCATATTCGAGGCAGTCTTGAATCATCGTGGGCCAGTAGTAGCCCATCCGTTTTATCTTCAACTTCATCTTTGGGCCCGCTTGGTGAGAACCGCAGAGTCCGTCGTGAACTTCCTGAACGACTCTTTTCGTTTCGTTAGGTCCGAGACACCTTAGCCATAGAGAATTAAACGACCTCTTGTACAGAGTGTCGTTGACGAAGGCGAAAGACAGAGCTCGTTTCATGAGCTGATGTCTTGTGGATGCTTCTTCAGGCATTCGGTGGGACTTGAAGTAATCTATGAAGACCTCCCTCCAATCCTCGGTATTTTCCCAATCTTTTACTTGCAGGGCTGTCTGCTCGTTCGCTCCTTTTTCTTCGGATGATTCCGGAGATATTTCTGCTGGGGCAAGCACTCGACGGCTTTGTACCACGATTCTAACGTCATCGAGGTTCTCATCAGCCAGTTCTTTAGCAAGTTTGGCTAACGCGTCTGCTTTGCTATTTTCCGCGCGCGGTATGTTCTCCAAAGTATAAAAGGGAATTTGGGTCAACAGTTGTTGTACCTTTTCACCGTATTTCACTAACTCCGGTTTGCACGTTTGGTAGTCGCCATTTACTTGACTAACGACCAGTTGAGAATCCCCGTATATGAGGAGGTCTTCAATTCCCATGTCAATGGCGATCTCGAGGCCTGCTATCAGAGCTTCGTATTCGGCTTCGTTGTTTGTCCTCGGCTCCGTCAGGGAGAACGCATAGCGCATTATCCCTCCTTGTGGAGTTATAAAGATAAGTCCTACCCCCGATTTAATTATAGGGGTACTTTGTTTGCGCTTCTTCACGGAAGATGCTCCGTCGAAATAAAGCTCCCATCGGGTATTATCACCGTCGATCGCATCAAACGCATGTTCGTCTGGAAGATCGCAATTCAGAGGAGAATCGGCGGGTATCGGATGCTCAGCGAGGAAGTCGGCGATGGCCTGGCCTTTCACTGTCTTGAGAGGTTGATAGGTTATCGAGAACTCCATTAAGAGCAGGGCCCATTTAGCGAGTCGTCCCGTCAGTATGGCCTTTGACATCAAGTATTTGAGAGGGTCCACCTTCGAAATGAGACGGACTTCATGTGCTAATGCGTAATGTCTGAGCTTTGTTATCGCGAAGATCAACGCCAGGCAGTGTTTTTCAATGGGGGAGTAGTTGCTTTCTGCCCCCAGCAGAACTCGACTTAAGTAGTAGAGTGCTCTTTCTTTCCCTTGATCGTTCTCTTGTGCCTATAATGCACCTAAGGAACCTTCGATGGCAGTTGTATAAAGAATGAGGGGTTTTCCCTTAACCGGAGCAGCCAACACTGGCGGGTTCTGTAGGTACTGCTTGATCTCGTCTAGTGCGTTTTGGCATTTTTGATTCCAGACGAACGGGGTTCCCTTCTTCATCAGGTAGCTGTAAGGACGGCACTTGCCTGAAAGATTGGCTATAAATCGTCGTATGTATGCGAGCTTCCCTTGGAGAGATCTCAACTGTTTGAGAGTTCTTGGCAGAGGCATTTCCATGATCGCTTTGATTTTTTACGGATCTATTTCAATACCTCGGTGTCGAACAATGAATCCCAGGAATTTGCCTGAGGAAACCCTAAATGCACACTTGAGCGGGTTCATCTTCAAGTTGTATTGCCGGAGGCGTTGAAATACAGTCTTCAAATGCTCGAGATGTTCCTCGTATGATTTGCTTTTAACAACTAGGTCGTCGATATAGCATTCGACGATTTCGTGTATAAGGTCATCGAAGATCTTCGTCATGGCCCTTTGGTAGGTGGCACCGGCGTTCTTTAAACCGAAGGGCATCACCTTGTAACAGAATATTCCTAGAGGGGTCCTGAAGGCTGTGTGCTTCTGGTCTTCCGGATGCATTTTTATCTGATTATATCCTGACGAGCCGTCCATGAAGGAGAAAATCTCATGAGTGGACGTATTGTCTATCATCAGTTCGGTGACTGGCACTGGAAAATCGTCCTTCGGACAAGCTTTATTGAGATCCCGGAAATCCACGCATATGCGCATTGTCCCGTTTTTCTTCATCACCGGGACGATGTTGGCGATCCATTCAGGGTATTGAACTTCCTGGATGAAGCCGGAGTCGATCAGCTTTTTGACTTCAGCATTGATACTCATTTCAAGCTCGAGCCGCATTCTCCTCGGCGCCTGTTTGACTGGCTTGATGTCCGGGGATATCGCCAATCTGTGCACAGCAATTTCTGGATCTAGTCCCGGCATTTCGGAATAGTTCCATGCGAAGCAATCTTTATGCTGTAGAAGCACATCCTTTAACGCAGCCACCCTTTCTTCAGATAGCAGCTCGCTGATGAATGTCGGTCGTGGATCGTTTGCTGTCCCCAACTCAATTTTTATGAGGTTATCTGCAGTGGTATGTATTCCATCCTCCAGTTCTTTCGGCGCTGGTGGGAATTCTGAGATTATCTCGTCGTTGCTGTTTTCGAAGCACCAGGGAAGGTTGTTCATGTTCTCGGGCTCTTCTTTTAATATTGTTATCATGTGACAAGTGCGAATTCGCTTCCAATCCCAATGTGGAGTTGGCTCTATCCTCATGGCTTTGGGTTCGTGCTTCTATGGCGGCGTTACCCTCCAGTTGTCAGACAGAGCGAACTTGCCGAGCTGGTACTGATCTTCAACCCAATTCTTGAAGGTGAAGCAGTCCTCGAGAAGGTGCCCTATTACTCAATGGTAAGAGCAATAGTCCGAGTGTGAGACTTCACCCGCTCGTCCGGGATGTTTAGACTCCGGCAATGTAAGCATTTGATGTTTTAGAGCAAGGTCAAGTATCTTCTTCGTCTTTTCCCGAGGAAATGAGTACGCTCGACCCATTTTCTTCATGAGGGATAGATCAATGACGCTCGACTCCCGTTTGCGTGGCTTCTTAGCCCTGCTTTGTTGTTGTTGAGCGCCTTTTTGGCCTTTCGACTTATTTCTGCTTTTGCGCCGAGCCTTCTTTATAACAGGTTGACATGGAGCGGCCTTTTCATCTTTCACGGCATGTTGGAGAAGGCGTTGCGTCTTGGCTTTCTCGTAGATGACCATTTCGCGGTTATGATCATCCCGGACTTTTTGACCCGCTTCCCTTATAAGCTTGTCCATTTGTTCTTCGAACGACGGACTGGGCACTTTTGCATCTGGAACTTTCATTGTCTCAGGATTAGCGTCTTCCCATTGAGCATCCGCTTCCTCATCGAAGTCATACACGACGTAGCAGCCGGGTAGTAACTCTCGTTTCTTTGACCGGACGTATCCAAGCCCAATTGTTTCCATTCTCCCATTAGGCAGTTTGCGTTGAGTCCCAGGAACATTCCAGACTTTGTCATAGAACTTGGCTTTCCGAACGGTCTGCTTGAAGGATATCCCCTGGCGTTTCAGCAGCTTTTTTAAACCTTCTGTATAATATCTGGGAAGACGGATAGGCTGAAGCCTGTCGAGCGTAGGATCCGCGCCATGCCAGATTTCTTTTTCTACCTGGGTTTCTTCAGAGCGGTAGAACAGAATTGCTTTCTCGTTTTCTCGCCCGGGAGGGATATAGAATGTCCGCAACTCTTCTACACTGTAGATATTAAGTGCATCCAGTTCTTTATGGTGTTTAAGCGGCACTATGACGACTTGTAGACTTTGCTCTTCGTCAGCGGACGTTTGTATTGAAGGTCGAGCAGAGAATACAGCATGGACTTCATCTTCCGAGTCGCTGCCAAAGATCAATGTAGGAGCCGATGGTCCCGGCTTGTTGTGTTGGGGCGGACCTGAATAAACTATCTCCTCTTCCTCCTCAGTATCACTGCCGAAGACAGGGATGGTAACGTTAGTTTTATTCTCCGGTTTGTGACACTTCTCCGTATCTTCGAAATCCGGTAAGAAATATTTGGCATCTTCGTATTTGCGGACCTCGTTCACAGAGAACGGGTTCAGTTCTCCTGTCACGGTATACTCGAAACCATCCTTAAAATACTTCATACACTGATGTTGTGTAGAAGGGATGATGTTGTACTCGTGTAACCATGGTCGGCCGAGCAAAGCGTTGTAGCATGTCTTGGCGTCTATGACATGGAACTTAATGTCCGTGACGAGTAGCCCGAAGCGTAGCGTCAGTATCACAAACCCAAGAGTTCTTGATGACTGGGAGTCGAACCCGGAGATGGTGATCTTGTCACGAGCAAGGTGCTGGACGCTCATGCAGATTTCTTTTAACACCCGCATATTGAGGAGATTAACGGAGGATCCATTGTCGATCAGGATTTTGTTTATCTTAATATCATGGCAGTATCCCGAGACATAGAGAGGGCGATTGTGTTCGCACGTCCCAAGTAGAAGGTCTTCATCGCCAAAAGTAACATCGGCCGTGTGCACTTCTTCCAATTCATCCTTCATCTTTTCCTCGGCCAGGCATGCTTGGAATTGTTCTGGGTCTTGGAGCGCCTTAATCAACGAATCTCTCGACTCTTTTGATAGCAAAAGGGCGTCAAGAATGCTGAGCTGTGAGGGCAGCTTCCTCAGATGTGCTAAGACGTTGTAATCCACCTTATTCTTCTTCGGCGGGTTGTTGGCGCTTAGCTCCTCCAGAACTTGGTCATCTAAGACGATATCTTCAGAGACCTTTTCTTTCCCTTTATCTTTTCTGTTTGAGGGTCCGAGGTTCTTTTCAGGCAGCGTCCGATTCCACAGCCGAATATTTTCGCAGACCTTCGGCTCTTCTTCTTTTCCCGAAGTGAATTCTTTAAAGAGAGGGGCAAGTTCTAGCTCCTCATCAGAATCACTCCCGAATGTAGGCACTGGTGACCCGCCAGTGTTAACCATGCGACAATTGCCGGTAGTTCTTTTAATCCCTTCGGTCGTATTTCTTTGCTCTCGAAGAGTTTTACGCTTTTCCCGCTTAAAGCATTGTCGATGAGCAACGTATCCTTGCCACCACCTATCGAAAGCTTTGCACTCTTGGGTGGGGTACGAAACCTTCTGATGATATAAGCAATAGGACGGGTGCATTTCTATTTCATTGGTGATGCTTCCTTCAGAGGATGGTAGCTTCATGCCCCTTGATATGGCCTTAGCAAACTTTTTCCTCATCTTGAATTGGCTTTTGTCAACGGTGGAGGCATTTTGCTCCAGCGGGATTATCTCAGCTCTTTCATCAAGTTGCTGGCGCTTGGCCCTTTCAAATATAGCCGTCTCGCGTTCTCGATCAGCTTTACTTTTCAGTCGAGCTTCGTTAAGGAACGTGTCAATCATTTCATCTGATAGTTTCGGGAATTTTGGTTCAAGATTTGCCCCCAGCGCTTCGGTACAAGGAGTTTCCTCATCACCCACGAACGAATGGGAAATCACATGACAGCTCGCCACGCATTCTTCAGATTCATCTGACGAACTTTCTCCCTTACCTTCCTCTTGAAAGACGTGATTGAGGAACTCTTGGAGTGTAATGGGAGTCCGTGCCTTCTGGTTGTACTCCTCCAGCGCGTCAATTTGTTTTTGCAAGTCTGTGCGCTTGTCGCCAGGCTTCACAGGCTTTTTAGATTTCTTCTTTTTCGAAGATTTTGACGGCTGGCTGCAAGTGCTTGAGCCACCACCATCGGTCTTTGGAGTTGTACGCGGCTTCAACATCCCCTCAATGACCTGCGGTTCCAACGGGTTCTTCCACTTGATCGCTGGACATGCCTGAAGATCGTTTAGCATCCTCTTTGTCTTGGCTGATAATACAACCTCCCAAGGAGCTTCTTCAATGACGGAGCATGTTGCCCCCGGCGTATTCGTCCCCTTAGAGGTGTTGGGATGCTGGGGATTTACCTTCCATTTGTCAGATAACGCGAACTTGCCCTGTCGGTACTGGTTTTCAAGCCAATTTTTGAAAACGTAGCAGTCTTCGATCGGATGACCTAGTACTCGATGATAAGGACAGTAGTTGGGCTCGCTGACGTCACTTGGTTGCAACGGACATTTTGGATCCGGCAGATTTATGAGTCTGTTGCGCAACGCCAGCTCGAATAACCTCCTCGTTTTATTGCGGGGAAAGGAATAAGGACGTCCCATCCTATCCTCAAGGGGTACGTACGGGCGCATATTATTTTGACGAGCAACCGGCTTCGAGTCGCTCGGTTGTTGTTGAGCATTAGCGACGACGATCGCTTTTCCCTTCCCTTTGTCATTTCGGGAGTCCGGCCTTGGAAAAGGGGGTTTATGGCCCATTTGATCCATTTGCGCTAGTTTGTCAATCAAGGCCTGGAAGGTAGTTGGCTTGAAAAACATCATAAATTGTGAGATGGTCGCTTGCGGATCAAGGGTTCCCACAAACATACCCACCGCGGGAGCTTCTTCAATGCGCTGCTCGCACTTCGACCACAAGTTCCGCCACCGTATAGCATACTGAACCCACGTCTCGCCTGGCTTTACCCTGGCGTTAATCAGTGCTATCATCGGGGTACGTTCACTGGCGCTTGCAAAACGCTGAGTAAACAGCAGCTCCATCTCCGCGAAGGTTTTAATAGAGTCGTTCGGGAGCTCAGAGTACCATTCGAACGCCGTATCTGATAAGCTTCCAACAAACTGGCGAAGCAACAGCTTGTCATCACCGCCGGTGTTGCCGCAGAGTGCCCTGAACTGGGCAACATGCTGATGAGGATTGCCCGTTCCTTTGTAGACATGGAACTTGGGAATTGTGTAACCGGGTGGGTACTTGATTTGATCGTACCAACTTGGATATGGCCGCCCCGTTTTTACGACCTGACCGGCCGCTTCGGTCGCATGATGAACCCGTATTTGCTGGGCGATGTACTCATCCAAATCAGCTTTGGAGATTGTATTCTCTTTAGCTGTCGATAGAGCTGGTGGAGGATTTGATGTCTCTCCCCTATCGTCTCCAAGGACGATCGGGGGCTCTTCGGCCAGAGGATCTTGTTGTATCATCATTCCTATCATGTTTTAGAAGAGGAGGCCCATACGCTGTATGTTGGTTGCTTGTTCAGCAGCCTCTTTGTCCTTTTTCTCCAATATCCGACGAAGGAATTCGGCGTCGGTTTCTTCCTCCTGGCGCTCATCTGAGGACGTTTCAGGGTTCTCTTTTGGCCCTGTAAGTGCGGCCATAGCATTCATTATCTCCTGGAGCTTCTGTTGCTGCTCCTGAGCCTTGGTCACTGACCGTGTAAGCGGTCTATGACCCGTAGATGCACGGCTGTCTTCTTTTCCCAATGTCATGTAAACCGTATGAACTGTTATGCCCCCTGACTTGGGGCGTTTAGGTTCACCATTTTTA
Organism: Agapanthus africanus; assembly: GCA_030015575.1. Lineage (NCBI taxonomy): Eukaryota > Viridiplantae > Streptophyta > Magnoliopsida > Asparagales > Amaryllidaceae > Agapanthus > Agapanthus africanus. The sequence goes on from JASDDO010000001.1 coordinate 13,162,216, forward strand.
ACTTTTGCTGCTGACGCGGGAGTTTTCTCTGGCCTCCTTCTTTTGTGGGCCGTTGAGGTTGAAGGGGCCGTTGCAGTGGGCACCCTAGCGATTGTTGTCCCTTGCTGTTTAATGGGACGGTCCTTGTCTTTTTCCACCTTCGCCTTTTTCTAGCGACGAGAGTGACCTGGGTCAATCACGGAGTCTTGAACCCTCCGCCAAACTTTATAAATTTTTGAAGACAGCCGTTGAGGGGGTTGTTCTTGCTTTGTTTCCGGATCTCTCTCCATAGGTGGAGGGGATCTTTTCAATGTAGCGGTTGGAGAGTTCCTACGTACCCTCCTCAGCAGTTCAAAGCTGTTCCCAGTTGGAACAGCAGCGTTGACTTCCACCACTGGAGCCGGTGGAGTTAGCCCTGAGGGGGAGTTGCCCCTTGCCTTTCTCACTCGTTGCCAATGGCGATGTCGAGCACGACGAGCCGTTGGGACTGGCTCAGAAATAGAGATAGCTTCTTTTTGCCCTCCCCCCCCCCGTCTGAATGGGGCGCCGTCGTTGTTAACCTCTCAAAGACTGAAGTTGTTGTCACGCCCCGCTTCCCAGTGTACGGCGAAGTGGACGCGACAAGGCCCGCTACGTATATACTCAGAAGTACATACGCTAAGCGTAACTAAGCAATATAAATACACAAGAGACAAGAGTATAAAAGAACAGCAACTTTTTATTAATAACATTCTTTGTACAATGCATGAAAAGGAAAATACAACTGAAATGAAAAGCGATGCCTAAACAGTGGCATAACATGAAAATGAAAAATACTGGAAAGAACAAGATACAATATCTAGAGCTCGAGGTCTTCGTGGAACCGCTACAAGTCTTCACTGGTGGACTCGATCTCAGCTTGGTCTGACACACCTGACGACATTCAAAGAAGAAGGAAATAGAATGTCGTCAGCGAACAGGTCGCTCGGTAAGTCCCAAAGGATAATGAAGAATAAGAGTGACAGAGTATAGTATTTTCTAAAGTATTGTAGTGTTGAATATTATGGAATATTGTTTAACGTAGTTGTTTGTAGCTTGGTACAGAAGGATGCCAGTGTATACGAGGGGAGTCTCTATATGCCAGAGACTAAGGGCACGTATAGTACAAGGAACCGTTTATGCCACGGTACAACAGCAACTGAATATAGGTTAGGTGTCTTAATCTGACCACCTCATTCCACTTTTAACATCTTCCGTACCAATCTACCCCTTTAAACCCCGCGATGTCATATTTATATTGTTATCTTGTAAACTTGTAATGATTGCTTGATTGACTTTGATTGACTTGATTGACTGATTGACCGATTTACTGATTTACAGACCGAAACCATGATATCAGGAAACGGTTATAACCGTAGAGTCATGTAAATGGAATACTGGAAATCATGTAAAAGGAATATCCATGGTTCGGTTCATTCAAACAGATTGTTAACTGGATCTGGAATTCATGTATTCATGTTGAATTGGAATCTTGTAGATTATAGGTTGACTTGAATCATATTCAAGTCAAATTAATCAGACTCAAACCCGAGTCAGACAATCAGAATTATGAATCGTGGTCTTATAATTGTTAGGGTCCTTAGGGTGATTTATAAACTTGAGGGGGTTTTATGTAAAAATATTTTTGTATAGTTTTCAAAATATAACTCAAGTATTTAATTATCGTCTTTAAGTACATACAACAATTTAATGATCAAGATAAATATGTATACATGTTCGAATAGCATGAAATGAGTCAAGTATATTATTCGAGTAACTACCATAAACAATGCTGTAAAGAAATATTATGTACGACTAATTAATCAAGTTGAACGAATGCGAAATATAAACAGAAATATGGCTCTAAATGTTTTGCATGCGTGAGTTCCAGTTTTACCTAAATATGACTACCGGTTTGAGAGATATATATGTTTTCGTATCGTCGCGCAAAACAGATCAGAATCTATTCGGCACCGTCACATATTTTTAAAATGCAGTTTGAATTAATTTGTATCAGGTTTCAGCTTACGAAAATTATTAGAAAATTGTAGGTATTTCGATGTACTTATCGAAAACACCAAGATTCATATGATTTGGATTTCTGAAACTCTAGTTATGATCATTTTAATATCAGCATTTAAAACAGAAATTCAGATTTCTGGACAGCAACTATATATTCTATTGCAAAGCCTATATCAGGTTGTTTCATGCATTCCTAAGTAATATAATATACAGAAAATTATAGTTCTATCAATGGTGCATCTACACATCTAAATTTTGTCACAAACGGACATCGGGTGTTCGAGTTATGTCCAATTTAAAAACAGTGTGCGAATCGGAACAGATTCTGTCCAGATCCGTCACTTAATATTGTAATGCAGTTTTCTTTATCTTAGATGGGTTTTCAGTAAAACTATAAAACTAAGAAAATCTAGATCATTCGATGTAGATATTAAAAACACCTGAGTTTGCTCAATTTGGATACCGGTATACCAAGTTATATGTCCTAGAAATTGACCGATAACTGCAGTTTTCTGTTTTACGATCAGTGAATAAATACGATGTAATTCACAAACCGTTATGCGGATCAATCTAAATTTTTTACAGCATGTATAAAATAATATAATCTATCATATGTAAATTCCATGAAATTTTCAGAAGTAAAAATCAATGTCTAAAAATTATTTTAAACCTAAAGGTATTGATGTGTATACTAAATCGGCAAAAAGATTAACTAGTATTTTTATGCAAGCTTTATCCTTTCTTTTAATAACCAAACCGATTCCATGAGATATCGTAGATATATTATGGATTGAAATCTATGTTCTCACAACTTGTAATAAACATTCATAATCATGAAGAAAGAATTAAAAATACTTTAATTTGAACAAGAGATAATAAGATATTATTAAACCATATAGAATCATATATATCTAAACTTATGTTTATGTATATGTATATGTTTATGTGTGTCTTCTCTTATGGATTATGATATGAAAAGAATAGGGGGTTCACGATGCATGACAAGAGGAAAAAAAAGAGGTGAGGGGAAAGGAGAGAGAAGGGACTTACATGCACAAGCCGGTATTGTCACCGGGCTTGTCTATCCGCCGATAGCCTCGCGTTAGTAGCGAGACCTTCTTGAATACTTCTTCATGTTCTTCTTCTTGTCATCTTGGTGAAGAGGAAGAAGTGAGAGATAGAAAAATATGAGGAAGGAAAAGATGGAGGAGGAAAAATAAAGATGTTGTAATGGTGAATAATAATATATACATTTAACATGAGAATTAAAAGAGAAATGAAAGGTCACCATTCATTTTGGAAATGAAAGGTCTCATTTGTAGGTTATGGGAAGAATAAAAAATGATAAAAAAATAATTGCAAGAATGGGGATTTGAACATGTGACTTATGGAATAACAATGCAAGGACTTAACCAATGAGCTATAAGGTTGTTCATGCATATATTTAATTTAGAATTAAATATATGATGTTGCTTAAAAAGAAAATGGGCTTTTTAGATGGGCTATGGAGAATAAGAATAATGGATTTGGGTTAAATATTTATGAAAGGAAAAAATAAGAATGAGAAGTTAAAAACTTAAATATAAGAAAAAGAAATTGTACCTAGAAAAAAATACATAATAGATTGAGGAATAAAATAATAATAAATTTAATAGAAAGAGGAAAATACCAAGTACAAATAAATACGGTATATTTTTGAAGAGGGATAATACAAATGTATAAAGATTTTGGGGTCATTACAGTTGTCTTTTGAGGGGTGATATTCAACCTGTCGAAGACGGATCCTCGGGCAGGGGCAGGAGCAGGAATCGTCAGTCTTGAAAAGATTGACTCTTTGACAGGGGAAGCCGCCTTGACGACTTCTGGAGCAGCAGTTATTGCCTTCCTTGGGACAGCCAGTTTAGAGTTCTGATTTAGCCTGGTGAAAACAGAAGCTGTCGGTTTGGTAGCGGGCGACCCGTTGACAGGGGCCGTCGTAGCAGTGAGCCGGTCGAAGACCGACTTTTTGTTCACTTCCGGTGCAGGTATTGGCATAGAGAAGCTTGTAGGTGGGATCATGGTCCCGAAAAACAGGCCGGTGGTGGCCTGGATCACCTGGTCTACCGGCAGAGCGAGGAAGGAAGCCGCTTGGGTCCCATATGCTACACCTCCCAGTGAGGTGGAGCGTCCGTTGCAGTGGTACTTTGAGCAGTTGGTGCAGATAAAGGCCATTGAATCTTGAGTTCTGCGCCAGGCAAAATACCAAATCTTAGTAACTTGAAACCCGAAGGCAACCATTTACCAAACCGCGATTGGTTTGCGAAGACGACACACGAAGTGTGGAGTGGAAAGAGGAAGAGGTCCTACCGGGCATGCCAGAATCTGTTCCCCTCCGAAAGGCGGCGCACAGGACCGCGATGTCCTGACGCTGAGATTCGAGGCAGATGCTATTTGGTTTTATCCGTCCACCTCTCCGAAGATGCCAAGTTGATTTATGGCACCGTGTACGGAGGTTTAGACGGATGCGGCCGATGTAGCAGATTTCATCATATTCCCCCTCGCTTGAGGGGTTTTTGATTGTGGGGACGCTCTTCCCTGCAGGCGCAAGCCCCTGCAGTTAATTACGCTACCGCATCGCGGTAACAACTTTCTCCTTCTCCAGAATTTCACTTCGTGTCGTGTGTGTTTTGTTTGTGGTTGCCCGTGGATTGTATACGGAGACTGAGTAATGTCGTCGTCCATAGGACGTGGATTAGTCCAAATCCGTATTTACTTAGATTTGGGTTTGGTATTTTAGTTTAAGGATACGTTAGCCATGTTTAGGCTAAGATCGACTTAAACGTTCGTTAAGGATACATTAGTCTTGTTTGGGACTAAGATCGACTTAACGTAGTGATATATGGCCATCAGGACTCGTCACCTCTCTGACGTCGTTGAAGGATTACGACGACAGGTGTCAGAGGAGTTCAGAGATGTACCCTTGAACCAAAGTTGATTTGGAGTTTTATCATTCATTTAAATGTCTAAGGATACGTTAGCCGTATTTGGGGCTAAGATCAACTTAAACGGGACCGTTTAGATCCGGCAAAAGAGCATTTGGAGGCTCTATTGTTCCAGTTTAGGGACATAGTGGTCCATAGGAAGTTTAGGGACGTTGCGGTCAATGCTCCAGTTTAGCGACGTGGTGGTCCATATTCCAGTTTACGGACATGGTGGTCCATATTCCAGTTTAAGGACGCGGTGGTCCATATTCCAGTTTAAAGACGTGGTGGTCCGTTATTAGTTTAGGGACGTTTCGGTCCAGATATTAGTTTAGGGACGTTTCGGTCCGATATTAATTTAGGGACGTTTCGGTCCGATATTAGTTTAAGGACGTTTCGGTCCGATATTAGTTTAAGGATGTTTCGGTCCAACATTAGTTTAAGGACGTTTCGGTCCACGAGTTTAAGGACCCCGCAGTCCATATTGACGTATGTGGTCGTCGGGACCCGTCACCTCTCTGACGTCGTTGAAGGATTACAACGATAAGTGTCAGAGGAGCTCGGAGATGTACTCTCGAACCGGATATAAATTGATTTAAAAGAGAGTTGTGCTCGGTCAATTTTATTTAAGGACTTACGGCCAAAATTGGGCTAAGTCCAGTTGAAAATGTTCACATTTTGTTTGCATTTGGCCTGTTAGGCCACTGTTTGGGCTTTCCCCTTTTTAGAATGATTCATAGCATTACTTCAGGCTATTCATGCCTATTTTGACTGGGCTCTGCCCTTTTTATTATAATGCGCAGCACTTTTATTTGGTCCCTTGGACCTTCGATTGGGCTCTGCCCTTTAATAATGCATTGCATTAGATACCCTGACAGTGTCCCACATGGCTTGTCAGGTACTTTGCGCAATTAATGAGCGAAAGCGCTCGTGAAGGTGACACGTTTCACGTTCTGGTGAGCGCAAGCGCAACAGCGCAGTGCGCTGCGTTAGTGCGCTGCGCTGCTGTACTGCTGACACGTGGCGCTTCCTGGCGGCTTGCGCAATAGCGCAGTTTTGGCAAGTGCTGGGCACTGTTCTTATTCTTTTGGATTAATTTCAGATCAGAGAAAACAAGTTTTTTCTTGTTTTCCAAAGAACCAGTGGTTCATATAAAGTGCAAGGCACTGTTATCTTGAGAATCTTTTAGATTCAGAACCAATGGTTCATAAAAAGAAGTGCAAGGCACTGTTTATTATTTATTTTTTTCTTTTCTTTTCATTAGAGATCCTAGATCTTGTTCTCAGATCAATGATCTGTTCCTAAGAAAATTTTCTCTTTTTCTAAAGGTTTTTACCTTTTTCTTTATTCTTGAGGATTTCTCTCCAATTCTTCAGAGTCTTCTCTGTTTAATTTTTCACCCAAAAAAAATGTTCTTGCTTTTGAATTGAGGTCTAGGGTCCTTTTTATAGTGCCCATAAATTAGTTAAATTTGTTAAAGAGATCTTTCTCTGAGTGATTTGGGGAATTTTCCCCACCGTTGGATCTTTGATCCAAGGCTTCTGCTTTACAGAAGAAAATCTTCTTGTTTTAACAAGAACAGAAAGATTTCTTTAAATCTCCATTCTGTTTTGCGTAACTCCCCAGCGCTTGACACGTGTCGCGCAGCGCAGCGCTTGCGCAGCTGTGCTTGCGCAACTGCGCAGACACGTGTCGTGCAGTGCAGTGCTTGCGCAACTATGCTTGCGCAGTTGGCTTGCGCAACTGCGCAAACACGTGTCGCGCAGTGCAGTGCTTGCGCAACTGTGCTTGCGCAGTTGGCTTGCGCAACTGCGCAGACACGTGTCGCGCAGTGCAGCGCTTGCACAACTGAAACGTTGCTTCCTTTACTTTTTTGTTTTAAACAGAGCTTTGCTCTGATTGGTTGCGCTGCCTCGGGCGCTGCGCTGATGCGTCTGCGCCAGACACGTGGCGCCCTGTGCTCAGCGCAGAGGATCTGAAGCGTTGCTTCATTTATTGAAGTTTAAATTTTCAAAGCAAAGCTTTGCTTCTGATTGGGGGAAGATGAAGCGTTGCTTCATCTTCCGCCTCGGAATTTGATCAGAGCTTTGCTCCGATTGGGGTAAACAAGGCTGAGCTGTGAGTGTTAGCAGTAGTTAGCTTTTCTTTCCTGCATTTTATTCCTGATGTGAGCCCGCATTATGGGACATACATTCCAGTTATTTTGTATTGGACCTTTCGCTTCCGCATTTTATTATTCTTGACTCATGTTATCTTGGATTATGGACATGTTTAGATAGTTTCATTTTGTTCTTGATATCTCTACAGCCGTAATGTGACTGTGGATGGATACTTCCTACCCACAGGTACCATGGTTGGCTATGTCACGTACCCATTTTAGCGTACTCTGGGAAGCGGGGCGTGACATGTTATTTGGACTTCTCCATCCATCTCTACGGAGATACCAAGTTGATTTATGGCACCATATATCGGAGGTTTGGATAGATGTGACCGTTGTAGCAGACTTTATCAGATTCCCCCTTATTTGTGTGGGGTTTTTGATTGTGGGGACGCTCTTCCCTGCAGGCGCAAGCCCCTGCAGTTAATTACGTTATCACATTGCGATAACTTCTTTCTCCTACTCCAGCAGTTCACTTCGTGTCGTATGTATTTTTATTTATTTTGGTTGCCATGGATTGTATACGGAGACTAGTTTATGTCGTCGCCTGTAGGGCGCAGATTAGTCCAAATCTGTATATTTTAGATTTGGGATTTTGAACTTAAGTCATATTTTTCCTTTAGTTCAAAAATATTTTGTTTGGTTTAAAGATCGTTAATCTAGTTTGAGATTAAGATCAACTTAAACGCTCCCTATTTTTTTTAACTAAGGATACATTAGTCTTATTTGAGACTAAGATCAACTTAGCAATATTTTAAGGATCCTTAAATTTTATTAAGGTCCAACAACAGAGTATTTGGGCATAACTACAAGAAACTTAGCCAATTTGGGGTTAGTCTACCCAGTCTTTTTTTTTGTTCAAAAGTACTAAGCACTTATTTGGGCTCTGTTTGTTCAGCCCTCCCTTTTTATGCAAAAGTGCTTAGCACTTGTTTGACGCTCTGGCACTCACATGGGTATCATGTGAAGCCTTCAGTTATGAGTGATGCCCAATCAGTACTAAGCACTCAATTGTATATATAGTGCTAAGCACTTTTTTGGCATCCACATGAAGAGCACGTGCAGCGCTGGGCGCTGCCCAATCAGTGCTAAGCACCTAGCCGTTTTGGCTATATATGGAGTGCTAAGCACTTTTTGTGTGGCGCCCACGAGAGAAGCACATAAGGCGTCGGGCGCTGCCCAATCAGTACTAAGCACTCAGCCGTTTTGGCTGTATATAGAGTGCTAAGCATTTTTTATGTGGCACCCATGTGAGGAGCACGTGAGGCACTGGGCGCTACCCAATCAGTGCTAAGCACTCAGCCGTTTTGGCTGTATATGGAGTGCTAAGCACTTTTTATGTGGCGCCCACGTGAGAAGAACGTGAGGCGCAGGGCGCTGCCCAATCAGTGCTAAGCACTCAGTCGTTTTTGCTGTATATGAAGTTCTAAGCACTTTTTATTCAGTGCTCACGTGTATTTCACGTGAGGCGCTGGCCTTTTGCTTTGGGTATCCATGTGTTTTTCACATGAGGCACTGGGATGCTATTGGGAGGGCGCCTACGTGAGAAAAACGTGAGGCGCTAATCTCTTTTCTTTTTTTAGAGATTAAATCTCTGTTAATGCCATTTTGACCACTAATGATCATCAAGATCTCTATTTTGAAGACCTTGGATCATTTTTTCTTCATTGGAGAACTAAGTTCTTCTTTTCTTTTAATAAGAACTAAGTTCTTTATGTAGGGTTAAACCCTAATTTCTGAGGAATTAAATTCCCATAAGATAGGTTCTTTTTCTTTTTTTCTTTCTTTTTAAACTAGTTCTTTTCTGAATCTTTGGTTCTAAAGAACATGATCTTTCCGATGAGAATTAAATTCTCAACTTGCGGGCAACTTATCTTGTGGATCTCTGATCCAGAGAAGGAACTAAGTTCTTTAAGAAGGGTTAAACCCTTAGATAGGTAAAAAGAAGAGATATTTTGATCTCTATATTTTCTTTACCTAGGGTTTTTGAGGAAGAAAGTCTTCTTTTTTTATTCAGAACTTAATTCTCTCTTGTTTTGAAAGATTTCTGTCTTTTTCGGAAACTTATGGGAGTTCCCTCAATCTTAGATTTAATCTCCTTGCTCCTATTTATAGGAGAAGAGAAAAAATCAATTTGTTTAGAAAATCTCTCATTGAGAGATCATGATTGATTTCATAATCAATCAAAAATGATCTTTTTGATCAATTGGTGAATTTTATTCACCGTTGGAATTTTAATCCAAAGGCTCTCTGTTTAACAAAGAAGATTTCTTGTTTGTTTAATAAGATTAGGAAATATTTTCCTAAGATAGAATTTTATTCTATCATATGAATATCTTGTTAGTTTAATAAGATTAGAATTTTATTCTATCATATGAATATCTTGTTAGTTTAATAAGATTAGGAAATATTTTCCTAAAATAGAATTTTATTCCATCATATGAATATCTTGTTAGTTTAACAAGATTAGAAAATATTTTCCTAAGATAGAATTTTATTCTATCATATAAATATCTTGTTGGTTTAACAATATTAGGAAATATTTTCCTAACCATAGAATTTAATTCTGTTTAACAAAGAAGTACTCTCTTATTTTAGGAAGATCGGGGAAATATTTCCCTCATAGAATTTAATTCTATTAGATGGTTTAATTGGTGATATTTTATCACAATTGGATTTTAAATCCAAGACTCTCTGTTAGAGAAAGATATTTCCATATTAGAAAGATCAGGGAAAATATTTCCCAAAAATAGAATTTAATTCTATATAGAATTCAATTCTATTTAAAAAGCGACGCTCACATACTTTGCATGTGAGCGCTACCAAAAAAATGCAGCAAGGGAACTCACGCGTTTAACATGTGACCCCTAATGTGGGGTTTAGCTTGTTTATTTTCAGTGCTCATATGCTTTTCATATGAGCGCTCACGTGTTTAACACATGAGGCATGTTTGGCTTTTGGTTATTTATGCTTAGCGCTCATATGCTTTGCATATGAGCGCTCACATATTTAACACGTGAGTCTTGTTTTCCTTTTTTGTTATTTACTTTCAGCGCTTATATACTTTACATATAAGCACTCACGTGTTTAACACGTGATGCCAAACTGTAGGAATTTTTTTCCTCTTTCTTCTCTCCCTTTTTTTATAAGGGAATGATAGATCGTGAAAAAGTGTTTGTAGAATAACCGCAATCAATAACGGTGTCGCTTGTAGCTAGCTGAGATGAGTACGGGCCGTCCACAGGGATACGTGGAACTTTTAATCTTAGTTTAGACGAGTTGAATAAAATAAAAGAAGAAAGGAGAATATTTTATTTAAGATCTAAATTAATTACGAATGTGGATTTTATATAAAGAAGGCTTGTAAGGTTCGTTAGGATTTAGTAGTCATGGATGACTAATAAAGATGACTCCATTTATCTATTGATAGATTTATAACTAGATTGATAGAGATGAATGAGGATTAGGATTCTCGAAAGAAACTAGGATTTTCCCACTATTCACTCTTGTCCCTTCATTGATCTCTATTCATGTCTATCCCTTAACAAAACAATTGCTAATCTGATCTCAAATCGCGGTCGAGACTAGCAATAGATTGGTAGCGCGCCCAATAAGAATATTAACGATTCTTTTGCTAAAGTTTATAAACTTCATAAGACTTAAAAGAAGTTAAAATATTTTCTCATCCGTTATTCTACCATAATCCTACGAACCCTAACAAGCGGAGAATTACTCGCGCATGTTAGAGATAAAAAAAGAAAGCATATTTAAAGAAATCATAATGCAGAAAAATACAGAAAATAAATAATTAAACAAAATGATATACCTTTATTAATCAACTTCACAAGTACAAATCCTACAAATTTAGATTACAAGAGGAAGGTGTTGCTCTCGATCTCTTCCCCGTAGGAAGTAGATGCTCCGTCAACTTTCACGTCGCCCTATCACGTCGAATCGTGGATCTCTTGTTCTTTGAAGGTGATTTACTTCGTGGTAAAGGTGATGAATTCTAACTTTAGCCCTCAGTTCTTTATATATCACTCAAAGAAGAAAACCTAGTTACCATATATGGTGACTTTCTAATATTGTGACTTCCTAATATGGTGATTTTCCATATATGATGATTTTCCATATATGGTGATTTCCATGCATGGATTCTTCAAATATTTACCGAGTTTCTGTCAGTATTGATTTTATGATTTTGGCAGATTTTTTATCCTGAAATTTTGAATATCTTAATCTCTTGACCTGAGCTAAATCTTGCACAATATCTCCATGAATAATGTTAGTACAATTTATTAAATTAGAGAGAGTATCTTAATCACTATATATGGTAATAAATCTTTAAGGAACTTGATTAAGAATATTTAATATGCTATGCATCTTTTAATTACTAAAATATTATGCACATATTTTGAAACATTATTCTAACCATTTGTATGATATTATTTCATTTAAGAATTGTGATTAGAATATTTGATATAATATGCATATTTTAATTACCAAAATATTATATAAATATAATATGCATATATTTTCCTTCGTAATGTTAATTATAATATATAACATATGGTAAATAGTATTTTTGCAGATAAACCCAAATTTGTTCTATATTTATAATAAACACATTTAAATATTTAAGAAAAGTGAGGAAAATGTTATATCAAAAGTGTAATATTTTCGACTGAACAAATACCCCCAAAGTTAACTTTGATCGTCCTGAGCAAACATGCTATTCAAAAGAAGAAAAAGAAGAAAAGAAAAAGAAAAACTAACTAACACACTTTCGTAGGAAACACGATTGCACTGAGCATGTGCAACAAGCCATTAAACCTCTAGGTGTCTCTAGTAGGAGGAGTGTTGTCTCCTGAGGGTTTCAGCGGATTACACCCACAAAATCCTATAATAAAATAAAGAAGATGAAAGTTACATATAAAGATAAAAATTTATAAAAGAAAGAACTTGAAAATAAGAGTTTCCAACTACACCAGATTTTCGGTTGCCATGAGCCCTATCTTAATGGTCATGAAAAGATGTCAGAAATCACATCATCTCTCAATAAAATATCGCCTTTATTCTTCCTCTCTACCTTTTATCCAAACATCGATCATATGCCCCTACGTGTGTGTAAAATACATCCCTACACTCGGAGAATTCAATTCAAGCTATCATACTCTTATCCATCCGCTTTAGTATTTTTTAGTTGGTGAATATTTTAGATGGAATTGCTCACACATTCTTCATGCGACCGTTAATACTTCTTGAGGTACTAACCGACCGATTAAAAAATGTGCTCGCATTATTAAGGCATAATTCCTCGTATTGCAACACCTAAGGCTTAGCAGTGGCTCCCAAACCAGTTGGTCTAAGGCACTAGGTGATAAAGCACCCTCATTATATTTTTTTATGCTGCCTTAGTAATTACAAAACCAGTGTTCATTTTTCTTCACCATTTTATACTTTATACTTCATTTATATTTATTTTTCTTCATACTAAGGTTTTTAGACAAGAGCATTTCAAGATATCCTCTACTATCCCAAGTTTCAGGATATGTGTAAGTGCGTATAGTAGGGTATTAACGTTCAGATGTTTGGCCTCAAGAATAGAGACTATTTTTCAGACTTCTCTTTATCCTCAGATTAGTAATTTCCTTCATCTTACTAACCCTTGGGACAACAGCTCATAACTACTTATTACTGGTTTCGTTTAAGAAAACATCTAACTTTCTTGTTTTTCTTAAACTATTCCTATCTTTCATATGTAATTTTTCACTTTCTAACTTCCATTATCAAAGAAAAAAATTTGTGCTTATGCAAAGTGTAATGCAAAATAATGCATAAATAAGCACAAATCTCCCCCAAACCTGTTTACAGTAGTGTCCTCACTGTTGTCGTCTTTTAAATCTCAAAATCTGTAGACTTGGAAGGAAAAGTTATTAACGGGGACAAGAAATAATGAAAGTGAAATTCTCCCTCAAATTTATTATTATTTTTTTAGCTCACAGTTTTGTGTACAAATTTTATTTTCAAGAGCCAAAATTTATTTCTCCCCCCCCCCCAAACTTGAGTTAAACAATATTAAGCATTTATAATCATAAGAGGGGGGAAAGTTATTGGTCTATGCAAAGCTTTACAAAGACTAAAAGTCAACACCAACCATTCGAATATTTTATCGATGTAACGCACCGGTTGGTGGAAGAACATGTTATATATAGCCAAGAATAAGTGGGGAAAAGCTAAGTGGTGGTATGGAAAGGGTTTGTGTCTCGGTTTATAGAGACGAATTAATGATGATGGATTACTCGCATTCTTGTTATTGATAAGAAGAAGGGATGGTGGTTCAACTTCTATGGTTTAGGGTTGATTCATCACAACTCCCATATCTGCTAAGAATGCGAGTTCATCGGCGAAAATTTTTTCAAAGCTTTCATCGATATCCCGAAGAATAATGTCAACGGAAAGAATGGGCTGATACTCAGACTCCATAAAAGTTCCATAATAAACGTTAGATGTTGACCTGGACAGCTCGATAGAAGGGTCCGTATGTGTATAGTACATATCTGGGTCAAACAACAACGTACAAAAGGAGTCGAGATTAGTATCGTGAAGCTGTTCAAATTCGCTGCTGTCAAAATCCATCATTTCGATAGAACATACTTGAGCATAAGGTTCGGAGGGTTCACTTCCCAACTTGTAAATGTTAAGCTCAATTGACATCTTTCCGAAGGATAGATTCATAGAGCCGTTTCGACAATTGATTACAGCGTTGGAAGTCGCTAGAAAAGGCCGACCTAGAATCACCGGAATTTGGTTCCGTGGGTTCGCTACAGGTTGTGTATCTATAACAATAAAGTCCACATGGAATATAAATTCCCCGACTTTTATCAACACATCTTCTAACTTACCTCTAGGTTGGGTGATAGATCGATCTGCCATCTGTAGAGTGCAGTGCGACGATTTTAACTCTCTGATACCTAATTGCTCATACACAGAATATAGAAGCAAGTTAACACTAGCACCTAAATCGAGTAGAGCACGATTGGTATTTTTACCCCCAATAGAAATAGATATTGCAAGACTCTCTGGGTCCTTACATTTCTTAGGTAATTGCTGGTTAAAAACTGTGCTTATACTACTCGTCATGAACACCTTTTTCGGCACTTGAGTTTTTCTCTTCCTAATGCACAAGTCTTTTAGAATTTTCGCATAGGACAGAACTTGTTTTATAGTATCTAGGAGAGGAATATTTATGTTAACTGGCTTAAACATTTCCACAATCTTCTCCATTCGTGGACTTGGTCTGTTTCCTCTCAACCTATTTGGATAAGGAGCTTTATCAATAGGTGTTGGGTCCAACATTGGAGAAGATCGTGGGGGTGGAAAGGATCCCAGAATTGGAGTTGGGATCGTGTTAGGTTGACTCGAGGAAGTAGGCGGAGGGTTCGAGCCTTGGGAAAAACGGAGAATGGGCTCGGAAGAAGATGGTGGACTAGACGAAATAGGGCAAGAAGTGGAAGCTGGGGTTTCATTGATTGATTTCAACTTGTTCACCCACTTGGTTGTTCAGCACTCTTCCCTATCTCAACGTGGTAATAGCATTCACATTATGATATTGTGAGTGGCCAGGATTCGGTATGGGTTGAAATAGAAGTTTCCCTTTCTCTCTAGCACTCATCGCGGCATTTAATTGTGCAATTTGTGCTTCTATCAATTTTGTACTCTCACCATGGGAGGCAGAGTCTTTCCTTAATGTATCGATAGAAGACTTTATATCAGCTGACATTTGCATGGAATGTTTAACAAACATATCCACGGTTCGTTCGTGTGAAGAGGAGTTTTCGGTTCCGGCCATTTAGAAAGAATTATTATAAGGTGCAGAATTGTTAGCCGGATTTGAAAAGGTTGCGTTTGAAAGGGGTGCTAGCTTTGTGGTGGTGGTTGCTGTTGCGGTGGAGGAGGTCATTGATAATTGCTTTGGAACCGGTTTTGATTTTGGTTTGTTTGGTTTTGTCTCCAAGCAAAATTAGGATGATTCATCCATCCTTGATTGTATGAGGAAGAATAAGGATCGTTTCTAGGTCGTTGCTGAAAAGCAGTATTAGTTTGCTTGTGACCTTGAAATGAAGAATTTAAAGGACATTCTTCTGTCAAATGAGATGGATCGGAACAGCAACCACACACGGTCTTGGGGAGCGTTACCTGGTTTAGGGAGACTGATGAGAATTTGTTCTCTATAGCGTCGAGTTTCTTTTGCATCGCTGCCATTTTGGATTTTACTGCGATGGAAACATCGAGCTGATGGATACCTCCCCTAGATGAAGGTAGTTTAACGCTTTCCCACTGCAAAGTGTTTTCAGCAAGATCTTCCAGATATTTTCAGGCTTCACCATCGTCTTTGGACATGAAATTGCATTGACACATGGTTTCAAGAATCTGCTTTGTCGCTGGATTAATACCTTCATATATAATTCGGCACAGATCCCATCTATTTATTCCGTAATGAGGACATTGGACAAGCAGATCCTTGAACCGTTCAAAGCATTTCCAAAATGGTTCATTGGGGAGCTGGGTAAACTGGTTGATTTCGCTCCGAACATGGGCGGTCTTATGATTGGGGTAAAATTTCTTAAAGAATGCTATCACGAATTCGTCCCAATTGGTAATGGAGTGTGCGGCTGTGTTATAAAGCCACTTTTCGGCTAAATCGCACAAAGTGAAAGGGAGAAGACCCAAGCGCATAGCATCCACAGACAGTTGTGACGTACCCATCATTGCGCATACGTTTTCGAATTTAGTGATAAAAACGTATGCGTTTTCAGACCCGAGCCCATGAAATTTGGGTAACATGTTGATAAAGCGGGGTTTAATTTCAAAAGTATCCCCATTGGCTGGTGGAATAGAAAGACAAGTAGGAAGGGGACCACGTATAGGGTAGCATCTCTCTTAGAGAGAGATGCGCGGTGGATTCTGTGCACCTGTGGGTGGTGGCAGAGTGGTGTTATGAAAATTTGATGGAGAGCCGTCTATCTCGGTAGTTGTTGTGGGTGGTGAGGAAAAAGAAGACGAAGAATTACCGACTTCGGAGTCGATAGAAGAAACGCGGACAAGACGGGCACTAGAATCCCGTGTCCAGCCAAACATGCACTAAGCGGGTTTAGCGCAAGTGGAAGCGTTTATGATAATTACGTAAGAAAGGAAAGGTTTGTTTTGAAAAAGTCGGAGTTTAGACAAATCACACAAAAATTGCACAAACAATCCTAGAACTAAGGTTACCTAGGTCAAGTCACTAGACTGCTCCTAGACTTCCAAAGAATAAGCCGCAGGATCAATCCTCCACCACCTCTTTATTACTCTTGTGGCCAGGTAAGTGCCAGGTAAGTGGGACGTATCCGCTATATGAATCACCGAAATAGCGGGCCTAATTAAGTAACCACTTGCCTTAGTCACACTTGCCTAGACACCACAAAAGTGATGCAGATAAGCGATAGATTACCCATGACCTTCCTTTGTCCATATCGAGTGCGACGGTCCTTAGAGTCTTGGTCTAGATATTTTTTAATTAATGTAGGGTGATGCGGATGCTCGTTTTGTGATTTGTGGGGCTTAAGAAGGGTGATGAAATTCCCACCTAATCTGAATTTTGGTCTTGCCCTTTAAAGTCCGTATTAAAATATACACAAACAAACCAATTACAAAACTCGCAAAAAGATTTTTGAGCGGCAATATTTTGCAAAGAATCCTGCAGAAAAATATTTTATTGGATTTCAGAGGAGAAAGAAGGATATGAGGAAGATACCAGAGAAGTTTGGATGCACAACTCAACAACAACAACAACAATGCGGTTCCACCGCCGTTTGCACACAAATGTCGTGGTTCCACCGCTCTTTGACGTGATCGTTTTCTTAGTTTTCTTCAGTGGTCTCCTGTACTCCTCTGGAATTTGATGAATGTCTCTGAATCTTTATCTCCTCGCTACAGTGACTCCAGATTTCCTCGCAAAAATTGCACACTAATCGTTAAATACACAAGTTGCGGTTTTGTTTTATTTTTATGATATGGATCGAATAAGAATTCAACCCGAATAGCAAGAAAAAAAATTACGCACGTATCCCCGGCAACGGCGTCATTTGATTGGGTTCAAAAAGAATTATAAGTAGTAGTAACCGCAATCAATAACGGTGTCGCTTGTAGCTAGTCGTCCACAGGGATGCGTGGAACTTTTAATCTCATTTTAGACGAGTTGAATAAAATAAAAGAATAAAGGAGAATAGTTTATTTAAGATCTAAATTAATTACGAATGTAGATTTTATATAAAGAAGGCTTGTGGGGTTCATTAGGATTTAGTAGTCATGGATGACTAATAAAGATGACTCATTTTATCTATTAATAGATTTAAAACTAGATTGATAGAGATGAATGAGGATTAGGGTTCTCGAAAGAAACTAGGGTTCTCGACCTTGTCCCTTCAATGATCTTTATTCATGTCTAGCCCTTAACAAAACAATTGTTAATCTGATCTCAAATCGCGGTCGAGACTAGCAATAGATTGGTAGCGCGCCCGATAAGGATGTTAACGATTCTTTTGCTAAAGTTTATAAACTTCATAAGACTTAAAAGAAGTTAAAATATTTTCTCATCCATTATTTTACCCTAATCCTAC
Organism: Agapanthus africanus; assembly: GCA_030015575.1. NCBI lineage: Eukaryota > Viridiplantae > Streptophyta > Magnoliopsida > Asparagales > Amaryllidaceae > Agapanthus > Agapanthus africanus. The sequence goes on from JASDDO010000001.1 coordinate 13,180,014, forward strand.
GAACCCTAACAAGTGGAGAATTACTCGTGCATGTTGGAGATAAAAGAAGAAAGCATATTTAAAGAAATCATAATGCAGAAAAATACAGAAAATAAATAATTAAACAAAATGATCTACCTTTATTAATCAACTTCACAAGTACAAATCCTACGAATTTAGATTACAAGAGGAAGAAGTTGCTCTCGATCTCTGCCCCGTAGGAAGTAGATGCTCCGTCGACTTTCACGTCGTCCTATCACGTCGAATCGTGGACCTGTCGTGGATCTCTTTTTCTTTAACAGTGATTTGCTTCGTGGTAAAGGTGATGAATTCTAATTTTAGCCATCGGTCCTTTATATAGCCCTCAAAGAAGAAAACCTAGTTACCATATATGGTGACTTCCTAATATGGTGACTTCCTAATATGGTGATTTTCCATATATGGTGATTTCCATCCATGGATTCTTCAAATATTTACCGAGTCTTTGTCAGTAATGATTTTATTATTTTGGCAGATTTTTTATCCTGAAATCTTGAATATCTTGATCTCTTGACCTGAGCTAAATCTTGCACAATATCTCCATGAATAATGTTAGTACTATTTATTAAATTAGAGAGAGTATCTTAATCACTATATATGGTAATAAATCTTTAAGAAACTTGATTAAGAATATTTAATATGCTATGCATCTTTTAATTACTAAAATATTATGCACATATTTTGAAACATTATTCTAACCATTTGTATGATATTATTTCATTTAAGAATTGTGATTAGAATATTTGATATGATATGCATATTTTAATTACCAAAATATTATATAAATATAATATGCATATATTTTCCTTCGTATTGTTAATTATAATATATGAACATATGGTAAATAGTATTTTTGCAGATAAACCCAAATATGTTCTATATTTATAATAAATATCTTTAAATATTTAAGAAAAGTAAGGAAATGTTATATCAAAAGTGTAATATTTTCAACTGAATAGGGAACAAATAGCTCTTAGCCAAAAAATTTGGCGGGAACAGTCCTTTTCATAGGTATTGTCCCCTGTTTATTTATCGGAATGCCTCTACGTACAGGAGCTCTGTTTAACGTAAACGCCGATTTTTGCACTACAACAGCTTGCTGTTGAGTACCCTTTACTTTTACCGATAAACTCCGCTGCTCCCTGGTTACCTTGAGAACTTAGGAGAAGGTAGTCAATCCCAGAGATATGATGTGTCTCTGAATCTCCACATCCAAGCAACGCATAAACCGCCTTATCCTATCAGCCTCGTTGGCAACCAAAGGCCCTGCAAATCGACTGAGCTGAGCCCACTCGGCCGCATGCGCATCAACGGATCCACCATTCTGCTAATGAACTTCTCTTCCATTTCCTCCCGAGCAGACTACGGAAAGAACTTCTCCAAGAAACTTCGCGAAAACATTGCCCAACTGATTGGCTTGGTCAGACGGGTCTTCTCTACGAGCCACCACTCGCGAACGTAATCTACTAATTGGATGCGTACTACATCCACCCTTTTCTCATCTGGAATCTGCGCGGCGATGAACAGGTTTTCTGTATCAAATAGTCACTGCTCCGCTTGTAATGGCTTCTCCAATCCTGTAAATGTGGATGGACCGAGCTTTCTAAATTCTGCTATGGTGCCCTCAAGCTGTGTTGGTCTGGGTGCTGCTGCAACTACGGATTGCTGGACCGTCCATAGACACTCCTAGAAAGCCTCAACCTGCCGATGATTTAGCTCGGTTTGCCGCTTCTGGTTTTCTAGCATACCACGTACAACACCAAACAATGCGGCGTTATCAACACGCCTCTGGTATGACCGCAAATCTCTATCCGCTATAATTTTGAAGCCAAGACACTAAAGAGGATTAGTAACGGTAAACAGGATTCGATAAACCAGAAAGCTATATATTCAAAACTGGCAAGGCAATAATGTAGCAGGACATGTTCTTAATTCCGGGTTTCCTGGTTAGTGTATTGGGTTCAATACCCAACTACAAAAGAACCAAACCCGACTAACCCTAAATCCTATGGCTCTGATACCAAACAAACTCTGTCACGTCCCGCTTCCCAAAATACGTAAACACAACACGTGACAGAGCCAACCATGCTACTTGTGGCTAGGAATCACCCTCCACAGTCACATTACGGCTGTAAATCGGATATCAAAAACAATAAAATAAAATCTATCTAACACATGTCTATCTGCTACAATAAATAAAATCAAGAAATGCATAAAACGGAAACGAATCAAGATCCAATAAATAATAGTATCTGAATCACGTCCCATAAGGGCTCACATCAATAAAAATAAAACTACGGAAATAAACGAAACTAAGCATCTCTAAAATTAAACATATAGCTCCTCATTGCTCGGTTTGCTTGCTAAGGCACCCCTGATCTGCCTGCAATAATGACAGAGGAACTGGACCATGCAAAACCCAGATGTCAGTGCGTCATAAATACCACAATAATAGTAATAACCAGGATATGATGCTATGATTAACCATGCATGTAAATAAATAACACATATATAAAACAGTGAGCTGTATGTATGTGATGTGTATCCTAAAGTCTGTGCTTCTAGGTTATCCATTTTACAAATCTTTGAAATCAATTAATGTAATCCTCATCGTAACTCAACAGTATATATCACGTTCATTCCCCACGGGACCATGGTATAATATATCATGTTCATTCCCCACGGTACCATGGTACAATATATCATGTTCATTCTCCACGGGACCATGGTACAATAAACAATGATTATTCTGATGTCGAAATAAAGTCACAACACAAAATTTACGCACGCAGGACTAGACCTGACTGAGCAGCTGCGTGACATAGTAACTGGGCTAGATGACGATGGTGGCTGGGTCGTCTGCATCATCGGCGATGTGCACAACTCCAGTGAGACGGCCGAAAAAGAAAAGAAACGAAAGAAGAAGAAGAAGAAGAACAGAAGAAGAAGAAGAGTTGTTGTTGGGGTTTCTGGAGTTCTGGGGATTTAGCGAGGACAGAAAAGATATGATGGCGACGAAGTGACGGCGACGAGGTCGTTGTGGCCGTGAAGGGTGAGTAGTGATCGGGAGAAGAGCAGAGGGTCGGTGGTGGTGCGTTGGTGCTCTGGATTTGCAGGGGAGACGATGAGGTGATGGAGGTGGAGCAGAGGAGGCGAAGTGATGGGGACGGCGATGGTGAGAGGGTAGCGACGACGAGGGGGGCGAGGGCGTGGGTTAAGGTTCGCGGTGTTGAGGAGAAGAAAAAACGAGGGAGAGGGAGGGTGTGTTTTATAATTTTATTATATATTATAATATATATATATATATTATAAGAGAGAGGAGGTGGGGACAGGGAATAATAGAGACAAAGAGACGAGACGAGAGAGAGAGATTTTATTAATTAATTAATATTATATATATATATCAGTATATATATTATTAGTTATAAAATATATTATATATATTGTGGGATTTTACAGATAATACCAGATTACTCCGAATATTACCATTGTCCCTTCAAAAATCTAATTTTTCAATATGGAAAATATACGTATAAATTTAAACCATAATGCAATATGTTATAATTAAAAACATATACCCCCAAATACAGATCTACGTAAATATACTTAGCGATCAAATACTAGTCTGTTTAACAATTAGGACATGAATCATGATATATGGGCGCAACAACATAATATGGGGTACTATGACATGCAAGGCTAGATAAGGAAATATATTATTTGATTTTATTTTGTATTTTAAAAAGATATTTAGATTCTAAATTATATTATATACATATATAAAATCTAGATTTGCATAGATATTCTGTACTAACAAATATTTGATATAATCACGAACCATGTTGGGTTTCAACCATGCGGGTCGGGTCGGATAATAACCACTACTACCAAATGCACTATCCGCAACCCAAAAGCAACACTGGTAAGGAATTTTGTTGCAATATTTGAAATACCCCAAGTATATAGTATAGCAGTGCTAGGGTGTTACAGTACTCACCTCTAGTGAGCACCTATATACTATCTTAGGTGACACAACACCAATGGCTTGTGAGACCGGCCACTGTCCCTCGTCGGGGTCTCAAAACGTATACACTAATCTATTCCGGAATATCGATGCCCAGTCTCGATACTCCCACGACTAGGGACATTTAAGGATGTGCTTATGGACTACCCATCTCTCACGTATATGATCGCCATCATAATGCTGGCAGTTAAGTAAGAATCCTACGGGCTTCATTATTGTGTATTAGCGACATATAATAACAAGTAAAACGTGTACACATTAATGATAAAGACCAATCATATAGCATACTATCATCTCGAGTAAGATTGCTATACATGTATAGGTCCCCCCTCAATTATCATAATCGCGTGGCTGCAGTTACAATAATTGCCTTGAGTGCACTATATCCAACAAAAATCCTCCAGCCCCACGTCGCCATTGGTAATCAATGCCTATATTTTGAAATACACACACACACGTCCAAACACAAAAAACAAACATACATCTACACACACATACACGCACGCATATGTTCTTTGCTATACATGCTTATTTTTTCAAAGTTAATATAATTTGACTTTTTCATTGTGCAGATATATCTATGGATGCTGGATCTGTAGATACGAGTGTTCTATAATTGCAGGCTAACCACAGGTCAGCCAACGCCGCAATAGTACAGGTAAAATTTTGTAATATTATTTTCTTTAATTGCATATGTTATTTATACGTTACTAATACAAGTCCTCTTTTTGTAATTGGCAGAGTGATCAGGTGATTACATACATTGACCACTCAGTCCAGAGCAGACGAATCCCAGCTAGAGATGTCCGTGTGCAGACTGAGCTGCAACAGGCAGATTTTCATATTCTATCCAGATTAGAGTATATACGTCTGTATAGAGGCTTGATTACATCTTTGGTTAATGGATGGAAATCAGAGATCTGCACATTTCATTTTAGAGTTGGTGAGATGACTATCACCCTTCAGGACGTCACTGTGCTACTTGGTCTGCCTATAGACGGAGAGGTGGTTTCTATGGAGTACAATCACGATTGGTCAGATTTGTGTCCCAGCTTGTTGGGTAGGATTCAGCCTATTGGGCAGAGGAGAGGCGGTAGCATTAACTTGAGTTGGCTGCGGTAGGTGTTTAGTGCTGAGCCTACCATGGATGCTACCCCTGCGGCGATTGAGCAGCATGCACGAGTCTACATTTTACATCAGATAGAGGTTCGCTTGTTCCCGAATAGGAGCAAGAGCAGAGTTAGTCTTGCCTGGCTTCTTCTTTTAGCTGATCTCGACCAGTGTGTCACTTTATCATGGGGGTGCAGTTCTGTCATTCCTCTACAGCGAGCTGAGAATGGCTGCATTGATAGAGCAGAAGATTTTGGGGGCTGTTTGACGCTTCTTCAGGTATACAATACTTAAAACCACATTCTACTAATTTTGCGTAATTAAATTAATATTCAATGTAAAACGTAATTCTATCATATTGTATTTTAGATATGGTTATGGATATATCTCTCTATTGGTCGCCCGACCATTATGACACAGTTCGCTTTAGATGGCCAAAGGCCATATGGATGCTTGTAAGTAATAGAAACTATGCGCATATTTCAAATTTCAAGTTTTTTTTAAAATATTAACTTATGTGTAATCTCTATGCATGTGGAATGTGCCCAAGTCATGAGATGTGACACCAGATCGCAGCCTCTGCTTCTACTGCAATGAGTTCAATGTCATGGAGAAGATATCAGTTACGTGGACACCGTACACACATGACCTGATGGGCACTCTGCATCCATTATGCTTGGCAGGCGCCGACTTATGGCGTGTGCGGAAGCCGATCGCCTGCAGCGATATTATTCAGATACACGTATCAGACCGTTTCCTTCACTAGTTCGGCTTAAGGCAGCACATACCAAGCGCGGTTGTAACGACTCTAAATTTATTGTGCGGAATTTTCCAGTTTAATGTACAGAATATGAATTATACAGCATGAGTTTGAGTTATAAGTTAATTTTGTTAAATAACAGCAAGAAGCCACTTGTAGCTCACTGGTAAAGCCCTTGCACTGCTGTGACGTAGCCCCTGCGTTCGAACCCCATCAGACACAATATTTTTTCTGATTTTTCTTTTAACTTTTTGGAAGCCCAAAAGTTTACACGTGCAATACACAAAAAAATAAAAAGTCAAAAAAATTAAACATGTGGAAAATGGAGTAAACCCTAATCTTATCTGGTGGCACGAATCTCAAAGCCAAATCCTTCAAATCGACCGGCCAAATCCCCTCAAAAACCAGCACCGACGGTCAATCTTGGCCCAAACTCCTTCGTGATTTGCATACTTGACTCTTCCCATACCCCTAACTCCTTTGCACTGTTTGATTGCCCTGCAATCAAACAGGGCCCCTTCAATTCACAATTTATCATCATTTTAATGCATTTTAATTCACCATTTTAATTCCAAAACCCTAATTCTACACTATAAATACTACCCCACACCTTGGCTCAGCATCATTCTGAAATTTCTAGCCAAAACTCTCAAAAATTCTCTAAGCGCAAGTGGAGTTAGCAAGCGGTCAACTTCCGACGAAGAATCGAAACTATTCCGGCGCTCCCGCGACGCCGCGACGACAACCCTCTCTTCTTCTACCTTTGCTTAACCTAACTAAATAGTAAGTCCCTTCCAATCTTCATTTCTCTTCTTTAAAAATTCATTTTCAAAACGTATATCGGTAAATGAAGTTAATACCGATATCTTTTTCTAAAACCTAGAAAACTCCTTCTCTTTAATATTTTGCTCAATCTAATTTGTACACATCACTTGTAACCTTATACCATAATTATTTAGAATCAAATTCCATCAAAAATTCTCATGTAAAATAACTTTAATTCAAGTTTTTCATTTAAATACCATGAACTTTAAATAACACATCTTTTCGTATTTTTGTTAAAACATACATTTAGAAAACTTCATGGGGTAATGACCTACCCCTCACATACACACATGGTTTCATAGCACGATATCTTTTTTATGTGAATTTTTATTACGAATACATTATTACAAGAAAATACCACTTACTATAAACACCGGATTTCTTTTAAACGGTGTTTTAATTTCCTTTGCGATTATACCTCTACAACCCTTTTTAGGGGACCCGCTATTGGATGGTGCGGATTATCGCACATCCTTGAACTAGTAGAGCGAGATGCAGACCTCCTCACGGAGCATTTGATCTCGAAAGGTTTTAAATATGGTTTTTAAGAAAAACGCATTTTTCTAATTAAATAAAATTTAATTTTTAATAATTATATAAAAAAAATTACAAATCCATATATTTTCAATACAATAAACTTACATTTTTTTTAAAACGAAAGTTTTACAAGTTTCACTAAAATACCATCAAGATACCAACAAAAAACAAGTTTTACAATAAAATACCATAAACTCTGCAAGCTGAACAATTATCACTAAAATACCTCAAATCCTTCAAATTCATATCCATGAAAACCCTAAATAATATAAATAAATTCTCGAGGTTTATTTTTAACTATATTAAAATATTTTTTCATAAAACCCACTTGAGTTATATAAAACAATATTTAAGGACTTTAGTAAATATAAGTTTAAGCGGGATCAATCTTTTAAGCCCCAGGGAGCCGAAGAAAGTGGGTGCTTGCCTATTTAAGGTAGAAAACATAATGGAGTTATCAATGGTAATTGTCTTGGAAAAAGGCACAAATCCTGTCGTTCATGTGCAGCAGTTACCGATGACTCCCAAACCTAATTCAAGATCTAAATCAGTTACAAGTGTCTGACTCAAGTCTGAGTCTATTCAATCATGAATCCAAAGTCAAATATGAATACTTGAACATGAACTTGAATACTTGAATTCAAACATCAAAATCAACATGAATACTTGACTTGACTTGACCGAACCATGATTATAACTTGACTACTTGACTATATCCTGAACATGACTACATGAACAACTTGTACCCATGGTTTCGGAAAGACTTGTAAATATACTCTATACAATACATTACGCGGGGATAACAGGGTAGATTGGTACGGAACGTATTAACGTGGCACGAGATGGTCACTTAAAAGACACCTACATGAACTCTCGTGCCGTTGTCCCGTAGGTTTTGACGGGGCCTTGTACTACATGTTACCATAGTCTACGGGGTAAGATGGACTCCTCTCGTATACACAAATACTTTCTGTGCCAAGCTACAAATAACTACGTTAGAATAACAATCAAATACATGTACAACTTAACGGTTTCATTTAACATTACTTGTTCTATTCCTTTCTTTCTTTTGGGACTTACTGAGCGCTAGTTCGCTGACGGCATTCCTGTCTATTTCTTTCTTTGTAATGTTCTTCAGGAGGACCGGACTCTCAGAAGATCGAGCCTAGCCAGGAGGACTTGGATCAGCTCACCACTCAGACGGACTACTAGCTCTTCTTGTACTTACTTTCAGTTTGTATGTCATTGTTTAGACGCTGCTTATTTCATTGTATCTTTTCTTTTCAAAACAGTTGTATGTAAAGTTGAATGTTAATAAAAGTTGTTGTTTTTTTTATATCACTTGTCATTCTTATGCATTTTATATATATTGCTTAATTACGCTTAACGTATTTATTTCTTAGTAAATGCGTTGCAGCCTGCCACGTCGTTGTTTCCGTATACTGGGAAGCGGGGCGTGACAGCGGTGGAGTGGACACCGCGTCAGGGTGGAGCGTTAGTTGGGGATGCTTGGCCCATGGAGTATCAAATTTGGATGGGTCGATGGTACGGTTGGGTACACCACATAGCCGATGAGATACAGCCAGGTATACCGATAGACCAGTATCTTACCTGGAATTGGATGATTACCTGCAGATTCGTCATCACAGCCCCCACATCTCATATACGCCTCGAGAACTGATAAAGAGAGATTTGGTAACTTTATATCAAACCTTTTAAAAGTATAATCTTATTTTTATGAAATTCATTATCTTATTTATCATCAATATAGGTCCAAACCATTTACGCGTTAGAGAATATAGCTGATGAGGGGATTAATGGCATCAGGGACTCAGTGAGCTGCTTTATGAACATCAAGCCCCTCATCAGGAGTGTGATGATGAAACACGGATTCACACATCCACCAGCCGTGCCTGCGCCACCCGTTCCTCCACCAGCTGTGTCTGCACCAGCCATTCCTATCACATATGAACAAACAAGACGTAGACGGGCACAGCCGGAGCCGTCTCAGCATCCCGTTGAGTACGAGCATGGACCATCACAGCCAGAGCCGTCTCAGCCACCTACCGCCGACAATGCCAGACCGTCACAGTCTCGATGTCCTGTAGTGAAGAGGAGGACACCAGGCATGGTGAGACGACTTCGTTAGATTGCACGGAGTGTTTGTGTTGCATTGTATTGTGATAACTTCGTTATTTATTTTACATTATTTATTGTTTTCAGTTTATTGGTTTTCGCCGTTTGGATGTCGTATATTTTGCGTAGATTGTGTCTCTGTCGTTTGGGCATTGAGTTAGTTCCGTCTGTGGATGTTATTATTTCACTATCCTTATACATGAATGTTATTCAAAATTTACGAAGGAGGTGTTGTCCGATTTTCAAACATTATTTCTTTACAAAAAACACTTTAATTCATTTTAATTCAAACATTGATTCTCTCTCACACAAACACATGTTCATACACGATATATTACACATACATGGTACACACATCCACAACATATACGAGAATGATGCAAACAAAATAGATAGCAAGACCAGTAAAAACACCATAATTCTTGATTAAAATTTCAGAAATAAATCTTCTACGTTACTCAGCGCCGCAGCAACAGAATTAATCCGCTCTGTAATTGCATCAATGGCCTCATCACCTACCGCGGAATCTCGAATGAGTTCGAGATGGTTCAAATTCCGACGATGCATGAAGATGCGGTAGAGAGAGTTTGCGGAGTACTCGATATTACGACCAGAAAGAAGACCCGTAGAAAGAAATAAGTGGAGACAACGATTTGCTTCCTGATTAGTCAAAAATATTGCACATTTGTATGGACATTTTCCCTACTATTATTAATAAATAAAAGATGTTAAATGTAAATAAAGAACATATGTGGGTTTATTTGTAAAAAGATTATTATCATATGTTTTTTCATTTATAATTAATATAATTAGGGAAAATATATGCATATTGTATTTAAATGAAATATTAGTAATTAAAATATGCATACCATGTCAAATATTCCTAATCAATATTCTTAAGGGATCATACCATATAAATGGTTGGAATAATCTCTCAAAAATACCAAATACTACTAACAATTTGATTTGAAATATTATGCAGGTATTAGCTCAGGTCTGAAATCTAAGTAGGAGTTCCAAGTCAAATTGGATTATCGAAACCAAATCTGCCAAATATTAGAAGCAAATCGAGGAATCTAGCAACGACAGAGACTAAGGTCAATATTTTTATAATATATATATATCAGTAGGATCTCCAAATATCGAGAGAAAAAGCCAGAAAAAATCCCCAAGTCCCAATCCCACCAAAGGGCGGCGGATCCGCGGTTGAACTTGGGTAAAGGCGGCAGAACCGCGATCAGATCTGGGCCATTGGATCTGGATTTTTGGGGGAATGATTGTAACTACACCTACTCCAATATGGCATCTAGGGTTTGCACTTTCAGGGGCTATATAAAGGACCGAGAACTGTGAATCTAATCTCATCTAATCTAAAAATACATTCATCTATCTCTCGATCTAGAAAGAGATCTAGCGAGCAACTAAGTTTTTGTAATTTAGTTTTTCAGCGAGCAAGTTGTAATGCAATAGTTGATTAATTAAAGTAGTCTTTTGTTTTAATTCTTTTCGCATTTACTTTACGCATTACTTTTCTGCATTACTTTACGCGTTACTTTTCCGCATTACTTTTCTGCATTACATTCAGCATTATTTTCTGCACTTCTAAATTTTAATATGGTTTCATTCATCTTCCATCTCTATTTTACTACGCTAATAAGCATGAGCGAGTAATTTCTTACATGCTAGGGTTTGCATGATAGGATAGAATAATAGATGAAAAACCTCTTAACGTCTTTTGACATTTTAATATTTATTAACCTTAGCAAAATAAATGTTAACCCTCCTATCGGGCGCGCTATCAATTAATGATAGTCACGACCACGATTTAAGATTAGTTAATACTTGTTTTGTTAAGAGCTTGAGATAAATAGAGAACAATAGAAGGACAAGGGGCTGTAGTGGGAAACCCTAATTCTCTCCAAGAACCCTAATCCACATCATCGCTATCTCTCTAGCATTAAACAATTAAAAGATAAAAGGAATCATTTCTAAACTTTCATCCATTAACTACTAAGTCCTATAAACCCTACGAGCCTTTCTATTATAAAATTTTCTACACATCTTAATTCAAAACGACAACAATCCATTCTCTTTTTTATCAAATCGTCTAAAACAAGAAAAGAAATTCATGTTTCCCTGCGGACGACCCGTACTCATCACGGCTAGCTATTTGCGACACCGTATTGATTGCGGTTATTTACAACTTACAACACAACTTTTTCGCAACCAATCAAATGGCGTCGTTGCCGGGGAAGCGGTCGTAATTATTTTTCTTGTTATTCGGGTTGAATTCTTATAAAAACCAGAAACATAAAATAAAAGAGAACCAAAACCACATCTTGTGTTTAACGATTCTTGTGTGAGTTTTTGCAAGGACATCTGGAGTAATTGGAGCAGGCTAACAGAGATTCGGAGACTTTCAACTTGGACCAAAGGAGTAGTGGTGTGCCCTGAAGAAATTTGAACAGAAGATCTTGCCAAACGGCGGCAAAACCGCGGCCTAGGGTTGCATTCGGCGGCGGAAGCGCGGCCTTCTTAAGGAGTTGGGCCCCCAATCTTATCGGGTATTCTCCTATTGCTTTTCTCTCTCCTCTAAAGCTCCGATAAACTGATTTCACCTGCAGGATTCTTTGCAAACAGCGCCGCTAAAAAATCTTTTTGCGTGTTTTGATTTCGGGTTGTTTTGCATACTTAAAACGGACATTAAGAGGCAATAAACCCAAATTCAGATTATGTGGGGATTTCATTACCCTTCCAGGCCCCACAAATCACAAACGAGCATACTATCACCCTGCATTAATAAAAAAAATATCTAGACCAAGTCTCTGAGGACTGCCGCGCTCAATTAGGACAAATGAGGGTCGTGAGTAATCTATTTCTTCTCCGCATTTCTCTTATGGTGTCTAGACAAGTGTGACTAAGAAAAGTGGTTACTTAATTAGACCCGTTATTTCGGTGATTCATATAGCGGATCCCTCTCACTTACCTGGCTGCAAGATTGATAAGGAAGTGGTAGAGGATTGATCCTACGTCTTGTCCTTTGGAAGTCTAGGAGCGGTCCATTAACATGACCTAGGTGACCCTAGCTCTAGGGATTGATTGTGCATTTTGTGATTGGTTCACGTCCGATATTTTTTCAAAACAAGCCTTCTTAAAATCGTTCTCACACATATCACACGCTGCCACGTGCACTAAACCTGCTTAGTGCATGATCGGTTGGACTCGGGATTATAGTGCCCGTCAAGTTCGCGTTTTTGTTGTCGACTCCAAAGTCGATACTTCTTCATCTTCTATTTCTCCTCCACCTACCACATCTTCCGAGATAGACGGATCTCCATCGGGTTTTAACAATACCACCTTTCCACCACCCGAAGGTGCACAAACTCAGAATCCACCACGCATCACTCTTCAAGACCGATGTTATCCCGTACGCGGACCCCTTCCTACGTGTCTGTCCCTTCCACCGGCCAATAGGGATAATTTTGAAATTAAACCCCACTTCATCAACTTGTTGCCCAAATTTCACGGGCTTGAATCTAAAGATGCATACGTTTTTATAACCAAATTCGAAAACGTATGTGCAATGATGAGCACCACCCAACTTTCAAGGGATGCTCTGCGATTACGTCTTCTCCCTTTTACCTTGTGCGATCTCGCAAGAAAGTGGCTTTATAGCACCGCCGCATATTCTATCACAAAATGGGATGAATTCGTTAAAGTATTCCTTAAGAAATTTTATCCTCATCACAAGACCGCCCGTATTCGGAGCGAGATTAACCAGTTTGCCCAACTTTCTAACGAACCCTTTTGGAAATGCTTTGAACGGTTTAAAGATCTCCTTATCCAATGCCCTCGTCATGGAATCGACAGATGGCAGCTTTGTCGAATTATGTATGAGGGTATCAATCCAGCTACAAAATAAATGCTAGAAACCATTTGTCAATGTCATTTCATGTCAAAAGACGACGGCGAAGCGTGGCTATTTCTGGAAGATCTCGCTGGACAAACATTACAGTGGGAGAGCACTAGACCAACAACATCGTCTTCATCTAGGGCAGGTATCCATCAGCTCGATACTTCCATCGCAATGAAAGCTGAAATGACGGCGATGCAAAAGAAACTCGAAGCTATGAAAAGCAAATTCTCTTCAATCTCCCTAAACCAAGTTACGCTCTCCAAAACCGTGTGTGGTTGTTGTTTTGACTCATCACATTTAACGGAAGAATGTCCTTTGAATCCTCTGTCTCAAGGTCATGAACAAACCAATACTGTTTTTCAGCAACAACCTAGAAACGATTCTTATTCATCCACATGTAATCAAGGATGGAGGAATCATCCTAATTTTGCTTGGAACCAAAACCAATCTCAAAACCAAACTCAGTTCCCAAGCCAAAATAACTATCAAAGGCTTCCCCCACAGCAACAACAGCCACCACAACAAATGCAGCAGCCCTTTCAACCGCAATCTTTCCAAAATCTGGCCAACAACTTTTCCTCTTATATTAAATCTTTCCAACCACAGACTAATATTCCAACGGCCAGTACCGATAAATCTCTGCACTCGAAAGAATCTTAGAAACGCTTATTAAAGAATCTACACAAACGACGGCTAATTTAACGTCTTCTATCTAAACGTTGATGCAACACACTGCTTCTCACGGTGAAAGCATAAAATCGATCGAAGCACAAATTGCACAGTTAAATGCCGCGATGAGTGAGAGAGAGAAAGGGAAACTTCTATCTCAACCTCTACAAAATCCCGGTCACTCACTAAGCGCAAATATCGTCCTTAACCAGCAAAATCATAATGTGAGTGTCGTAACTACGTTGAGATTGGGAAGAGAGCTGAACAACTATGTTGGTGAACAAGTTGATGATTTAGATGATACCCCGGCTACTACTTCTACTCCTACTTCGTCTAATCAAATCTCTTCTTCCGAGCCTATTCTCTGTTATCCATTAGACTCGAACCCTCAGTCAACTTTCTTGAATAAATTACCATATCAGACCATCCTAAATCCAATTTTGGGATCCAATCCATCCTTACAAACTTCTCCTCAAATGTTGGACCCAACCCCTGTTGATAAAGCTTCTTTTCCAAACCGGTTGAGGCCCAACAAACCAAGTCCACAGATGGAGAAAATTATGGAAATATTTAAACAAGTTAACATAAATATTCCTCTCTTAAATGTTATCCAACAAGTTCCATCCTATGCGAAAATTTTTAAGGACTTGTGCACTAGAAAAAGGAAAACTCAAGTGCCTAAAAATGTTTTCTTAGCGAGCAATGTGAGCGATGCTCTTACCCAACATTTGCCCAAGAAGCATAAGGACCCCGGTTGTCCTACAATATCTATAACTATTGGGGGTAAAAATATCAATCGCGCTCTACTCGATCTAAGTGCTAGTGTTAACTTACTCCCGTATTCTGTTTATGAGCAATTAGGCAGAGGAGAGTTGAAACCCGTGCACTGCACTCTCCAGATGGCCGATCGATCTATTACCCACCCTACGTGTGAACTAGAGGACGTGTTGATCAAAATCGGGGAATTTATTTTCCTGTGGACTTTATAGTTTTAGATGCATAGCCTGTGGCGAATCCACGGAACCAAATCCCGATGATTCTTGGTCGTCCTTTTCTAGCAACTTCCAATGCAGTTATCAATTGTCGTAACGGTTCCATGAACTTATCCTTCGAGAAGATGACAATTGAGCTTAACATTTTCAGGATAGAAAGTCAACCCTCCGAACCTTCTACTCATATAATTAATATATGTTATGTCAACAAGATAACTTCCGACAGCTGGGAATTGGAGTTTTTGCTCCACGATAATGATCTAGACCCCACTAGTGCGTTGTTGTTTAATCCAGATATTTATTATACGAATAAGGTAGATAAGTTTTTCGAGTCTTCTACCTCCATAATTTCTGACAAATCGAGTTTTTTGAGTCTTGGTGCGCAAAAGATTGACCTTAAAATTTTCAGTCTTCCTGGTGAATCTGCCTATTCCACTGATTCTTTTCTTTCCGATGAGATCATCATCGATGAAAGTTTCGAAAATATTTTCGCCGAAGAACCCGCATTCCTTAAATACTTGGATGCTGTGATGAATCAACCTCCACCGGAAATTTATGCGCCTCTGTTTGAGGCCGAAGATGTTGAACCGCTACCCCTTCTTCTTTTAGTCACGTACGAGAATACGACTATTCCATCCATTCCTTATCTTTCAAATTCTCGTTTTCGTTCACCATCACTTTTTCGTCTCTACCAACCGAGACGTAAATCTTTTCGATTACACCTCCTTTCTCCTCCCCGCTTCATTTCTTCTAGATACTCTTAATTATGTTTCTTCTACTTAGGACATGATGCAACCTCCATTCTTATACAGTCTCGAGTCTTCTTCACGTACATCTGTTACATAATCTTTTATCAACCATGGTGTTACCTAGATAAAATATTTGAATGGTTGGTGTTGACTTTTGGTCTTTGTAAAGTTTTATGTAAACTAATAATACTTACCCCCCCCCCCCCTCTTATGTTAAATTTCAATGCTTGGTAATAACAACACTGTTTTACTCAAGTTTGGAGGGGAGAAGGAAAATATTTTCAAAATGGCACTTGAAAGAAAAGAAATTTTTGCACGATTATGAGCCAAAAACAAGTTTTGGGGGGGGGGGGATTACTGTCATTCACTCTTGACCCCTTTTTTATACCATCTTATTGAACTGTTCCTCCTAGTCTTAAGGTTTTGAGCTTACAGAACAATATCAGTGAGGACACTGCTGCAAACAAGTTTAGGGAGATAGTTTGTATGGATGGTTTGTATATATCCACGTATCATATGTAAATATTGCATTGCATAAAAAAATTTGAAAATAAAAGTTAGAAAATGAGAAATAAATATGAAAGAAAGGAAAAGATTTAAGAAATGCAAGAAAATTATATGTTTTAAAACGAAGCTAGTAATAGGTAGTCATGAGCTGTTGTCCTAAGGGTTAGTAAGAGGAAGGAATAACTAATCTGCGGATAGAAATAAGTCTGAAAAATAGTCCCTGTTCTTGAGTCCAAACTTCTGAATGTTGATAACCTACTATAGGCACTTGCACACATCTTGAAACTTGAGAAGTAGAGGATACCTTGAAATACTCTTGTCTAAAAGCGTTAGTACGAAGGAAAAAATATAAATCAACAAAATATAAATGACACATAAAATATAAAATGTGAAGAAAAATAAACACTGATTTTGTAATTACTTAAGGCGGCATAAAAAAATATAGCGAGTGTGCCTTATCACCTAGTGGTTTAGACCAACTGGTTTGGGAGTCACCGCTAAGATTTAAGGGTTGCAAGACTGGGATATTGTTAATTACGCTTTAATAAGTGAGTGTATTTGGTAATCGGTTGGAGTTCAAGAAGTATTAACGGTCGCATGAAGAATGTGTGAGCAAAATCTATCTAAAACATTCACCGACTAAAAAGTACCAAGGAAGATGGATAAAAGGTATGATAATTTGAATTGAATTCTCTAAGTGTATGGATGTCTTTTACATACACGTAGGGGTATATGATTGATATTTGGAAGAAAGGTAGGGAGGAAAACTAAAGATGATATTTTATTGAGAGATAATGTGATTTCTGATATCTTTTTAAGACCATTAAGATAGGGCCCATGACAACTAAAAATCTAGTGTAGTTTGAAACACTTATTTTCAAGTTCTTTCTTTTATATGTTTCTTATCTTTGCATGTAATTTTTATCTTCTTTCTTTTATTTTGAGATTTTTTGGGTGTAATCCACTGAAAACCCTCAGGAGACAACACTTCTCCTACTAGGGACACCTAGAGGTTTAACAGTTTGTTGTACGAGCTATGTTTAATCGTGTTACCTACGAAAGTTTGTTAGATTTTTCTTTTCTTTTTTTAATAAATAGATTGCTCGGGACGATCAAAGATAAGTTTGGGGGTATTTGATTAGTCAAAAATATTGCACATTTGTATGGACATTTTCCCTACTATTATTAATAAATAAAAGGTGTTAAATGTAAATTAAGAACATATGTGGGTTTATTTGTAAAATAATTATTATCATATATTTCTTCATTTATAATTAATATAATTAGGAAAAATATATGCATATTGTATTTAAATGAAATATTAGTAATTAAAATATGCATATCGTGTCAAATATTCTTAAAAGATCATATCATACAAATGGTTGGAATAATATCTCAAAAATACCAAATGCTACTAACAATTTGATTTGAGATATAGTGCAGGTATTAACTCGGGTATGAAATCTATGTAGGAGATCCAAATCAAATTGGAATATCGAAACCAAATCTGCCAAATATCAGAAGCAAATCGAGGAATCTAGCAATGGCAGAGAAAAAAGGCAATATTTTCATAATATATATATCAAGAGGATCTCCAAATATCGAGAGAGAAAGCCAGAAAAAATCCCATGTCCCAATCCCACCAAAGGGCGGCGGATCCGCGGTCGAACGTGGGCAAGGGTGGCGGAACCGCGGTCAGATTTGGGCCGTTGGATCTGGATTTCTGGAGGAATGATTGTAACTACACCTACTCCAATATGGCATCTAGGGTTTGTACTTTTAAGGACTATATAAAGGACCGAGAGCTGTGAATCTAATCTCATCTAATCTAGAAATACATTCATCTATCTCTCGATCTAGAGAGAGATCTAGCGAGCAACTAAGATTTTGTAATTTAGTTTTTCAGCGAGCAAGTTGTAATGCAATAGTTGATTAATAAATGTGGTTTTTTGTTGTAATTCTTTTCGCATTTACTTTACGCATTATTTTTCCGCATTACTTTTCCGCATTACATTCAGCATTATTTTCTGCACTTGTAAATTTTAATATGGTTTCATTCATCGTCCATCTCTTTTTTACTACGCTAATAATCATGAGCGAGTAATTTCTTATTTGCTAGGGTTTGTAGGATAGGATAGAATAATGGATGAAAAATCTCTTAATTTCTTTTGACATTTTAATGTTTATAAATCTTAGCAAAATAAATGTTAACCTTCTTATTGGGCGCGCTATCAATTAATGATAGTCACAACCACGATTTGAGATTAGTTAATACTTGTTTTGTTAAGGGCTTGAGATAAATAGAGATCAATGGAAGGATAAGGGGCAGTAACAGGAAACCCTAATTCCCTCCAAAAACCCTAATTCTCATTCATCACAATCTTTCTAGCATTAAACAAATAAAAGATAAAAAGAATCATTTCTAAACTTCCATCCATTAACTACTAAGTCCTATAAACCCTACGAGCCTTTCTATTATAAAATTTTCTACACATCTTAAATCAAAACGACAACAATCCATCCTCTCTTTTATCAACTCATCCAAAACAACAAAAGAAATTCATGTTTCTCTGCGTACCACCCGTACTCATCGTGGCTATCTATTTGCGATACCGTCTTGATTACGGTTATTTACAACTTACAACATAACTTTTTTGCAACCAATCACTTCCCCATGGTGGTCATGGTTTACTTCTTCACAGGGGAGACGGGAGCACATCCAATACGGTTAAGTGCAAAAGCCGCAGGATTTCATGATCGATCTTCATCGGCTAATTCATACCCCCCGGTAATCGATAAAGAATGCCTTCGTAACTAAGGTAGTCTATCATCGTATATACAGATTTCACAACAGTGTGAGGGATGCACCTCTTAATTTCATCGATTGATGTCAATCCTGCAGATGAAGATCCCGATATTGAGAGAGAGCGAGACTGAGAACGAAGAGGGAGAAACATAGAGAATGTGATGGCGATGAGATCTGGGAGAGTGTGAGAGAGCTGGGCAAAAAGAGTGAGATTCGAGATAGAGAGGAAGAAATTGAACTCTTCGTATAAAGAACACAATCATTCACGGGTATGTGTTTTTTTGGAACATGGTTGGCAACAGCACCCAAGAAAAACACATACCCGTAAATGATAATGTTTCATTTTGGCACGCATCTGCAAACTGAGCCATAAAAAACACAGACCTATGAATGGATATGTTTCTTTTTGGGACGCAGTTTACAACTGCACCAAAAAAAACAGAGTCTGCCGTGAATGATAGTGTTTCCTTATGGGGCGCACCTGCAAACTGCACCAAAAAACACAGATCCGTGAATGAGTATGTTTCTTTCTGGGATGCAATTTGCAACTGCGCCAAAAAAAAAAAACAAATTCTCAGCACAGTTTGAAAGTGTGCCCCATACATTTATAATGGACGCAGTTTCAAACTACGTCCCTTAATAAAAAAATTCTTTTATTCATGTCAGCGCCAGCGGTGAGCTGACGCCAACGTGGCTCCTACGTGGCGCCTACAAAGTAGAAAGTGGCATGTTTTTATAATATGTTTTGAAAGTGGGTTTTTTTTTTAAAAATATTATTTTAATATTGTCACGCCCCGCTTTCCAGCGTACGGAGAAGTAGACGTGACGGGGACGCGACGTATTTATTCAGAAATAAATACGTTAAGCGTAAATAAGAAATATAAATAAAATGCACAAGAATGACAAGAGATGTAATATAAACAGCAAGTTTTATTAACATTCAACTTTACAATATATTGCTTTGAAAAGGAAAGTATAAGGATATAAAGCAATGCCTAAACAGTGGCATACCAATGAAAAGTAAGTAGAAGGAAAAGCTAGAAGTCTGGCTGCTCTGTGAACTGGTCCAAGTTGTCTTGACTGGGCTCGATCTCCTGAGAATCCGGTCCTCCTGACGAACATTCCAAAAAAAGAAAGAAAGAAAGAGGAATGTCGTCGGTGAACTAGCGCTCGATAAGTTCCAAAAGAAAGAATAGCATAGGACAAGTAGAGAGAATAGAATTGGTAATTTGTACATATTTATATTTGTTATACTAACGTAGTTGTTTGTAGCTTGGTACAGAAGGTATCAGTGTATACGAGAGAAGTCCAACTTGTTTTGTAGACTATGGTAACAGGTAGTACAAGGCCCCGTGAAAACCCACGGGATAACGGTACAAGGGTTCATGTAGGTGTCTTTTAGTGACCATCATCGTGCCACTTTTAATACCTTCCGTACCAATCTACCATGTTAAACTCCGTAATGTATTGTATTGAATTATAGTTACAAGGCTTGCCGAATCCATGGATACAAGTTGTTCATGTAATCAGGTTCAGAATGCAAACAAGTAGTCATGTAATCAAGTCAAGTTATAGCCATGGTTCGATCAAGTCAAGTCATGTTTGCATGTTGATATTGTTTTGGTATTCAGGTTCAAGTTCAAGTATACATGTTTGGTACATTGGATTCATGTTGAATTGGATTCATGTTTGGATTTGATTCAGATTTAGATTTAGACTCAGACTTGAGTCAGACACTTTAAAACATATTTGGATTCTGAATTAGGTTCGGGTGTTATAGGTAACTGTTGCACATGGACGGCGGGATTTGTGTCTTTTTCCAAGACAATTACCATTGATAACTCCGTTAAATTTTTCTACCTTAAATAGGCAAGCATTCACTTTTTCCGGCTCCCTGAAGCTCAAGAGAATTGATCCCGCTTAAACCTATATTTACTAAAGTCCTTAATTGTAATTTTATATAACTCAAGGGAATTTTATGAAAAATATTTTATATACTTTCAAAATAAAGCTCAAGTATTTATTTATATTATTTAGGGTTTCCATAATTGTGAATTTTAAGAATGTGAAGTATTTTAGTGATAATAGTTTAGCTTGGATAGTTCAAGATATTTTACTGTATAGCTTGACTTTTGGATAACATGAAAGTATTTTAATGAAACTTGTCATTTTTTAATTTTCTAGAAAATATGGGATTTTATTATATCTTGAAAATATGTGGTTTAATAATATTTATATAATTATTAAAAAAATTATTTTATTATTAAATAGAAAAATTCGTTTTTCCAAAATATCGTATTAAAATTCTTTCAAGACCGAATGCTCCGTGAGGAGATCTACATCTCGCTCTACTAGCCCGATGATATGCGATAATCCGCACCATCCAATAACAGGTTCCCCAAATGAGTTGTAGAGGTATAATCGTAAAGACTTTAATGATACGATTTAAAAGAAAACCGTTTTTATAGTACATGGTATTTTGATGAAATATGATAACAAAAATATGTTCAAGGTATATCGTGCTATGGAAACATGTGTGTGTATGAAGGATAGGTCATTACCCCATGATGTTTACTAAAGGTATATTCAAATAAGGAATAAAAGATGACATATATAAAGTTCATGGTATTTTCATGTAACAGTTAAATTAAAGTTATATAACATGATGTTTTAGAGTGAAAGTTGGTTCTAAATATTAGATTTATGTTAACAAGCAAGGTGTAGCAATATGCATAAGCAAGGCTTATGAAAAATGTAGTTTTTAGGGTTTTAGAATAAGATGTTGGTATAACTCCACTTACCGGCATGTTTTATGAAAAAAGACTTTTAGAGAAGAAGGGGAAGGATTAGAAGAGACTTACGAGTTAGAAGGGTGAAGAGGAAGTAGAAGAAAATGGGGTAGTTGCCGTGATGTCGCGGGGTTGCCGGAACTTGCTCGATTCCTCGCCGAAAGTTAGTCTTTGGCTAACTCCACTTGTACTCTTCTTGTACTTAGGAAATGTGATAGTTTTGGTTAGAATTTTCAGAATGAGGAGGGGATAGGGTATGGGGTTGTATTTATATTGTGGAACTGAGGTTTTGAAATTGAAAGAATTATTTAAAATGCATTAAAAATGGATTAATTGGAGAAATAAGAGATATTTGTTTTTCCTGACTTTTCATTTCTATGTGCAGTGCACGTGTAAACTTTTGAGCTTCCAAAAAGTTTAAAAGAAAAATCCAGAAAAAATAATTTGACTAATGGGATTCGAATACAGAGATTACGTCACAGCAGTGCAAGGGTTTTACCAGCGAGCTACAAATTGTTTCTTGCTATTTTTAAACAAAAATAACTTTTAAATTGTACTCAGACTTGTAAACTCCTTTCTGTACATTAAACTGAAAAATTTTGTACAGAAAATTTAGAGTCATTACATATATGGTTTCATATAAAGAATTGTCCTAAAAAGAAAGGGATCTATATTTGGAATTGGTCCTTGAATTTTTTTTCCTTTTTGGAGCGAAATTTGGACTTTTGCACCTTCTATTAGATTACTATTTATATTTTGGGCTTTTTGTAATTTCCTAATTTGTATTGTTTATTATTATTGGATAATTTGCAAATTACACCTTGTAAATTGTATTATAAGAGATGGTGTAGATACGATGCATGCATACGACCCCAAAAAAATTAACTAAAAATGTAATTTTCATTGAAGAGCTAACGTCCATTACCGGAAAATGGAACGGTCAGTATACCTAAAGTTAACATGTGCCGAGGGTTGACTACAAAAACTTTCGTTTTAACAAATATATACATAACTTGCAATTTTCTTTTAGAAAAAAGGTCTTGCAAATCGAAAACTCGCTGATTTTTCACGCATGTGAACGGGGACATGCCCTCCTGTATTATCCTTGTTTGAAGCTGAATCCATTTGGCTGATTCGTGCAGCCCCTAACCTATTTTCTAGAAGTTATTTTTTTATATTTTTTGTTGGTCAAATGCAAAACAAGTGTGGTAAAAGGGGAGTTTAGAAATTTTCATATTTAGTTGAATGAACAATCCTTCGTATGAAGGCCACTGGGGTGCCAACAGCAACGTTTATCATGAGGCAATGATCACATACATGTTGTTATATAATTGTTGTCAAAAAAAATGGTACAACTTGAACAGGATCGTTATGTCCTAACTACTGCTTAGGTGGCAAGAAAAAACAATAACAATATTAATTAATTATTAGAAATAAAATTTAGTGCTCAACTTAATTTATTTGAAAGTTGTGAATTGCTTCTTCAAATCCTCACAAAAGTAAAACGATCACAAAGTCTCCGTGCAATTTTTAATGAGAAAGGTCGGTTGCATTGAATTCAAACTCTTCCTAATCAAGTAAATAAAATCATTTTATTCAGCTCTAGATAAATAAATAAAAAGAATTTTCCCTTTTTTTTTATATTTTTGCTTAGAGATGCATTAATACGCAAGACTATGAAATGCATGACGAACTCAACTTATTATTGAAATATAAAATATTGAAATGGCATTAGTCTTTGGAGAATTCATATCCTCTTATTGGAGAGGCATGTTCAAGAATATGAAGAT
The DNA here is from genome assembly GCA_030015575.1 of Agapanthus africanus. Classification (NCBI taxonomy): domain Eukaryota; kingdom Viridiplantae; phylum Streptophyta; class Magnoliopsida; order Asparagales; family Amaryllidaceae; genus Agapanthus; species Agapanthus africanus. The sequence continues at coordinate 13,203,642 of JASDDO010000001.1, forward strand.
GCGAAGGCCGGATCTCATGTATTCATATTCTCTTCAGGCCAATCCATGAATATGAATACGATCGGCAGGATGTCCTAATATCTGGTGAGACCCAATCTTACGGCAAAAAGGATTATCACCAAACAAAGTTCGTGGTATTTTTTTTAATCAATGGTGTGATCAAGACTTATCGGCGCATATGCATCTTCACCGTTTAATAAAATGGACAACTCTTATTCAAGAGTCGACCTTTTTAGTGATCCAAATGAATCCGGATCCATTTTGGGAGGATTTTAATTCCTTTTTTTTTTCTTTTCAATTTTCGTCGAACCCTTCCATTTTCTTAGTATATATAAATAAGATTATCTGCCAGAAATTACACAGTAAAAGAAGAGGCATACTGCATATAAATAATAAAATAGCATGCTTTCTCAAGATATGGAAATTTATTTTCATTCTCTTTTCATCATTGGATGTTGATGATACTCGTAAGTGGGAATTCCCCAGATCATGACATGTGGCAGATGACGTGTCCCTAGACCTACGGAACAGGAGCAAGCACGATACTTTGAAGACATTCCTCAGGCCTCCGTCTGGAGGAACGACCCGGCCTTCAATAGCCTCCCAGAACACTCCTATGTTCGGCCTACAAACAACCATCGGCTCACCTCCGAGCCCTCCTACGCGCGGAGCTTCCTCAGCCTCCCAGCTCGCCTATGAGCTATTACAGAACCGAGCTTGGTCGGCCCCTCGCTCGCCTCCGAGCCTCCCACCGACCTAAGCCTCCTCAGTTCCCTCGAGCAACCGAGAACACAGAGCCCAAGCGCCTCCGCCACGACTCCGCGTATCTCGCCAGAAGCGAGATATCCACCACCTAACATCCCGCGTTCCACGCTGGCGTATCCCCCCATTTACGAGCGTATCTCGTCACTAATGGAGGGATCTCGTCTCTCACGCAGGCGTAACGCCAGGGGCGTAACTGACGGCGAAGATCTCACGCCGGCTCGCTCCATGCGACCACTATAAAAAAAACCTCTCCCAGACGACTCAGGTAAGGCAATTTTAATTCACTAAACCGCTACTCTGCTCAAATTCCTCGGCTAACTTGATCGTCGGAGGGTTTACAGTGGTACAACCACCCCGGGACTTCCTTTGCAGATAGCTTGGCTTCGCCTCTAAACAAGCCCATTGAGATCCATACGCTCAAGAAGACAACCTCCAACACCAATCTCAACCTTACATCAACGCTCGCGAAAGACCGACGAAGGACAACATCTGAAGGAGATCACACCCTCCATCAGTTGGCACCGTCTGTGGGAATACTAATTTCTTCCACTCATCAAAAGTTGATCTTCCGCTCTCGACTTATGGCGAGCGAAAACTGTGGCAATTCAAGCACAAGCCGCCACCTTCCCCACAATGGAGGCGCGGGCAGATCTACTATTCCTCCAAACGCAATCCATGCCCTCTCGGCAAGGATCGACAGGCTCACGTCGATAGTGGACGCCCTTGTTCGCATCCAAGCGGCGGGCCCAGCCCCCCAGGCCGTCGTTCCCCCTCCCAAGGACCACGACGCTGACAGAAGAGCAAACACCGTCGCTCCCCTCGATACCGCCGAACATCGGTGTGCCGACTCCGGCCACCGCGGCTCCCACGCCGCAACCTACTCCATGACCCGCTGGGCGCCACACGGCTCCACATCGCGGTCTCACGAAAGAGCCTATCGCCCCGAAGCCCATCGCGTTCCCGTCCCTCCCGAGGAGGTATCGGTCAGCTCGTCTGCTCCCAGGCATGATCGACACCCTCTCCCTCAACGAGATCGCGTAAACGGCACTCGCCGGGAAGATTCAAGAAGGACCTCACCGGGAGACCAAAGGAATTTAATAAAACGGAACTGGAGTCGCAGCCTGGCGCATGCCACGAGCGAGAAGGGCCACCACTCCGACTACACCGAATCTTGGAGGTATCACGACCGCCTCGACGCCCTCGAAAAGAAAATCGAGGGTATACATCGGGAGGGTATTCCAACCGGTGAAGGGGCCAGGTACGCCGCCGACTTATTTACGAAGCCCTTCACCGGGGAGCTGCTCGTCGTACACGTCTCGTCCAGGAACAAGCCACCTAAGGTGGCCCTCTTCGACGGGAAGTCCAACCCTAAAGATCACCTGGATGCGTTCACGGCGAGCATAAGCTTCCAGGATAACTCGGACGCAGCCCAGTGCCGAGCTTTTCCGACCACCCTCAATCGCGCAGGTCGGGGCTGGTTCCGCGGGTTGGCGCCACACTCCATCTCGACCTTTGACGAGTTGGCCACCGAATTCCTCAGACACTTTGTCGGGATCAGGCGGTAGAAGAGAATAGTCGACCACTTGTTCACCATAAAGAGCGGGGACAAAGAATCCTTTAAGGGATTTGTCACTCACTTCTACAACGCTCTCCTCGAAGTTCCCGATCATCGAGATGAAACCGTCATCACCGCTCTAAGGTCGGGTCTTAGGCATAAAGAGTGGCTCCGTTCTTTTGCATTAGCGCAACCTAAGACCATGGCCGAGGTAAAAGCTTGGACCGAGTGGGATATCCAGCTTGAATCTGAGGTGAACGCCAACCTGTCCCGGGAAGACCAAACCGACCAAAAGAAGAGGGGCAGAGAAAAGAAGAAGAAGGTCGACCGGCCAAAACCATACTCCCCAAAGTTCCAGGAGTATACTTCTCTCAGCATCTCCCAGACCGAGCTGTTAGAGAAGGCGAAGGGCGAGCGATTTTTCAAGCTCCCACCAGTGACCCACAGAGCGACAAAACGTACCCGAGGCCCGTACTACGCCTTCCATAGGTCGCAGGGCCACCCTACCGAGAACTGTAAACAACTCCGCGGCTACATCGAGGAGTTGATCTGCTCCGACCACCTGGTAAAGTACCTACGGGAGAAACGACAGGCAGACAGGGAGCAAGGGAACCAGCCCTCTCCTGACGAATTAACGATCGGCCAAATCATGGTCGTTTCCTCGGGGTCTGCCCATGGAGCCGGCGAAATTCACCGCCTCTTACCCGTCGAAGGAACAGGCGCTCCTCCCCAGAAAAAGAGCAAGACCGTCGAACCCATCATCTTCACCGATGAAGACCTCCACGGTGAATCCTTGCCTCACAATGACCCTCTCGTGATAACGGCGCGGGTCCATCATTACAAGGTTCAGAGAATATTGGTCGATTCCGGAAGCTTGGCAGATATCATCTTTTATGACTTCTTCCAGCGTATGGGGCTAGGGTCGTCCGACCTGCGGCCAACCTCCCATGTCCTATCGAGGTTTACTAACCACTCCATCCCGGCCGAGGGAGTGGTCACCCTCCTCCTCAACATTGGGGAAGTGGGTCGTACGAGGATCGTACCAGTGGAATTCATCATTGCTAAGATCCACTCATCCTACAACATCCTCCTCAGACGCCCGACATTAAACGCCATCTGGACTCAAATCTAGACCTATCACCTTGCGATCAAATTTTCATTAGATCAAGGGAGGATAGGCCGAGCCTACGGTGACCAGAAAATAGCCAAGATTTGCTTCACCTCGACATCAACCCCCGTAGAGCAGGGCAACGACCTCGAGGACGCAAATGATTTTCAGGGGTCCTTGGACACGCGCAATAAACAGAAAGAAATCCGAGGAGCCCTGGTAGAAGTGCTGACAGGCATCCCCTTCGTCGAGGGTGACAAAGGACGAACCGTCCAGATCGGATCTCTTTTGACAGAAGCCCGGTGCGAAGACTTGATCCACTTTCTCCGAGGAAACTCAGACGTGTTCGCCTGGGCACCTGCTGACATGCCCGGGATAGACCCCAAGGTAATCTCGCACAAGCTCGGGGTCGACCCAAAGGCCCGACCTGTCAGACAAAAGAAGTGAAGTTTCGTGTCAATCAAGCAAAAGACGATTGAGGACGAGGTCGATAGACTGCTCGCAGCCAACTTTATTCGAAATGTTGACTACTCGGATTGGCAGGCGAATGTAGTCATGGTTAAAAAGGCGAACGGGAAGTGGCGCATGTGTGTCGACTTCACAGACCTGAACGAGGCCTGCCCGAAAGACAACTATCCCCTCTCTCGAATAGACCAACTAGTAGATAGCTCGGCAGGCCACAAATTGCTCAGCTTCATGGATGCTTTCTCCGGCTACAACCAGATCCATATGAACCCGGTTGATGAAGAACTCACCGCGTTCACAACGGACCGGAGGGTATACTGCTATAGAGTGATGCCCTTCGGCCTCAAAAATGCTGGGGCTACATATCAGCGCCTAGTCAACAAAATGTTCAAACCATAGATCGGGAAGAACATGGAGGTTTACGTCGATGACATGCTTGTGAAATCAACCTCTTCGGATGAGCACACCAAAGATCTCAGCGAGACATTCGACGTCCTCCGCAAGTACAAGATGAAGCTGAACCCATCCAAGTGCGCATTTAGAGTCACTAGCAGGAAATTCCTCGGGTTCATGGTTACCCACCGGGGAATCGAAGCTAACCCGGAAAAGATCAGCGACATTCTCAACATGGTCACGCCAAAAAGAAACGTTGAGATCATGCGACTCACGGAGAGAGTGGCCGCTCCGAGTCACTTCATGTCGAGATCCGGAGAAAAATTCCTCCCATTCTTCAAGGTCCTGAGAAAGATCCCAAAGTTCGAATGGTCGGAAGAATGTCAAAACGCTTTCGAGCAGCTCAAAGCGCACTAAGAGACTCCCCCACTGCTCACCCGACCAATTGAAGGAGACAAGCTAATATTGTACCTGGCGGTCTCCGACCAAGCTGCAAGCGCGATGCTCGTCAGGGAAGTCGAAGGTGTACAAAAGCCAGTCTACTATGTGGGCCATGTCTTCAAAGACACAGAAACAAGGTACCCGGCCTTAGAAAAGATTGTCTTGGCGCTTATCGTCGCCTCAAGGAAGCTACGACACTACTTCCAGACACACACCATCCTCGTCCTCACCGAGCGGCCTATAGGGACTATTCTCGCCTCCCCTGAGTCGTCTGTAGAAATGGAGGTGGGAGTTATCCCAATTCGACATTAAATACCACCCCAGGCAAGCCATCAAAGTACAAGTCCTGACAGACTTTGTGGTCGAGTGCACTATACCCACCAAGGAAGCAGCATCGGCATATGTCCCCGGGTCCCGACCCTCGGTAGAGGAAGTACCCGACCCCGTCCCCGATTGTTCCTATATATGGATGGATCCTTCACCGAGGAGGGAAGCGGTGCAGGACTTATCATTCGAGGCCCAAATGAGGCAGAGATGGAGTATTCTTTGAAGTTTGGGTCCAGAGCGTCGAACAACGCCGCGGAATATGAGGCCTTGTTAGCCGGGTTGTGAATCGCTTTCGGATTGGGGCTGAAGACGATATGGGTTCGCAGCGACTCTGCCCTAGTCGTCGGCCAAGTGACCCGGGCGCTTCGAGGCCCGAGAACCGCTCATGGTGATGTACCTGGCCGAGGTGAAAAGACTTCGAAGAAACTTTGACGAAGTCCAAGTGGAACAGATTCCCCGGCACCTGAACGCCCAAGCTGGTGCTCTGAGCAAGCTGGCTACTTCCTATATGGCCAACAATAAGAGGAACATCCTCTCGCAGCCCAGCGTATAAGACAGAGAGGTGACGCTTCAAGTATACACTGCTCAGGAGGAAGGCCAGGATTGGAGGAAGCCCCTCGTGGAGTTCCTGGAGGATGGTACACTTCCGGAAGACAGGGGGAAAGCACGCCGCCTTCGAGCCAAAGCCCTCCATTTCATTTGGAGCAGTGGAAACCTTTACAAGAAGTCGTACACGCAGCCTATGCTCCGGTGCGTCGACCCTCACGAAGCCGACTACATCCTGCGTGAGATACACGAAGGGGTCGATGGGGCGCATCAAGGGGCCCGTACCTTGGTCCAGAAGATGCTGCTCGAAGGATATTATTGGCCGACTATACACCAAGACGCTTATAAGCTCGTCAGAAGATGCAAAAGCTGCCAACTCCACGGCAGCATACCCCGTCTCCCTGCTACCGAGCTAACAGCCCTCACTTCCCCTTGGCCGTTTGCCCAATGGGGGATGGACATGGTGGGACAACTCCCCACTGGTATGGGCGGATACAAATACATCCTCGTCACGGTGGACTATTTTACGAAGTGGATTGAGGCCGTTCCCATCAGAAAACCGGACGCCGCCACTACCATAAAGTTCCTGCAGAACAACATAATCTTTCGGTTCGGGATCCCAAGGTGCATCATTACCGACCACGGGACGAATTTCGAAAACGACAAAGTCAAGGAGTTCTCCAATGAATACCACATACGAATGAAGTTTACCGCAGTTGCGCATTCTCAATGCAATGGACAGGCCAAGGTTGCTAACCGAGATGTCCTCCGAAGTCTTCGAGCTCGCTTGGAAGGAAGACAAGGCAGCTGGGTCGAGGGACTACCACGGGTGTTATGGGCCTTACGCACATCAAAGAAGACGCGCATGCGAGAGACCCCCTTCAGCCTCTGCTACGGTACCGAGGAAATGGTACCAGCGGAGATCGGACTGCCCAGTTACAGAGTCGAACACTTCGATGATGAAGCCAATACCTCGGCGCTTCGGACCAATTTGAACATCTTGCTAGAGAAGCGGGACCGAGCACGGATTAAGACGTATGCTTACTAACAGCAAACTGCCCGCTACTACAACGCACGAGTTAAGTATCGCGCCTTCAAGATGGGAGATTTTGTCTTAAGGCGGAACGAATTCGTAGATCAGGTCAAACTGCACAAATTCTTCCCGAAATGGGACGGCCCTTTCCTCGTCTCTCAAGTATTGCCCGGCAGAGCCTATCGCTTACAAGACACCGAGGGACGCAAGTTTCTTCGGCCCTACAACGCTGAAAAACTCAAACTGTACAAATGAATGTATTTTCTTCTTTTCAAAGCGATGTAAATTTTCTTAAGTCTCCTGAATTAAAAGGAACTTTTGCCATAAATTTTTTTCTCCTTGTCGGTTCCGAGATCCCTAGATTCATTTCTGAGAGAAAATGTAAAAAGTACTAAGGGACTAAAAGAAACAAAACGTATGAGAAAAGAAGAATTTTATTCATTAACAGGTATTATAGGCTCCTCAGCCTTACAAAAATTACAACAGAGAGGGTAGGGGGTTGAGAAAGTACTGTTGATGATACTCCGAGGAGATCTTCGCCAGCCGAGCCCTAACTTCTTCAGCCCGCTCCCTCTGATGTTGCCCGCGGACCCGAGACACCACGGAAGAACCGGAACTCCCGCCCGCCGGGCAAGAGTCTGTGATTTTCCTCTTTTGGAAACACTCCAAAAGAAGGGCCACCGATCGATCATGTCTGTTCTTCGAGATGAGGTCGCAGACGTAGAGTGTGTGCAACTTATCGAGCGCCTAGTCCTGCAGCTACGGAGACAAGACGTTGAACAAAACCGGGGACATCCTCCAAATTGCATACATGAGCAGTTGGAGGAAAGGTGACCGTCGAGGAAGTAGGCGTCCGAAGTGGTCCTGTATGCGTTCGACCACCGTTTGGTACGTCTCCTCCATGCACTCTTGATCATAGAAGTACACGTCGTCGCGGGAGATGATCTCTTCGATGGAGTAGATGAGCCCGGCCATTTTCAGAAATGCAACGCTGAAAGAAACCAACATGCCTTCATTATTTATAGCCTCAACAGAATCCCTAAAGGCCAAAATTCGCGTGCAAATCACGGGATATTTTCAAATTTCCCAATACAGAGCTACCGCGTGGTGACCATGATGTACCTCACGAGCCCCTACGCGGTCAAGGGAATTCGGAACGACGCGGATCTTGGAGCGCCGCACCTCGCCTGTGCGTTTTTGCCACATGTCGCCTACAACAGTCACTCTTCCAGATTTTACAGGTCAAGAGAGATTGAACGACACCCCCACCAAGGCAAAGAGAAGTCTAGAAAGCCCTCACCAAGAGGCCACCAAACATCTTCCATGCTCGGTCAATCCCTGGCGAGTAGCTCCTACCCATCAACGCCAAGGATCGAAGCCCTCACCAAGAGGCCAGCGAGCAGCTTCCATGCTCGGTCAATCCCTGGTGGGCTGCTTTCCTGCTCGGTCAATCCCTGGCGAGTAGCTCCTACCCATCTATGCCAAGGATCGACGCCCTCACCAAGAGGCCACCAAGCAGCTTCCCTGCTCAGTCAATCCCTGGTGGGTATCTCCTACCCATCCATGCCAAGGATCGAAGCCCTCACTAAGAGGCCACCGAGCAGCTTCCCTACTAGGTTAATCCCTGGTGGGTAGCTCCTACCCATCCATGCCAAGGATCAAAGCCCCCACCAAGAGGCCACCGAGCAGCTTTCCTGCTCGGTCAATCCGTGGCGGGTAGCTCCTACCCATCCACGCCAAGGATCGAATCCTCACCAAGAGGCCTCCGAGCATCTTCCCTGCTCGGTCAATCCCTAGCGGGTAACTTCCTGCCCACTTACGCTAAGGGTCGAAAACCTCACCAAGAGGCCACCGAGCAACTTCCCTGCTTGGTTAATCCTTAGCAGGTAGCTCCCACCCACCTACGACAAGGATCCAAAGCCCTCATCAGTCAGCGCCGACCAATCCTAACTTAGTTATTATTCAACCCATGTTGAGAGACGTGGTACCACCCTAAGGAATGGACAGATACCGACCTTCCTATAATGAGGGATCTTCCGATGTATCCTAAGTGAACGATCGCCGCCTCGACTCCGGGGGCGGGAAAGGCACCGATTGTCCTGCACTTGGTGGTTAATTGACATATACTCGACGCACGAATCGTCATCTAAGAGACCGGTCATCGACCTATGGCCTAACACTTAAATTGAGGAAAAAACCGACAAGCTCAAGTACTCACGCAGGAACACATTGTCATGCCGAGGAAAATAAACTCAGTTTTATTACATGTTCCAAAAAAATTTACAAGGTATTTTGGGCTCCCCGGCCGTACAAAAAGTGCCCGGAAGCTTACAAAAAAGAAAAGCAAAAAGGGCACAAGGCAAAAAAGCTCAGGCGGTAGGCTCCGCCCGGATCTCACCCTGCTCAGCATCGCCGCCGGGGATCGGGGATTCTACCTCCACAACCTCCTCTCCCCCGATAGCAGCCCCGGCGCCAACCGCTTGCGGAGCGTCCGCCGAGATCGGGACCCTACGCGGAGCTCACCGTCGACAAACTCCGGCATCAACGCCTTGACGGCATCAAGAGCTTCATGCCAAACGATGGAAGAGGCTTCGCTGATGTCGGCGTAGAACTGGTCCGACTCTTTATACAAGACCACCGACTTGCGAGCTCGAAGCTCGGCAATCTTCGTTGCCTCAAGCACAGCCTCGGTCTCCCTCTTGATGGCGTCCCTCGCCTTCTTCATTATGGTGTTGCACTTGCCCAGCTCCTCCAATGTGGCATCAACGGCTCGGTGGGACTCGCTCAGAAGTTGGTAAGACTCCTGGACCTTGGAGATAGTGAGCTCCCCAGCATCCAACCGGGTTTCGAGGGTAGTTGTCTTCTCCTTCTCCTGTCGCGGCTGAAGGAGCATATCGTCCACAAGTGAAGACGATTCCCCCGCCTTCGCCATGGCCCGAGCAATTTCTTCGGCTTCCATGTTGACGATGAGAGCGCAGTGTTGGAAGACCCGAAGAAAGCAACAAAAGGAGTTAGAAACATTCGAAATCAACCCGAGCACTTAAGCTAATACTTAAATGGATACCAACCTGGGCAGCCTCTTGAGCTATGGCGGCCACTTGGGCCTTCAAGGTCCCCCAGGGAATCTTAACCCCGGCCGACTACTCCATATCCGCGAGCAAGCTGTCGGCAACAGAAAGCCCCGAGGGGACCACGAAGCAGATGTCCCCCTCCTACACGGAGATCCCATCAGGGATCACAGTCGACGGCACGCGAGAGACCGTCCTTTTCCTCTTGAGGGGAACCTCGGTTCCCTCCTCCTCCTCCTCCCTCGCCCGAGGCTCCGGGTCTCGCGCGTGTTTTTGGATACCCCCGCGGTGGTCATCGGGGGCTCGGGGCGATGCGGAAGGCCCCGCCGATGGTAACGGTCTCAGGGCCGAGCTCGGACCGGCTCGGGACAAGGTCATGCCCCCGGCCTTCTTCTGGGTCGTAGCGCCAATGGCAGCAAGGATGTTAGCACAGTACATTTGTCCTGCAAACAAAGAGTACACAAGAAGGTTAGTGATGTTAAAAGGGCGAACGGAAATTATTCAAGTCTAAACAGATCTCCCAAACTCCTAACTTACCCACGAAGTGTGCGGGGATAAGCCCGGCCCAGCTTAGGACCTGCTCGGAAAGAAGGACGTCGGCCTGCCGGATCGGCTCCCACATGGATACCGCCCTCGCCTCGGGTGAGGATGACTGCTTCGCCTTCGAGCAATCGCCTTATGCCACTATGTAGGCACGGGCCAATCCTCGCCCTCGGGTGGCACGACGAAAACAAACTTCTCATTCCATTCGTGAATGGAGGAAGGAGCGACTACCATGCCCGACCCGACCACCCCACCCTTACGCTTTTTAAAAGAAAAATACACCCAGCTCGGCTAACTCTTGTTGGTGTCGAGGTGATTCTTGTAGCAGAGGAAGGAAGTGAGAAGGGTCAAGCAGAAGGGGATCTCCTCAAGTTTCAACCGGGCCAGAAACCCGAGGAAGATTCTCTATGAGTTCGGCGCTAGCTGGCCCGGGGCAAGTTGGAAGCAACGAAGTACCCCACATACCTTGGTTGGAAAAAGCAGACGCATTCCAGCCCAGAATGCATCCAAGTACAGAGCAATCTCCTTGCTTTGCACCTGATCCGCTCTCTCATCCGCCCTAGCTGAACGTAGCGAATAGCTAGGGGGAATGTGGAAGCGAGCCCAAATCTCGGTAAGCTCGTCCACATTTCTCATATGGAGGGTGCATCGCGAGCGTTCCCGATGTGCACGTTGGGGGCCATTGCCGTCGCCTGGCGACGAGCGGCGCAGGTAGCCCTAACTCTGCGGGGGAACCCAACGCAGATGGAGCAGCCGAAGAGGCGGGAGAAGACACCATGGACTCGGCTATAACAACTGGAACCTCATCGCCCAAATCGACCCTAACAACTTCAACAGACTCCTAAGAGAAAGACATCTAACCTGATTTAAAGGGAAGGTGTCGCCGAGGAAAAGCGCGAGAGATCTGATCTAAAAGAAGGAGGAACGCCGAGCAATCTCTCGCAACTAAGGAAAATAATGGTGGAAATATAAACCTAGGGGGATCCCCCTCCTATTTATACAACTCGAGGGGCAGCATACAACGGCCCTGATCAATTCCCGCCAAAAACAAGTGTCGCGTCGGCCGGCCGTCGAAGCTCCACGTGTCGAACGACCATTGGAGACGACCCTTCGGCCACAGGCGACAGCCTGTCGCATCCACCAATCCACGACGGGCACGTGGCTTGTGCCTCAACATACACCTGAACGAATCGGCACCCCCTCTTTAATGCACGATCTCTTCTTTGATCCGTTGATGTCACCAAAGATATGCGCGGGAATCCAAACCCTCGGGACACGCCACTTGGGCTCATATATCTGAACGGCGCAACTGCCCCACACCGAGTCACCCCGGGAATCCGCACCAAAAGATTCTTTACTGCTGACCGCGCATGTTCCCCTCCAAAAGGCGGCGGAGACATTAGGACGTCTAGCCTGAGATTCGGGGCAGATGCTATTTGGTTTTATCCGTCCACCTCTCCGAAGATGCCAAGTTGATTTATGGCACCGTGTATCGGAGGTTTAGACGGATGCGGCCGATATAGCAGACTTCGTCAGATTCCCCCTCGCTTGAGGGGTTTTTGATTGTGGAGACGCTCTTCCCTGCAGGCGCAAGCCCCTGCAGTTAATTACGCTACCGCATCGCGGTAACAACTTTCTCCTTCTCCAGAATTTCACTTCGTGTCGTGGGTGTTTGTTTTGTTTGTGGTTGCCCGTGGATTGTATACGGAGACTATTTATTTCGTCATCCGTAGGACATGGATTAGTCTAAATCCGTACTTTCTTAGATTTGGATTTTGGGTTTTGGTTTAACGATACGTTAGCCATATTTGAGGCTAAGATCAACTTAAACGTTTGTTAAGGATACGTTAGTCTAATTTCCAGACTAAGATCTACTTAACGGGATCGTCTAGATCCATTTCCAGTTTAGGGACATGGTGGTCCATTTAATATATGGCCGTCGGGACCCGTCACCTCTCTGACGACGTTGAAGGATTACAACGACATGTGTCAGAGGAGTTCGGAGATGTACCCTTGAACCAAAGTTGATTGGGGGTCTTATAGTCCAATTCGGGACTAAAGTCTGTTTGAATGTTTAAGGATACGTTAGCCATATTTGAGGCTAAGATCAACTTAAACGGGATCGTTTAGATCCAACAAAAGACCGTTTGGGGGCTCTATTGTTCCAGTTTAGGGACGTAGTGGTCCATAGGTAGTTTAGGGACATTGCGGTCCATTGGTAGTTTAAGGACATTGTGGTCCATTGGTAGTTTAAAGATGCATAAGTCCATGGGTTTAAGGACCCCACAGTCCATATGGGTGTGTTTAAGGACGCATTAGTCCGTTAGTTTAAGGACGCATAAGTCCGCGGGTTTAAGGACCCCATAGTCCGTATCTTGGTTTAAGGACGCATAATTCCATGAGTTTAAGGACCCCACAATCCATGTTGATGTGTGGTTGTCGGGACCCGTCACCTCTCTGACGTCGTTGAAGGATTACAACGATAGGAGTCAGAGAAGTTCGGAGATATACCCTCGAACCGGATGTAAATTGATTTAAGAGAGCAGCTGTGCTCAGTCAATTTAATTTGAGGACTTACGGTCATGATTGGGCTAAGTCCAGTTTAGAAATGTTTAACATATTATTTGGCTTTGGCCTATTAGGCCTGTGCTAGGGCTTTGCCCCTGTTTAATAATGCACAGCATTATTTATTTTGTTTGGGCTCTGCCTATTTATAAATGATGCAGAGCATCATTTTTGTTTGGGCTCTGTCCATTTTTTATTGCATTTTCACCTTTGTTTGGGCTCTGCCCTTTTATAAATGATGCAAAGCATCAATGTTGTTTGGGCTCTGCCCTTTTTATTGCATTGCAATTTATTTTGGCCTACTAGGCCTTTTTAATTGGGCTCAGCCCTTCTTTAAATAATGCAGAGCATTTGTCAGGCGCTTTGCGCCAATCACTGAGCGCAAGCGCTTGTGGTATTGACACGTGTCACGCAAGTGCAGTGCGCTGCACCAGTGCGCTACGCTTGCGCTGCTGACACGTGGCACGCTCTGGTGGGTTGCGCCAGTTTCAGAGAGCAAGGCTCTATCTTATAAGCGCATAGCGCAAGTGACTCTGGTGCTGACACGTGGCACTCTTTGGTGGCTTGCGCCAACCTAAGAGCGCAACAGTGCCAATTTTGCAAGTGCAGGGCACCGTTTTATATTTTGATCAATTTTAGATCAATGAAAAACAAGTTTTTCTTGTTTTCAAAGAACCAATGGTTCATAAAAAGTGCAAGGCACTGTTCTTATTTCTTTTTCTTTTTTATTGAAGATCATTGATCTTGTTCTTAGATCAATGATCTGTTCATAAGAGAATCTTCTCTTTTTCTAAAGGTTTTTACCTTTTCTTTTTGTTTTTGAAGAGTTCTTTCAAATTCTTCAGAGTTCTTTTCTTCTCGATCTTGATGATGATGATTGATTGATTGATGTTGATGCCCTCTGAATTGGGGTCTAGGGACCTTTACATAGTACCCATTAATTAGTTAAATTTGTTAAAGAGATCTTTCTCTGAGTGATTTGGGGAATTTTCCCCACCGTTGGATTTTTGATCCAAGGGTTTCTATTTTACAGAAGAAAATCTTCTTGTTTTAGTAAGAACAGAAAGATTTCTCTAAAATTTTAATTCTGTTTGGCGCAAATGCATCAGCGCTTGACACGTTTCGAGCAGCGCAGCGCAACTGCGCCTGCGCAACTGCGCTGACACGTGTCGCGCAGCGCAGCGTACAGCGCAGCGCAACTGCGCTGACACGTGTCGCGCAGCGTACAGCGCAGCGCAACTGCGCTGACACGTGTCGCGCAACGCAGCGCTTGCGCAAAAGCGACCGCGCTGACACGTGTCGCGCAGCACAGCGCTTGCGCAACTGAAGCTTTGTTTCCTTTAATTTTGTTTGTTAATAGAGCCTTGCTCTGATTGGGCGCACCGTCTTGGGCGTTGCGCTCCCTGCGCTGGCGTGCCTGATTTTGACACGTGGCGCTCTGCGCGCAGCGCAGAGGATCTGAAGCGTTGCTTCATTTATTAAAATTTAAATTTTCAGAGTAGAGCTTTGCTCTGATTGGAGGGAATCAGAAGCGTTGCTTTATTTCCCGCCTTGGAATTTGAACAGAGCTTTGCTCTAATTGGGGTAAACAAATGCCCCCCCCACCATTGCGCTTACGTGGCCCTCTAAACGTGAGCGCAGCGGTGGCAGAATTCCAACCGTCGCGGCAACTCTTGGAAGTTGAAATGGCTCTTCAATGCCTATAAATAGGACATTTGGTCCTTTAGATGATTTTCATCTCTTCATAAGAATTTTATTCAGAGCCCTGCTCTTTTGCTTAAACATTTTTAAAAGTTCAAACTCTAGAGAATTTTAGGTAAAAATTAATTTGGATTAATTTAAATCAATTTTAAGAGCCTTGCTCTCAATAGATCCCTGATCTAAAGAAGATCCACTTAGGGTTTCACTTAGCAGAGTTTTGCTCTAAAGGGATCTAAAGAGAACTAATGAGAACCCTATTAGGGTTCCATTAATAGATCTCTGCTCTCTAAAAGATTTTCCTTGCATTTTCTCATTTCATTAATAGAGCTTTGCTCCTTCCAAATCATATAGAAGAACTCTTAAGAATTCTTCATGGGTCTTGGAAGTTAAAGATGGCATTTTGTATTATTATTATTATTATATCATCTTTTCATAGCAAAACTCTCAATGTTCTTAGGGGATTTTCCTCAAATTCTCCTCATAACTGATTTTGACAGGTGTCACTCCTGTCTGCAGAGCATTGCTCTCGAGGAGTTTTAACTCCCTGTGTCACTCCTTTTTTTTATCGCTAATCTTCCATTGATATTTCCTTCAGGCATTATGGTTGTTCATCTATATAGTCTGCAAGAATTCATCACCTACGAGGATATCCGTGTACAGGGCCGTCAACAAAACCAAGAGTTTACAGACGCCCAATGTGCGGAGGTCATGGGTCGCCTTAACGCAAGTGTTGGTTGGCTACTTCCTCGTCGTTCAGCTCTCTTGAAAGTCGTGCTGGGAGCAATATGGAGAGCACTTTCGAGGTTTCACGAAGCTCTCCCGCTCAATACGCTGGATGATGCCGAAGACAAAGTGCATTCAGTGTACATGTCGGGGCTGATCTTGAAGAAATGGCGGGATAGCCTCATCGACATTCTGCATCAAATTTTTCAGCAGACGACGATAATCGCTGCTTATCGAAGGCTGGGGGGCCTCGCCGAAGATCTTGACACACAGGAGCGCGAGAGGCTACGCACGAGAATAATCAGAAATGCCAGAAGAACTCTGGATGGCCTTACTTTTGAATTCCTCAATCCGTGCTCCGGATCTGAGATTATACCATTGTAATAATTTGAATAATGTTTCTCGTTTATTGCTTTCATGATTGTAAGAATTTTTGTCAATATGAATGGAAAATTTTTATTCTAGCTTGTCTTATTTCTCGTTCTGAGTCTTTTGTCTATGCATGAATGAGTGTGTCTCGAACGCTTGATCAAATGTAAATCGGAGGTCCTTTCTGTCATTTTCTTCTTTCTTTTATTGCCAGCATGCTGTCTTAATAAACAGGGTCAACAGATAATAGAGTACGCATCTTGATTTCCCCAAGAGATAGTGATGGCTTAGGTCGCAGGTTCAGGTCTGCTGCCTAAGACTTTTCAACTCTATGAGCCGTGAGGGTCTCATAGAAACTTTTCTCCCTACGGATCGAGAGGATCTCGTAGGTGGATTTTCTCCTTAGGAATCGTGAGGATTCCTAAGTGCGTTTTCTCTTATAAGTCGTAAGGATCCTATAAGAGAATTTTCCCTCCTACGAGTCAAGAGGACTCGCAAGCGGTTGTTTCCCTCCTTGTCGAGATTTGACTTCGGAGAGTGAAACCCGTGGATAGTATGCAAGAGACCGTTTTGGGCCAACTTGCAGGGTCCCAGTGCTTAGAGAACAAGTTTTTTAATTCTTACTGCCTAAGGCTTTATCTTACGAGTCGAGCCGCATCGAGAAGTTCTCGCAAAGACATCAATTTCTTCACAAGTCGAGACGAATCGAGCATTTCTCGCAAGAATATCCTAACGTCACAGTTAACCCATGCTCTTTACGACAGAAGTCCGTTAGGGTCTGTGGTACTTAGGGTTTTGGCAGTCGTACCGTCACATCAGCTGATATAGTCCTCGATAGGCAATCGTGCTGTTCGAGTAGCCCTGCGACTGCCGTGTCTCTGATCCCTTCGGGGGCTGGACAAGACGTCTTCAAGCAATTCTCCTTGGCAGTTTGACCGTCGGAAGAGCAAGCGTTAGGAATTTGCCAGGCTCATTTTGGTGAGCCCCGATGAGTCATATCCACTCCGCGCTGGTGTGGGATGATCTCCGATAGTCTTTCAGGTTTTATGTGAGTTGCCGTCAAGACCCTGAAGCTAGGAATTTGGCCTTTGCTTCGTTTGCTGGCATCGCGTCTGCTGTATCGAGACGAATGTCGCGGTGGGAACTAGGGATTTTGCCATGGCTCCGTTTGTTTGATTGTCGCGTCTGAACCCTGCTGGAGGAAGAACGCTGGGGTGACATCTCGTCTGCTGTATCGAGACGGACGTCGCGGTTGTCTCTAGGTTACTGGTGAACCGTCGAGGTTTGGAACTAGGGATTTTGCCGTGGCTCCATTTGTTTGATTGTCGCGTCTGCAGTATCAAGACGAACATAGAGGTGGTGACCATTCCATGTTGGTGTGGGATGATCACCGGTTGTCTTTCAAGCTTTATATGACTTGCCTTTAAGACCTCAAAGCTGGGAATTTAGCCTTCGCTTCGTTTGTTTTGTCATGTCCGAATCCTGTTGAGGGAAGGACGTTATTGTTGACATTGCGTCTGCTGTATCGAAACGAATGTCATGGTGGTGACCATTCCGCACTGATGTGAGATGATCTCCAGTTGTCTTTCAGGCTTTATATGACACGCTGTTAAGACCTTGAAGCTAGGAATTTGGCATTCGCTTCGTTTGCTTTGTCACGTCCGAATCCGGTTGGAGGAAGAACGTTGAGGTGACAACTCGTCTGCTGTATCGAGACGAACGTCGCGGTTGTCTCTAGGTTGCTTGTGAACCGTCGAGATTTGGCTTCGCTTTCTGGTGGAGCCTGTTGGGAAGGTATGGTTCCCTCTCTGTTTGTGCCCCTGGATTGTATACAGGGATCGATGTGATCTCACCTGTAGGGCAAAAGTTTCATTCATTATTTTTTTTATATTATTTTTTTCTTTCCGCGATGCTCTATTATTTCAGCTTTTATATCGCGAAGGTCGTGATTGCCCAATCATTTCAGCTATTTTTCGCGATGCCCAATCATTTCGGCTGTTTATTTTATTTTTACTCGCTGCTTTTTATTGCGAGTTGCCCAATCATTTCGGCTATTTTGTATGCATACGTTTTCTTTACTTGCTGCTTTTTATTGCAAGCCGCCCCATCATTTCGGCTATTTCGTATGCATGTGCGGCTTGCTGGCTTTTCACCGTAAACCTGAAATTAGACACCGATTTCGGCATCAGCATCGCTACAACTGGGATATTGCTAAGAGCGAATCATCATTTGCCTCTTTCGATGTCGAACAAAGGTGGCTTAGCGAACAGGGTTAAGGTCCTGTCGACTAAGGCTTTTAACTTCATAAGCCGTAAGGGTCTCACTACGGTATTTCTCCCTACAAGTCATAAGGATCTTGTAGGTGTATTTTCTCCTTAGGAATCGTGAGGATTCCTAAGTGTATGTTCCTCTGTAAGTCGTAAGGATCCTACAAGAGGGTTTTCTCCTTGTAAATCGAGAGGACTTAGAAGGGTCATGCGAACATATCCCCAGTCAAGGATGGGACTTGGTTAGGGAAATGTTTATTCGCGCCCGTAGATTGTATACAAGGGTCAGTATTGAACCACTTGTAGGGCAAAATCGAAGGTTGTGGAGGTTGCTTAAGCATAGGTTTAGGTCTCTGTAACTTAAGACTTTCAAATCTTATGAGCCATGAGGGTCCCATAAGAGAGTTCTCCTTACGAGTCGTGAGGATCTCGCAAGTGTATTTTCTCCTCAGGGATCGTGGGGATTCCTAAGTGTGTTGCTCCCTTGTGAGTCGTAAGGATCTCACGCGGGTGGTTTCTCCTTACAAGGTCGAGAGGACCCTGTAAGTGTCCTTTAACGAGGTTGCGCCCTTTCGGGTCTTCACAAACACTCGCCGGTAGTCCTGTTGTTTTTACTCACGGAGCCCTTTCGGGTTTTCATCCGTGCCCTTTTTTGCGTATGAACATACCCCTTTTTTATTCTTTTTATTTTTATATGTTTTTCTTTTCTTTTTTTTTTAAATGAGTTCGCGCCCTTTCGGGTTTTCACGAACACTCGCCGGTAGTCCTGCTGTTTTTACTCACGGAGCCCTTTTGGGTTTTCATCCGTGCCCTTTTTGTTTATGGACATACCGTTTTTATATTTTTTTTAATTTTTTTTGTTGTTTTTTCTTTTCCTTTTTCTTTTATTCATCTCGTCATCCTGAAGATGCTGTGGTAGTAATTTTAAGGACGTTTCGGTCCGTCATTAGTTTAAGGACGTTTCGGTCCGTCGTTAGTTTAAAGACGTTTCGGTCCGCCGTTAGTTTAAGGACGTTGCTGTCCGTTGTCGCCATATTTGAGGCGAATCTCTAGTTTACTGACTTTTCGGTCTATGGGGCTTTCTCTATGAATGAGCATGATGCCCCCGGCGTATCCTTCTTTCTCAGAGCGTGCGGTTGTGGCGGGCTCACCTTCCAGTTTTCGGATATGACGAACCTGCCCTGTTGGTATTGATCTTCAACCCAGTTCTTAAAGACGTAGCAATCCTCGATCAGGTGACCTACCGTTTGGTGGTAAGGGCAATAATCGAGATCGTTTACATCGCCTGGCCGCAACGGACGTTTTGGTCTCGGCAGATTGATGAGTCTGTCACGCATTGCCAGCTCGAACAGTCTCCTTGTTTTATTTTGAGGAAACGAGTAAGGACGTTTCAACTTTTCCTGAAGGGATTGCTGCTTGTTGTTTCGGCAAACAACCGGTTTAGGGCCACTCGATTGCTGTTGAGTATTGGCTACGAGGGCTGTTTTTCCCTTCCCTTTATCCTTTTTGCTCGATCCCTTGTTTGCGGGGCCGAGATTTTTTTCGAGCAGCGTGCGATTACACGGGTGAACGTTATCGCAACTTCTCAATTCTTTCATGGATTCCTTGAGGAGAGGGTTGAGGGCAGCTTCCTCGTCAGAGTAGCTTCCAAAGGTGATAATTTGTGATCCCTTGGAGTCGGCTATATGACAATCATCGGCGGCTCTTTTGCGCTCCTCTATCACATTTTTCTAATGTCTACGAGCTTCACACTTTGTCCTGTTGAAGTGTTGCTTTTGAGCGACATACCCTTGCTACCAACACTTAAAGGAGTCGCGGTCTTCGGTAGGATGTATGATCTTCTGATGATATAAGCAGAAGTTAGGATGCATCTCTACTTCACCGAGAGTATTTTCTTCAGAGGGTGGTAGCACCATTCCCGCTGATAGGGCTTTAGCGAACATTTTCCTCGTCTTGAATTTGTTTTTATCCGCAGCGGATGACTTTTGATTTGACGAGGGTGCCTCGACTCTTTGGTCCAGTCGTCGGTGTTTGGCTCCTTCCAATATGGCCATCTCATGCTCTTGATTGGCTTTAACTTTCAGACGAATCTCATTCAGGAAGGCGTCGATCAACTCGTCTGACGGCCGCGGAATTTCTAGCTCAGGGTCCGCCCTCGGTTTCTCGGCGCAAGGAGCCTCTTTATCATTCTCCAATGAGTGAGAGATCACGTGACAAGTCGCTACGTAGTCTTCAGACTCGTCTGATGAGTCTTCTCCATCATTTTCGTCCTCGACAAAAGAACAAGCTGCCCCCATCGTGTCCGTCTTCTTTGGAGTGTGCGGCTGTGGTGGGTTTACCTTCCAGTTTTCAGACAGCGCGAATTTGCCTTGTAAGTATTGATCCTCGATCCATCCCTTAAAGACGAAACAATTCTCGATCGGGTGACTTACCGTTTGGTGGTAAGGGTAGTAATCGGGATTATTGAGATCGCCTGGCTGCAACGGACGTTTTGGATTTGACAGATTGATGAGTCTGTTGCGTACTGCCAGTTCAAACAGTCTTCTCATTTTATTCTGAAGAAACGAGTAAGGACGTCCTAGTCTCTCCTCGAGGGAGGGGCGTGGATGCGCGTTATTTTGGCGAACAACCGGCTTTGAGTTGCTCGGCTGTTGTTGAGCATTGGCAATGATAGTCGCTTTCCCTTTTCCTTTCTTATTTCGAGAGTCTGATTTTGGAGGAGACGGTCCGTAGCCCATCTGGTCTATTTAGGCTAATTTGTCGATCAGTGCTTAGAAGGTGGTCGGCCTGAAGAACATCATGAATTGCGAGATGGTCGCTTGCGGATCAAGAGTGCCCATGAACATGCCTACCGTAGGTGCCTCTTCTATGCGTTGTTCGCATTTCGACCACAGATTCCGCCATCAGACGGCGTACTGGACCCACGCTTCGCATGGCCTTATCTTGGCGTTGATTAGTGCGGTGATCGGGGTGCGTTCACTAGCACTCGCAAATTTTTGTGTAAACAATAGTTCCATCTCCGCAAATGTTTTGACAGAGTCGTTAGGTAGCTCTGAATACCATTCAAAGGCCGTTTCTGCTAAGCTGCCAACGAATTGGCGAAGCAACAGTTTGTCATCGCCTCCAGTGTTGCCGCATAAGGCCCTGAATTGAGCGACGTGCTGATGTGGATTCCCTGTCCCTTTATATACATGGAACTTAGGGATCGTATATCCCGGCGGGTAACTGATTTGGTCATACCATCCCGGATAGGGTCGTCCGGTTCTAACAGTTTGCCCAGTCGTTTCACTCGCCTGATGAGTTCGTATTTGCTGAGCTATATAGTCATCTAGTGCGGCCTTGAAAATGGTTTCTTCTCTGGCCGCTGAAAGAGCCGGAGGAGGATTAGATGTCTCCCCTCTGTCGTCTCCAACAATGATCGGAGGGTCTTCAGCTGGAGGGTCCGGGTGTAACATCATCCTTACTATATCTTGGAAGAGGAGCGCCATTTGCTTTATGTTGGCAGGTTGTTCGGCTGCCTCTTTGTCCTTCTTTTCGAGGACTCTGCGTAGATAGTCGGCGACAGTTTCTTGTTCATGACGCTGCTCTGATGATACTTCCGAACTTTCTTTCGGTTCGGTAAGTGCAGCCATCACAGTCATCATTTCCTGAAGCTTCTGTTGCTGCTCTGGGCTTTCGTCAAGAATCGGGTGAGCAGTCGGTGACCAGTCGAAGCGCGGCTTTCCTCCTTCCCGGAAGCCATATAAACAGTATGGACCGTTATGCCCCCAGGCTTGGGGCGTTTGGTCTCGGCGTCTTTGCGCTCTGCCGTATTTATAAGGGCTTTCTCTGGCCTCCTTCTCTTTTGGGTGGTTGACGCTGAGGGGGCCGTTGCAGCGGGCACCCAAGTAGCTGTTGCTTTTTGTGGCTTGACAGAGTAATCCTTCTCCTGCCGAACCTTCATCTTTTTCTGTCGTCGGAGGTAGTCTTGATCGATCACTGACTCTTGGACTTGACGCCAGACCTTGTAGATTTTAGAGAACAACCGTTGAGGGGGTTGC
Source organism: Agapanthus africanus (assembly GCA_030015575.1). Taxonomy (NCBI): domain Eukaryota; kingdom Viridiplantae; phylum Streptophyta; class Magnoliopsida; order Asparagales; family Amaryllidaceae; genus Agapanthus; species Agapanthus africanus. Next base: position 13,225,551 of record JASDDO010000001.1, read on the forward strand.
CCTAGATTTTTCTCTTGAGCATTCTACACAGGTGAAGGAGTTCGTTTCAACACCGCAGTAGGAGAGTTCCTGCGCACCGCGTTCAGCAATTCAAAGCTGTTCCCGATTGGAACAGCAGCCTCGATCCCCACCGTTGGAGCTGGCGGAGTTATCCCAGAGGGGGAGTTACCCCCAGCCTTCCTTACTCGGCGCCAGTGGCGACGTCGAGCGTGTCGTGCGGATGGAGTTGTTCTAACCGTAGGGGTGACCTCCTAATGCCTCCCGTGTTGGTCAGAATCTGCTGGTATCAGCCTTTTAAAGACCGACGTCCGTTGAATGGGGACGGCCAACCTGTCAAAAGCGGACTTCCGAGCGGAGGAAACAACCTTGGTGATCTCGCCTGAAACTAGAGTAGGGATAGCTATCCCCTTCGGGATAACTTCTTCTGGAATTGCTGGCTTTTTCATGGGCCCGTTGGAGCACTGACCCAGCCTGTTAAAAACCGAGGCAGTGAAGTTGGGTGACCCGTTAAGAGGGACCGCGGCAATGGTAAGTCGATCAAAGACTGACTTCTTTGGGGCTTCTTGCAACGTCATTGGGCCATTGAAGCTCATCGGTGAGAGCATGGTCCCGAAGAATAGTCCAGTGGTGGCTTGAGTCACCTGCTCCACTGGTATCTTGAAAAGAGAGGCCGCTTGGGGCCCGTAAGTCACTCCTCTAGCAGGGACCGAGCGGGAGTTGCAGTTGCAGGTAGTGCAGTTTGAAGCCATTGATCTTCTGTTTTCTGCACGGAGCAAGACACCAAATCTTAGTACCTCGAATCCACAGGCAACCACAGCAAACCGCGATTTGTTCGCGAACACGACACACGAAGTGTGGAGTGGAAAGAGGAAAAGGTCCCACCGGGCGTGCCAGAATCTGTTCCCCTCCGAATGGCGGCCGAGACATTAGGACGTTTAGCCTGAGATTCGGGGCAGATGCTATTTGGTTTTATCCGTCCACCTCTCCGAAGATACCAAGTTGATTTATGGCACCGTGTATCGGAGGTTTAGACGGATGCGGCCGATATATCAGACTTCGTCAGATTCCCCCTAGCTTGAGGGGTTTTTTATTGTGGGGACGCTCTTCCCTGCAGGCGCAAGCCCCTGCAGTTAATTACGCTACCGCATCGCGGTAACAACTTTCTCCTTCTCCAGAATTTCACTTCGTGTCGTGGGTGTTTGTTTTGTTTGTGGTTGCCCGTGGATTGTATACGGAGACTATTTATTTCGTCGCCCGTAAGACGTGGATTAGTCCAAATCCGTACTTTCTTAGATTTGGGTTTTGGGTTTTGGTTTAAGAATACGTTAGCCATATTTGAGGCTAAGATCAACTTAAACGTTTGTTAAGGATACGTTAGTCTAATTTCCAGACTAAGATCCACTTAACGGGATCGTCTAGACCCATTTCCAGATTAGGGACATGGTGGTCCATTTAATATATGGCCGTCGGGACCCATCACCTCTCTGACGACGTTGAAGGATTACAACGACATGTGTCAGAGGAGTTCGGAGATGTACCCTTGAACCAAAGTTGATTGGGGGTCTTATAGTCCAATTCGGGACTAAAGTCTGTTTGAATGTTTAAGGATACGTTAGCCATATTTGAGGCTAAGATCAACTTAAACGGGATCGTTTAGATCCAACAAAAGAGCGTTTGGGGGCTCTATTGTTCCAGTTTAGGGACGTAGTGGTCCATAGGTAGTTTAGGGACATTGCGGTCCATTGGTAGTTTAAGGACATTGCGGTCCATTGGTAGTTTAAGCATGCATAAGTCCATGGCACAGTCCATATGGGTGTGTTTAAGAACGCATTAGTCCGTTAGTTTAAGGACGCATAAGTCCGCGGGTTTAAGGACCCCACAGTCCGTATCTTGGTTTAAGGACGCATAAGTCCATGAGTTTAAGGACCCCACAGTCCGTGTTAATGTGTGGTTGTCGGGACCCGTCACCTCTCTGACGTCATTGAAGGATTACAACGATAGGAGTCAGAGAAGTTCGGAGATGTACCCTCGAACCAGATGCAAATTGATTTAAGAGAGCAGCTGTGCTCAGTCAATTTAATTTGAGGACTTACGGCCATGATTGGGCTAAGTCCAGTTTAGAAATGTTTAGCATCTTATTTGTCTTCGGCCTATTAGGCCTGTGCTAGGGCTTTGCCCCTGTTTAATAATGCACAACATTATTTATTTTTTTTGGGCTCTGCCTATTTATAAATGATGCAGAGCATCATTTTTGTTTGGGCTCTGCCCCTTTTTTATTACATTTTCACCTTTGTTTGGGCTCTGCCCTTTTATAAATGATGCAAAGCATCAATGCTGTTTGGGCTCTGCCCTTTTTATTGCATTGCAATTTATTTTGGCCTACTAGGCCTTTTTAATTGGGCTCAGCCCTTCTTTAAATAATGCAGAGCATTTGTCAGGCGCTTTGCCCCAATCACTGAGCGCAAGCGCTTGTGGTATTGACACGTGTCACGCAAGCGCAGTGCGCTGCGCCAGTATGCTACGCTTGCGCTGCTGACACGTGGCGCGCTCTGGTGGATTGCGCCAGTTTCAGAGAGCAAGGCTCTATCTTATAAGCGCATAGCGCAAGTGATTATGGTGCTGACACGTGGCACTCTCTGGTGGCTTGCGCCAACATAAGAGCGCAACAGTGCCAATTTTGCAAGTGCAGGACACCGTTTTATATTTTGATCAATTTTAGATCAATGAAAAACAAGTTTTTCTTGTTTTCAAAGAACCAATGGTTCATAAAAAGTGCAAGGCACTGTTCTTATTTCTTTTTCTTTTTTATTGAAGATCATTGATCTTGTTCTTAGATCAATGATCTGTTCATAAGAGAATCTTCTCTTTTTCTAAAGGTTTTTACCTTTTCTTTTTGTTTTTGAAGAGTTCTTTCAAATTCTTCAGAGTTCTTTTCTTCTCGATCTTGATGATGATGATTGATTGATTGATGTTGATGCCCTCTGAATTGGGGTCTAGGGGCCTTTACATAGTGTCCATTAATTAGTTAAATTTGTTAAAGAGATCTTTCTCTGAGTGATTTGGGGAATTTTCCCCACCGTTGGATCTTTGATCCAAGGGCTTCTGTTTTACAGAAAAAAAATTCTTGTTTTAGCAAGAACAGAAAGATTTCTCTAAAATTTTAATTCTGTTTGGCGCAAATGCATCAGCGCTTAACACGTGTCGCGCAGCGCAGAGCGCAGCACAACTGCGCTGACACGTACTGCGCCTGCGCAACTGCGCTGACACGTGTCGCGCAGCGCAGCGCTTGCGCAAAGCGACTGCGCTGACACGTGTCGCGCAGCGCAGCGCTTGCGCACCTGAAGCTTTGCTTCCTTTAATTTTGTTTGTTAATAGAGCCTTGCTCTGATTGGGCGCGCCGCCTTGGGCGTTGCGCTCCCTGCGCTGGCGTGCCTGATTTTGACACGTGGCGCTCTGCGCGCAGCACAGTGGATCTGAAGCGTTGCTTCATTTATTAAAATTTAAATTTTCAGAGTAGAGCTTTGCTCTGATTGGAGGGAATCAGAAGCGTTGCTTCATTTCCCGTCTTGGAATTTGAACAGAGCTTTGCTCTGATTGGGGTAAACAGCACCAAGAAAACTGAGCAGGCCACTCTCGACCCGACCCATAAATAGTTCGGGACGAGAGTGGGGGGCTAATGATGATACTCGTAAGTGGGAATTCCCCAGATCATGACACGTAGCAGATGACGTGTCCCGGGAACTACGGAACAGGAGCAAGCATGATACTTTGAAGACGTTCCTCGGGCCTCCGCCCCGAAGAACGACCCGACCTTCAATGGCCTCCCAGAACACTCCTATGTTCGGCCTACAAACAACCATCGGCTCACCTCCGAGCCCTCCTATGCGCTGAGCTTCCTCAGCCTCCCAGCTCGCCTCCGAGCTATTACAGAACCGAGCTTGTTAGCCCCCCGCTCTCCTCCGAGCCTCCCGCCAACCTAAGCCTCCCCGGTTCCCTCGAGCAACCGAGAACACAGAGCCCAAGCTCCTCCGCTACGGCTCCGCGTATCTCGCCAGAAGCGAGATATCTGCCACCTAACATCCCGCGTTCCACGCCGGCGTATCCCCTTATTAACGAGTGTATCTCGTCATTAATGGAGGGATCCCATCTCTCACGCAGGCATAACGCCAGGGGCGTAACTGACGGCGAAGATCTCACACCGGCTCGCTCCATGCGACCACTATAAAAACCCTCTCCCAGACGACTCAGGTAAGGAAATTTTAATTCACTAAGCCACTACTCTGCTCAAATTTCTCGGCTAACTTGATCGTCGGAGGGTCCACGGTAGTACAACCACCCCGGTACTTCCTTTGCAGATAGCTCGGCTTCGCCTCTAAACAAGCCCATTGAGATCCACACGCTCAAGGAGACAACCTCCAACACCAATCTCAATCCTACATCAACGCTAGCGACGGAGGACAACATCTGAAGGAGATCACACCCTCCATCATATGTTGATACATAAATCACTCTTAGCATTTCTTTTAAATATACAACAATATATTGTTTTTTCCGACCTTTTTTTTGCAACAGCCCGTAATATTTGAGGAAGGGGGTTGGGCCTAGGCCAATTATGTGAACTTTCTTCACATAATTGATTGAAATCTTCCTTGTCGCTGTAAGTGGGAAGTTTTGAACCCAATACCTTCCACCAAATGAAGGAGTGTCATTACCGTTCCAGCAAAGTCTCTTTGGCACAACAACAATATATGCTACATGTCTACCTATGTCATCTCGCCCTTGAGCTAAATAGTGATCTCCCATATGCGATGGGCAATGCTATTATCTTCTTTGCTTTGCCAACATACGCTCTTTTCGTGAAGTTATCATAATCGTTTGCTTTGATTTCATCCAGTATCTACCGATACAATAACAACGAAGCGTTCACCTACTGTCACGCCCCGCTTTCCAAAAGAATGTGAAGGGTAACGTGGCATGGTCCGCAACCTAACCGTATTGGAGGTGGTCTATTCAATACGGTTACGTTAAGCGTATGAATATCTATAACATGCAAGATGTATACTAAAATAAAATAATAAAAGCGAAAGGCATTTATTTCCATTAACCAAACTTTATTACATCCCAAAAGAAAACGTAAAATAAAAAAAATAGTTTAATTATATCGAAGCATAAGCAAAGCCCTAAACATGTGGGCAGCAAAAAAAATAAGGCTGGCTAATCTTCCATCGTTAAGTCTGCATAATCTTCATCGGTTGGCTCCACGCCTTGATCCTCGTCATAATACTCATTCTCATCTAACGGGCATTCTAAAGATAGGGAGAGAAAAGGAAGGTCTGTCAGCGATTTACACTCGGGTAGGATTGCCTCATAAGGAAGTAAAGGTATAGAAGCGAGCAAGTGTATATAAATATGATGTATATATGCAGACAGGATGTATGTAGGTATAAAGGTATGAGGTGTATAAGATTTAAGACCTGTTGACAGAGATATATGTGAATATGAGTATATTGTATGCGATGTACGTGAGTAAGGGTATGTTGTTAGAAGTATATGTCAGGTAAAAATTCGCATTAGATTGTTAAACAAAGGTCCGGATACTCGCGATTATTCCGTTGTGGCCACGGAACAACAACTAGGAAGTGAAATGTACCGTTTCACTTCCCGGGATCATGATCGAATAGTAGGGGAATCTGAGTTCCGCATCTCCTTGCTTAATCAAACTACCCATTCCAGTAATTCAGTGTAAAGGTTTTGACGAATTAGAATTAGTGCGTATACATCTAGACATGGAATTTCCACATTGTATGTCATCCACATATTGGATTATTCGCTCTCAAAGTAAGGTTAGTATTCGCCCGAATATCGGGTTAGTATCTGTCCACATATTGGACCATTCACCCCCAAATAAGGTTAGTATTCACCCGAATCTCGGGTTAGCAGCCGTCCACACATTAGACTGTTCACCCTGTCTACATGGATATAAGTATTTCATACCTAGGTCCGCGCATTCTAATCCTAACCATATCATATGTCATGTATGTCGTAAACTTGTATTAAAAAAGTTGATCTCATTTAACATGGCCTTCCACAACTGTAACAATCCTAAACTTTATGTACATAATTTTTTTCAAAATACAGAAAGGAATACCTAAGCCTGAGCACAAGTTACAAATTTAAATTACTTTTGAACAGCAAGAAACACTTGTAGCTCATTGGTAAAGCCTTGCACTGCTGTGACGTAGTCCCTGTATTCAAATCCCTCCAGCCACATATTATTTTTATTGATTTTTCTTTTAAACTTTTAGAAACTCAAAAGTTTGCACGTGCACTGCACGTAAAATGAAAAGTCACAATAAAAACAAACATGTAGAAAATGATAATTAAACAGCCTAGGACGCGTGGCCCCAATCCAGAGCCCCTCCCCCCGGAATTGGCCGACGAGATTGCCTATGGGGCTGGCGCCGCCGGGCCCCCCATAAGAAATGCTCTGAATTTTTAACCCCGACACCCTTTGGCCTACCCCACTACCCCCATGTTGTTTGATTTCTCTACATTTATCCAGAAAATGATAGATCTCCTTTTTAATCCATTTTGATGCATATTTTTAATTCATTCTTCAATCCTCAAAACCCTAATTTCTCCTATAAATACAAATATCACACCCTAGCCTCCTCATTCAGAAATCTATTGACAAAACTCTCTAAATTTTCTAAGTCCAAAAGTTGTACAGGTGGAATTAGCTCAAGGAAAAGTTCCGGCGACATTTCGGAAAGAATCCGGTAACCCCCCGACGCTTCTAAAAGTTTCCTCTACCTCTCCCCTCTTCTACAAATCAGTAAGTCCCTTCACTTCTCACCTCTTTCTATTCTAAAACAACATTCTAATAAAACTCATCGGAAGCAGAGTTATTCCGATTCTAATTTCATAAAAAATGCAATTTTTCTTAATAACAAATTTACCATATTTTTATATATTATTTATTTACCATTAAATAACATTTGGAACAAGTTTCAATTCAAAATATAATGTTAAACAACTTTTATTTAACTTTTACGGTAAAATACCATCTGGTTACATACGACATTACTTTATAGTTTTTGCTCCTATTAATTTAGAAAACTCACGAGGTAATGACCTATCTGATCCCAACACTCATTCTTGACATGGCACGATGGCTTTTGGAACATTAGTTTGTGGGATAAATACGAATTTACATTTAAATACCATAAGCTATCAAAAACCGTTTTCTTTAAATGTGTATTATTTAATTCCTTACAAATGCGCCTCTACAACCCATTTTGGGGACCCCGATCGGGATGGTGCGGGTTATCGCACATTCTCAGGCCTAGTAGACGAGATGCAGACCTCCTAACAGAGCATACGATCTCGATGGAATTTGTATTACAATTTTTTTTAAAACGTGATTTCTATTTAATAAATAAATTCTATTTTTAATAAATATATATAAATATTATCAAAACATTTATTTTAAATATACAATCAATATATATATTCCATGTTTTCTAAATCAAAAGAATCATAAATTTCATGAAACTGCCATTACAAATCAATACAATTCCAATATTACATTAAAATACCATATACAATGCAAACTAGGTTCTATTCACTAGAAAACATTATATTTAAAAATATACATCCATGAAAAACCCTAAAGACGATAATTAATTACTTGGGATTTATTTTGAAAATATATCAAAACTATTTTTCATAAAACCCCCTCAAGTTATATTAATTTACAATAAGGACCCTAGTAAATATAGGTTTAAGCGGGACCAATTCTCTAGAGCCTCGGGGAGCCGGAGAAAGTGGGTGCTTGCCTATTTAAGTTAGACAAACTAAAAATGGTGTTATCAACACGGTAATTGTCTTAAAAAAATAACACAAATCCTGCCGTCCATGTGCAGTAGTTACCGATAACACCAAAACTAATTCAGGACTTCAATTCTGCCAAAAAGGTCTGACTCAGTCTGAGTCTCAGTCAAAACTGAAAACAATCTATACTCGAATACAATTCAAAGATAACTTTAATACAACATGAATCGATTTATACCAGATACAATCTATATCAACATGAATTGATTTGACCGAACCATGGATATACATTTGACTGGTTTACATGACTATCCGTTTATATCCTTTCCATTTACATGACTACTGATATCATGGTTTCGGCAAGTCTTACATCTACAATTTACTATAAATCAATTCAAACAATACAATAATGCATTACGGGGTTTAAAGGGGTAGACTGGTATGGAATGTGTTAAAAGTGGCACGAGATGGTCATTAAAGACGTAATTATACATCCATGTCGTTGTTCCGTGGTTTTATCGACGGGGTCTTGTACCACGGGTTACTATAGTCCACAGTGTAAGTTGGACTCCTTTTGTATACACTGGCATATTCTGTACCAAACTACAAACAACAACGTTAATATAATAAACATTACACAGTCATATCCTCTTTTATCTGTCTATTCTATTTCTCTCTCTTGGGACTTACCGAGCGATTGTTCGCTGACGACATTCTTATTTCTCTTCTTTTTTGGAATGTTGTCAGGAAGACCCGAATCTGAGGAGTTCGAGACCAGCCAGGAGTAGTTGGAGCAGACCACTGAGCAACAAGACCTTTAGGCTTTACTTGTACACACTTTTCTTTCAGTTCATGTCATTGTTTAGGTATTACTTTTCATTCTTGTATTTACATTTTCAGTTGTATTGTAAAGAAATATTTAATAAATAAAAAGTGTTGTTCTTTTACATCTCATGTCTTCTTGTGTACATTTACTATATTGCTTATTACGCTTAACGTGTTTACTTCTGAGTAAATGCGTAGCGGGCCATGTCGCGTCTCCTTACTGTATTTCGGGAAGCAGGGCGTAACAGGTTTTGTTGGCGGCCTATGCAGGTCAGTTCTGCATGGACATGCAGGTCAATTCTGCATGGAGTCCTAAGCAATATATATCACAAGAATCAGCAACTAAAAATATTCTTTACATTTCATATTACTTGAATCTTACAATTCTTTGAATCTATCCTAACCCTATTTTTCTTTCAAGGTTATGGATTCCCCGAACAACACAAGTACAAACATGAATGGCAACACACCACCTCCTCCTCTACCACCACCTCCTACCATAGCTGCTCCAATCAACGAGCAGACTGTATTGCTTGAGGCAATCTGAAACCTTTTGGAAGGACAGCAGCAGCATACTGTTATATTATTGAACCGTCCAGAAGTGGAAGCACCCGGAGTAAAGCAATTCCGGGCATTGCACCCGAAGCAATTTTCTGGGAAAGAGAGCTCATTGGAAGCAGAAGAATGGGCTCAGACTATTGAAGATGATCTGGCAGCAGCATAAGTGCCAGAAATTGCCTGGGTTAGAGTTGCGAAGCTGCAACTCACAAATAACGTCAGAGTTTGGTGGAAGGCGGAAGAAAGCGGTCTTGCCCAGCCGATCGAATGGAAGACATTTCGCGATTTGTTCGACGCGAAGTATTTTCCAGAGACTGCCCGATTTGACATGGAGCAGCAATTCATCCACCTATAATAAGGCTCTATATAGAGCAAATTAGTGGATGAGTATGATGCAGAGTTTACTATGTTGAGAAGATTCGCGGCACCCTTGATACCGACGGCTGAGATCAGAGCTAGACGATTTCAGCAAGGGTTGGACCCAGAGATCCAAGCTGTCTTAACTACAGGGGATTTCCCAACTCACGACCTACCTCTAAAAGCTGTCCGCCGATATGAGGCAGTAATGAAGAAGAAGGGTAGACCTCAATCTGTCGGTGTGAAGCGCCCTGCCACTCAGATGGCAGGAGGAGCCTCTTCAATACCAACTTTTGCATCTAGGAGACCGGAAGAAACAATTAACCGACCAAGTCCAGATTTTTGCTTCTACTGCAAGAGGGATGGGAACATGTGGAAGGACTGTAGGCGTGCAAAAGGCATGTGCTTAGTTTGTGGCGCATCCACTAATGGAATTGGAACATGTCCTTATAGACGCAACCCAGTTCTAACATACATCACTTATCCACAGCAGCCAGCTATCCAGGCTTCTACACCTCATCTTGCTCTCCCGGCTCCACCTCCACATGGACCTCCTGCACAGCCAAATCGTCAATTCCAACAGGCACTGAGGAACGTGCCTCAAAGACAGAGGAATGTGCTTCCAGCTAGAAGGAATGCACACCGGCGACAGGCTTTCACTTTACCGGCCGTAGAAACCGAGACTGTAGATCAAGGTAACCCTGGTGATTCCCTCATATCTTTTTCAATCTTTCCAAAACTTTTACATTCTTTCATTCTTCTAAATATTTTTTCATGCACTATCAAATAATTCTATCATCATCACTATCATCAAACATTTCTTGAATCTGTTACACCTTTCTTCTACAAATTTCGAGAACGAAATTTTTATAAGAAGGGTAGAATGTAACAACCCTAAACTTTCTATACATAATTTTTTTCAAAATACAGAAAGGAATACCTAATCCTGAGAACAAGTTATAAATTTAAATTACTTTTGAACAGCAAGAAGCACTTGTAGCTCATTGGTAAAACCTTGCACTGCTGTGACGTAGCCCCTGTGTTCAAATCCCCCCAGCCACATATTATTTTTATTGATTTTTCTTTTAAACTTTTAGAAGCTCAAAAGTTTGCACGTGCACTGCACGTAAAATGAAAAGTCACAATAAAAACAAACATGTGGAAAATGATAATTAAGCAGCTTATGACACGTGGCCCCAATCCAGAGCCCCTCCCCTCGGAATTGGCCGGCGAGATTGCCTATGGGGCCGGCGCCGCCAAGCCCCCTAAAGAAATGCTCTGAAATTTTAACCCTGACACCCTTTGTCCTACCTCACTACCCCTATGTTGTTTGATTTCTATGCATTTATCCAAAAAATGATAAATCCCCTCTTTAATCCATTTTAATGCATATTTTTAATTCATTCTTCAATCCTCAAAACACTAATTTCTCCTATAAATACAAACATCACACCCTAGTCTTCTCATTCAAAAATCCATTGCCCAAACTCTCTAAATTTTCTAAGTTCAAAAGTTGTACAAGTGGAGTTAGGTTAAGGCAAAGTTCCGGCGACGTTTCGGGAAGAATCCGGCGAACCCCCGAAGCTTCTAAAAGTTTCCTCTACCTCTCCCCTCTTCTACAAATCAGTAAGTCCCCTCACTTCTTACATCTTTCTATTCTAAAACAACATTCGAATAAAACTCGTCGGAAGCAGAGTTATTCCGATTCTAATTTCATAAAAAATGCAATTTTTCTTAATAACAAATTTACCATCTTTTTATATATTGTTTATTCACCATTAAATAACATTTGGAACAAGTTTCAATTCAAAATATAATGTTAAACAACTTTTATTTAACTTTTACGGTAAAATACCATCTAGTTACATACGACATTACTTTATAGTTTTTGCTCCTCTTACTTTAGAAAACTCACGAGGTAATGACCTACCTCATCACAACACTCATTCTTGACATGGCACGATGGCTTTTGGAATATTAGTTTGTGAGATAAATATGAATTACATTTAAATACCATAAACTATCAAAAATCGTTTTCTTTAAAAGTGTATTATTTAATTCCTTACAAATGCGCCTCTACAACCGATTTTGAGGACCCCGATCGGGATGGTACGGGTTATCGCACATTCTCGGGCCTAGTAGAGCGAGATGCAGACCTCCTCACAGAGCATACGATCTCGATAGAATTTGTATTACAATTTTAAGAAAAACATGATTTCTATTTAATAAATAAATTCTATTTTTAATAAATATATATAAATATTATCAAAATATCTATTTTAAATATACAATATATATATATATATATTCCATATTTTCTAAATCAAAAGAATCACAAATTTCATGAAACTACCATTACAAATCAATACAATTCTAATATTACACTAAAATACCATATACAATGTAAACTAGGTTCTATTCACTAAAAAACTTCTTATTTTAAAATATACATCCATGAAAAAGCCTAAAGACGATAATTAATTACTTGAGGTTTATTTTGAAAATATATCAAAACTATTTTTCATAAAACCCCCTCAAGTTATATTAATTTACATTAAGAACCCTAATAAATATAGGTTTAAGCGGGACCAATTCTCTTAAGCCTCGGGGAGCCGGAAAAAGTGGATGCTTGCCTATTTAAGCTAGAAAAACTAAAAACGGTGTTATCAATACGGTAATTGTCTTGGAAAAAGACGCAAATCCTACCGTCCATGTACATTAGTTACCGATAACACCAAAACTAATTCATGACTTCAATTCTGTCAAAAAGGTCTAACTCGGTCTGAGTCTCAGTCAAAACTGAAAACGATCTATACTCGAATACAATTCAAAGATAACTTCAATACAACATGAATCTATTTATACCAGATACAATCTATATCAACATGAATTGATTTGACCGAACCATGGATATACATTTGACTGGTCTACATGACCATCCGTTTATATCCTTTCCATTTACATGACTGCTGATATCATAGTTTCGGCAAGTCTTACATCTACAATTTACTATAAATCAATTCAAACAATGCAATAATGCATTATGGGGTTTAAAGGGGTAGACTGGTATGGAATGTGTTAAAAGTGGCATGAGATGGTCATTAAAAGACGTAACTATACATCCATGTCGTTGTTCCGTAGTTTTATCGACGGAGCCTTGTATTACGGGTTACCATAGTCCACGGTGTAAGTTGGACTCCTCTCGTATACACTGGCATATTCTGTACCAAGCTACAACCAACAACGTTAATATAATATACATTACACGGTCATATCCTCTTTTATCTGTCTATTCAATTTCTCTCTCTTGGGACCTACTGAGCGATTGTTCGCTGACGACATTCATATTTCTCTTCTTCTTTGGAATGTTGTCAGGAGGACCCGAATCTGAGGAGTTTGAGACCAGCCAGGTTTACTTGGAGCAGACCACTGAGCAGCACAACCTTTAGGCTTTACTTGTACACACTTTTTGTCACGGCCCGAAGGTACGGAACGTGACTGACACTTAAATTACGAAACGTCTAAAGGCGTAACGTAGTCTAAGTAAGCCAAAGCTCATAAAACTAAACCGTTTAACAATTAGAGCGAAGGAAAACTTATTTTAAAGCAAGTGGTTTTAACAAATAAGTGACATTAAACATTTAAAAGCAACAACATATTTTCCCGAAAATTCGGCAGAGTCTCCTTAGTAAATACTGGCCCCAAACGGATATAACACATGAAAATACATATAAATAATGAATAAAGGCATCTCCAAGCGGGAGCTAGCTCTTCGCTAATGGAGGAATCACAACCACATGCAATATGTATATCAAAAGTGCGAAATAAGCATCTGAAAGCAAGAAATGAGAAACACCACGTCGGCTCAAATGAGTATCGACACCAAACACCACAAATACAAGTCCCACGAGTCTCACCGTCTAGTCAAATATACAAGAATAGATGGAGTATACTAGATAAAAATAATAATACAAGATGGAACAAAAGTATCCTTTCAACCCACCAATGAGCAAAGCTGCAAATCGATGCAATAGAGCAAAAGAGGAAGCACGCCCGCCACTACTGCGCTGACGGGTCGAACCTGCAAGATACTGTGGCACAACGGGGGTGAGTTGCCAACTCATGAGTAGTAAGTAATATCTAATAAGGCTATCGTAAGCATGCATGCAAATGCATCTCAATCTACACATATCGATATGATACGATGTACTGACATGAATGCATAGTCAAATCGAAACCTGAACAAGTCTGGTATGAGAAAATCTTTGTTCTTATCTTAGAAAAACCTCTGTGCAATAAACTGAAGTATCATCAAAGAAATCAACAGAAAATCCGTGTCAAGTATCGACACAAAATATATGTCCCAATGTCTCAATGTCTCAATATCTCAATATCTCGGGCCCCGTCAGTCCGGATCGACCCATATCATCAAATCTCACGACTACGTCGATATCCTATGGATATCCGCTGCGTCAAACATAACCAGTCATAGTGCTCCCCTGCCGGGCTCAACGCCATCTGTGCGATCTTATTGCCCTGAGGTACCGCACCGGGTCCACCATGTCCCCGTAGACGGTGCATCCCCCTCTTCGAGTCGGGTATATGAGCTCAAGAACAGAGAAAACACATGGTGGACGCCACACACATCATATCACGAGAAAACCGCAAATTTCTATTTTTAAAATGATAATAGGTTAATAAAATTCTTGCGGTTTTCCCCAAAATCCAGAAATCTCATCAATACTGAAATTCTCGAGAAGAATCACAATATGTAAACATGTCGGTGATAATAAATGTCTATGATACGATAGTATATACCATGCGAAGTACGGCCAGAAGCTATGCATGAATTATGATGCAATGAAGTATGTATATACGACTAACAATCCTACGTATCAATCCTGATGAAATGAATATACAAGTACAAGTCTACAGATCATAAATGATGCAAATACACAGATACCGATTCTAAGCAAGTTCTATAGTGTTCGTGGCATAGCAATTACCAAAGACGTGTGTGTTCGCATAAATAGTGCACGTGCGGCATGAACCAATGGTAATGGTGCAAGTGTCCTATGAGATAATATCATATATATCTATGATGATACAATGCAATGAGATGAATGACTAGGAGACTACGCATATAAATACAAGCACTACTAGTAATCCTGACTATCGGGCGCCTCGCGTCATCCAGACAATCCCTATAGATGTGCACATCTACTCACCGGGACGCCTCGGCTAATCTGATCCAATCTCAGCCTTGTCTTTCCGCGCCACATCCGACGCCTCCGCACCCGATCCTAGAATTGCACACAAGTAAATAAGAGGATAGATATATAAATAGTCACGGACACAAACGATACAAGTCAATCACGCACACTATCTAGACGCGCACGCACTTGGTGCACAAACGCGTTCGCGACAACGCCACAAATCACAACTAGGGTCCCAATACGTGACAACTACCAAGTCTAGAATCCAATTGCGCATTCACAACACATTAAATATTATAGAGAATAGGTAGTAGATCATTAAAACCTCAAACTTACTTAAAATCGATTTATTCCAAAAACATAGTAAGCATCACTTAACCATTTTAGTACAAATCTAGATAGTTTAACAAATCTAGTGGCCACAAAGTCCTTTTAATAACTTAATTAAGCTACACAATTAATAACTAGATTTTAATCTCACCTAATTTAGATTAAACATGAAATTAGTTTGCAAAAATATTTAATTAGGACAATTTAAAAATAACAATTAGCAACTTAACAATTAGATTAGATTTTGCATGTCTTAAAATGTTAAATTACACATTGCAGCCATGATCAAGTGACAAAAACCCTAACTTTAATTCAAAACTTTCTTTTTAGAATTCTAACTTTCAATTAAAACCATATTTAAACCTAATTAAGCTAGATTAAAGTAATTAACCAACAATTGAACCATAGGGTTAAGATTTATACCTCTAAAATTTGAGATCAAACTTGCAACTTGACCTCCCAAAATGGTTCTCTTGCTTCAAGATCCATGCTAGATTTGGCCAAGGAAAATTGGGTTAAGCTTTAATGATGAATTAGTGAGGTTTTATGTGGATTTTTGAAGCAAAATGATGAATTTTTGAGAGGAAATGAAGTGGAGAAATGGGGGAGCTGCTGCAGGGAGGGCTCGGCCAAGGTGACGAAAAGAGAGAAGTGAGTGTGTGTGAGAAAAAAACCAAGTCAAGAGAACCCCATACCTCAAGTCAGCATGTCCATGCTTCTTTTCTTTATTATTTCCTTTTTAATTTTCTTTTAAATTAATTTTTCCTTGAATTTCTAGAACCATCTTGACAATTTATTTGCATTTCAAAAATAACATGTTACATTTTGGTTTAATGTGTCATGGTGCACTAAACTTGTATTAACTCATTCTAATTTGTAATTATCGCTAATTTGGAGTATAAGTGTACGATTAAAATAACAATTTAAAATTAATTAATTAAGAAAAATATTTGAGTAAACTAGCAATTAATAAGTGACTAATTGAATACCAATACTAGCAATTAAATAGCTAAAATAGGTATATTTAAGTTTATGTGGAAATAATTATATCTTGGTTTTTACGGAAAACACGTATTATCAATAATTAATATACAATTAACCTAATCGAATTTTCAGAACGTTACACTTTTCTTTCAGTTCATGCCGTTGTTTAGGCATTGCTTTCTATTCTTATATTTACATTTTCAGTTGTATTGTAAAGAAATATTTAATAAATAAAAGTTGTTCTTTTACATCTCATGTTTTCTTGTGTACATTTACTATATTGCTTATTACGCTTAACGTGTTTACTTTTGAGTAAATGCATAGTGGGCCATGTCACGCCTTCTTACCGTACTTCGGGAAGCGGGGTGTGACAACCACCACTCATTTTATCTTATTATCTTTTAAAATTTGTAAGGTGCTTCATATCATTTTATAGAATGCTTAGTTAATAAAGACAATAGCGTTTATGATATTTATTGTTTATAAGAAAAACCATGATATTTAGAGTATTTATCATTTTGGAAACCCATGGTATTTTAATGAGAAAATATTCTTTTAATGAAAGATTTTGGTATTTATTTGAAAATTATCTTTTAATAAAGTTTAGGTATTCCTTTGGAAAATACCATTTATAAAGGTTATCTTTTTGTTGAAAATAGCCTTTTAGTAAAGTTCAAGATATTTAAATGAAATTATATTCTTTTAGAAAGGATTTTATTGTAATTAATAATTTTATAAAGTTAGGGTGTTTATTTGGAAATAACATTTTAGAAATACGTCCGTGTTGGCAACCGCTACACATGAGCGGCAGGATTTGTGTCTTTTTGAGGGACGATTACCTATCAACCACGAGATATTTACGTAAAACATTACCCTATAAAAATTAGGGTGTCTTATTAAAGGTGATATTCTATAAGAACAATTCCGCTTTGACAACCGCTGCACATGGACGGCAGGATTTTTGTCCTTTTCATGGACGATTGTCTAATAACCACAAGGTATTTCATGTGGAATATTCCCCTATTATGGTATCTTATTAAATCTTAGTTAAAAGGCTAAGAAAAAATAATATAAAAATATTCTTTCTAAGTGAAAGGAGTTTAAGTTGGAACCCATAATATGATTATTAAAATTAATATTACCTTTTACAAAAGGTAAAGGAATTTTAACAAAACTAGGTTAATTGGTCGATAAAAGTGCAAGTAAAAACATATCGTTTTAGGGTGTCTAAAGTATTTTGTCCAAAACATCTCATATCATGGGTATTTTAAATGCGTACAACATTTTAATAAAATGAGAATATTTTATGGAAGTGACATATTTCGAGATCTTATTGGTAACATGGGTAAGTAGGTGTACATAAAGGATGGATTGATACCCCATGGGTTATAACATCAAGCATATCATATTCCATGTAGGATGATGGTGCAATATTCATGCATATAGAGATAATTAATTAAACCATTTTAAACATGAGTCAAATTTTATTATTAGGAGGTACCGCGGTAGGCATGCAGAAATATTTTAACATCATTTTAATATAAGGTTGGGAATTAGAATTTGAAACTAAGATTATTAAAAGAAGGAAGGTGACAGACAAGTGGAGAGAGGCGGATCCTATCTTTGTTTTGAGTTGGATGTCGAGGGGTCGAAAGTGTAGACTTGTGCTACAATCTCAACAACTCCGCGCTCGAATTTTTCCTCGATACTTGGGTAGAACCATAGCGTCGACGATACGAAGGCCTGGGTATTGTTTTAAGAATTTTCGGAGTTCTGAGATGTGAGAAATTAGAGTTTGAATGTCTCTATTTATAGGGTGTTTTCCCAACAATAAAATCCAAAAAATCTGTCAAATCCTCCTAAAATCTGTGCCCAATCATCATCTGATGATTCAGCCACCGCCGCCACGATTCGTGGCCATTGGATCTGAATCCGACGTCCCAGAGGCCACCGCCGCTGGCCACATGTCCATGAGGAGTGGATTCACGTGCTTGCGGCGCAAGCACCTGGTCCCACCCTCGTGGGCAGTCGCCCGCGTTCCTGGACCGTTGGATCTAGCATCGAACGGTCCAGGTTAAATGTTGATTTAATATTTTTTTAATATAAAAAGAAATCTAACTGTTTATTTTTAAAAATCGAATTTGGTTTAAAAATATTGTAAAATACGGAAAAATATGAGAAAATTCTAGAAAATATATTTTATTGTTATCTTCAGTTTAAAAATGATTTTGGGCTAAAACTAAATTATTTTCCCATATCTATGGTATTTGTTAGTTATCGAAATAAAAAAATCTATTTTATTCTCGAAAATATTTTAATTACGAAAATAATTATTTTAATTTATAATAAAATATGTAAATCATTGTCAGGGCATTATAAAAATATTTTAAGCCCGGAAACATATAAATAGATTTTTAGAAAATTCCTTCAATTATATTTAAATGCTTTAACAATTACTTGCATCACTTTTAAAATATTTAACCATCAAGCAAAGACGCAGTTAAATACTCGGTACTAAAAACAAGACCTTTTATTGAGTATTTAGAAAACACGGTAGTTACACCTACAGTACACAAATCATGAACAAGAACACATATCGATTAGTTACATAAATTCATGAACAATAGAGCTTAGTTTATGAGACAAAACGAGAGGCATTAAATATTACCGGCCATCTACTAGCTTGACTGAGTTCGTTTACGTCTTTTTCTGCTTCATGGAAAAACATCCTCGCCCTCTTAATTTGTTTTCTCATAAATGTCTTCCATTTGTCGGTTACCTTATCGGTGAACACATCCTCATCCGAGAGGTCTGTTTCTTTAAGCTCGTCTTGTGGTAGGTAAATTCTTCCCCTTGTAGCACTGAATTACAAAAACAATCAATGAGAACTGGCTAGAAGGAAAATTACGGATGGCTATAGGATGTTTGTCATGGCATTCTTTTGGTGCATTGCTGAAGCTTGTTGTTGGAAACTTTATAGTAGCTAAACCTGTCTTATTTTTTGTCGGGTGACATTGAAAGATGTTCATCTTTAAAACCTTTTTTATATATAAAGCTTAATTAAAGTACCATGTTGTCTTGATATACATTGTTACTCCACAACCTAACAGCTTAAGTTTTTGGGTAAAGTGGTTCTTAACATGGTATCAGAGCACACTAGGTTCAAGAGGTCCTATGTTCAAACCATGTATATTTCTTAATTTAAATTATATATCTACGGTACGACTCAAATCACACGTAAGTGTTTTGATTTACAGTATGACTCAAATCACACGCAAGTGTTGTGATTTATCATTCAAACTTCACAATTTAAGAAGGAAAACACATCGCTGACTTTTTGTTCTTTTTTTCTAATAAAAAGGGTAAGATTTCAAAGAAATCCAGCATACATCCACTAAAATATTACTGACTTATATGAAGGATGGCATACTCAAGAGGAAATAATACTAGGTCTGTAACTCTTAGCCCATTATTGTCAATCTATCTATTTATCAGGTTCTCTGGTTCCTCAAGCTATCATAAAGTCATGAAGTGTTTATATACTTTCAACTCAATCTTCACAAAGAAAGCGTGACAAAAAAAACCACTTCATTTATTGACCATCAGTTGTCTCAACAGCAATTAAATCATCTTGTATTTTCATCTAACCATGCGCTTATACATCACTAGATTCCAAGCTTGTGTGATGCACGTGAAGAAGAAAAAAAGCAAGAAATTTTTTTAAATAATTTTATAGTGGGGGTGGTGACGTGGACACTCTAGAAGCAAAGAAATTTTCTTATTTTTTCCGTCTATTTTTCTCTATTTCATGTTGGGCTTGCCACATTCTCCCACTGGGTTCTAGTTATGGTTGTAGAGATATATCTTGGTAGCTTTGCAACTAGGATGGATAAAAGAAGTAGATTCGACCAAATTATGGTATAATAGACCGGTGAATAATGTAAGATACATAAGCCAATGTAGAAATCAACAATTTACCTAGAAAAGGATGCATGTGGCTGTTGAAATTCATACAAATTTCACAATAATACAGAAAGCTTTCTAGTTGCTATCATACTGAAATGTATTTGATTGCTCACCATAAATTGCCCAGATGGCCTTTCTCCTCTCAGGGGTCATGAGCAGTGTTCCTATCAAAAGTTGGAACTTAACTTAGATTAAAGTCAATCTATTTACCATATAACTTATCTTTTTACAAAAATCTTAGACTGTACAAAAAAATGTAATTGGGGTGGGTGGGTGGGTGGGTGTGTGGGGTGGGGGAGGGGGGGGGGGGGGGGGGGGCAGAGAGCCAACCCAAGTAAAAGGTCTTGGCATACTCTGCGCAAACTTCTCGACATCGATCATAAGGTCCGTTCAACAACTCCATTGTCCCAGGAACAGCCAACTCTGGCTTCACATCAATTGATACATTAGATTGCACCTGCTTCTTAACCAAAGCAGCTTGCTTAAGGACCACATCATACACCTTCTGCTCTGAAGAAATTGCAAGTTCCTCTAAAGGGTCTGCTACCAATGTAGTTAGCAAAGGGAGTTTACTATTATTTCTATCCTCTAAACTAATCTGAGCAGGCTTAGCATCTGTGTACACTGAAATTCATAGAGCCAACCCAAGTAAAAGGTCTTGACATTGATAGAGACTAGATAAAGCAAAATCAACAAACCCCATTTGCTAAAATTCATCAAAATCCCACCTTTTTCAGTTCCAAGAACAGAAATGGTTATCCTTCATCATTTTATACCAAGATTTTGCTTGGTCTAGTACATAAATAAATGAACCATGAGATATAAATGCATGGAATAGAAGAAGGCCGCCACTTCTTAGTTCAAGTCTCTATCAATGTCATCCACACAGATAAAAGTAAAAGAAAATGCAAAAACTATTTGTCAAAAATTGAGAGGTGGCGATTGAAAAAGAGAATAAAACTGCCATTTTGGCACTAAAAATTGGATAAATATAGTTAAAAAAAGGCCACAAGCTTTCATTTTGCTGAGAGAGAGACGTGGAGACAAGACAACCTTGAGCATCAAAATTAAAATAATAATAATAATAATTAACTAATTAAAATAGAGAGAGACAATTTTTTTTTAGGAAAGAGATTGAATCAGCTCCATTGACCAATGGCAGAGCAGCACATGGAGCGACGGTACCTTTACCTTTTGTGCGGTGTTGGGCCTCGTGGGCCCCATGTGGCTTTAACTCTACAAACAACCGCCCACGCGAACCAGCAAATATACATGGGCCTGACTGGAAGCACAGAGTATGACGAAAAGAAACAAGAGAAATACGAGGTATCAAATGGAAAAATTTAATCTCCAAGGTTTTGAGAGAAAAATCTCTGGAAGTCTGTTGGATGTTGGCCACGTGTAAAATCTAATCGCTAATCCCCAAAGACTTCTTTGAAAAAAACCCCAAAGCCTTCTTCCCTTTCCTCTCTCTCTCTTCAAGTCTCTCCGGTGAAAAAATACCCAAACCCTTGCGTGTCCTTTCGTCTTCGATCTCATCACCTTTGGGCTTGTCGTCGCCGCTGAACAACGGAGGAGCACGGTGATCACCTCGATCGCTCTCATATCTGAGCAGCGGAGGAGCTCGTCGTCTTCATTGTCTTCATCTTCGATCTTATAGCCTTTGGGCTCGCCGTTTGGGAGGTGATTAGGGCAGGCTTTCTTCTCCTCCGCAAGGTGTTGGGTTCTATAGTACACATCTTTTGGTAGTTCTTTGTCTTGATATTCTATTAATTAAAGTTATCAACATAAATTATATAAATTCTCTGTTAGGTAATTATCCCAATTATGAACAAATGGATGATTATAAAAATTCTCTGCAAGTTAATTCCTTTTTTATTTTGAAAAGTCATATTTAACTTAAGTAATTTGAATTATATTAGGAATGATTTCAAGCAATAGATCTGAAGATCAGCACATAGATGATATTTCAGATGAGGTTCAGAACATGTTCCAAATCGATATTACAAATGAAATGATGATCTCAAAACCAACATCTAGATCATTACTGGAGCCGGAAGTAGGCATGGTATTTCAATCTGAAATAGAATCCTATGAGTTTTATAACAAGTATGCTAAGGTAAAGGGATTTAGTGTTCGAAAGGGTTAGCTTGATAGAAGAAAAAATGGAAGTATACAAACTTTGATGTGTAATATAGAAGGAACTCATGGTATTCAATCTAAACATATAACAAAGAAGGCATGTCCAATTGAAAGAACAAATTATTTAGCACGGATAGAGTTTAAAGTGGATCGTGATGGTGTATAGAATGTCAGTAAGGTTATTAACAAGCATAATCATCAATTTGCTAGTCCAAATAAAATTTTTATGCTAAAATCACACAGAATGATCGTGCCTGCTCAATGTAATTTGATAGAACAACTTGATAAGGTTGAAATTGGTCCTTCTGAAAGTTTTGAATTTATAGAAGTTGGGTGCGAAGATGCCGACAAAGTTGGTTTCCTATCAAAAGAATATTCTAACTATCTTCATGCAACAAGAATGAGAGATCTTGCTGCTAAAGATGCACAATATTTATTAGAGATATTAAAAGAGAAGCAGAAGGAGGATCCTGCATTCTTTTATGCATTACAGCTTGACAAAGAAGGTTAGATAGCTAACTTCTTTTGGGCAGATGGTCGATCGATTGCTGATTATAGTTATTTTGGTGATGTATTATCCTTTGATACTACATTTCAGACAGATAGATATGAATTGCCATTCACACCGTTTCTTGGTATAAATCAACATAAGTAAACTGTGATATTTGGTGCGGCATTAATATTGGATGAAACTACTGAATCTTTTGTGTGGCTGTTAAAGACATTTTTAATTACAATGCCGGAAAAGCAATCGAAGACTATCTTTACTGACCAATGTGCTGCAATGTCAAAAACTATTAGTATGGTACTTCCAGATACATGTCACCGTCTTTGTTTATGGCATATATATCAGAATGCTACAAAACATTTGTCACGCGTCTATAGTAGTCATTCTGATTTTCATCATGAGTTTAACAAATGCATATATGAAGGTGGTTCCATTGAAGATTTTGAAAATAGATGGCAACAGATGATTACTCGTTGCAGCCTTACCGAGCACTCTTGGTTAAATGATTTGTATGCACTTAAGGAGAAATGGGCATTGGTATTCCGTCGTGAGTCTTTTTTTGCTACAATGACAACGACTCAATGTAGCAAAAGCATGAGGACACTTCAAGAAATATTTTAATAGACGGTTATTTCTTTCAAAGTTCATTGAACAATATCGAAGATAGTTAATTCGATTTCGTAAGAAGGAACTTTACGAAGATTATAAATTCAGACAAACCGAACCAATTTTATATGTTCGTGACATGCCTATGTTGATTGAAGCAAGTAAGTCATATACAAGAATAATATATGCAGATTTTGAGGAAGAGTTCAAGAGTCAACTTACATGTGTATGTGAGCTTATCAATGTTGATGGTTCAGTATGCTCCTATAAAGTGTCTCCTCCAAAAGCTCGGATTTCTGGAATAGTTGAAATTAACACTGTATATGTTACGGTCAAGTGTAGTTGTATGAAGTTTGAATCAATGGAAATTCTATGCATGCATGCACTCAAAGTTCTCAACTATAATAATGTTTTACATCTTCCAACTCAATATACATTGAAGAGGTGGACTAAATTTGCAAGGGATGGACCAATGGAGAATAGTCTACTTGTGGAATTAGATTCTGATGGCGAAAAAAGTCTTCAAACAAGATATAGAAGGCTTTGTCATAAATCAGTAAGTATTGCAATTAAAGGTGCAAATTCCAAAGAGGTGACTGAAATATTGGACCAAGAGCTTGAAATACTATCTTTGAGAGTAGAGAAAATGTTACATTCATCCAGTAAACAATTTACCGAAGGAACAAATGAAAGTGTAGCTATTGATAAAGAGCAAACTAATTTATTTGCTCCTGAAATAAGGAAATATGCTATAAACAATCAAATTACCATAAAACCTCCTTTTGTTCGAAAGAAAGCAGGTATACAAGATTCTGCTGGAAGAAAGAAGAGTACCTTTGAAAAGAAGCGAAGAAAAAATGGTGGTTCAACAAGCCAAAGAAATCATTGTTCTGCGTGTAACACATTTTCTTCATCGCAATCAAGCATCCTTAATCACAATCAAGCATATTGCCTTCCCAGGTAAAAATTTATACATTTTTGTTGAAATATCATAGTTGTTTATTATTATATTTTTACTTTATTTAAACTTATAATAATATAGGAGGCAACTATGGCATCTTAATCGGTCTTCAACCTGTCAATGGGATCACAATGTTCAAATACTCCAAGTTTATGGAATACTCCTAGTCTAAAGGTTAATAAAAATTACAATTCTTTCATTTATTTTATTATGAAGATACTTTAATGCTAACTAATAGGCTTACGCAATTTTTTGGTATTCAGCTTCGCATTATTCCAAGTATCTATGCTCCACAACTTCCAAATATACAAGTATCTCAATCTCCTCTATCTCATATCATAGTATGATACCTAATTATATTTCAATAAATGCATTGTATACTTTTATTGAACAGTTTAATAATATATTTCTATATTTTGAACAATGTTGGTTTCAAGACATGTTAAATATACATATGTTAGTGACTCCTGTGTTCCATGTTAGTTCAGTCTTATCAGAACATCATTCTCCTAATCCAGATTTTGATAATCAGGTGCCGTGTGTATATATATAAGCATCATTTTCTTTTAATTGTAATTATATATAACTGAGCTTATTTGGTTTCATAGTTTTTGTGCCATGTTCGCAGCTAAATGGCATCCTCAGATGACAAATACTCAAGAAAGCAGGTTCTTCTTTGTTCCCGCCAAAAATTTATGCACAAAAGAGTCTAAGGCATCAAATGGCAGCGATAACTTTAAGAAAATATGAATCTGTATTTTCCGGGCTGTATTTTGACAAACTCCCGAATGAGAAACAGCTAATTTCTGATGGTATTGAAAGCATCTCGAAAAAACCTTCGATTTGATATATTACGAGCCTCATAATTCATCCGGGATCAAAAGTTATGAGCAAATGTCTATGGACATGTCATCTAAGGAAGAAGATGCGAACCAGTATTTTCCGAGCTGTATTTTGATAAACTCCGGAATGAGAAACAGCTAAATTCTGATGGTATCGAAAGTGTCTCGAAAAATCCTTCGATTTGATATATTATGGGCCTCATAATTCATCCGATATCAAAAGTTATGAGCAAATGTGTTATGCACGTGTAATCTAAAGTAATGCTCTACTACATGGGGAATGCATTTTTTAGTTCCACATCGGGAAAAGGAGAGATGGCTTCTCTACCACTCCCACATAAATAAGAGGGGATACCTCTTAGAAAGGGTAGAGTTCAATTCTCAAAGGATTCAATACTCAAAGGAGCTTAGTTCTCCATATATAGAAGCCATGCTTCTCCTCATAATGCGCATGTGCGCTACGTGCAACGCACGTGTGCTCGCCACGCGCGCACCACGCGCAACGTACGTGTGCACCACATGAGAACATTTAATGATATTAAAAGGAGCTTAGTTCTCCATTGGAGCTTAGTTCTCCATATATAGAAACCATGCTTCTCCTCATAATGCTCATGTGCGCTACGTACAACGCACGTGTGCCCGCCACGCGCGCACCACGTGCAACGCACGTGCGCACCACATGAGAATATTCAATAATATTAAAAGGAGACTCGTTATCCATAGGAGCTTTCTCCCCCCATAATGTGCATATGCGCAAGCTCCATGTGCGCTACATGCAAATATGAGCGCCCAACACGTGCGACGCACGTGCGCCCAACACGTGCGACACACGTGCGCGAACGCAAAGAAACCTTTTTCAGCAGCGAAAAGCTTAAGCTCCAGCCTGTTCTTCCCCCGTAATGAGTGAGACATGGTTCAAAGGGTACATCCCTCCACACCTTCGATATATGGCACTGTAATCTCTCAGTGTCGTCGGAAAGGTGGTGGGTCCCAACGACCGATGATCCTTCTTTCTAAAAAAAAAAAAAGAATAGATATACAGAGATAGAAAAAAGGGAGAACTCTGAAAAATTTGAAAGGCAAGCCTTTGAAGAAAGAAGATCATCTTCTTCAAGGTAAAGAATTAAATTCTTGGAAGAACAGAGATGAAAACACCTCACAAAAAAGAAGAATTTCTTCTAAAAAAATCAAAGATCTAAGAACAAGATCAAGATCTTCAATATAAAAAGATCATAAAGATCCAATCATAAAAGATTAAAGAAGTAATTTACTTCACCCCTAGATCTTTTGATCTATATAAAGGCACAGCCTTTTGATGAACCATTGGTTCTTGAATCTTGAGGTAGAACCTCTTTAGAACAAGAAAAACTTGTTTCTTTGATCTGAATTGGACCAAGTTGCGCTCTGCGCTATTGTACAGTGCCCTGCACTCTCAAACGCGCCTTTGCGCTCCTTGGATTGACGCAAGTCACTAGAACACGCCACGTGTCAATCACAGAATGATCTGCGCTTTGCGCTTCTAAAGCAGAGCACTGCGCTTTTGGATTGGCGCACTACACCAGAGCGCGCCACGTGTCAGCAGCGCACTGGCGCAGCGCACTGCGCTAACTGACTTGCGCTTAGCGCAGAGCGTGACACGTGTCACCTCCACATGCGCTAGCGCCTTGCGCTCCTTAATTGGCGCAAAGCGCCTGACAAGCCACATGGCGCACTGTCAGACCACTAAAATGCTATGCATTATTATTAAAAAAGGGCAGAGCCCAAGTAAAGTCTATCAGACCAATTTAAATGCTATGTATTTAATTACAGAGCCCAATGCTATGCATTGTAAAAGGGCAGAGCCCAAGCAAAAGCCTAATAGGCAGAACATGAACAAAATGTTAAACATTTTCAACTGGACTTAGCCCAATTCTGGCCATAAGTCCTCAATATAAACTGAACTGAGCACAACTGCTCTCCAAATCAATTTACACCCGGTTCAAGGGTACATCTCTGAACTTCTCTGATATTTGTCGTTGTAATCCTTCAACGTCTTCAGAGAGGTGATGGGTCCCGACAGCCATACATTCCACGGACTACGATGGACCACCATGTCCTTAAATTGGTAATGGACCGCAAAGTCCCTAAACTAAAACAATATAGTCCAAATGCTCTTTTGTTGGATCTAAATGATCCTGTTAAGTTGATCTTAGTCTGGAAATTAGGCTAACGTGTCCTTAACAAACGTTTAAGTTGATCTTAGTCCAAAAATGAGACTAACGTATCCTTAAACCAAAACCCCAAACCCAAATCTAAGAAAATACGGATTTGGACTAATCCACGTCCTACGGGCGACAACACAAATTAGTCTCCATATACAATCCACGGGCAACCGAACACAAAACAAACACCCACGACACGAAGTGACCATCGGAAGAAGGAGAAAGTTGCCCGCCACGACACAAATTAGTTCTCCATATATAGAAGCCCTGCTTCTCCTCATAATGCGCATGTGTGCTACGTGCAATGCACGTGTGCCCGCCATGCGCGCACCACGTACAACGCACGTGCGCACCACATGAGAACATTTAATAATATTAAAAGAAGCTTAGTTCTCCATAGGAGCTTAGTTCTCCATATATGGAAGCCCTGCTTCTCCTCATAATGCGCATGTGCGCTACGTGCAACGCACGTGTGCCCGCCACGCGCGCACCACATGCAACGCACGTGCGCACCACATAAGAACATTTAATAGTATTAAAAGAAGCTTAGTTCTCCATAGGAGCTTAGTTCTCCATATATGGAAGCCCTGCTTCTCCTCATAATGCGCATGTGCGCTACATGCAACGCACATGTGCCCGCCATGCGCGCACTACGTGCAACGCACGTGCACGCCACATGAGAACATTTAATAATATTAAAAGGAGTTTAGTTCTCCATAGAAGCTTAGTTCTCCATATATAGAAGCCATGCTTCTCCTCATAATGCGCATGTGCGCTACATGCAACACACGTGTGCCCGCCACGCGCGCACCACGTGCGCACCACATGAGAATATTCAATAATATTAAAAGGAGACTCGTTTTCCATAGGAGCTTGCTCCCCCCATAATGCGCACATGCGCAAGATCCATGTGCGCTACGTGCAAATATGAGCGCCCAACACGTGCGACACACGTGCGCCCAACACGTGCGACGCACGTGCGCCCAACACGTGCGACACACGTGCGCGAACACAAAGAAGCCTTTTTCAGCAGCGAGAAGCTTAAGCTCCAGCCTGTTCTTTCCCCGTAATGAGTGAAACATGGTTCAAAGGGTACATCCCTCCACACCTTCGATATATGGCACTGTGATCTCTCAGTGTCATCGGAGAGGTGGTGGGTTCCAACGACCAATGATCCTTCTTTCTAAAATAAAAAAAAGAATAGATATATAGATATAGAAAAAAGGGAGAACTCTGAAAATTTGAAAGGCAAGCCTTTGAAGAAAGAAGATCATCTTCTTCAAGATAAAGAATTAAATTCTTGGAAGAACAGAGATGAAAACACCTCACAAAAAAGAAGATTTTCTTCTAAAAAGATCAAAGATCTAAGAACAAGATCATGATCTTCAATATAAAAAAGAAAAAAAGATCATAAAGATCCAATCATAAAAGATTAAAGAAGTAATTTACTTCACCCCTAGATCTTTTGATCTATATAAAGGCACAGCCTTTTGATGAACCATTGGTTCTTGAATCTTGAGGTAGAACCTCTTTAGAACAAGAAAAACTTGTTTCTTTAATCTGAATTGGATCAAGTTGCACTCTGCGCTATTATACAGTGCCCTGCACTCTTAAACGCGCCTTTGCGCTCCTTGGATTGGCGCAAGTCACCAGAACACGCCACGTGTCAATAACAGAATGATCTGCGCTTTGCGCTTCTAAAGCAGAGCACTGCGCTCTTGGATTGGCGCACTACACCAGAGCGCGCCGCGTGTCAGCAGCGCACTGCGCTAACTGACTTGCGCTTGGCGCTGAGCGTGACACGTGTCACCTCCACATGCGCTAGCGCCTTACGCTCCTTAATTGGCGCAAAGCGCCTGACAAGCCACGTGGCGCACTGTCAGACCACTAAAATGCTATGCATTATTATTAAAAAAGGGCAGAGCCCATGTAAAGTCTATCAGACCAATTTAAATGCTATGCATTTAATTACAGAGCCCAATGCTATGCATTGTAAAAGGGCAGAGCCCAAGCAAAAGCCTAATAGGCAGAACATGAACAAAATGTTAAACATTTTCAACTGGACTTAGCCCAATTCTGGCCATAAGTCCTCAATATAAACTGAACTGAGCACAACTGCTCTCCAAATCAATTTACACCCGGTTCAAGGGTACATCTCTGAACTTCTCTGATATTTGTCGTTGTAATCCTTCAACGTCTTCAGAGAGGTGATGGGTCCCGACAGCCATACATTCCACGGACTACGATGGACCACCATGTCCTTAAATTGGTAATGGACCGCAAAGTCCCTAAACTAAAACAATATAGTCCAAATGCTCTTTTGTTGGATCTAAATGATCCTGTTAAGTTGATCTTAGTCTGGAAATTAGGCTAACGTGTCCTTAACAAACGTTTAAGTTGATCTTAGTCCAAAAATGAGACTAACGTATCCTTCAACCAAAACCCCAAACCCAAATCTAAGAAAATACGGATTTGGACTAATCCACGTCCTACGGGCGACAACACAAATTAGTCTCCATATACAATCCACGGGCAACCGAACACAAAACAAACACCCACGACACGAAGTGACCATCGGAAGAAGGAGAAAGTTGTTACTGCGATGCGGTAGCGTAATTAACTGCAGGGGCTTGCGCCTGCAGGGAAGAGCGTCCTCACAATCAAAAACCCCTCGAACGAGGGGGAATCTAACGAAGTCTGCTACATCGGCCGCATCCGTTTAAACCTTCGATACACGGTGCCATAAATCAACTTGGCATCTTCGAAGAGGTGGACGGATAGCACCAAATAGCATCTGCCCCCCGAATTTCAGGCAAGACGTCAGTCTTGCGCCGTCTTTCAGAGGGGAACAGATTCTGGCACGCCCGGTGGGACCTTTTCCTCTTTCCACTCCACACTTCGTGTGTCGTGTTTTTTTCCCGTGATCAGATAATCGTGGTGTGTATGTTTGTGGTTGCCCTTGGGGGAGTGGATACTGAAGTTGGCGCTTCGTCTTTATGAAGAATGGTGTTTGTTCCGACCTTAGCAATACAAGCTCTGTCATATCTGGTGGAATCAAGTACGGGCCACTTGCAGGCTCAAATCTCTGCAATTCGGCTCTTCAAGAAATCAACGGGCTTCTCTTTGGATCGATGCTCCCACCTCCCACCCTCGGTGCCTCAACGCCGATGGAGGAAGCCCAGATGATGTCTGTTGTCCACAGGCAGGCTCCCCAAGCAGCAGCTTTGCCGACGGAATCGGTCCTCAAACAACTGGCACATGCCAAAGACCAAGGTCGACGCAGGAGGCAGAATATTCAAGCTCTTCAAGAAATCAATGGCTTCAAACTGCACTAACTACAACAGCAACTCTCGTTCTGTCCCATCTGGAGGAGTAACCTACGGGCCCCAAGCGACCTCCATTTTCACTATGCCAGTGGAGCAGGTAACTCAAGCCACCACTGGGCTATTCTTCGGGACCATACTCCCGCCAACGAGCTTCAGCGCTCCTGTACCATCGCAAGAAGCTCCTAAGAAATCGTTTTTCAGCGCTCCTGTGCTTATTTATGCCCTACTTTGCATTATACTATATATAAGCACACACAAAAAATTGTGATAATAAAAGAGTAGAAAGTGAAAAAAATTATATTTAAAAGATAGGAATAGTTTAAGAAAAACAAGAAAGTTAGAAGTTTTCTTAAATGAAACTAGTAATAAGTAGTTATGAGCTGTTGTCCCAAGGGTTAGTAAGATGAAGGAAATTACTAATCTGGGGATAAAAATAAGCCTGAAAAATAGTTTCTATTCTGGAAGCCAAACATTTGAACGTTGATACCCTACTATACGTACTTACACACATCTTGAAACTCGGGATAGTAGAGGATACCTTGAAATGCTCTTGTCTAAAAGCTAAAATATGAAGAAAATAAAAGTGGAGAATAAAAGATAAAATGGTGAAAAGAAAAATGAACACTGGTTTTGTTATCACCGGGGCAGCACTAAAAAAATATAGCGAGGGTGCTTTATCACCTAGTGCCTTAGACCAACTGGTTTGGGAGCCACTGCTAAGCCTTAGGTGTTGCAAGACGAGGAAAAACACCTAATTAGCAAGCACATGAGTAATCGGTCGGTTAGTACCTCAAGAAGTATTAACGGTCGCATGAAGAATGTGTGAGCAAATTCCATCTAAATATCTATTAAAAAGTACTAAGATAGATGAACAAGAGTATGATTGCTTGAATTGAATTCTCTGGGTGTAAGGATGTCCAGTTCACACACGTAGGGGTATATGATCAATGTTTGGAAGAAAGGTAGGAATGAAAACTAAAGGCGATGTTTTATTGAGGGATAATGTGATTTCTAACATTTTTTCATGACCATTAAGATAGGGCTCATAACAACTGAAAAGCTGGTATAGTTGAAAACTCTTATTTTCAAGTTCTTTCTTTTATAGTTCTTATCTTTATATAACTCTCACCATCTCTCTTTTATTATAAAATTTTATGAGTGTAATCCGCTGAAAACCCTCAGGAGACAACACTCCTCCTACTAGGGATATACCACTGGCGCCGAGTAAGGAAGGCTGTGGCAACTCTCCTTCTGGATTGACTCCGCCGGCTCCAGCGGTGGAAATTGATGCTGTTGTTCCAACTGGGAACAGTTTTGAACCGCTTAGGAGGGTGCGCAAAAACTCGCCAACTACTGTATTGAAAAGATCTCTTACACCTGTGGATAATGCCCTAAAGGTGAAGCTGGAGCAACCCCCTCAACGGCTGTCATCTAAAATTTACAAGGTCTGACGTCAAGTCCAAGACTCCGTACTGGATGAAGACTATCTCCGCCAACAGAAAAAAATGAAGGTTTTGCAGGAGAAGGACTACTCTATCAAGCCAGAAAAAGCAGCAGCTACTTGGGTGCCCACTACAACGGCCCCCTCAACTTCGACCGCTCACAAAAGAAGGAGGTCGGAGAAGATCCCTGCGTCTTTGGCAAATCGCAAAGACACTGAATCTAAACGCCCCAAGTCTGGGGGCATGGTGGTGCACACCGTCTATATGGCGTCCGGAAAAGAGGACAGCCGTATCTCCACAGGTCATCGACCGCTTACGCGATCTGTAACAAGGGCCCAAGAGAAACAGCAGAAGCTCCAGGAGATGCTGACTGCAATAGCCGCGCTCACCGGACCAAAAGAAAGCCCGGAGGCGTCATCGGAGCAGTGTCGCAAACACGAAACCGATACTGAATTCCTTCGTAGAATGCTTGAAAAGAAGGACAAGGAGGCTGCAGAGCAAGCGGCCAATATAAAGCAGATGGCTCTCCTATTTCAAGACATGGTGGGTATGATGATCCAGCAGGATCCTCCAGCCGAAGATCCTCCGATTATCCTTGAAGATGACAGAGGAGAAACGTCAAATCCACCGCCGGCTCTTTCAACAGCCAAGGAGGAGACAATTTCCAAAGCTGCCCTGGATGACTACATTGCTCAGGAAATACGAGTCCACCAGGAAAATGAAGCGGCTGGTCAAGTTGTCAAAACGGGGCGACCATATCCGAGCTGGTATGATCAGATCAAATACCCGCCGGGCTACACGATCCTAAAATTCCATGTCTACAAGGGGACAGGCAATCCCCATCAACATGTTGCCCAGTTCAGGGTTCTTTATAGCAACACCGGCGGCGATGATAAGCTCCTGCTTCGCCAATTCGTCGGCAGTTTGTCGGAGACGGCGTTTGAATGGTACTCCGAGCTTCTGAACGACTCCGTCAAAACTTTCGCTGAAATGGAGTTGTTGTTTACCCAGCGTTTCGCAAGCGCCAGCGAGCGTACTCCAATAACAGCTTTGATCAATGCAAGAGTAAAGCCGGGCGAAACTTGGGTCCAATATGCAATCCGATGGCGGAACCTGTGGTCGAAGTGCGAACTGCGCATCGAAGAAGCACCAGCGGTGGGCATGTTCATGGGCACCCTAGATCCTCATGCAACTATTTCACAGTTCATGACGTTCTTTAAACCAACCACGTTCCAGGCCTTGATTGACAAATTAGCCCAAATGGACCAGATGAGCCATAGACCGTCTCCTCCAAAGCCGGACTCTCGAAATGAAAAGGGGAAAGGAAAAGCGATCGTTCTCGCCAATGCTCAACAACAGCCGAGCAACTTGAAGCCGGCTGTCCGTCAAAACAATATGCGTCCGCGCCTATCCCTCGAGAAGAGGCTAGGACGTCCTTACTCATTTCCTCAAGATAAAACGAGAAGACTGTTCGAGCTGGTAGTGCGCAACAGACTCATCAATCTGCCAGATTCAAAATGTCCGTTGCAGCCAAACGACGTCAATGATCCCAATTACTGCCCCTACCACCGAGTATTGGGTCATCCGATCGAAGATTGCTACGTCTTCAAAAACTGGATTGAAGACCAATACCAACAAGGCAAGTTCGCATTATCCGAAAAATGGAGAGTGAACCCGCCGCAACCTCATACCCCTAAAAAGGTGAATATGCCGGGGGCAACGTGCTCCCTTGTTGAAGAAGCTCCGTGGGAGGTCGTGCTATCAGCCAAAACCAAAAGGATGCTGAATGATCTCCAGACATGCCCGACGATCAGGTGGAAGAACCCGCTAGAACCCCAGATCATTGAAGGGATGCTAAAGCCGCGCCCAACTCCAAAGATCGGTGGTGATGGCCCAAGCACTCACACCCAGCCGTCAAAGTCTTCAAAGAAGAAGAAGAAGAGAACCAAAAAGCCCATGAAGCCTGACGACAAGCGCACAGACTTACAGAAACAGATTGACGCGCTGGAGGAGTATAATCAGAAAGCACGGACTCCCATCACGCTCCAAGAGTTCCTCAGCCACATCTTTCAGGAGGAAGATGATGGAGAAAGCTCGTCGGATGAATCTGAGGGTTACGTAGCAAGTTGTCATATGATCGCCCACTCGTTTACAGAAGATGAGAAAACTCCTTGCACTGAGAAGCTGGGGACAGATCCTAAACCGGAACTTCCGGGGCCATAAGATGAAACAATTGATGCATTCCTCAACGAAACTCTTTTGAAGAGTAAAGCTGATCGGGAACGCGAGACGGTCATATTTGAAAGGGCCAAGCGCCAGCGACTAGACGAAAGAGTCGAGACACTCCCGTCAAATCAAAAGACATCCGTTGCGGATAAAAACAAATTCAAGACGAGGAAAATGTTTGCTAAAGCCATATCAATGGGGATGAAGCTACCACCCTCTGAAGGAAATACTGCCGGCAAACCAGAAATGCACCCTTCCTACTGCTTATATCATCGAAAGATTTCGCATCCCACCGAAGAGTGCAAAGCTTTCAATAGATGGTGGCAGGGGTATGTTGTTCACCGGCAACATTTTAAGCGGGAGAAGCGCAAAACTCGTCGGGAGCGGAAAAGCACGACCGAGGAGCTTAGAAGAACTACCGGCGATTGTCGCATGGTTAACGCCGGGGAAACGCAAATTCTCACATTCGGGAGCGACTCTGATGAGGAAATGGCTCTTAGCCCCCTCTTTAAAGAATCCGCATTGGGGAAGGAAGAAGAACCGAAGGCCTGTGAAAACATCCAGCCGCGCAATCGCACGCTTCTGGAAAAGAATCTCGGATCCACGAGTAAAAAAGATAAGGGAAAAGAAAAGGTCTCTGAGGATAT
Source organism: Agapanthus africanus (assembly GCA_030015575.1). Taxonomy (NCBI): domain Eukaryota; kingdom Viridiplantae; phylum Streptophyta; class Magnoliopsida; order Asparagales; family Amaryllidaceae; genus Agapanthus; species Agapanthus africanus. The sequence continues at coordinate 13,260,521 of JASDDO010000001.1, forward strand.
CGCCCTGGACGACCAAGTCATGAAAGAGCTGACTGCCAAAGACCCGCCACAGAAAACTAAGGTGGACTGTAACGTTCTGGCGCACTTGAGGAAACTACCCTCACAACTCAGTATTCTCGACGCCCTTTTGCTATCCAAAGAAGCGAGGGATTCGTTGATCAAGGCGCTACTAGAGCCAGAGCAATTCCAAGCTTTTCTCGCCGAAGAAAAGATGAAGGACGAGCTGGAGGAAGTACACACAGCCGATATTACCTTCGGCGACGAAGACCTCCTCTTTGGGACGTGCGAACACAACCATCCCCTCTATGTCTCGGGATACTGCCACGATATAAAGATAGGCAAAATCCTGGTCGACAATGGGTCTTCCGTCAATCTTCTCAACGTGTGAGTGTTGAAGGAAATCTGCATGAGCGTCCAGCATCTCGCTCGTGATAAGATCACCATCTCTGGTTTTGACTCCCAGTCATCGCGGACTCTCGGATCCGTGATACTAACGCTGCGCTTCGGACTGCTTGTCACAGACATTAAATTTCATGTCATTGAAGCCAAGACATGCTACAATGCTTTGCTCGGCCGGCCTTAGTTACACGAGTACAACATCATCCCTTCTGCACAACATCAGTGTATGAAATATTTTAAGGATGGTCTCGAGTATACCGTAACAGGAGAGCTGAACCCATTCTCCGTGAACGAAGTCCGCAAATATGAAGATGCAAAATACTTCTTACCGGATTTCGAAGACACAGAGAGATGTCACAAACCGGAGAACAAAGCTATCACCACCATCCCTGTCTTTGGGAGTGATACTGAGGAAGAGGAAGAGATGATTTATTCAGGCCCACCCCAGTACAACAAGCCAAGACCGTCCGCTCCTATGTTAATCTTTGGCAGCGACTCAGAAGATGAGGTCCATGCTATATTCTCTGCTCGGCTTCCAATACGAACATTCGCTGATGAAGAGCAAAGTTTGCAAGTTGCTATGGTTCTGCCCAAACATCATAAAGAACTGGACGCGCTTGATACCTATAGTGTGGAAGAGCTGCAGACGTTCTATGTCCCTCCCAGGCGAGAAGGTGAAAAGGCGATCCTATTCTACCGCTCCGAGGAAACTAAGGTGGAAAAAGAAATCTGGCACGGCGCGGATCCTACACTTAACAGGCTTCAGCCCATCCATCTGCCTAGATATTATACAGAAGGCTTGAAAAGACTATTGAAGCGCCAAGGGATACCCTTCAAGCGGGCCGCTCGAAAAGCTAAGTTCTACGACAGGATCTGGAACGTTCCCGGAACTCAGCGCAAGTTGCCCAACGGGAGAATGGAAGCGATCGGGCTTGGATATTTTCGGTCCAAGAAACGGGAGCTACTCCACGACTGCTGTGTCGTACATGACTTTGATGAAGAAGGAGATGCACAATGGGAGAGTGCTAATCCTGAACCAGAAAAAGTCCCTGGCGTAAAAATGCCCAGTCCGTCGTTCGAAGAACAAATGGACAAGCTTATAAGAGAAGCTGGTCAAAAAGTTCGAGACGACCACAATCGCGAAATGGCTATCTATGAGAAAGTCAGGACGCAACGCCTTCTTCAACAGGCTGCAAATGATGAAAATGCCCCTCCCTGTCAACCTGTTGCAAAAAAGGCCCGACGCAGAGGCAGAAACAAGTCAAAAAGCGGAAAAGGCATTCAGCAACGACAAGGCGGGACCAAAAGGTCACGCGAGCGGTACGGATTTGTCCCTTATGAAGAAGATGAGTCGAGCATACTCTTTTCCTCAAGACAAGACAAAGAAGATACTTGACCTCGCTATAAAACATTAAATGATTACACTTCCGGAGTCTAAACACCCCGAGTAAGCAGGCGAAGTCTCACACCCGAACTATTGCTCTTATCACAGGGTAATAGGACACCCTCTCGAAGATTGCTTCACCTTCAAGAACTGGGTTGAAGATCAGTATCAGCTCGGCAAGTTCGCTCTATCTGACAGCTGGAGGGTAACGCCGCCACAGAAACATGAACCCAAAGCCACGAGAGCAGAACCAGATCCACATCGGTCTTGGAAGCGGGCTCGTACTTGTCATATGATAACAATATCAAAAGAAGACCCTGAGGATATGGATGATCTTCCCTGGTGCTTCGAAAATAGCGATGACGAGGTGATCTCAGAATTTCCACAGGCGCCGAAAGAGCTGGAAGATGGAATACATACCACTGCAGATGAGCTCAAGAAAATGACTTGGGAACAGCAAGTGACCCACGACCCACATTCATCAGCGAGCTGCTATCTGAAGAAAGGGTGGCTGCATTAAAAGACGTGCTTGTGCAGCATAAAGATTGCTTCGCATGGAACTATTCCGAAATGCCAGGACTAGATCCAGAAATTGCTGTGCATAAATTGGCGATATCCTCGGATGTTAAGCCAATCAAACAAGCACCGAGAAGAATGCGGCTCGAACTTGAGATGAGCATCAACGCCGAGGTCAAGAAGCTGATCGACTCTGGGTTTATCCAGGAGGTTCAGTACCCTGATTGGATCGCTAACATCGTTCCGGTGATGAAGAAGAATGGGACAGTGCGCATATGTGTAGACTTTCGGGACCTCAATAAAGCCTGCCCGAAGGACGATTTCCCAGTGCCAGTCACCGAGCTGATGATAGATAACACGTCCACTCATAAGGTTTTCTCCTTCATGGACGGCTCATCAGGATATAATCAGATAAAGATGCATCCCGAGGACCAGAAGCATACCGCTTTCCGGACCCCTTTGGGTATATTCTGCTATAAAGTGATGCCCTTCGGTCTAAAGAACGCCGGTGCCACCAATCAAAGGGCCATGAAAAAGATCTTCGATGACCTTATACATGAAATCGTCGAATGCTATATCGACGACCTCGTGGTTAAGAGCAAATCATACGAGGAGCATTTAGAGCATCTGAAGACCGTATTTCAACGCCTTCGACAATACAACTTGAAGATGAACCCTTTCAAGTGCGCATTCGGAGTTTCCTCGGGCAAATTCCAAGGATTCATCGTCCGGCACCGAGGTATCGAGATAGATCCGTCAAAGATCAAGGCGGTCGTGGAAATGCCTCCGCCAAGGACTCTTAAGCAATTGCGGTCTCTCCAAGGGAAGCTCGCGTACATCCGGCGATTTATAGCCAACCTCTCAGGCAAGTGCCGCCCTTACAGTCACCTGATGAAGAAGGGAACCCCTTTCGTTTGGGATCACAAATGCCAGAGCGCGCTGGACGAAATCAAGCAATACCTGCAGAATCCGCCAGTGTTGGCTGCTTCGGTCAAGGGAAAGCCTCTCATTCTTTATACAACCGCCCTTGAAGGTTCCTTAGACGCATTATGGGCACAAGAGAACGACCAAGGGGAAGAAAGAGCTCTTTATTACTTAAGTCGAGTTCTCCTGGAGGCAGAAAGCAACTATTCCCCCATCGAGAAACACTGTCTGGCGTTGATCTTCACGATAACAAAACTCAGGCACTATGCATTGGCACATGAAGTCCGTCTCATATCGAAGGTGGACCCTCTCAAATATTTAATGTCGAAGGCCATACTGATAGGTCGGCTCGCTAAATGGGCCCTGCTCTTGATGGAGTTCTCAATAACTTATCAACTTCTTAAGGCAGTGAAAGGCCAGGCCATCGCCGATTTCCTCGCTGAGCATCCGATACCTGCCGATTCTCCTTTGAATTGCGAGCTGCCAGACGAACATGCGTTTGATACGATCGACGGTAGTGATACCCGATGGGAACTCTATTTTGATGGAGCGTCTTCCACGAAGAAGCGCAAACAAAGCACCCCTATAATCAAATCGGGGGTAGGCCTCATCTTCGTAACTCCACAAGGAGGGATAATGCGCTTTGCTTTCTCCTTAACAGAGCCGAGGACGAACAATGAAGCCGAATACGAAGCTTTGATAGCAGGCCTCGAGATCACCATCGACATGGGAATTGAAAACCTCCTCATATATGGAGATTCTCAACTGGTCGTCAGTCAAGTAAATGGCGACTACCAAACGTGCAAACTCGAACTGGTGAAATATGGCAAGAGAGTACAGCAACTGCTGACTCAAATTCCCTCCTATATGCTGGAAAGCATACCGCGTGCAGAAAATAGCAAGGCGGACGCGTTAGCCAAGCTCGCTAAAGAACTGGCCGACGAGAACCTCGATGACGTAAGAATCGTGGTACAAAGCCGTCGGGTGCTTGCCCCAGCAGAAATATCTCCGGAATCATCCGAAGAAAAGGGAGTGACTGAGCAAATGGCTATGCAAATAAAAGAACAGAAAAAGGCTGAGGATTGGAGAGAAGTCTTTATAGACTACTTCAAATCCCGTCGAACGCCTGAAGATGCGTCCTCAAAACATCAGCTCATGAAACGAGCTGTCTTTCGCCTTCGTCAATGATACTCTGTATAAGAGGTCGTTCGATTCTCTGTGGTTGAGATGTCTGGGACCTGAAGAGGCGAAAAGAGTTGTTCAGGAAGTTCACGACGGACTTTGCGGTTCTCACCAAGCAGGCCCAAAGATGAAGTTGAAGATTAAACGGATGGGCTACTATTGGCCCACGATGATTCAGGATTGCCTCGAATATGCGAAGCAATGCCACTCATGCCAGATTCATGGGGACTCTATCCATCAGCACCCAAATCCTCTACATCCAACAGTGGCTAGCTGGCCGTTCGAAATGTGGGGGACTGACGTAATCGGCCCCATCGAACCAGCATCGTCCAGGGGACATCGATTCATTTTGGCGACGACTGACTACTTCTCCAAATGGGCAGAAGCAGTACCGCTGAGGGAAGTGAAGATGGAGAATATCCTCCATTTCTTCAAGACGCACGTCATTTATCGGTTTGGAACTCCGCGACGGATCATCTCCGATAACGGGCCAGCCTACAGAAGCCACAAGATCAGCCGCTTCGCGCAACAACACAATATAGACTGGAGATATTCCTCAGTTTATAATCCCCGAGCTAACGGTCTAGCTGAGGCTTTCAACAAAACCTTAACAAAGATCGTGAAGAAGACGGTGTCCCGAAATAAGAAGGACTGGCACGAGAGACTACATGAAGCTCTCTGGGCATATCGAACTATGTTCAAGACGGCCACGAATACAACGCCGTACGCGTTGGTATTCGGTACAGAAGCGGTACTCCCCATCGAGATAGAGTTACCCTCTCTACGAGTGGCAGTCCATTATGAGCTAACGGACGAAGAGAATGCTCACCTTCGGCTTGAGGAACTCGATGCCCTTGATGAAACCCGGCTCCTGGGGCAGCAAAATCTGGAAGCTTATAAAGCAAAGATGACGCTCTCATATGAAAGATTGACCAGGCCGAGGACATTCCGCCAAGGCGAACTCGTGCTAGTGGTCAAAAGACCTATGATCCCCAATCGCGCCAAGCGAGGAAAATTTGAGCCGAACTATGAAGGCACGTACATTATAGACAAGGTCTACCAGGGTGGAGCCTATCTACTCATGGACATGCATGGTGAAAGACCTTTCAGGTCAATAAACGGTCGCTTCCTGAAGAAATACTACGCTTGACGAGTCACGGCCTAGGTCAATGGTAGATGACGACGACTATGTCCGCTCACTATCTTCCTAAGCCCAAACTCTATAAGTAGTAACCGGCTTTCTTTTCACGGACCGAAACGTCCTTAAACTAACAACGGACCGAAACATCCTTAAACTAGCAATGGACCACTACGTCCTAAAACTAGCTGTTGACCGAGATGTCGATAAACTACGGTGGATTGCGACATCCCAAAGCCGATATATAAAAAAAAAGAATAAAAATAAAAATAAAAATAAAAACGGTATGTCCATAAACAGAATGGGCACGGATGAAAACCCGAAAGGGTTTCGTGAGTAAAAACAGCAGGGCTACTGGCGAGTGTTTGTGAAAACCCGAAAGGGCGCGACCTCGTTATATAGAAAGAAAAAAAAGAGAATAAAAAAAACGGTATGTCCACAAGCAAAATAGGTACGGATGAAAATCCGAAAGGGCTCCGTGAGTGAAAATAGCAGGGCTACCAGCGAATGTTTGTGAAAACCCAAAAGGGCGCAACCTCGTTAAAAGACACTTACAGGGTCCTCTCGACCTTGTAAGGAGAAACCACCCGCGTGGGATCCTTACGACTCACAAGGGAACAATACACTTAGGGATCCTCACAATTCCTAAGGAGAAATTACACTTGCGAGATCCTCACGACTCGTAAGGAGAACTCTCTTATGGGACCCTCACGGCTCATAAGATTTGAAAGTCTTAAGTTACAGAGACCTAAACCTGTTCTTAAGCAACCCCCACAACCTTCGATATTGCCCTACAAGTGGTTCAATACTGACCCTTGTATACAATCCACGGGCGTGAATAAACATTTTCCTAACCAAGTCTCATCCGTGACTAGGGATATGTCCACACGGTGAACAACCCTTGTAAGTCCTCTTGACTTATAAGGAGAAAGAACTCTTATATGATCCTTACGACTTATAAGAGAACATACACTTAGAAATCCCCACGATTCCTAAGGAGAAACACACATACGAGATCCTCACGACTCGTAGGGAGAAATACCTTTGTGAGATCCTTACGGCTCATAAAGTCAAAAGCCTTAGTCGACAGGACCCTAACCCTGTTTGCTAAGCCATCTTTGTTTGATAACGACAGAGGCAAATGATGATTCGCTCCTGGTAATATCCCAGTTGTAGCGGTGCTGATGCCGAAATCGGTGTCTGATCCCAAGTTTGCAGCGAAAAGCCGGCAAGCCACACATGCATACGAAATAGCCGAAATGATGGGGCAACTTGCGACAAAATCAGCAAGTAAAAATGTATGCATGGAAAACAGCCGAAATGATTGTGCAACTCGCAATAAAAGCAGCGAGTAAAAATAAAATAAATAGCCGAAATGATTGGGCACCGCGAAAAATAGCCGAAATGATGGGGCAATCGCGACCTTCGCGATATAAAAAGCTGAAATGATAGAGCATCGCGGAAAGAAATAAAGAAAAATGAAATTTATGCCCTACAGATGCTATTACATCAATCTCTGTATATAATCCAGGGGCGCAAACAAAGGAGGAACCATACCTTCCCAACGGGCTCCATCAGAAAGCGAAGCCAAATCTCGATGGTTCATAGACAACCTAGAGACAACCTCGACATTTGTCGCCATATTGCAGACACAATGTCAACAAACGAAGCAAAGGAAGATCCCTAGCTTCAGGGTCTTGACGTCAATATCGACAACTTAGAGATCACCAACGGCGTTTCTCCTCACTCCAACCAGATGCAGACGTGACGTCAACAACTGACCTCAGAGTCGTAACGAAACGGAGCCATAGCAAAGTCCCTAGTTCCAAGTCTCAATGGCCACATCTACAGCCTGGAGACCAACAACGGTGTGCCTCCTCATTCCAGCAGGACACAGATGTTACACCATCAAACGGAGCCACGGCATAGTCCTTAGTTCCAAATCTCGACGGTTCACAGACAAACTATAGACCATCTCAGCATTCGTCTCGTTACAGCAGACGGGATATCAACGATGGTGTTCCTCCGCAGTCTAGCAGGATGCAGACACAATGTCAACAAATGAAGCAAAGGCCAAATTCCTAGCTTCGGGGTCTTGATGGCAACTCATATAAAGCCTGAAAGACAACCGGAGATCATCCCACACTAGCGTGGAGTGGTCACCACCTCGACATTCGTCTCGATACAGCAGACGAAATGTCACTACAGCGTCCTTCCTCCAACAGGATTCGGACACGTCAAAGAAAACGAAGCGAAGGCCAAATTCCTAGCTTCAAGGTCTTGACGGTAACTCATATAAAACCCGAAAGACCACCAGAGATCACCCCACACCAGCGCGGAGTGGTCATCACCTCGACGTTCGTCTCGATACAGCAGACAAGATGTCACTAAGAGCGCTCTTTCTCCAGCAGGATTCAGATGCGACAATCAAACAACGGAGCCACGGCAAAATCCCTAGTTCCAAACCTCGACGCTTCACCAGCAACCTAGAGACAACCGCGAAATTTGTCCCGATACAGCAGACGCAATGCCGGAAAACGAAGCAAAGGCCAAATTCCTAGCTCCAGGGTCTTGATGATAACTCATATAAAGCCTGAAAGACAATCGGAGATCATCCCACACCAGCGCGGAGTGGTCACCACCTGACATTCGTCTCGATACAGCAGACGAAATATCACTACAGCGTCCTTCCTCCGACAGGATTCGGACACGACAAAACAAACGAAGCAAATGCCAAATTCCTAGCTTCAGTGTCTTGACGGCAGCTCATATAAAGCCTGAAAGACAATCGGAGATCATCCTGTACCAGCACGGAGTGGTCACCACCCCGACGTTCGTCTCGGTACAGCAGACGAGATGTTACCACAGCGTTCTCCCTCCAGCTGGATTCAGATGCGACAATCAAACAACGGAGCCACGGCAAAATCCCTAGTTCCAAACCTCGACGGTTCACCTGCAACCCAGAGACAACCGTGACATTCGTCTCGTTACAGCAGACGCGATGCCAGCGAACGAAGCAAAGGCCAAATTCCTAGCTTCAGGGTCTTGACGGCAACTCATATAAAACCTGAAAGACTATCGGAGATCATCCCACACCAGCGCCGAGTGGTTATGACTCATCGGGGCTCTCCAAAATGGGCCTAACCTCAAGTAAAAAGCGGCATGGCAAAATTTCTAACGCTTGCTCTTCCGACGGTCAAACTGCCTAGGAGGATTGCTTGAAGATGTCTTGTCCAGCCCCCGAAGGGATCAGAGACACGGCAGTCGCAAGGCTACTCGAACAAGCAAGATTGCCTATCAAGGAACACATCAGCCAACGCGACGGTACGACGGACAAAACCCTAGTACCACAGACCCTAACGGACCTCTGTCGTAAAGAACAGAGGTTAATTGTGACGTTAGAATATCCTTGTGAGAAATGCTCGATTCGTCTCGACTCGTGAGGAAAAGCCTTAGGCAATCAGGATAAGAACCGGTTTCCTAAGCACTGAGGCCTTGCAAGTCGGTCCAAAATGGACTTTTGCATACTATTCACGGGCCACACTCTCCAAAGTCCAATCTCGACAAGGAGGGAAATGACCGCTTACGGGTCCTCTCGACTTGTAAGAGGGAAAATTCTCTTGTGAGATCCTTACGACTCTTAAGAGAAAACGCACTTAGGAATCCTCACGATTCCTAACGAGAAAATACACCTACGAGATCCTCTCGACTCGTAGGGATAAAAGTCTTTATGAGACCCTCACGGTTCATAAAGTTGAAAAGTATTAGATGACAGATCCTACCCATATCTCCTAAGCCATCACTATCTTATAAAGAATTCAAGATTAACTGTTATCTACCATTTATGGGCCACACTTGCCAAAGCTACATGCCACTGAAATGGAGAAGTTACTCATGAGCATATAAACTACTTCACGCCAGAGTAAAACATAAAGAAATAGAATGGTACGGCTTATGGAGTTGAGGGTTTGGGACTATATCCCTTAAGAGTCGAGATTTGAGTCAATGATAAATGACGACGCTTGTGTCCGCTCGTTATCTTCTCAGATCAAGATTCTGAAAATTATATACCAACCCGAAACTGGTCATACACTATGAATTACTCTGCACTACTTCACCCACGTATATACTTACGTGGACAAAGTAGTGGGGGGCATTTGTTCCCGCCAAAAATTTCTGCATAAAAGAGCCCAAGGCATCAAATGACAGCGATACCCTTAAGAAAATGTGAATCTGTATTTTCCGGGCTGTATTTTGACAAACTCCAGAATGAGAAACAGCTAAATTCGGATGGTATTGAAAGCATCTCGAAAAACCCTTTGATTTGATATATTATGAGCCTCATAATTCATCCGGAATCAAAAGTTATGAGCAAATATCTATGCACATATCATTTAAGGAAGAAGATGCGAACCAGTATTTTCCGAACTGTATTTTGACAAACTCCGGAATGATAAACAACTAAATTCTGATGATATTGAAAGTGTCTCGAAAAATCCTTCGATTTGATATATTATGGGCCTCATAATTCATCCGAGATCAAAAGTTATGAGCAAATGTGCTATGCACGTGTAATCTAAAGTAATGCTCTACTACATGGGGAATGCATTTTTTAGTCCCACATCGGGAAAAGGAGAGATGGCTTCTCTACCACTCCCATATAAATAAGATGGGATACCTCTTAGAAAGGGTGAAGTTCAATCTTCAAAGGATTCAATACTCAAAGGAGCTTAGTTCTCCATAGAAGCTTAGTTCTCCATATATAGAAGCCATGCTTCTTCTCATAATGCGCATGTGCGCTATGTGCAACGCACGTGTGGCCGCCACGCCCGCACCACGTGCGCACGTGCGCACCACATGAGAACATTTAATAATATTAAAAGGAGCTTAGTTCTTCATAGGAGCTTAGTTCTCCATATATAGAAACCCCGCTTCTCCTCATAATGCGCATGTGCGCTACGTGCAACGCACATGTGCTCGCCACGCGCGCACCACGTGCAACGCACGTGCGCACCACATGAGAACATTTAATAATATTAAAAGGAGCTTAGTTCTCCATAGGAGCTTAGTTCTCCATATATAGAAGCCATGCTTCTCCTCATAATGCGCATGTGCGCTACGTGCAACGCACGTGCGCATCACATGAGAATATTCAATAATATTAAAAGGAGATTCGTTCTCCATAGGAGCTTGCTCCCCCCATAATGCGCATATGCGCAAGCTCCATGTGCGCTACGTGCAAATATGAGCGCCCAACACATGCGACGTACGTGCGCCCAACACGTGCGACACACGTGCACGAACGCAAAGAAACCTTTTTCAGCAGCGAGAAGCTTAAGCTCCAGCCTGTTCTTTCCCCGTAATGAGTGAGACATGGTTCAAAGGGTGCATCCCTCCACACCTTCGATATATGGCACTGTAATCTCTCAGTGTCGTCGGAGAGGTGGTGGGTCCCAACGACCAATGATCCTTCTTTCTAAAATAAAAAAAAAAGAATAGATATACAGAGATAGAAAAAAGGGAGAACTCTGAAAAATTTGAAAGGCAAGCCTTTGAAGAAAGAAGATCATCTTCTTCAAGGTAAAGAATTAAATTCTTGGAAGAACAGAGATGAAAACACCTCACAAAAAAGAAGAATTTCTTCTAAAAAGATCAAAGATCTAAGAACAAGATCAAGATCTTCAATATAAAAAGAAAAAAAGATCATAAAGATCCAATCATAAAAGATTAAAGAAGTAATTTACTTCACCCCTAGATCTTTTGATCTATATAAAGGCACAGCCTTTTGATAAACCATTGGTTCTTGAATCTTGAGGTAGAACCTCTTTAGAACAAGAAAAACTTGTTTCTTTGATCTGAATTGGACCAAGTTGCGCTCTGCGCTATTGTACAGTGCCCTGCACTCTCAAACGCGCCTTTGCGCTCCTTGGATTGGCGCAAGTCACCAGAACACGCCACGTGTCAATCACAGAATGATCTGCGCTTTGCGCTTCTAAAGCAGAGCACTGCGCTTTTGGATTGGCGCACTACACCAGAGCGCGCCACGTGTCAGCAGCGCACTGCGCTAACTGACTTGCGCTTGGCGCAGAGCGTGACACGTGTAACCTCCACATGTGCTAGAGCCTTGCGCTCCTTAATTGGCGCAAAGCGTCTGACAAGCCACGTGACGCACTGTCAGACCACTAAAATGCTATGCATTATTATTAAAAAAGGGCAGAGCCCAAGTAAAGTCTATCAGACCAATTTAAATGCTATGCATTTAATTACAGAGCCCAATGCTATGCATTGTAAAAGGGCAGAGCCCAAACAAAAGCCTAATAGGCAGAACATGAACAAAATGTTAAACATTTTCAACTGGACTTAGCCCAATTCTGGCCATAAGTCCTCAATATAAACTGAACTGAGCACAACTGCTCTCCAAATCAATTTACACCCGGTTCAAGGGTACATCTCTGAACTCCTCTGATATTTGTCGTTGTAATCCTTCAACGTCTTCAGAGAGGTGATGGGTCCCGACAGCCATACATTCCACGGACTACGATGGACCACCATGTCCTTAAATTGGTAATGGACCGCAAAGTCCCTAAACTAAAACAATATAGTCCAAATGCTCTTTTGTTGGATCTAAATGATCCTGTTAAGTTGATCTTGGTCTGGAAATTAGGCTAACGTGTCCTTAACAAACGTTTAAGTTGATCTTAGTCCAAAAATGAGACTAACGTATCCTTAAACCAAAACCCCAAACCCAAATCTAAGAAAATACGGATTTGGACTAATCCACGTCCTACGGGCGACAACACAAATTAGTCTCCGTATACAATCCACGGGCAACCGAACACAAAACAAACACCCACGACACGAAATGACCATCGGGAGAAGGAGAAAGTTGTTACCGCGATGCGGTAGCGTAATTAACTGCAGGGGCTTGCGCCTGCAGGGAAGAGCGTCCCCACAATCAAAAACCCCTCGAACGAGAGGGAATCTGACGAAGTCTGCTACATCAGCCGCATCCGTTTAAACCTTCGATACACGGTGCCATAAATCAACTTGGCATCTTCGGAGAGGTGGACGGATAGCACCAAATAGCATCTGCCCCCCGAATTTCAGGTAAGACGTCGGTCTTGCGCCATCTTTCGGAGGGGAACAGTGATGAGATCGATGGCAAAAGGACACGCAAGGGTTTGGGTATTTTTTCATCGGAGAGACTTGAAGAGAGAGAGGGAGGAAAGGGAAGAGGGCTTTGGGTTTTTTTTCAAGGAAGCGACAACGTTAAGCAGAGATGATATTTCTTTAGGATTCGTGATTGTGCTTTACACGTGGCCTTCATCCAACAGGCTTTCAGAGATTTTTCTCTCAAAGGCCTTGCAGATTAGATTTTTCCGGTATCAAATGGAATAGAATTTCCTGTTATATTAACCAAAAATTAAATTAACCGTGCACGGTTTTTTTAGATGATCAATAACAATTATCTGATTTTGTCATGCCCCGCTTCCCAAAATACAGAATACGAGGGGTTGACAAAGCCAGCCATACTCCTACGGTCGAGGAAATATCCTGCCGTAGTCATACTTCGGCTTCTAGCTTTACGTGGTAATCAGTAATCAATGCACAGGTAATGAGAAATGCAGTTACTAAATCAAAACAAATACAAAGAACTAACCAGATAGAGATCAAGGAAGTATAGCTCTGAGTCGCTGATCTAGATATCCGGAATGTCCTCGAGGTACGTCAGGTCCTGGTCTAAGTTAAATCCACTTCTCCCTCTGAGCATGCATACTCAGGTCGTCAGAGCGACACAATAGCAATAAACAGAAGTACATATGTAACATGTGTAATAATATGAGTATGAAACAGCAAGCATGAAGTGATGATATGATCATGAAGGAGCCAGTACAGGTAAACAGTAAAGCGGGTAAACAGTAAGGCAGGTGTATCAGTCAGTAATCAATGCATGTCACTAAACCTATCAGTCTCTAAGTCTCACTGTTCAAGTCGCTATACCTATCGTCAGTCCAAGTGTGAGAGTCAACCACTCGTGAGTATCCCCCACCCAAGAATAGGGCCCCAGGGGCAAGGGAACACAGGCCCGAGTTGCTGATAATCAGTAATATCACTCAAATAACTCCCAGAATCGTTGTGCATGCCGGCAATGGGACTCCCGAGATTCCGTTGAACTCACACTCAAACTACTCCACACCCCGTGGTCTACATCAAACACCAACCATAAACTCAAATACTAGTCGGTCCATGACAGCTCTATGCGAGAACTGGAGACAGGATCCCCATCAAGCATGTCTCGACCGGTACCCAAGATAAATGGATAGTGTTTGGCGCCTTACCTATGACACCCATATAAATGCTTCCATAATCGTCCCATACTGTAACGCCCCGCTTCCCAGAGTACGCTAAGATGTGCACGTGACATAGCCAACCATGCTATCCGTGGATAGGAAATATCCTTCCACAGTCACATTACGGCTGTAGAGATATCAAGAACAATAATAAACTATCTAACACATGTCCATAAGCCGGAATAAAACGAATCAAGAATAAAATAATACGGAAGCAAAGATCCAATACAAGAATAAACTGGAATGTACGTCCCATAATGCGGGCTCACATCAGGAATGAAAATACCGAAAATAAAAGAACTAACTACTAATAAGTCCTCACTGCTCAGCCTGCTGACTGAAGTACTCTTGCTCGGCCTGTAGTGCAGGTAAAGAATCCGGGCCATGTAAAACCCAGACGTCGGTACATCATAACATCAAGCAATAATATATAAACAGGGTAGCAAGACATGCAAGTATAATCCTAAATGGTAAAACAGGTGTAACAGCAATATAAATTAAGACAGTGAAGGGTGGTGTGCAGTGAGTAATCTAAAACTGGTCTACTGTGTTAACTACTCTCAAGTATTTGAAACCAATTTGATGAATCATCGATGTAACTCAATAGTATCACGTGCGTGCCCGGGATCACGGTCTATGACTCTCGGGCTGAATCCGAGACATGCCGCAAGGCAGCAAAGGGTGGTAGGTAATGACGGGTGATGTCAGCAGCATCACCCCGGGGCTGGCCTAGCCCGTAAGACTGATCAGAAAAGGTGTCGAACTGTCGAGTTACAAGTCAGGTTTCATCATTGATTTCCCCAGACCCCCAAGTTATATGTGTTCCAGTCCGGTGTTAAATAATCTGGAGCTAATGCCAACACAGGATCAGGCAGGTACAGGTTTGTCTGGATAGACAGCAGGAAATGTCCGTAAGGACAACAGGTCAGGTTTGTTGGCATTAGTCACAAGATCAGGTAACAGGTAAAGCCGTGGTACATCAAGTCTAGTTAGGTAGTACATAGGTATCATGTCATGTCAAGAGGTGCGCGGTACCATGTCGTATCAAGTAGTAGGTGTAACAAGTCATGTCAGGGGTGCACAAAACGTCATGTGGGTGCTCATAATCAAACTAACATAAGCATGGGTATACAAAACAAGCATGGGGTGCTAATGGAATAATAAAATGAAACATTGTAATGTGATATGCAATCAGGTACAGATTAAGGCATATAGATGCACAGTTATGACTAGGGTTAAAGTTAAAGTTCTAATACTAATTAAATTACAATGTATCAAATGTGGAATGTTAATATTTCAATGTTATATATTCAAGTGATCTATGGATGCAATAATATGTATACTAGACGAGATGGATGCAAACGGGTGTTTGAAAAGTTATAAACTATTTAAATGGTACTATGGGCTATGCAACCAAGCACTATGATATAAATATGGACGTGGGCACAAAATATTGTAATCTAACATGCAACCAGGTGTGTTTTCATAATTAACCCTAAAAATGATATAAACGGGACATCGAATGGTAAAATGTAATATAGGGCACTAAATTCAAACTTCATGCTTAATATATATCTAAATAAATATGAAATAATATAAATAGCATGTAGCAAGTTTTACTTGCCTCGACAGATCAAAAAACGGGTATACGGAACGTCACACGTCGGCGGAAAAAGTCGCGACGCGCGCACGATGCACGGAACGGATCCAAACAACATACGAGGGAATCACACGGGTCAGATACGCTCGCTGGGTCGTCGGGATCGTCGTCGGCACGACCGGATTCCGGCAAACTAAAAGAACAGTAAACCTTTTTAAAAGAAAAGAAAAGCAAGAAAAAGAAATAAAGAGAAGAAAGGAAGAGGAAGAAGAGGAAAGAGAAGAAGAGGGTTGCTCACTGGGTCAGAGAGATGCGCTTGCGGTGTCGGCGAGATCAACGGCGGTGAGGTGCGCCGGTGAAGGGGTTTTGAAGAGCTAGGGTTTGGGCTCGGTTTTGATGTATGTTGGGGTTTTAGGTGCAGGGTTTTGGTGCAGGAGGGAGAGCAGAGGAGAGGGAGGAGAGGTGATGTGAGGGCGACGAGGTGAGGGGTCGTCGGCGATGAGATGAGGTGGTGATGATGGGTGCGCAGGGCTCTCGGGATTTCTGTGGGTTTGTAGGGTTGCTCTGGATGAAGTAAGAAGATAGAGATGAGGAGGAGGAGAAGAGGATGAGGGTGACGAGGGTTGAGGAGCAGAGGAAATAGGGCAGAGGAGTTAGGGTTAGGGTTTGAGGAAGGCGATGGGTTAAAGGAGAAGATGGCGCTCGTTTTTTAAAAAAAAGAAAGAAGAAGGAAAAATAGAAGGGAGGTGAGATTAGTAGGAGCAGGGAGGTGCTCGGATCCCTGATGAACAGGGATCGCGAGAGGAGGGAGAGGGAGAAGGAAGAGAGAGAAATGGAGAGAGAGATAGAGATGCGCGAGAGGAGAGAGAAAGGGAGAGGAGATATGAAATTGGCATTTTCTGTGGGGAGAGAGAAAAGAGAGAAGTAGGAAAGAAGAGAGAGAGAGAGTGTGGGGCCAGGACATAAGGAAAAAGATTTGATTGGCTCAGGGAAGGGAGAGAGAAAAAAAGAGAGAGAGCTGAGGGAAAAATTTTAAAGAAAGGATTTTTAAAGATTTAAAAAGATTTACTCGGTTTTCTAAAATATTCTGATCTGTTAAGAAAAATATTAGAATTAAATTTAAAATTCAAATAATTGAATTTTAGCGGGATATAAAAATATTTCAAAATGCGCCCGGATCGGGTCTAAAAATTTAGATTTAAAATACGAAAAATAAATGCGACTTCCAAATTTTAAAATGAATGTTCAGTTACCAAAAATGTATACCCCCAAGAACGGACGCACGCACGTGCGCGTAGCTATCCAAACACGTCTGTTTCGCTGAACGGGACGAGAACATGGTGCGCGGAAGCTACCACGGGGTTAGGGGTATCATGCAGGCTATGAAATGCAATTTTAATTTATTTTACGTGATCTAAAATGTTATATGTAAAATACGCGATGCTAGGAGAAATGTCGATATGCAGTTTATACTAGATGCACGTTTCTATGCAACAAGCTAGGGTAATCTATAAATACGAGTCAACAGGTTCAAACAAGCGGGTCGGGTCGAATGTAATGTAAAAGTGTAAACTACCATTCACACCCAAACAAGATATATCAGTAAAATACCACAGATAATAAACACGGAACAAAAATTGGTATAACTGAACTCGGTTGTTACACATACCAATTATAGTTACACTTATACATGTCTCATAGATGTCGACAATGCAATAAATTAACTGGGTCCGTGGATTGTGTACAAGTACTTGTCACTTTCACTTATTCATTCACGCTTTAACACTAACGTACTTGCCATAATCAAACAATAATATCTAACACTGGGTAATGTACACGATCGCTAGGTTACCAATGCAATGACATCTACATGATATGGTGGGAATACAATGATTACGACATGAATAGGATATCATCAGTCAGTGTTCTACCACTTGCATAATTTACTGTAAATCATATATGCATAATTAAGCGAAACAATGTAAAATGTGTAAGCAGTATGTTTAATTATCTAGCCATCAAAATTAGTTTCGCGTCAATCGGGTTTCAGGTTTGCTAGATACGGCCATTTCAATTTAAATGTTCCCTGCTGGAAATCCGGTTTCAGAACTGGAAGTCCGTTTCGTAACACGTTTTACTCCCAGTTGGGATCATAATTAGGCGATACTATAGTTGAACAATATTTAGGTTTATCATTTAGGTTTTTAACGCACCATACGGATCGATAATACCAATAGTGTATTGGAAGTTATGCATTGTACAATAAAGAGGTATACGTTCTGTCCCTGTTTGGGACAGCCATAGGTTCTGTTGATTTAAAATATACTTTAAATAGTAAACGACGGTAAAAATGAATGAAACCACTTTCAATGGTTAGCTAACAGATTTATATCCACTATGGTATAGAGTTCAGCATCATAACATTTTCATATAGTAGGGTGAAAGCATTACAAAACGAGAATCGACAGCCAGCGCTGCTCTGGACTGCAGTCCAGAGTCACACTCCGAACCAGTTCCCGTCACTTTTTTAGCATAGAAATAGGTTAAAACTCTTATAGTGTTCTAGGTCGTCGAGTCGGCTTCGATATGAGCCCTTGAACGTAACATTCTGGTATGTAACCAATTAACTATGATTTTTACAAGGTTCAGGTACGGGAAAATTTCAGTTTTAACGGGTCTAAATGGGAAAGACATATCACGTTGTTGAAAACCATGTTTTCAAGCCAAAGCATAACTCAGCATTCGTTATCACTCGGGCCATCAGTCGTGATTAGTTTTCGTCAATTTAAAGGGGGTCTCCAATTCGTGTTTTGCATCGAACACTTGCATTACTTGATTCGCAATCGAAATGTATATATGATATTGAAGTGCAATCGAATTGAATAGGTATAATTAGCATGGAGCAAATATTAAACTTGCTCGACGACGGTACGGCAGCGGCAATGGTGCGATCGCAACACACGCGCGACATGGCAACTCAACTTGGCTCGAGCTCGATGGCTCGGCAACGACGGCTTGGGTTGCTGGGGCGAGGCGGCTGCGGTCGGTGGTGAGGGGGTGTCGGAAGCGCTCGGGCACTGGAGGGAGGCAGCCGATGTGGCTGAGGTGATCGCCGGCGATGGAACAGAAGTTCGGCGAGGGTTGCAGTGGGTTTGAGGCTGGGGGGTTTGATAGAGCTCGGAGTTGGCCGATGAGGTCGACGGAGGAAGTTCATTGGCGAGTGGAGGAGAGGAGCTCGATGGGGTTGTCTCGGGGTCGGCCGGTGATGCAGGTGTGCAGTGGGGCTCAATGAGTGGAGCTCGGAGTTTGGGTTGAGATGGGTTGCGGGGCTCGAGCTCGTCGGAGTTGGAGGATCAGTGTTGCTGGTGATGATGGAGAGACTCCGGCGATGGTTTGCAGTGACGTGACGGTGCAGGGAGTGGTGACGGCGATGGTGCTCGGCCGGCGTGGGGGTGACGGCGACAGAGGAGGTAGGGTTGTCAACGAAGTAGGAAGCTCGACGATGCACGGGGTCTCGGGCTGCAGGGGGTCTCATCGTGAGGTAGAGGAGGAGAGGTGTGGGTCGAGTGAGGTGTCGATGGTGGAGGCAGCGTGGGTTGGAGCTGCGGTGGCGGTTGTGGTGTTCTTTGGAGTGAGGGGGAGAACGAGAGTGAGAGAGGGAGGAGAGAAAGACGAGAAGAGAAGGAGGGAGCAGCGAGCGTGCGCGCGAGGTCGTAGGTCGGAGTTGGAGACGTGGTCGCGATGAGGAGCGGGGGCTCAGGAACGAGCGGCAGCGTGGGGAAAAGAAAAGAGCGGGAAAAGAAAAGAACGAGGGAGAGAAGGAGGAAGGGAAACGGGTCGGGTCGTGAGAAAGGTTTGGGCCGGGTTCTTAGGCCGGGAAGGAAATAAAAGAGATATAGAGGGAGTGTGGGCTGCGTTGGGTTTAGTTTAGGAAAATAAAAAGGGATTAGATTAAATTAGGATAAGATATTTATAATTTAAATTAATTGGAAAAATTTGTATAAAATTTGGGAAAAATATTTGGAAGTTTATTTATTAAAATACAGTGATTATTTATAGGGACCGAGTATTACAGATTTCCATCACCGATTTCTCATCAGGAAAAAAATATTTTCTGCAATATGTATACATCAAACTTACATATCTATGGTTTACCGCAATATGTATCCAATAAGCTGGATTTTGGACTAATGTTTTTGGGCCAGGGCTAGCGCTGCTAAACGAGCCGCACTCGAGCGAGCTGGGATCAGCTCGAGTTCGGCTCGTTTCATTTTGGCTCAGTTCGAGTTCGATTCAAGCCGAAACATTAAGCTCATGTTCGTTTATTTAACGAGCCAAGATCTTTACGAGCTAATAAACCCTTAACGAGACGACCTTTGGAACTCGTTTTTTTTTTATTTCACGCTCGATTTCATCAAATTGGAGATCAATGTTTTAAATTTGTATATAACAATTCAAAGAAGAACCGGCTTTTGAGAATATTTGAATTTTTTAAAGGTTTCGAAGCTAGAGTTAAAAACTTTTCAAGTTTGGAGTTGAGAAAAAAGGTTTAAGTTTTCTACAAGCTCAAGACAGGAAATTGAGACTTGATATGAAGAGAGAAGTAAAAAAAAATCATGTATAAAATATAGGACGTCGGATTGGGTATTCGGTACTATAGGTTATTGGGTATGAACCTAATATTTAAAACATATATTATAAATAAGCTGAACTCCAGTTGTCAACGAACGAGCCGGATTTAGTTCGAGTTCAATTCATTTACTTAACGAGCTGAGATTTTGTCTCAAGTTCGGCTCGTTAACAAACCAGCCGAACTTGAATAGGTCGAGCTGAGTTCTCTGTTCAATTAGCACACCCCTGGGGCCCTAGCCAGGGGCGAGTTTGACAGGGGAAAAGTTTGTCTGGAATTTATTAGGCAATATACCCTAAATTAAATTGTGGGGGTAGGGATTCAGGCAACGGCGATTTCAAAATTCAATCTCTGGGAGAGAGAGAGAGAGAGGAGAGATTAATGGCGAGTGAGAACGAAGAAGAAGAAGCGCTGCGGATTCAAGAACAACAAAAGGAGGAGAAATTAGAAGAAGAGGAAGAAGCATTAGAGTTAGGGTTAGGGTTAGCGCAAGAAGAATTGAAGCCATGGGAGCAGCACTCAGCTGTGATCAGCATCCCTCGCTACGATTACAAAGCCCCATCCTCGCTCCTTAATCGATCTCTCTCTGGATTCCTCATCACTTGCCCCATCAGTAACATTCCCTCCCTCCCTTTACGCTACAAACCTGTTGCAAAGTTGTCACTTTTGAATTAGGGTTAGTTGTATATTCAATCTGAGGAGATGAGATTTTAGAAAAAAGTTGCTTTTTTTGTGTCCCTAAGATTTATTATTTGTCATTTCTTAATTTTTTTTATAAATTTAAAGAAGAAGCTGTTGGTTATAATTATGCATCTGTTTCTCTCTTTCAGAGCGCGAGAAGAGTGCTACAAAGGAAGCAATATCCATCCTTGGAAAGGTCGTCACGAATAAAAAATAATACGATATTTCTTTAATGTAATGCATGCTCATGCTTATTAAGAATCGAATGATGGTTAATTTTGGATGTCCTGTCATCCTATTAAACAAACTTTATGTCCGAGAAGTTATGCTACCGCCTGTAAGGTTCCGAATAATATCTCAATCAACAACTGTAAAAATCAAAAGCTCCTGATAGGTAGTGGCCATTTTCAAACCCTGGGATGCTATAACTAGTAATTAACATTTGCTGATATCTCATTCACCCGAGGTTACCCTGTCCTTTTACCTCCCCTTGTCGGTGTAATTTATATTATGTTCTTCTATTATTAAATTTTTTAACAAGATATTAATCATGTCTTGTATCGGTAGAAGAAGAGCTATTCATAGGCCTCAATAACTTTACCCTATTCGGTAAAAGTGGAGCTTACAAATAACTTTACAAATGTCGGATCGTGTTATTTTGTAATTTGTATTTAGATGAAGGAAGAAGTGAAGAACTACTTGGAGGCCTCAACAAATAAGTAGCTATTTAACAATGTGGAGCTTGCAAAGAACTGGCTTTACCCAATCATTGATAGACATGTTTAAAGCTAGCATGGGCACTGTATTATCCTTTTTATTCAAAACGGTTTTCAGATCAAGTTCTATTGTTCAGGGTCTAAATTACCCTTTTGCTGCACACAGAGTATCATCATCATTTCCTTTTAACTGTACTTTCGGATGATAATTCCTTGAATATTTGCAGTTTGTCAGATCTATGGCTGGCAATGGTTCTGCGTGGTTGGAATCGTGTAGCACAAACACAACCGCGAAAAAGAGGAAAGTATGTTCGGAGGAGGAAGCAGATGTAAAAAACGTTGAAAGTGCAAAAGGAAATGGAGATGACAACACTTCAGAAATAACTTGTAAGGATATCTATTTTAATTTAGATATAGCAATGAACTTGTTTATAATTAAGTACATTTATCAACAAACAGGTGAGGTTGTAGAAGCAAAGGCTGGTGAAAATGTTAAAAGCGGTCTCGACCTCTCGCTAGTCAAACTAACAAGGAGTGGTTTACTTCTCTTCACATTTCCAACTAATAACTTTTACCATGTTGTTGGTGTATTATCAAGTATACTTGTCTCTCTGGGATCTGGCAATCTGAAAAGGCCCCTGTAAGTTGCAAGAATTTCAATGCCCATATAGTTGGGCACTGTGTTGCTAAATTTGCTTTTATATGCCTTGTATTATGTATTGGTTTCCGTTCTTATGTTAGTAATTTCATCTTGCAAATCATCTACGTCGGTGTCCTTGGCAACTTGGCAATTGGTGATGTGCTACTTTACAGCATGCTTGAAGTTCAAGCATTTCTTATCTGTAGTGAATCTATGAAAGCAGTTTGTCTCTATATGAGCAGGGGTCGCTATTGATCATATTATGTTTCACTGTATATATATGTTTTAAAACTTGACATAGTATGCTATGAGCTCTGTAAAATAAAATATATCTGAAATTTATTGACTCATTCAACCTGCAAGTCCCTTATTTCTTGTCTAGTGTTTCGGTCTCGGTTTATGTATGGAATGCTCTTGAGCACAATCTTTAGCCAAAAAATAGGATAATGTTTATATGCTTGTAGTTCCCACATAATTGAATCCTAAATCTACTATACAAGATACATTTACATAGTCTATATACAGATCCACGTCTGCATTAGTTTTATGCTCTATTGTTTACAACTTCCATTTTTCAGTTTTGTGCATAGTTTTTACTGCAAAATTAAATAAGCATGTATGTTTGAGCTTGGACCTTAGATCTCATTCATTCAGTTTGTCTTGCAATTGCATAGGCGTTAACTTTCTCCAATCGAAATGGTGTCAGTCTACGTATGCAACCCCATGTTGACAATATATGCATAATATTAAGAGGAAACAGGGCTTGCAGGTGCAAACTGCAGTGGCCTCTCACATGGACCAGTGGGGCCCGCTGGCTACTTTGCAGTTAGATTCTTAGATCCTACTGGCCCATGTGAGAGGCCACTGCAGTTTTGGGCCTGCAGGGTTCCCTGCATGCCCCGTTTTCTCTAATATTAAAGCTCAAAGCTAGAAGCGTCAATTGATTCAACCTAGTCGAATTCAATTTTGACTGGATCCAACGTTTGCAAGTCCATCTAGTCTTATGATAAGTACTTGGCTTCACCGGTCACACACACTTAGCAACATACAGACACACATATGCACAATGTAATTTACGTAAAGTTTTTACAAAACACATCTTATGTGCATATTATTACAGTTGAGATAAAAATAGTTATTAAAGAAGTTGTGTTAAAATTCTAGTTAAGATTAGATTTGTTGAATTTAGATTTTGTTAGAATGTAAGCAAATAGAAAGAGAGGTGGGGTGGGAGAAATTGTCATGTTGAATGAAAATGAATTTGTAGATGTGTTTTGTAAGGGATCTTGTGACTTGTGAGCACCCCAAGCTTCTTTCTATATCGATATAGATTGTTTTCCATTTTCTTTTTCATCTCTTTTCTTTGATCAAATCATATCGATTCTTGCAATTAGGTTCCTACAATATTTGGGTTCCTAATACATGATTTGCATTATTTAGGTGTCTCTCATTTTGTTTAGTCGGCAATGGGAACAAACATTAAGGCAGTTCTAAATATGCCTTTATGATGTGAGCTTTATATGGTTCTCAGCTCTGCATAAGTGGGACATGAAAGCTGAACAAAATTTTCTTGCTCTCCATATTCGCTATAATAATGTGTGATTTAGTGTTTACGTCCTATTTATGATATGTTCTCTCTGTTCAACCAGCGGTCAGTTCAAGTTATGTTGTTTGCTCGTGATGAATTTGTGTGATTCAATTTTTTCACCATTCGTTAGTTGTGTATTAATTTACGATTCTGAAATAATTAAACTTAAGCATAATTTATTTCTTTCGACAGCTGGTGCAATCGTATATTTCCTATTCAGGAAACTTGCATTTTGACGGAGAAGAATCTACAGATAGTTGTATCGAAACTTGTTCAAGAATATGTTGCCAAAGGAGAAAAACTTGCAAGGCCCATTAAGGTGAAATCTATGCTATTTGGATATATTTGATACATATTTCTATCTTAATGCATACATTCCCACTTTCTCCATTAGTCCGTTTTGTTCTTCATCTCGTCAGTTGATTTGTTTGAGTATGCATGATTGCTTATATATGCGCTATATAAGTTTATAACAAACATTGTCCAAAACCCTTGATATCTTATTTATAAGTTGATACTCGACATGGATCTTTGTTCATCATATCTTCTTATCAAGTTGTTACAATAAAGGGTAGTAATTTTAGATGTTTCAGTTTGCAGTGGGATATAACAGAAGAGGCATTGAGGAGACAGAGATGAAGAACTCAAGATCAATAGATTCCAAGGCAGCACCTTTATTAGATCGAGAAAATTGTTTTAAGATTGTTGCTGGAGCATTTAAAGACGTCGCAGAGAACTCTATTGTCGATCTGAAATCTCCTGAGGTAATGACGTTCTACATTCATGCATCCTTGATATATGCTTCTGGCTTGGGACACATTATACCCCTATAATTTAAGGTCCATTGCAACATCATCGAGTTAATAATCTTGATGTTCATTGTTATTACCAGCCATTAGCTTAAGCTTTTGGATAACGGCTTTAAATGTTGTATCCCGAGTTCCAAGTCATACATTTTGGCACAGAGCAATTTTTAAACATAATACTGCTGTAAAGTCCAAGTTTCTACCTAGGGAATAGGGAATGATGAATTATAATTATTAAAAAAAACCTTATGTCAACCCTCCCCATAATATTGGAGTTTTAGTGCAATGACATGGGCATTGAAATGGTAACCAAGCACCAGGTTAGAAAAAGGGATGGGCTCAAACTTCATCATTGAAGATTCAAAAATAAAACTATGCAGTTACCCACATTTATTCTACATTTTCAAGCAAATCATGTTTGTGTTGGTCGTTTGTCCACGTAGTCCAAAAGTTCATGTGATTATGAGTCTTAAAGAGTTAATTAGCTCAGTCTACATTATTCATTTACGATCCATTAGCACTTTTGAAATAAAATGTTTGTGTTCTTTTAACAACTACAGCGCTGTAACTAGCATTGAGGAACTTCACCGTAATGATGTTAATATTTATGTGCAACTGTGCAAATAACGATATTTGCAGGTAGCCGTGCTCGTTGAAGTTCTACCTGTTTCAGGGTTACCCCATGAATCAGTAGTGGCTGGGGTTTCTGTTCTCCCAATTGAGCTCATCTCTACCAAGCCAAGGCTCTGTGTCAAGCCTCTAGTTTCAGATGCAAAGCCGACTAAGAGAAAGAATTAATTACATGCTTAATTTTGCAATGAGCGCACATTTTTCCTTATGAGTGTTCTTGGATACATCATCACATATTCAAATGATGTATCTGAAATGTCTGATAGATATTTTCGGAACATCGAAGCAGTTTATTCCGTGGCTCTTAACCTTATTTGCAGTCCAGTGTATTTCTACATCGAATTTTTTTTGTTTATTAATTCCTTGCATTTTTTTTTTGTGATGAGAGAATCAATGTAAATGTAGTGAAATTTGTCAGCTTATGAATGAAATGAAGACTTTTGAGAAGTTTTCCAGCTTTCAATGTGTATCAGATGCAAGAACTTGCTCGGTTCAATTTTCTAGATAACAGAGATGGAAGTGAAAGATGTGTAGTAGTTCCAGGGCATTGATTTTCTTCTCTTCGTTTCGATTGCGAAGCTCAAGGCTAATTGCAACTGGCGCATGTTTGCTGATCATGAACCAAGTTTACAGTGTGTTATGTTTTGGTCTGTTGATGTTTGTGGTTGATCTTGCTATGAGATATTGTTAGCTATTTTTGTTTCGATGGTGTATGTACAATATCTATTTTTGTTTTGAATGTGTATGCTTTTTGGTTTGTTCAGCTTATTAGTATTGTTTCTCTCTGGAGCTTATTTTAAATCGGTGTAGGCGCCTTATCAAAGATATAAACTAGCAGTAATAGATGATGAATTGATGATGAGCAGGTCTGTTCGCTATTCTATTAGAATGGTGTAGGATAAGACACAAACATTGCATTTAATACGTTCCCTATTCTACTAGAATGATGTAGGACGCTGTTCTATTAGAATGATGAAGGATAAGACGCAAACATTGCATCTAATCTGTCGATAAGGCGAGAATTACTTTGGTGCATATATTTATCTATTTTAATGCAGTTTGCCCTATTTTTCATTCACGAAAGAAACTATTGTATCGGGACAACCGGTATATATCTCTTAACGTTCTTGGGCAGATATAGTAGTAAATACTAGAGTATACTTCCACACGATGCGTGGGAATTGCAACCTGCAACCGATCCTGATTTGCAGCTGCAGCTATAGAGTATATGGTTAGGAACATGAAAAGCGGCCAATAAAATTTTTAAAATTTTTAAGATATCTATGAAAGCAACATTAATGTATGCCAAAATCAAGAGATGACATGAACATTTCCATACTATACATTGATTAAATAATGAGATTGATATCATACAGAGTTTTTATAAATTAAACAATGTTTCTTTGTTTATAAATATGATCTTTTGAGGTTTGTAAAATAAATAATGCTTTTCAAAAATTATAAATAATATAGAGTACGATTTGCCGGTTTAAAATTCGGCGTTGTTTTTATGCCCGGCACTCATATGGATAAAAATGTTGTATTTCAAATATACACACGTGCACCGCACATGAAAAAATGCTAGTTTCAACATTATTGCCACAATAAGAAAAAATCTTCATGTTTTTTTTGGGATATGCCACCTCAAAAAATATAGTATTTCTAAAAATCATCCCAAAAAGTTTGAAATTCTATATATCACCCTAAAAGTTCGCCATTACTAAATAAACACCCGCCGTTACCCAATTCCATCTAATCTTTAGCTTGGATTGGTTAGACTTAACTAGAGTAAAGATCAGAAGAGAAAAAAACACGTATTCCCTCAATCTCTCTCAAGTCTTTCTCCATCGCTTTCTTCTCTCTCTGCTCCTTGTTGTTCTCCAAACAATTTATCCGTGTCTTGTTCTGTTACTAAAATTGCTTCCCATTCCCTTAGTATGATTCAGTTTACACTATCTGATCTTGCCCTGTAATGATTTTGTGTGCGTGTGTGTATGCTTATGTATGTATATGTCTATGGCTTACAAAAGGTTTGCTTGTGAACAGCGAGGTTCGATTCATTTACGATTTATGATTAGATGTACTTCCGGCATTTCGAAGAACGGAGCTTATAAAGGCTACACTGGTTTGTTCTTTCTATGGATATTATAGGTACTTTATTGCTTGGGGTTTAATTCGAGCTTACTCACCCGACTCTATTTGCTATTGCTATTGTAGCTGAAGATGCTCCTGAAATTCTTTCCGGTGACATCATTTAGGAATCTCACGCTTCGGTGTTTAACAGAGGTACTGAATACTGGTTTGTTCTCAGATATTGATTGTTACTTGGGATTTAAGTTTATGCCAGAGTAAAGAATGCCAGTGATTTTAAGAGATCTCTTTTCATGGTCAATGGACAGAGAGGGTGTCTGCGCTAATAAATCAGTTGAGGGGGGGGGTATAAGTGCTATAAGAGGTGAACTGCATCGAGTATAATTCTCTTTTGTATTAAATTTGATTTTTTGATGAAAATGCCCAGGTTGATAATGGTAGTTTGACTGAACCCTTGTGGGATGCTTCCATTGCACCTCACTCTTGCCCAAATAATATGGTATATGTCCGTGAATGTACCATTAAACTTTTGGGGTTCTTCTTTCCCGAGTATGAGACAAGCAGAGGCGATCATCTAATTTCGAGTGCTTTCTTACTCTCAAATTTTTTTTCTCTCTTTTTCTTTTTCCTTCTTTTGCAAAATGTTAGTTAGCAGTGTTTGTTTGCAGGCGACACAATTTGTTAATGGGTTATTTGATTCCAGAAGTGATCTCCCGAGCTTAACGAACCACATCCGAGATTTTCTTATACAGTCCAAAGAAATTTTCAGGTCAGGTAATGTTGAAGGAATATTTAGTTTAATATCATTCGATTTTTGGCTAGGTATGGTCAGTTGCAACTAAAGCATCTATTGAGATGAGTTTTTTGGAGCCTGAAGTGAGTTCTCTTGTTTTGTGTGCTTACTCAATAAATAACAAAACAATAATAAGAATTACAAGGAAAAGAAAAAGAAACATTCATCCTAGGACAAGCTGCAGGTTCACAACTAAACTTTCATCGTTTCGGATTATAAGGTATAAATTTTGTTGGAAGATTAGTCATCTCAAGGTAACACTGTGACCTAGAACGATTAAGCTATCACTAATTGATTCTCATTTTACGAGAAGTTGTGCTTCAGTGGATATCAATATCCTTTTATTCTATAGTCATCATACCTGTTTTATTCGTAGAAAATTTATTTTCTGCAACCTTCATATTTTTAGGCTTGGACCTATTGGATTGTGATTCATGTCTGTTTGTATTCCTGAAACTCTCATATACTGAAAGTTGAGACATTCTAATTTAAAAGTAGAGAAATGTTAGATATCTGTTATAGTTAAACAACGCAGTATAAATTCAGATATGGCGGAACTGTAGCACTGTAAATAGAGAGATTTAGCAAACAATTCATATACAGTTTTGTTAAGGATGATTTCTAGGCGTCATTGCAATTTTCTGCTTGCGATTATGTATCTTTCCGAGGATCTCACTTGATTAACAGAATACTGCATCTGAGTGGCCCATGACTTCACCTACTCGATAATTATATATTAGTTTTGATTTTATATTTAAATTTGCAAGCAAACAAATTTATAAATGTATATATGCAGAGGAAGCAGCAGTTCAAAGACAAGGGGATTGCGAGTTTACAATGTGGAACCCATGGCTTTTAGCCGCTGAGTCGCAACGTGAGATGGTGGATTGCTGATTATGCTCCAAATTAAACAATTACTTCTACGTCGCTAATTTCAGAAAATGTTTCCCCCTTCTGTTTATATCTTCTTTGTTGCATTTTGCATATTTTATTTTGTAAAGGATCCGATAGGAGCTTCTCATTTTTTTCCCAATCGTGTTTAAAAGCAGTTGTGGATTGATTGTTGATTTTAATTACCAGTCCGAAGAAGAGAGACGGTGACAAACTTAATTTCTTGCTTCCGAGGACCCATCCAGGTGATTAGGACCCATCTTCCCACCTCTTGCTCCTCTTTTGCTTCCGAGGAAGCAGCCTGGAGAGCTCCCCCAGGGCCAGCATGCTTGCTTCTTTTGAAAATGTTACATATGTTTCCTTATATTTTCAACAATTAATTTCATAGAATTAGCAACTGAAGAGTCGTTAAATTCTCGGTAGAAGTTTTATACGAAAGAAAAAAAATAAATAAATAAATGCATCATTCGGTAATACATAGTTTGCTCTAATTTCATTATCCAAACACGAGATTTTCTCCTACTTGCCTACCCATCATGATGCAGCTTACATCAAAAACAAATCACATTCACATTTCTCCATATTCACACTTCTCCAATCAACAGAAGCATTATTCCCTTTAACAAAAAACAGATTCGATTTTCATGAAAATTTCTCTCTGCATACATCTAGACAGAGAGACGAGTAGAAGTTTAAGAAAATTAGCGATCCGTAGATACCAAAACCAATCACCAAATATCAAAGTTTTGCAACTGACATCAGTTATCTCGTATACTTAGTGCCATACTGATTATTATGAAAAATTACAGACAAAGGATTTGCCATGACTCCAAAATATGGTATAAAGAAGAAAATACAGTCAACTCTTTTCTAAAACACTTTATTTCAAACAAGGCAATCGAAATACGCAGGAGCTAAAGAGGAGAACACCACACGGCACATAAACCCTGTATCAAAATGAAAAAGCTTGAATCAGCAATTAGAGTTTTAAGGAGGAGCACGCTTTAAATGTAATAAATCTACAATATGATATATGTGCTATATTATGGTATTGATGCAAATCAACCATCAGTAAAATATAATGTTTTAAGTTAGAAGCCTAAGCGTTAAGATAAATTGTTTACCGACGTGGTATCAAGGCACCATGGTTCGTCATGAGCAAGAGATTCATGGTTTAAATCTCGTTATAAAAATTCAAAGGGGCAAAAGAACAAATGAAAATGGTCACACACCCCCTTTTTTCTGGGGGGGGGGGAGTATTTTATACATGCAATGTATGGTTGTGTGTTTAGGAGTTGTGTATACGCTATAAAGTTTGGATGAGAACACGTGTTTACATCCTTCGGTTTGCAAAGATTTGCAGGATTAGAACCTAAAACAAAACTCCCATAAAAAAATTAAGTGTTATTGCTAGGCTAGATCCATCTTGCATATAAAAAAATCCAAATTTAGTTATATCTGTCACGCCCCGCTTCTCAAAAATGTGGAATACGGGAAGCGACGAAGGCTAGCCGTGCTACCTACGGTAAGAAAAAGTCCTTCCATAGTCACATAAGGCTGTCTAGATTAACCTGTCAAAATAAAATCCAATACCAAAAGAAATAATACTGATAATCATGCTGCAATGAAACCACAAGAAATCCTAAAAATGGGTCCACTAGATAATTGATGCAATTAAAGATCCAAAACAAAAGATTCGGAATAAAATAAGATCCGAAAGAGTCCTAATGTCCCATAAAGGCGCACATGCTAAAAGCTAAAAGTAAAGGAAAATAAACCTACGATTAATGATCTTCAGCAAAGTCCTGGTAGCCGCTCTGATCCTGCACAGCCTGCAGATCTGTCTCTAAACCTGAGATGGCAAATCTCAGGGATGTCAGAACATCCCAGCAAGTACTCAACGTATAAAGTGTGTGTAGCATAATAACAAGAATATATAAAAGTAAAACCCGATGCGCAAGAAAACATGTATATAAGTAATTAAATGCACCAACACTATGAAACATGTATGTAAGGAATCAGGTCATAACCTAATTGGCCACTAAAAGGTGAACTATCATATCGTAAGCTTGAGTGTGTGCGTCAACCTCTGCAGGAGTATTCCTAACCCAAGAGTGGTGCCCCAGGGCTAGGAAACACGGGCCCAACTGTGTAATGAACAAGAGACCGCTATAGCCCAGTACGAGCTGTAAACATGTGACCGCTATAGCCCGGTACGAGCTGTAATCATGTGACCGCTATAGCCCGGTATAGCTGTAATCATGTGATCGCTATAGCCCGGTACGAGCTGTAATCATGTGACCGCTATAGCCCGGTACGAGCTGCCGGCATGGGACTTCTGAGATCCTGTTGTACAACGTACACTCAAACTACCCCAACACCCACGTATTTATAGCTACTATGGTAAAGATTAAAATCACTAATTAAGAATGCTGAAAAGACAGGAATTTGTAGTATGGTAATTGTATGGAAATAAAACTGGTGAATAGTGGTGTCATGGCATGTAGTCTAGCACTCTAATTAATGATTTCATTTTTAAAAGAAATAAATAATAAGGATCATGAATAAGCATGTCAAATCAAGGTGTTCTATACATGTAATCAACATGAGTCTCGAATGTGTATAAAGCATGTAAAAGGATTTTTGTGCGTAATATTCATGTCATGGCATTACATTAAGAAAAAAACAAGCAGCAGTCAGCAATATATATCGGCAAGTGTTCCGATAAGGACAGATGATAAAACTGTGAAAGAAACCTCTTTCCTCTAATATCCAAACTTGTACAGGCTAAGAACTAATTTAGATAATCGCCGATGTTGTATCGACAAAAAATGAAAAGAGCAAGAGTACTTGCCTGAGGATAGCGATCACGAAAAACGATTTACGAAAATGCAGGCACGATCACAGCTAAGGTGCGACTTTGGATCAGAGTTATACGATCCGCCTAGATAAATTTCATCGATTTAAATCATAAATACTTACATAAAAATTGTCACACAACCAAAACAAAATTATCTCAATTTAGGGTTTTGATACTAATTTTCCCTTTTCAATTGCTCACTGATTTCATACCATTTTATTTATTTATTTCCTCTTTTTTTCTGAAAATAAAACAGGAACCAGGGAAAGCTTACAGGGGGAATCGTTGCGGTTGCTAGGGTTCAGATCTGACGATGGAAGGACAGGGATGATGTTGCTGCAGGGAGCTGTGGAGATCTGGGTGATGGGAGCAGCGACGAGGCGAAGACAAGGGTTGCGGCGATGTCGAGGGCTCTGTGCAGGTCACTGGAGGTTGTGGTGGAGTCGGAGATGGCCGCGCGAGGGGACGATGGCTACGGTGATGGAACGAGATGAGGAGATCGGGGTTGTGGCCGCGCGAGGGATGAAGACCGCGTCGACGGGAGGAGGACGAGAGCGAGGGCGAAGGCGAAGGAGGGAGGAGAGGGTCGCGGCGTTGATGGAGGCGAGAGGAGGGGTCGGGGTCTGCGGCGGTGTTGGTGGCGACGACTAGGGTTAGGGTTTCGTGGGTGAGGGATTTGATGAGCAACGGGGAAAAGAGAGAGAGAGATGCGGGTATGAGAGAAGGAGAGAGATTATGTTTTGTGTATATATAAAATATTTTTATAAATATATTTATAAAGATAGATATCTTTAATTGGTTGCACTCAGAGATTCGGTGCAGATTTTCTCGTTCTCATTTTAACAGTAAACAGATACGCAAAATGTTATTTCGCTGTCACTAGAAATTATTATTTATATAATATAAAAACTGAATATTTTCCATATCAAAATTGTTTACAGAGAAAAAAAATCCAAATTAAAATATTTTAGCGGCCAACTAAAAATTCAAAAATTATGGGAAAAAAATCTTGATAAACTCTTGAATTATTGCATTCAAATAGGGCTGTTACATCCTACCCACCTTACAAAAAATTTCGTCCTCGAAATTGAAAGGACGACTACAAGATCAAGAAAACAGGTGTGGGTACTTTTGACGAATCGTGTCCTCACGCTCCCAAGTAGATTCTCCGTGAGAACGTCCGCCCCAAGATACAAGAACTAAAGGGATGATCTTGTTTCTCAATACCTTCTCCTTACGGTAGACAATGGTTGTAGGTTGCTCTTCATACGAGAGATCGGTGCTCAAGGTTAATTCAAAGTGATCGAGAACATGACTGTCATCGCGAACGTACCGACGCAACTGTGATACATGGAATACATCGTGCACACCAGCCAAAGAAGGTGGTAATGCCAATCTGTAAGCCACTGCTCCAACGCGTTCCACGATCTCGAATGGTCCAATAAATCGGGAACTGAGTTTCCCACGACTACCGAATCTAATCACTCCTCGAGTCGGCGAAATCTTAAGGAAAGCATGATCTCCTACTCCAAACTCAAGAGGTCTTCGACTAGTATCTGCCCAGCTCTTCTGACGATCCTGTGCTGCCTTGATACGGTCCCTGATCAACTGGACCTTCTCAACTGTTGGGGTTACAAGCTCCGGTCCCAATAATCTTCACTCACCCACATCATCCCAGTAAAGTGGAGAACGACATTTACGTCCGTAAAGTGCCTCGAACGGTGCCATCTGGATACTCGCCTGATAGCTGTTATTATACGAGAATTCCACCAAGTGAAGATGATCCTCCCATGATCCCTTGAAATCTAGCATACAGGCTCTCAATATATCTTCTAATATCTGTATCGTACGTTCAGACTGTCCGTCAGTCTGGGGATGGTAAGCTGTGCTGTAACGAAGACGAGTGTCTAAACTCTCTTGTAAGCTTCTCCAGAAATGTGAAAGGAATCTTGTGTCTCGGTCCGATACTATAGTGATAGGCACCCCATGCAACCGTACGATCTCTTGCATATACTTCTCTGCCAATGTCTCCATCGATTGTTCCACTCGAAAGGATAGAAAATGGGCCGCCTTTGTGAGACGGTCGGCGATGACCCAAATAGCATTATTGCCCTTAGGACTCCGTGGTAAAGCTGTCACGAAGTCCATAGTGATGTGTTCCCACTTCCACTGGGGAATGGGAAGTGGTTGCAATAGGCCGGCCACTCGCTGATGTTCGGCCTTCACCTGCTGGCACACTAAGCACTTCGACACATAGCGGGCAATCTCTCTCTTCATGCCATTCCACCAAAAGTGTTGTTTAATATCCCTATACATCTTGGTGCCACCCGGGTGCACCGAATAAGCTGAACTGTGTGCTTCCTTCAACACTTCTTCTCGAACGTCGCCCTTTGGCACGCATAATCGACTGCCGAATCCTAATGAGCCATCTTCGTGTATCAATAGGTCTGTCCTCATTCCTGCCTCTACTAACCCGCGGAGTTTCTGCAATTGCGGGTCCCCAGCCTGTGCAGCTTTAATACGATCAACTAACGAAGACTGCACCTGTAGTTGCCAATATTGTCCGGGCGTCCCCTGCTCTACCACTTCTAGATTGAGCCTTCGAAATTCATCAATGAGTTCCTTCTGGCCAGTCAACCACATCGCTGTTAGTCTCCGACTGAGAGCATCCGGTACCACATTTACTTTCCCGGGATGATATTTCAAATCAATATCATAATCAGCCATGAACTCCAACCACCTACGCTGTCTCATATTTAGCTCCTTCTGCGTGAATACATATTTCAAGCTCTTATGGTCCGTAAAAATTTCCACTCGTTCTCCCAAAAGATAATGCCTCCAAATTTTCAAAGCAAAGATTACAGCGGCCAACTCTAAATCGTGAGTTGGGTAATTCTTCTCGTTCGTCCTCAGTTGACGCGAGGAATAAGCGACAACACTCCCACGTTGCATCAAGACACAGCCTAGCCCCTTACCGGAAGCGTCGCTATGAATCACCAGTCCTCCTGTCCCATCTGGTACGGTCAATATGGGTGCAGTTATGAGTTTCTCCTTCAATAATTCGAACGCTCGGTTGCACTCTTCTGACCATACGAATGGTATCCCCTTTCGAGTAAGTCTTGTCAATGGCTCAGCCGCTCGTGCAAAATCTTTAACAAATCTACAGTAGTAGCCTGCGAGTCCCAAGAAACTTCTAATCTCTGCTACTGACTTCGGTGCTGGCCAATCCTTCACTGCTTCAATCTTCGCCGAATCTACTGATATACCGTCTCCAGAAACGATGTGGCCCAAAAATTGAACTTGTTCAAGCCAAAACTTGCATTTACTAAGCTTGGCGTAAAACTTTTCTTGTCTCAGTATCTGCAACACGATCCTCAAATGCTCGGCATGCTCCTCCTTGCTTTTGGAGTACACAAGAATGTCGTCGATGAAAACTACGACAAACTGATCAAGGTACTGGGAGAAAACTCGGTTCATTAAATCCATGAACACGGCTGGGGCATTAATAACACCGAATGGCATTACCAAGAATTTATAATGACCGTATCGAGTTCTGAAAGCTGTCTTGCATATATCCTCCGCTTTAACACGAACTTGATGGTACCCCGACCGAAGGTCCAACTTAGAGAACACTCGAGCACCACACAATTGATCGAACAAATCATCGATCCGAGGTATAGGGTACTTGTTTTTAATCGTAACCCGGTTCAACTCTCGATAGTCGATACACATGCGTAACGAGCCGTCCTTCTTCTTTACTAGTAAAACCGGAGCGCCCCACGGAGAAGTACTCGGGCGAATAAATCCTTTGCTGAAGAGGTCTTCTATCTGCTTCTTCAATTCCGCTATTTCAACTGGTGCCATCCTATAGGATGATTTAGAAATTGGTGCCGTTCCTGGCAATAATTCTATCGAAAACCCCAAAGCACGAGGCGGGGGTAAGCCGGGTAAGTCCTCAGGAAAGACATCCAAAAATTCCCGAACTACGACCGGTGCCGAACTCATATCAACCTCCATTGATGCCAGTATATCGCACGTCGGCTTTGCTCTAAACTTTATGGGTCCCAGAGATTTGCTCCCTCCAATGAACACGAACTCTGGGTGGTTAGGAATGCGAAAGTTTACAGTTTTGGCCCGACAATCAATATGTGCGTGAAAGGCGCCCAACCAATCCATTCCTAAGACGACATCATAACTACCGGTCCCAATAAACAGAAAATCTACGAAAAGCTCCCTGCCGCAAATCACAACCGGACAAAGCTTGCACTCTAGGTTGGTGGTAACTACTCCATTTCCAGTGTGAATGTCCCAACCTCTAGTCAGTGTTTTGTGTGCAATAGAATGTGTTGTGGCAAAATCCAAAGACATAAAACAATGCGAAGCTCCGGAATCGAAAAGTGCTCTAGCAGGAACAGAACAAATTAGAACGGTACCTAAAACGACATCCTCCGATGCTTCCGCCTGCTCAGCTGTCAGTGTAAAGGCCCGTCCCTGTCCACGACCTGTGTTTCCTCGCCTCTGATCAAAAAGTTGCTCCTGAGGGACAAGTCCTTTCTGAGGTTGGTTGCGCTCTGCCCTCCTTGGACAACTCCCAATCTGATGGTCACTAGCACCACAAATCAGACATAGACCCTTAGCGCGGCGGCAATTTCTCTCGACATGTCCCGGTATTCGACAGTATCCACAAACCATAGATTCCCGTTGTGGTGGGGTTGCGGTACGCTTCATCTGAACTCCTCCATACTGTCTAACTGGAATCCTCCCTGAAGTTTGATTCACGGGCCGTTTGAATCTTCCACTCTGAAGTTTCTTCCTTTTATTCATAACTGTCTCAATTCTGCGGGCCGCATTTAATACCTCTGAATAAGTTCTCAGATCATGTGAAGCTAACTTCTCCTGTATTTCCAGAGTGAGACACTGTAAGAATCTTCTAGCCCTATCCTCTTCCTGGGCTACCATTGAAGGAGCAAAACGACTGAGTCGGATAAACTCGGCCGCTACCTCGTCCACTGTACGATCTCTCTGACGAATATTGATAAATTGCTGTTCCATTTCGATTCTGGCCGATTTAGGAAAGAATTTCTCAAGGAAAGCCGTAGAGAAATCAGTCCTTGTAATCGGTTTCTTCAACCTGTTCTCTTCTGCGAGCCACCAAATTCTAGCAATATCCTGCAGTTGAATATTGACTATATCCACTCTGTCCTCTTCAGGAACCCGGGCGGCTGACAGCAAATTCCCCATATCGACAATCCACTGCTCGACATCCAGTAGTCCGCCTGCGCCAGTGAAAACTGCCGGCTGTAGTCTCCTGAAATCGGCGACGCTGCCCGGACGTCTACCTTCACGAACCTCAACCACCTTATTCAGGACCGCAGTAGCGGTCTGCTGAGAAGCAAGTAGGCCCCCTTGTAGCAATTCGGTCTGCTGCTGTTGGCTCTCCAGCATGCCATGTATAACTCCAAGCAGTACAGTATTGTTGTCACGTCTCCCATATACTCGCAAATTTTCTTCGGCCATGATTCTGAAGTCAAAACGAACGACGAGATTTAGCAACGAAAACGAGGTTTAAATTCAAAATATTAAACTGGGTGAAGCAAAGAGAAAAGGAAATAATCAATTCAAAGAATACAGATCAAGTGTAGGACTCTAAGTTACTCATAGAGAATACCGTATTGTATCCATGCCGCGGTACATGGGCACAATATCGTAACTCTATGTAAGTCGCCCGAATCCTACGGTCAGAGTCAACGGAATCTGCAGCATGACATACTGGGGAAAACCTAGACATGTGTTTTTAACCTAAAAGGTCGGTAGAACCAAGACTAACTTTGATGTCAGCCTGACTCTGATACCAACAAAACCTTGTCACGCCCCGCTTCCCAAAAATATGGAATACGGGAAGCGACGAAGGCCAGCCGTGCTACCTACGGTAAGGAAAAGTCCTTCCATAGTCACATAAGGCTGTCTAAATTAACCTGTCAAAATAAAATCCAATACCAAAAGAAATAATACTGATAATCATGCTGCAATGAAACCACAAGAAATCCTAAAAATGGGTCCACTAGATAATTGATGCAATTAAAGATCCAAAACAAAAGATTCGGAATAAAATAAGATCCGAAAGAGTCTTAATGTCCCATAAGGACGCACATGCTAAAAGCTAAAAGTAAAGGAAAATAAACTTACGATTAATGATCTTCAGCAAAATCCTGGTAGCCGCTCTGATCCTGCACAGCCTGCAGATTTGTCTCTAAACCTGAGATGGCAAATCTCAGGGATGTCAAAACATCCCAGTAAGTACTCAACGTATAAAGTGTGTAGCATAATAACAAGAATATATAAAAGTAAAACCCGGTGCGCAAGAAAACATGTATATAAGTAATTAAATGCACTAACACTATGAAACATGTATGTAAGGAATCGGGTCATAACCAAATTGGCCACTAAAAGGTGAACTATCCTATCGTAAGCTTGAGTGTGTGCGTCAACCTCTGCAGGAGTATTCCTAACCCAAGAGTGGTGCCCCAGGGCTAGGAAACACAGGCCCAACTGTGGAATGAACAAAAGACCGCTATAGCCCGGTACGAGCTGTAAACATGTGATCGCTATAGCCCGGTACGAGCTGTAATCATGTGACCGCTATAGCCCGGTACGAGCTGTAATCATGTGACCGCTATAGCCCGGTACGAGCTGCCGGCATGGGACTCCTGAGATTCTGTTGTACAACGCGCACTCAAACTATCCCAACACCCACGTATTTATAGCTACTATGGTAAAGATTAAAATCACTAATTAAGAATGCTGAAAAGACAGGAATTTGTAGTATGGTAATTGTATGGAAATAAAACTGGTGAATAGTGGTGTCATGGCATGTAGTCTAGCACTCTAATTAATGATTTTATTTTTAAAAGAAATAAATAATAAGGATCATGAATAAGCATGTCAAATCAAAGTGTTCTATGCATGTAATCAACATGAGTCTCGAATGTGTATATAAAGCATGTAAAAGGTTCTTGTGCGTAATATTCATGTCATGGCATTACATAAAGAAAAAAACAAGCAGCAGTCAGCAATATATATCGGCAAGTGTTCCGATAAGGACAGATGATAAAACTGTGAAAGAAACATTTCCTCTAATATCCAAACTTGTACAGGCTAAGAACTAATTTAGATAATCGCCGATATTGCATCGACAAAAAATGAAAAGAGCAAGAGTACATGCCTGAGGATAGCGATCACGAAAAACGATGTACGAAAATGCAGGCACGATCACAGCTAAGGTGCAACTTTGGATCAGAGTTATACGATCCGCCTAGATAAATTCATCGATTTAAATCATAAATATTTACATAAAAATTGTCACACAACCAAAACAAAATTATCTCAATTTAGAGTTTTGATACTAATTTTCCTTTTTCAATTGCTCACTGATTTCATACCATTTTATTTTTTTATTTCCCTCTTTTTTTCTGAAAATAAAACAGGAACCAGGGAAAGCTTACAGGGGGAATCGTTGCAGTTGCTAGGGTTCAGATCTGACGATGGAAGGACAGGGATGATGTTGCTGCAGGGAGCTATGGAGATCTGGGTGATGGGAGCAGCGACGAGGCAAAGACGAGGGCTGCGGCGACGTCGAGAGCTCTGTGCAGGTCGCTGGAGGTTGTGGTGGAGTCGGAGATGGCCGCGCGAGGGGACGATGGCTACGGTGATGGGACGAGATGAGGAGATCGGGATTGTGGCCGCGCGAGAGATGGAGGCGGCGTCGACAGGAGGAGGACGAGAGCGAGGGCGAAGGAAGGAGAGGGTCGCGGCGTTGATGGAGGCGAGAGGAGGGGTCGGGGTCTGCGGCGGTGTTGGTGGCGACGACTAGGGTTAGGGTTTCGTGGGTGGGGGATTTGATGAGCAACGGGGGAAAGAGAGAGAGATGCTGGTATGAGAGAGGGAGAGAGATTATGTTTTGTGTATATATAAAATATTTTTATAAATATATTTATAAAGATAGATATCTTTAATTGGTTGCACTCAGAGATTCGGTGCAGATTTTCTCGTTCTCATTTTAACAGTAATCAGATAAGCAAAATGTTATTTTGCTGTCACTAAAAATTATTATTTGTATAATATAAAAACTGAATATTTTCCATATCAAAATTGTTTACAGAGAAAAAAAAACCCAAATTAAAATACTTTAGCGGCCAACTAAAAATTCAAAAATTATGGGAAAAGAATCTTGATAAACTCTTGAATTATTGCATTCAAATAGGGCTGTTACAATATCTAACATTACAAGTACAAATAAAATTGATATCAACTCAAAATAGGCACAAAGTAAAACAAATAGTA
Organism: Agapanthus africanus; assembly: GCA_030015575.1. Lineage (NCBI taxonomy): Eukaryota > Viridiplantae > Streptophyta > Magnoliopsida > Asparagales > Amaryllidaceae > Agapanthus > Agapanthus africanus. The sequence goes on from JASDDO010000001.1 coordinate 13,300,681, forward strand.
TATAAATAGAAAAAAAATCTCTCTGTCTGAAAAAAATGGTTTGAATGGATGTCAATGCATGATGATGAGTTAGTGGAACAACAGAACAGATAAAATTGATAGTAAACACTTATGGGGATTACTTTGTTAAAACTTGAGTGATGATGCGCATGACATTTCATGCTAATTTTTTAAACATTTTTGCTTATTTTTTCCAACATTTTGATCAACAAAGCATTACAACAATGCTCGTTTTGCAGTCTTGCTACAGTGTGGTGGGACTAAATGGTATAAATGAATGTTTTGAACAAGTAAGAAATTGTAACACGTGGCACTGACTGATTGTTGCAACCGCTATTTGAATTAGGAACCGAGTAATAAAAGGAAAGATATTTTGGAGATACTAAAATAAGTTTAACTTGGGAGGCATGATGAAATAAAAACCTTGTTAGCATTGGCCTTAGATTGAAATCTCTCTCTCTCTCTCTCTCTCTCTCTCTCTCTCTATATATATATATATATATATATATAAGACTAGTTCACAGCATCAAGGCAAATGGTTGTAGTGTTGTACAACCAGTAAACCATCACGCCATGGTTTGAACAAGTGAAACCAACCATTCTAAAGTTACATGCACAAGCTATGATCAAATTGACCCGTTATCTTTATTTAGATCATTTCTGTTATTGTTCTCCGTTTGGAACTAGTTTCAAATTTCGAGGACAAATGCTGGCCTTAAAACCCTGCACCCGTAACTAAGGGAAATAGAATCTATATATAAATGCGACATTGATAAATCAAAACAAAGATTAGTACTCCTGCAAATCTTGATGCTCTTGTTTTAGCACTCCTGCAAATTATTTGGTTCTCTCTCTTTGTCAATAACGAGGTTAAACTTCAGAAGACATGTGCTGATGTTATGTGGCAAATACTGTATATATTTCAACGGCCATGTGGATGTATGACGGTAAATTTTTTTCTCATAACAAAACCAAGGTTTACTATCCCTGCAAATTCTCATTAAACATTATCTATCGGTTGCCACCCATTAACGAGCGGTCCATGGGAAGCCTTTGTAAAGCATTATTCTATACATTATTGATCCTTCCTCGCAAACAAACTGCAACTAAACGACCTATAAATAAGTGTAACCCTATCACACACAATCACCACTTGATGAATCCACAGTCGAACTCTTGAGCGCATAGATTGACATGTTTTCAAGCTTTTATAAAATCGAGTCACTTGATCAATCATGAAATGACATCCAAAGTAGAAAGGAGTTCAAACATAAAAGGAAACAACACATCCTACATAGATACACACAAGCAAATGCAAACACATACACAAGTGCAAGACAAAAATATGAAACATCGAACTCTCAAGAGCACATAAGCGGTCCTAAAGTCCTTTCGCACAACCAACACGATAAGTGTTCTTGAAAATGCACGATATCTATAACTCCCAAATAGCCATTCTAATCATGTTCTTTAAATTAGGCATACAATAAAAACAACGAATCTCAGAAAATCATACAACCAACATAACTAAAAATTTCAAGTATCGCTTCATTAGTTTAATTCAACAAACACCCACATTAACAGAAGTCATTGCTAAGTCACAAATACTCGTGGCCCCCTATATCGCTTCATCCCAGCTAACAGCCCTATCAACAAAATGCCCCAATATTGCAACAAAACCTCAAAGCTACCAAATTCCCATAATCCATTAGTAAATCAGGTTAAAGATCAACAGTGTAAATTAAACCATATGCATAATTAGATATGAGATTTTATGCAAAGCCCGGAACCAATCACCGGAAGATAGACTCTACCAAAAGCCAGACTCTCTGTTAAATCGTGCATATCGGATTCTGGTTGCTCATTATGGCATGTAAAGTCTTCATGTGTAGTTTATTGGCCAATGTAATATTGCAATATCATCAATGTTAACAGCCCCAGCAACAAAATCTCCCGATCTAATAAATCAAACCACACAAATAACCATCGAAGATGAATGAAAAAAGTCACCTTTTTTCCGCAAGAGATCAAGCGTTGGCCGTCGACGGGATGAGCGGGATCGGGGTGCCCTGGCCGATCGTCCCCTTGTGCTTCTTCTTCAGCTCCTCGGCCTCGCGGATCTTCTGCATCTGGAGCATCCGCTCCATGACGAGCTCGTACTCGCACTTCTCGTAGGAGTGGCGCTCGTTCTCGCACTTCCATGGGAGGAACAGCTCCTTGGATCTGCACTTGTTGAGGGGGATCAGGATGTGGGCGCATTGATCGCGGTATGCGATCGGGACCCTGTTCTCGATCATCTCTTCTTGCGTCGCTATCATCGGCTTCGACGATCCCAGCTTCACTCCTTCGAATTCCGCCATTGGAGGAGCTCGAGATTTTTGCTGGGTGTTAGGGTTTCGATCTGTTTGCGATTGGGGTTTGGGGAAGACTGGAGACGATTTCGGATTTGTTAAAAGGGTATATTAATTACACTAAAATACCCTTAACTATCAAGGTGTTTTTGGATAAAATACCTTAAAATACTTTTAACTATATATTTCAAGAGATCTTTTTCTTGGCTAAAATACCCTCTTTGAGGGTAGCCTGTAAGGTATTTCACTGTAATTTAAAATTTTTATCGTATTTTAATTAAAATCCATGGTAGTTAAGCGTATTTTAGTACCGTTTACCCATAATTAAAATTGAATTTTTAGTTTTAGACCCTCATAAGTTTCATACTATCCCATGAAACCCTCATAAGTTACTTCTTTTTATGGTAATTCAAACCTTCTTCTTTTTATCGTAATTCAAACCCTTCAATATTTCACTAATCTACCAAAGAACTTTGTAAACCGCAGGAACAGCAAAAAAAGTTTTGCAGTTTAGTGGAAAAAGGCATTTATAGGAAACTCACGAGGGACTAATAGTTACTTGTGATTTATAAAAAGTTTTGTGGTTTGATAAAGAAAAATGAATCTGGTTTTCACGGTTTCCTAAAATTAATCCATGTTTTATGATTTCTAGACTTTTAAAGTACGCGTTTAGACTGTAATGGGTTAAAGTAATATCTTTGGAATATTCCATATATAATGGCCGAGTACAATTCTCATGTGAGAAACATATATGTTACACAAAATAATTAGAGAAAGCCTCGATAACTAATTCATAATTAGAAAATGAGATATATACATGAGAAGGATTACATTGTCAACAAGAGGAAATACAAATAAAATAGGAAAAAGAAATAAAGATTGAGAAAAAAAACCTATATAAATACCGACCAAGCATACCAAAAAAATTATATGAAATCATTTGCAGCAGTTAGTGGGTTTTCATCTTCCCATTTCGATAAAACGACCGAGATCTCTGCAGATGAATGAGCTCGATTTGATCTTAGAGTCCTTCGCCAATTCATCAACCGTTTTCTTCTAAACAATGCATTTCCCTTCACTATACATTTTCTCTTGAATAGCTGAAGACTGCAGCAACATTTTCATATTTTCAGCCATCTCACATGAATCCTCAACACTCTGCAATAAACCGGGGTCATGTGATACATTTTCTAATACGCAATGATACTAATTAGTCGGCTTATTGCTACTACACGGCATTCGAAGATGCATGATAAAATTAATTTTAAAAATTCGTAAATATCTAACTAAATTTTATGTCGGGCGTCTCTTCCTAACGCAGATCGTTTATGTACTGAAAAAATAAGACACTTAGACACAATATTGACCTAACTTGAGCCTATAAAACTGAGAATCCACACTCGAGCCTGCAAGAACTTGACGTACTTAAAAGCAGCCTGAAATATTTCGGCGGTGTTCATCTTATTCCCTCCCGGAATCAGCTTCCCCAATTCCCGCGTCTTTTCGCTTATCCGCTTCCTTCTTTCTCTTGTCGCTACGCTTTGAGCCGATAAGCAACCGCCGTTCATTTTCTTCTCTCCATCAGAAAAATCGGCGGATCTTTCATCGCTGGCTCGATAAAAGGTATGTTATGCAGATTATTCGATTCGTACAGATCATTGCAACCACTGGGACATTTCGGGCATCGACACAGCTCGAAAGTATCAGCTATTCGGCCGGAGAAAGATGGGATGAGGTTTGATGTGGTTGCTGTTTCGGTAAAGTTGAAGAGATCGTTAGGAGACGAATCGAAGAGAGAATCGATGTTGGGGGCTTTAATAGGGCCGTGGAGGCCAATTAAAGCATCGGCTAGTTGTTCAGACGAGTGATTGTGAAATGGTTCGAGCTTTGGATTTAGATGATCAATTGTTTCATAATTTGAGTAGAAGCTTGATGACATAGAACAACCATAACCCAAAAATGTAATATAAATTGAGTAATATATATATATATATATATATATATATATATATATATATATATATATATAAGAAGCCCAATAGCAGCAGGGGTATATAACTGAAACAGAGCAACTTATGGGTGATGAAAGCACTTACTGGCATCATTAATTAGTGAATTATTATTTTGAACTTCTTAATTATCTCGTAATTGGTGCGAATTGATTTAGCTTCTTCATTGATATATAAGTACCCTGTATTATTCACATAATTAATATAGCAATAAACATAGTTACAAAACTACGTACCAATGATCATTTTAACCCACTTCTTCTCTCAAATTCCATGCGATAGTGCTTTACCTCTAATAAATAGGCATTATTTTTTTCTCATCCATGTGAATTCAGTGAGCACAAACCTATCTTTATTAATAAATAAAAAGATAATTGGTTAAATAAATATCTTATAGATAGACAAAGAGGACACGACAATATAAAACAGGAAAAAAAATGGCAAAACGTGAGGATCCGATTGCGTGATCCAGCTCTTGGGATAGATCCCACAACAGCCAAACCCTAGGGAACTACCACCCCACTTTTATTTTCCTTTCGGCGATGCGGTGACTGCAGCGCCATTGAACTCCCCTCGTGAAAGCAAAATATGAGTAAAGATAAGCATGACAATGTGCAAGGTTGATGGTAATGCAAGCATCAAAAAATAATAATAACAGTTTGATTATGTTGAGTAGATAAGAGTAGGCGTGTTGAAGGAGCAAGAAGAGGAGACATGCAAGAAAAAAAGATTTAGAGAGAAAAAGTAACAAAATATACCTCAAATAATATAATACCAGCCTTGTTTTTTTCCACTGAGAGAGATAGATAGAGAGAGAGAGAGTATGAAAGGGAGCGGTTAGTTTTTTGCGGGCATAACACGTCCTAAAATTTCGGAGAGCGGCCGTTAAGGCTCCAATATGGAGGCGGCGGCTACTTAGCCCAGCATCTGTTGTGTGAAGAATAAAAGAAACCTTTTTAGTTAAAACTTTAAAACAGTAGATATTTATTTTATTAAAAATGTATTCTCTTTAATGAAACTAACTTGTTGATTCGCCCCTCATCCTATGATAATATATGTAGTTTTTAAAGGATCAAAGTGAATTTTTTTTAAAAAAGAAATTAGGATCTTTCTTGCCGCGTTTCTGACGATGATGAAAATGGAATTGGGATTTCAAATATGAGAGGAAGGCTTTTTTTTATTCTTAAATAATTTCGGTATGAGATGAAGATTTTTCAAAGTAACAAGGTTTATTGCTAAAATAATGCCATCTTTTTTTTTGTACCTCTAAGTATACGGGATGCTTTGAATTGGTTGATCCGCTTTCGCATTGCCATCTTCCTCATCTATCAAATGCCGTGTCTATGATGACCATTTATGCAGTTGTCCATTGGCATCGTGTCTTCCAAATCCATTGAATTTTTTAATTGTCTTGTTTTGTAATTAGGCTACAAAACAACAACTTTAATCATGGGTATTTACCTCTGAACATTGGATTTAATGCATAGGTCACATCACACCATCTTTTTCTTAAGCATGGAAAAACATAATTATAAATCTTATTCGTACAAATTTGCGCCCATCACAAGCAAGTGGTGGGCTAAGTTGGCCTCCAAGGTCGTGGTGGATGTGATTCCTTTTATTTATTTAATTTTTTTTTATCCTTCTTCATTGTTTTTTCTTCAATAAGAGATTAATCTCTGTTTATATTAATGAGATGAAATTTGTTGTTCAAATGTAACAAAAAACACAAGAAAATTATTGTGAGCAAAATGACGACATGCCAGGGCTTTGATAAAGCTCGTTCTCATGTTCCAACTTTGGTATAGAACTAAATACTGGTTATAAATTCCGACCGAGCAAAAAGAAGCTTGCCGCCGACCGACTGAACACTTTAGTGTTGATGGTTTGTTGAAACAACATCTTCTTAGGAGTGGAAATTACTCGCACAATGAAAGGAAAAAAGGATATTTTGTATATCATAGATAATAACATGTATAAAATGGATGCCAAGCAATCCGCCTCCTATTTAGTGGACGTATGATAAATATCATTCTAGTCTTTGATTGATAACATACCTGCAGGGACTTTGATTGTTGGAATATTGCTCGTTTTTTAAAAAAATTTAGAAAATTAGTTTTGACTTTTACATTTAAAAACATATCAATGGATGTAGTTCTCTAAGGGACCCGGATATTTCCTAGCAGTTGTATCAGTTGAGCCCTATATAAACTACTTTTCTCTTAGACATTTTGTATTTCTTTTTGTATTTTCTTAAGAGAGTTTCGATGATTTTGATGTATCGTGGGATGTGAATTGCTTTACAGTCATTTAATGATGGCGGTATTTTCTTTTTAATAATCTGTATTTAAATATACGCACCCGGCGAGATTTGAATCTGGGCTACTTAGATTTTATCTTGATGACCCTTCCAACACACCATATATTCATTCTAACATGGTGCACTTTCATCCTCTATAGACCATTATAAAGTTTGTTAACTATGGATTATGATTTGATGCATGTTAAACCATGTAAAGAAAAAACTAAATGCAAAACCACCAACATTGGATGCTGATGATACTCATAAGTGGGAACTCTCCAAATCATGACACGTGGTAGATGACGTGTCCTGGGGCTTACGGGACAGGAGCAAGCACGATACATTGAAGGCATTCTTCGGGCCCGAGGATTGACCCGACCTTCGATGGCTTCCCAGAACACTCTTATGCTCGCCTTATAAATAACCATCGGCTCGTCTCCGAGCTCTCCTACACGCTGAGCTTCCTCGGCCCTCCCAGCTCGCCTCTGAGCTATCACAGAACCAAGCTTATTCGGCCTCCTCTCGCTTCCGATCCTCCCGCCGATCTAAGCCTTCCCGGTTCTACCGAGCAACCAAGAACGCAGAGCCCAAGTGCCTCCGCCACGGCTCCGCGTATCTCGCCAGAAGCGACATATCCACCGCCCAACATCCCGCGGTCTACGCCGTCGTATCCCCCCATTAACGAGTGTATCTCATCATTAATGGAGGGATCCCGTCATTCACGTGGGCGAGCGTCAAGGGCGTAACTGACGGCGAAGATCCCGCGCCAGCTCACTCCATGCGACAACTATAAAATACCCTTTCCCAGACGACTCAAGTAAGGCAATTTCAATTCAATAAGCCGCTACTCTGCTCAAATTCCCCGGCTAACTTGATCGTCGGAGGGTCTATGGTGGTACAACCACCCCGGGACTTCTTTTGCAGATAGCAAAGCTTCACCTCAAAACAAGCCCACTGAGATCCACATGCTCAGGAAGACAACCCTCAACACCAATCCCAACCCTTCATCAACGCTTGTGACAGATCGACGGAGAACAATATCTGAAAGAGATCAAGGCCTCCATCAGTTGCCGTCTGTGGGAAACCAATTATTTCCACCCATCGAAAGTTGATCTTCCGCTCTCGACATCATGGCGAGGGAAAACCGTGACGATCCCAGCACAAACCGCCGCCTTCCTCACAACGGAGGCGCGGACGGATCTACTCCCCCTCCGAACGCCATCTATGCCCTCTCGGCAAGGATCGACAGGCTCGCGTCCATAGTAGACGTCCTTGTCCGTGTCCAAACGGTGGGCCCAGCCCCTCAGGTCGCCGTTCCCCCTCCCAAGGATCACGACCTCCGCAGAGGGGCGGATGACACCGCCCACGCTGGCGCCACCGAACAACGTCGTGCTCACTCTGGCGACTGTGGCTCCCCCGCGGCGACCGATTTAATGGCCCACTGGGCGCCACATGGGTCCACGCCACGGTCTTGTGAAAGAGCCTATCGTCCCGAGGCCCGTCGCTTTCCCGTCCCTCCCGAGAAGGTATCGGTCAGCTCGCCTGCTCCCAGGCATGACCGACACCCTCTCCCTTAACGGGATCGCGCGAACGGCACTCGCCTCAAAGACTCAAGAAGGACCTCGCCAGGAGACCTAAGGAATTTGATAGAACGGAATCGGAGTCGCAGGCTGGCGCAGACCACAAGTCGGAAGGGCCACCACTTTGACTGCGCCGAATCCTCGAGGTATCAGACCGTCTAGACGCCCTCGAAAATAAAATCGAGGGTATATATCGGGAGGGTCATCCATCACGTGAAGGAGCCAAGTACGCCGCCGACTCACTTACGAAGCCCTTCACCAAGGAGTTGCTTTCAATACACGTCTCGTCGTCCTTGAACAAGCCATCCAAGATGGCCCTCTTCGACGGGAAGTCCGACCCGAAGGACCACCTGGATGCGTTCACGGCGAGCATGAGCTTCCAGGATAACTCGGACGCAGCCCAGTGCCGAGCTTTTCCGACCACCCTTATTCGTGCAGGTTGGGACTGGTTCCGGGGATTGGCGCCACGCTCTGTCTTGACCTTTAACGAGTTGGCTACCCAATTTCTCGGATACTTCGTCGGCAACAGGCGACAGAAAAGAACAGTCGACCACCTGTTCACCATAAAGAGCGGGGATAAAGAATCCTTTAAGGGATATGTTACTTGCTTCTACAATGCTCTCCTCAAAGTCCCCGATCACCGAGATGAAACTGTCATCACCGCTCTAAAGTTGGGTCTTAGGCACAAAGAGTGGCTCCGCTCTTTTGGATTAGCGCAACCTAAGACAATTAGCCGAGGTAAAAGCTTGGACCGAGCGAGAGATCCAACTCGAATCTGAAGTGAACGCCAACTTGCCCTGGGACGACCAAGCCGATCAAAAGAAGAGGGGTAGAGAAGAGAAGAAGAAGGTCGACCGGCCAAAACTGTAACACCCGAGCCCAATGCTACTATTTTCAGTTACCGTTTGAGCATAATATGGTACTCATTGCATTTAACTTGCTTGTTTGTTGCTTACTGTAAAATTTACCCGGCAAAGTCATTTCTACATATAACAAATTTTGGAATCTAAAATAAAATTGAAAATATTCATCTTGGCCTACTTGACACCCCTAGCCTCGTGGTAGCGTCCGTGCATTGTGTTCTCGTCCCGTTCAGTGAAACGGGCGAGTTTGGACGGCTACGCGCGCGTACATGTGTCCGTTTTGGGGGTATGCTTTTTAATCATAAAAAACTTAATTTTAAAATTTGGATCCCGCTTAAAATCCTATTATTTCAATTTCAAATTTTTGGACTCGACCCGGGCGCGATTTGGAAATGTTTTATTTGGCGCCAAAATCCCAAATTTTAATATTATTAAAACCATCGCATATATTTTTCTAACTAACCTGATATCTTACTGCTCATTACCTATTTTTTAAATCTTTAAATTAACCTATATATATATCCTACTGTTCCTTAAAATATTTTGAATCTTTAATTAATATTTATCCCTAACTAACGATTCCCCTTTAGCCAATCGCGTTCCTTTTAATTCCGTGGGCCCCACCTGCAGCTCTCTCTTTCTCTATCTCTCTCTCTCTATTCCCATTATCTCTCTCTCCCCCATAATCTCTCTCTCTCCATTTTTTCTCTCTCTCTCTCATATATTCTCTCGTATTTCTTTTTATCATTCTTTCTCTTCTTACTTCATGTCTCGTTTCTCATTTTTTTTAACTGTTCTTTTGTTGCCGGAATTCCGTTGTGTCGGTGACGCTTCTCGACGTTCCAGCGAGGTACTCCGACCCGTGTGGTTCCTTTGTTCATCGTTTGTGTTCATTCCGTGAACCGTGCGCCCGTCGCGAGTTTTCCCCGCCGACGGTTAACGTTCCGTTTTCCCGATTCGTGACCCATCGAGGCAAGTTAATCTTGCTGCATGCTATATAATTCATTTTATACCTATTTAAGTAAATACCATACCTATAGTTTAAATCTAGTACCCCATGTTTAATTTTATAACGTTTCGATATTCCGTTTGCATCCGTTTATATCATATTAAATCTAGATCATGAAAACTTATCTTGTGACATACTAGATTACATTATACTGCATCCATATCAATTAAAATATATATCGTCGTAATATTTCTTATTATTATCTTTAATTAGTTTATAATCTGCATTTTATGATATTATATATTTAAAATATTATAGTTTACACATGAAACGTCGTTGAAAAAGCGGATACGACAAATCTGAAATTTACTGTACATCTTACCTTATAAAATTTATTATAAATCATAGAAAAATCATTAGTATACGTTCTTTAGTTCGTTACGAAGATAACTCAGAATACTATAACTCTATGAAATATTTACTTACAAAATAAATTGTTTAAATAACATATAATGCAAATGAAAATGTCTCCAAACTGCTGTCCAGGGAAATTCCAGCAGCAAACTTTCAACTTCGAATGTTCATAATTTTTTGTAAGGACAATCTGAGATGCTTATATTTATAAAACTGAAAACCTTATTGAATTATCTTTGTTTTGGTATAAGACACGTCCCTTTTGGAGAACGTTTGTTATTTTTAAGCTATTTTACAAATTAGGGTGACGCTGAATTTCTGAATGGAACTTTCTTGTGCATGGTTAATCAATACCACTTTTATAGTTATTAATCGCTTTGAATATGCTATCCATATTAATATTATTATATCAATATTTATATTACATATTGCTTAGTTGTACATCCCACATTACCATTTTATAGTTTTATAACTTTTCGGATACCCGTTTGCATCCATCGCATTTAAGATACATATAATTGCATCCATAAATCACATTACTACATAATAATGTGATATTAACACTCCATGTTTAATAAATTGCATCCTAATTAATATTGGAATTATAAATGTAACCCTAATCTATAACTGTGCATCCATACCCTTGAAATTATATCTATTTGCATATCATATTATATGTTCCAGTTTATTGTTCTGATAGTACCCATGCTTGTTTATTTATACGCATGCTTATGTTAGTTTGATTATGAGCACCTACATGATATCTTGTGCTTCCTGACATGACCTGTTACACTTCCTACTTGACATGACATGGTACCGTACACTCTTGACATGACATGACACCTTTATACATTACCTGGCTGGACCTAATGTACCATGGCTTTACCTATTACCTGATCTTGTGTCTAATGCCAACAAACATAACATGTAGTCCTCATGGACCGTTCCTGTTGTCTATCCAGACAAACCTGCTTTTACCTGATCCCGTGTTGGCATTAGTTCTTGATTACTGAATACCTGACTCGACATATATAGCTTTGGGGTATGGGAAAATCAAAAGTGTAAACTAAAGTGTAACTTAAAAGGGTATTACTTGATCCGTGGTCCCGGGGGGTAACGGGACAGAGCCATTCGTGACTCTTACATTTTCCTGATCCGTGGTCCCGGGGGGTAACGGGACAGAACCACTATTGGTTCACATATTCCTGATCCGTGGTCCCGGGGGATAACGGGACATATCCTTTGAGTTACATGGAGGATTACTCAATTGGTTTCAAAGACTTTAGAATAGAAAACCTGATAGAACAGTTTAGTTTACCCACTGCACGCTACCCTGTACTGGTATGATTCATATTATTGTTGTTCTTGCTGTATTCATGTTTATATTACATTGCCTGCTACACTGTTCATATTATATTACTTGATGACATGACGCGCTGACGTCTGGGTTTTGCATGGCCCAGATTCCGTACTGCTGTTGCAGTCCAAGCAGGAGTACTTCAGCCAGCAGGCTGAGCTGTGAGTTCAGTAGTGGTTAGTTTTATTTCCTGCATTTATTTCCTGATGTGATCCCGCATTATGGGACACACTTTTCAGTTATTTGTATTGGATCATTTGCTTCCGCATTTATTTATTATTGACTCCTGTTATTCTGGATTATGGACATGTTTTAGATAGTTTTATCTTGTTCTTGATATCTCTACAGCCGTAATGTGACTGTGGATGGATACTTCCTACCCACAGGTAGCATGGTTGGCTATGTTACGTACCCAATCTAGCGTACTCTGGGAAGCGGGGCGTGACATGGTTCTTTTGGTATCAGAGACATAGGATAGTCGGGTTGATTCTTTTGTAGTTGGGTATTGTACCCAATACACGAATCAGAATACCCGTGTTTAGGAAACATGTCCTGCCACCTTGACCGTTTTACCATTCTTGAATCACATTCTTCCTGATTATATCTTTTACGATGTGCAAACTTCCTTTGCATATCGATTCGAAAACCTGATTCCTTGTTATCTCTAGAACTTAGGCGATTTGGATGGAGTTATGTAATTGTGGCTATGATACCGCGGCATAGTTACAATGCGGTACTCTATTTAAGTATCTTGGAGTTCTAGCCTTGATCTATATTCAAAATCTATCATCATGCTAATGTTGTGTATTTTGAGTTCAGGATTATGGCCGGTAAGAAATTGAAGACATACCAGAGGCGTGTGGACGAAGCCGCCATGCTTGGAGTGATAAGAGGAATGCTGGAGAATCAAAGAAACAGACCGAGCTGATCCAGCAGCAAGCGGACTCGTTTCGGGAAGGTTTGCAGATCGTTCAGCAGTCTATGAACAATGTTGGAGCTAGACCAGTTGACCGAGCAGGGACCGTAGCAGATTTCAGGCGGTTGGGTCTGTCTACATTTACTGGTTTAAAGGAGCCGTTGCCAGTGGAGAAGTGGCTAGTTGACACAGAGAACTTGCTTTTTGCGGCACAGATTCCAGATGACAAAAAAGTTGTTGTGGTACGCATTCAGCTAGTAGACTACGCCCGAGAATGGTGGCTTGTTGAGGAGACCCGCTTGCCCAAGCCGATCAAGGGGGCGGATTTTTCTAAGAGTTTCCTGGAGAAGTTCTCCCCTCGGACTGCACGGGAGGAAATGGAAGAGAAGTTCATCGGACTAAAGCAGAAAGGAGCACCCGTAGATGTGCATGTAGCAGAATGGACGAGACTCAGTAGTTTCGCTGGACCTTTAGTTGCCAACGATACAGACAGGGCACGGAGGTTCATGCGCAGACTGGACGTGGACATCCAGAGGCAGATTGTCTCCCTGGGTTTGACCACTTTCTCACAAATACGTGTGATTGATACGAAAAGGTGTGTTTGTAGTTTAACCGCAATCAATAACGGTGTCGCGTGTAGCTAGACTGAGATGAGTACGGGTCGTCCTCTGGGAAACGTGGAACCTTTTACTTTTACTTTAGATGTGTTGAGAAAGAGAGGAGGGATAAAGAATTTTATAGAATGGTTTCTCGATCTACGTTAAACAAGAATGTAAAATATAGATCTAGATTATTTTAGAGACTTAGATAATATAATAAGAAGGCTTGTAGGGTTCGTTAGGATTTAGTAGTTATGGACGATTAATTAAAAGGTACCCTTTTTATCCATTAATAGATTTAGAACTAGAACGACGGTGATGCGTGTAGATTAGGGTTTCTGGAGGGAAAAGGAATCCCGCTCTTAACCCTTATCTCGACACGGAACTCCGTTCATATCTAGCCTTTACCAAAACAATCATTAATCTAATATCTAATCGCGGTCGGAACTGGCAAAGAATTGCTAGCGCGCCCGATTAGGATGTTAATGATTCTTTTGATAAAGTTCCTAAACTTTATAGGACTTAAAAAGGGTTTAATTATTTTCATCGTCCATTAGCCTACCCTAATCCTACGAACCCTAACAAGCGGAGAATTACTCGCGCATGTTGGAAGAAGAAGATGAAAAGAAAGAGAGGGAAAACATAATGTAAAATGCAAAAAGAATTAAATAAAATAATTACCTTTATTAATCAACTTGAACAATCTACACTTTGATTCCTTAGAAAATGATTACAAAGACTAGTTTGCTTCTCGATCTCTTCCAAGGAGGTAGACGAACAGTTGATGATCAGCCTGGATGCGTGAGCGTCTGGGGCTTCGTGATCTCTTCGGCTTGATGATTTTTCCAAGAGGCTCTCGGTGCCCTTTTATAGTGCAAAGCTAGAATCTTATTGTTGAAAACTTGGTAAAATATAGCTTGGATTCACACCAGAAAATCTTGCCTTCCAATTCCACAAAAGTGCGGCGGATCCGCGGCCCAATGGATGAGATCTTTTGATCAATTTTCTTTGGCTCTCTGATTTTGACATTTGGCAATCCTAGGCATCTTTAGAATTCAGAAATCTTCTCTCTGTTGCTTCCAGACTTGGTCTCCAAGTTTTGCTTCTTAATTTGGCAAGTTTTCTTCAACAAATTGATTTGTTTGTTAAATCCTTCATAACAACTTGGAAATATTCTGCACAACAACTCAAATAAGATTTTAGTAGACTTTGTTCTACTAGAATTAGATCAATAATATTATTTGCATACATTTTCCTACCAAATGATAATAAAAATATATTAACACATGGAAAATAATGTTTTTACACATAAACCCTCATATGTATAATATATCATATTAAAGTCATTTTTAATATAAAAATGGTAGGAAAAATGTACTGCAAATGTGCAGTTTTATCGACTGAACAAATACCCCCAAACTTATCTTTGATCGTCCCGAGCAAACTAGTTTATTTTAAGAGGAGAAAAAAAGGAGAAAACTAAGCACACTTTCGTAGGCAGACACGATTGCACTGAGCACGTGCAACAAGCCGTTAAACCTCTAGGTGTCCCTAGTAAGAGGAGTGTTGTCTCCTGAGGGTTTTCAGCGGATTACACCCACAAAATCCTATAACAAAAGAAAGATGGTGAAATTTACATATAAAGACAAGAACCATAAAAGAAATACTTTGAAAAGAAGAGTTTCCAACTATACTAGCTTTATAGTTGTCATGAGCCATATCTTAATAGTCATGAAAAAATGTTAGAAATCACATCATCCCTAAATAAAACATCGTCTTTATTCTTCATTCCTACCTTTCATCCAAACATTGATCATATAACCCCACGTGTGTGTAAAGAACATCCCTACACTCGGAGAATTCAATTCAAGCTATCATACGCTTGTCCATCTGCCTTAGTACTTTTTAATTTAATGAATATTAAGATTTGCTCACACATTTTCATGCGATCATTAATACTTCTTGAGGTACTAACAAACCGATTACTTATGTGCTTGCTGATTAGGTGATAATATTTTCCTCGTCTTGCACCACCTAAGGCTTAGCAGTGACTCCCAGACCAGTTGGCCTTAGGGCACTAGGTGAAGAGGCACCCTCGCTATATTTTTTTATTGCTGCCTTGACGATAACAAAACCAGTGTTCATTTTTTTCTTTTCACCATTTTTATATTTTCTTCATTTTTTTTTCATTTCCTTCATACTTTGGCTTTTAGACAAGAGCATTTCAAGGTATCCTCTACTATCCCGAGTTTCAAGACGTGTGTAAGTGCATATAGCAGGGTATCAACTTTCAAATGTTTGGCTTCCAGAATAGAAACTATTTTTCAGACTTATTTTTATCCTCAGATTAGTGACTTCCTTCATTTTACTAACCCTTGGGACAACAGCTCATAACTACTTATTACTAGTTCGTGTAAGAAAACTTCTAATTTTCTTGGTTTTCTTAAACTATTCCAATCTTTTGGATGTAATTTTTCACTTTCTATTCTTTTGTTATAAAAGAAAATTTTTGAAATTTTTTTTGAAAATATTGTGCTTATGCAAATATGATGCAAATTGATGTGTAAATAAGCACAAACCTCCCCCAAACCTGTTTACAGCAGTGTCCTCACTGATGTCATCCGTTAAGCTCAAAAACCTGTAAACTTAGGAGGAAATTATTAATGGGGGCAAGAATATATGAAAGTGAAAATCCTCCCCCAAACTTATTTTAGGCTCACAAATTTGTAAAAATCATTTTCTTTTCAAGAGCCAAAATATACCCCCCCTAAACTTTAAACAATTTTAATCTTTTAAAATCACACGAGGGGGTCAAGGTTATTGGTCAATGCCAAGCTTTGCAAAGACCGAAGGTCAACACCAACCATTCAAAAATTTTATCAATGAAGCACTAAGGTCGGTGGAAGAACATGTCACCTCTCGACGTGAAGAAGTGGGGAGGTGACAAGAGGTGTGTTTCCTGATTTAAAATCAGGAAAGCTTCTGGGAAAAGCTTCAAAAAGGGGTCACGTGTTGGCACGTGACACCTAAAAGGCATCATCAAGTCAAGTTCAGTTTCCTGACTACGCTGAAGAAAATGGGCTTCAGAAAGAGTCACGTGCTCCTACGTGACCAGGGTCACGTGGCGACACGTGACATTTAAATGCAAGAGTCAAAGGCACACAAGTTCTCTGATCAAGTCAAGAAAAGGATTCAGAAGAGGTCACGTGTTCCCACGTGACCAGGGTCACGTGTTGGCACGTGATGTTCAAGACAGCAGACTCGTTCTCCAGACGAACCAAGGAAAAAGAGTTCAAACGAGGGTCACGTGCTCACACGTGACCAGGAGTCACGTGGTGGCACGTGACGCTTAAGCAACGATCAGAGGATAGAGCGCAAAAGAAAGGAGAAGGATCATGCCAAAGGGGGTCACGTGCTCACACGTGACCATGGGTCACGTGGTCACACGTGACCGGCTTTCAAAGCCCATTGTGTTAACAGAATTAAATTCTGAAGGAAATTCAAATCTTTCCAAAAGAAAGCAACTATCTTGAACCAATCAAATTAAAGATTCAGAGGTGATGAAATATCATCTATCTATGGGAAAATCTCGGGTTTGGAAAGATTTCCCCTTTAAATCTAATCAAAATAACAAGGGAGAATCTCTGGATTTAAAATCCAATGGTGAATAAAATTCACCTAATAATCCAAAGGCCCAAAATGGATGCTGAATGCAAATCAAATCTCAATGGAGATTCGTCAAAAACTGATTGATTCGGCTGCTTCTCCTATAAATAGGAGCCAAGAGACACAGAGAATATACATGCGCAGAGAAGAAAAAAAGAAAAAAAGGAGAAGAGCTTTGATACTTTGAAAAAGACTCGGATCTTCTGCAAAAAACCCTAGGTAAGAAAGGGAAGGCCTTTTGAAAGAAAGAGAATTTAATTCTCAACAGAGTTTAACTCTGATAATGTAAAAACAGAAGAACATATTTCTTCTCTCTTTGATGGAGGATCTGCAAAGTGCACATCTCCCCTTAAGGTTGAGAATTTAATTTTCAATGGGTTGAGATCCTGCCATGCAGATCCAAAACATGGAGAAGGAATGCAAGCACGAGAATTTAATTCTCACAGAACTATAGGAATTTAATTCCTTTAAAATAAAAGGAGGGCTTGACCCTATATTATGGGAATTTAATTCCTCCAGAACAAAAAAGAAACAGGGTTTAACCCTAATTAAGAACCTAGTTCTGTTGAAACAGCAGGAATTTAATTCCCTTAATCATACAGAGGATGGAAGTTTAAACTCCTTAAAAACTTTTATTAGGGTTTAACCCTATTCAGCCCTTCACGTATATGAGGAATTTAATTCCTACAGAAAATTCAGAGTTAAACTCTATTCCAGAAAACAAAGTCTTCGAAAGGAAGTAGGAATTTAATTCCTCTGAAATTTACAGTTCGAGGAATTTAATTCCTGAAAGAAGATTAACAAAGCCTTTAAACAAAATACCTAGAGGCAGGGTCACGTGTCATCACGTGACCCCCCAAGAGATCTACAGAAAGCCCCTTTGAGGCAGCACCCCACGTGACCCACGTGACCCTCGGCAGAAGCTCTAATACATAGGCATTTGAATGCCCATCACGTGATGGCACGTGATGCTCTGAAAGACGCGATAATCTCCGCAGAACAAATGAAGGGAGGGCGCTCTCACGTGCTGCCACGTGACCCCTCTTGCCTTAGTGTTTAACGCTAAATTAAAACTCTCGAACCCAGTGTTAAAACACTGTTGGGCCTTAGTGTTCAACACTAATTAAAAAGCTTTATTTGCAGTGTTCAACACTGATTACCTTAGTGTTTAAACACTAATCTGAGATCTTCATTTGCAGTGTTCAACACTGATTACCTTAGTGTTTAACACTAATCTGAAAAAGCATTGTTGCTGGTGTTTAACACCAAATATTCTCTTAGTGTTAAACACTAACTTGTCAACCCCATTCCCAGTGTTCAACACTGACTGCTCTGTAGTGTTTAACACTAGGCTTTGGCCCAATTGGCCCAAATGGATAGAGGCAAAGCCTCTCCTGATTGGACTTAGCCCAAGATGGCCATAAGTCCTCAATTGGTGATTAACTGGTCCAATGGACCCATAACATAATTAATCGGTCTTGATCCCAAATTGGGCCAAGGACTATTTAATCCACTCCGGTTCTAGGGTACATCTCGTCACTCCTTTGATACTTGGCATTGTAATCCCTCAATGTCTTCAAAGAGGTGACGGGTCCCGACGACCACACATTGATATGGACTGTGGGGTCCTTAAACTCATGTCTAATGCAAATTCCTGGTTACGTGGAACGCGGATAATGTCACTCTTCGACCCCGTGGAAAACGTCCAGAGCGGAGCCTGGTCCTCGCCAAGCACGGCAGTGAACCCGTGTGAAGCATCCAGAGCACATACCGGACTGTGGGGTCCTTAAACCCATGGACTACGGCGTCCTTAACCTTGACCGAGATGTCTTAAAACTAACAATGGACTATGGGGTCCTTAAACCCATGGACTACGACGTCCTTAACCTTGACCGAGATGTCTTAAAACTAACAACGGACCGTAATGTCCTTAAACTACCCATGGACCGCAATGTCCTTAAACTACCCATGGACCGTAATGTCCTTAAACTAGGACAATAGAGCCCCGCATGCTCTTTTGTCGGATCTAAACGGTCCCGTTTAAGTTGATCTTAGCCTCAAAGATGGCTAACGTATCCTTAAAACCTCCAAACAGAGTGGACTATAAATCCCCCCAATTAACTCTGGCTCGAGGGTACATCCTTGAACTCCTCTGACATCCGTCGTTGTAATCCTTCAACGTCGTCAGAGAGGTGACGGGTCCCGACGGCCATACATTCATGGACCACTATGTCCCTAAACTGGAACATTAGAGTCCAAACGCTCTTTTGTCGGATCTAAACGATCCCGTTAAGTTGATCTTAGTCACAAAGTTAGACTAACGTATCCTTAACAAACGTTTGAGTTGATCTTAGCCTCAAGTAGGGCTGACGTATCCTCAAACCAAACCCCCCCAAACCCAAATCTAAGATAATACGGATTTGGACTAGTCCACGCCCTACGGGCGACGACATAACTCAGTCTCCGTAAACAATCCACGGGCAACAAAATACAAAACAGACACCCACGACACGAAGTGACCATCTGGAGAAGGAGAAAGTTGTTACCGCAATGCGGTAGCGTAATTAACTGCAGGGGCTTGCGCCTGCAGGGAAGAGCGTCCCCACAATCAAAAACCCCTCAAACGAGGGGGAATCTGACGAAGTCTGCTACATCGGACGCATCCGTCTAAACCTTCGATACGTGGTGCCATAAATCAACTTGGCATCTTCGAAGAGGTGGACGGATAGCACCTATTAGGATCTGCCCCGAATCACAGGCAAGACGCGGTGTCGCGCCGTCTTTCGGAGGGGAACAGATTCTGGCACGCCCGGTGGGACCTTTTCCTCTTTCCACTCCACACTTCGTGTGTCGTGACTCGCGAACCAATCGCGGTTCGCTAATGGTTGCCCTTGGGTTTCAAGATACTAAGAGTTGGCGTCTGGCTTATTGCAGAAAGCAAAGGATCGATGGCTTCTACTTCCGTGAAAGTCTCCAACTGCTCAGACTGCAATTGCAACCAACGCTCTGCCTCGCTATTCACAATGCCCGTGGAACAGGTCGCTCGCGCCACCACAGGATTGTTCTTTGGGACCATGGTCCCGCCGACAAACTTTGCCGCTCCAGTGCTGACAACGGAGGCTCCCAAGAAGTCGGTCTTTGATCGACTTACCCCTGCCGCAGCTCCTCTCAACGAGTCGCCCAACGTCAATGCCTCGGTCTTCTCTAGATTGGGCCAGAAATCCTGCAAACCCATCACAGGACCTACAATCTCAGAGAAGGTTGCTTCTAAGAAAGTGGCCGCTCCCATCCCAGAAGTCGTCAAGGCAGCCTCTCCGGCCAAAAGGTCGGTCTTTACAAGATTAACGGCTTCAGCTCCCGCTCCTACTGCCCAAAGGACATCGGTCTTTGACAGGCTAATACCAGCTGCGACCCCACGCCCAGACAGAGGGCAAAACGAAACCATTCTTACCGCCGACCCTACACCGTCCGCTCGACACGCCCGACGTCGCCATTGGCGCCGAGTGAGGAAGGCTGGGGGCAACTCCCCATCTGGGTTGACTCCATCAGTCCCGATGGCAGAAGTTAATGCTGCTGTTCCAACTGGGAACAGCTTCGAAATGCTAAATAAAGTGCGAAGAAATTCTCCTACTGCAGTACTGAAGAGGTCTCCTCCCCCGTTAAAGAAGGTTGTGGAAATGGAGTCAGAACGGCCCCAATCTCCTCAACGGCTGTCTTCCAAAATCTATAAGGTTTGGCGGCAGGCACGGGACTCGATCATCGATCCGAACTTCTCCCGCCAACACAAGAAGCTGAAAATCCAACCGGAAGCCGGTCACCAGGCTAAACCCCAAAAGGCTGTTGATCAACTGGCTCATAAAAGGAGGAGGCCAGAGAAGACCCCCCAGCATGCAACGACGGCTAAAAGCACTGAGCCCAGACGCCCCAAGTCTGGGGGCATGGTGGTGCACACTGTTTACATGGCCTCTGGAAAAGAGGAAAGCCGCACTTCTACGGGCCACCGACCGTTAACCCGATCCGTGACGAAAGCCCAGGAACAGCAACAAAAGCTGCAAGAAATGATGAATGCTATGGCCGCGCTCACCGGGCCAAAAGAAAACCCAGAAACGTCCTCAGACGCACGCCGGGAGGAAGAAACCGATGCTGAATTCCTTCGCCGGACACTGGAGAAAAGGGACAAAGAGGCTGCTGAACAAGCGGCCAACATACAACGGATGGGCCTTCTCTTCCAAGATGTAATAGGAATGATGATCCAGCAGGACTTACCCGCCGAGGATGCCTCGATCGTTCTTGAAGACGACCGAGGAGAAACGTCAAATCCACCACCAGCCCTCTCAACGGCCAAGGAGGAGGCAATCTCTAAGGCTGACTTGGCTGACTACATAGCCCAGCAAATCCGGGTTCATCACGCTACTGAGGCAGCCGGTCAAGTTGTGAAAACGGGGCGGCCGTATCCGAGATGGTACGACCAAATCAAATACCCGCAAGGCTATACGATACCAAAATTCCACGTGTATAAGGGGACCGGCAATCCCCATCAACATGTCGCCCAGTTTCGGGCCCTCTGCGGTAACACCGGCGGTGATGATAAATTGTTGCTCCGCCAGTTTGTGGGCAGCTTATCAGAAACAGCGTTCGAATGGTATTCGGAACTCCCGAACGATTCTATCAGAACGTTCGCTGAAATGGAGTTGTTGTTCACTCAGCGATTTGCAAGTGCCAGCGAACGCACTCCAATAACTGCACTTATCAACGCCAGTGTAAAACCGGGCGAAACCTGGGTCCAGTACGCTATACGCTGGCGGAACTTGTGGTCGAGATGTGAGCAACGCATTGAGGAAGCACCTGCGGTGGGCATGTTCGTGGGAACTCTAGACCCTCACGCAACTATCTCCCAGTTTATGATGTTCTTTAAGCCAACCACATTCCAGGCCTTGATCGACAAGTTGGCTCAGATGGACCAGATGGGTCATAGACCACCTACACCGAAGTCGGAACCTCGGAATGACAAGGGTAAAGGAAGAGCAACATTTGTTGCGAATGCCCAAGAGCAACCTAACGCCCCGAAACCGGCAGATCAACTGGAGGAAAGACGTCGGTATTATAATGAGAAGATGAAGCGTCCCTACTCCTTCCCACGGGACAAGACGAAACGGCTATTCGAGCTGGCAATACGCAACAGGCTTATAAACCTGCCAAATCCAAGGCGACCGCCGCAACCCACCGAGGTGAATAACCCTAACTATTGCCCTTACCATCAAACGGTAGGCCATCCGATTGAAGATTGCTTCGTCTTCAAAGGATGGATTGAAGACCAGTACCTCCAGGGGAAGTTTGTACTGTCCGAAAAGTGGAAGGTGAACCCACCACAGCCGCATGCTCCTAGGAAAGCGGATACACCGGGGGCAACATGTTCTTTTATTGAAGAAGCTCCATGGGAGGTCGTGCTATCAACTAAAACCAAAAGAATGCTGAGAGACCTTCATGCGTGCCCTGCGATCGAATGGAAGGACCCTCTTGAACCTCAAATTATCGAAGGGATGCTAAGGCGCCGCCCGACTACAAAGACTCACGATAAGAGCCCAGATACTCACGCCCAATCGTCAAAATCTTCGAAGAAAAAGAAGAAGAAATCCAAGAAGTCCGTGAAGCCTGGAAAAGAGCATACGAACTTGCAGAAGCAAATCGACGCGTTGGAAGAATACAATCAAAAGGCGCGAACTCCTGTCACACTCCAAGAATTCCTCAACCACATCTTTCAAGAGGAAGATGATGAAGAAAGCTCGTCGGATGAATCCGAAGGATATGTGGCGAGTTGTAACGTGATCTCCCACTCGTTTACCGATGATGGGAAAACTCCTGGCACTAAAAAGCTGGAGGCAGAGCCTGCACCAGAACGTGCATGGCCAACAGATGAAATGATCGACGCTTTTCTAGACGAGATTCGTCTAAAATGTAAAGCGGACCAGGAGCGTGAGATGGCCACATCAGAAGGAGCCAAGTGCGAGCAACTGAACGAAAGAGTTGAACTACCCCTGCCAGAGCGAAAGGCATCCGAAGTAGACAAGAAGATACTCAAGACGAGGAAAAGGTTTGCCAAAGCCATGTCAATGGGAATGAAGCTACCACCCTCGGAAGGAAACACATACGATGGGGTAGAGACGCACCCTGACTATTGCGCATATCATCGGAAAATATCACATCCCATGGAGGAGTGCGACGCCTTTAAGATATGGTGGCAAGGATATGTCGCTCGTCGGCAACATGTTAAGCGCATGAAACGCAAGAGCCTTCGGGAGCGAAGAAGTACCGTCGATAGGCACAACAGAACGACTGGCAACTGTTGCATGGTTAACGCCAGGGGGTCACAAGTTCTCGCCTTTGGGAGCGACTCTGATGAAGAAATCGCTCTGGGCCCTCTCTTCAAAGAATCCGTGTTGGGGAAAAAGGAGGAATCGGAGATCTGCGAGAACATTCAGCTGCGCAATCGCACACTCCCGGAAAAGAATCTCGGGCCCGGGAATAGAAAGGATAAGGGAAAGGAAAAGGTCACTGAAGATATCACTTTAGATGACCAAGTCATGAGAGAGCTGGCTGCCAAAGACCCGCCTAGGAAGGGTAAAGTGGACTATAACATCCTCGCGCACCTAAGAAAGCTACCTTCTCAGCTTAGCATTCTCGATGCCCTCCTATTATCGAAAGAAGCGCGAGACTCACTAATTAAGGCGTTACAAGAATCCGAGCAATTCCAAGCCTTCCTCGCCACTGAAAAGATGAAGGATGAACTGGAGGATGTGCATACGGCCGACGTCACTTTCGGTGATGAAGACCTCCTTCTCGGGACATGCGACCATAACCGTCCCCTATATGTCTCCGGATACTGCCATGATATCAAGATAGGCAAGATCCTGGTGGATAATGGATCCTCTGTCAACCTCCTTAATGTTCGGGTGTTGAAGGAAATCTGCATGAGTGTGCAACACCTCGCTTGTGACAAAATTACTATCTCCGGTTTCGATTCACAATCGTCACGGACTCTCGGATCTGTGATACTAACATTACGCTTCGGACTTCTCGTCACAGACATCAAATTCCATGTCATTGACGCCAAGACCTGTTACAACGCCTTGCTCGGCCGTCCTTGGCTGCACGAATACAACATCATCCCTTCTACACAACATCAGTGTATGAAGTACTTCAAGGATGGTCTTGAGTATACCGTAACAGGTGAGTTAAACCCATTTTCCGTGAACGAAGTCCGCAAATACGAAGATGCGAAATACTTTTTGCCAGATTTCGAGGATACAGAAAGATGTCGCAATCCGGAAAACAAAACCGCCGCCACCATCCCTATTTTCTGGAGCGATACCGAAGAAGAGGAAGAGATAGTTTATGCAGGGCCATCTCAACGCAACAACCTGAGGACACCCGCCCCCGTATTAGTCTTCGGAAGTGATTCAGAAGATGAAGTTAACGCTGTGTTCTCCAATCGGCTGCCGACACAAGCACCCCTTGGCGATGACCATAGTTTGCAAATCACCATGGTACCGCGAGAACACTACAAGGATCTCGACGCGCTTCAGGCTCACGATGTGCAGGACCTGCAAACATTTTACGTCCCTCCCAGGCGAAGGGGCGAGAAGGTGATCCTATTTTACCGATCCTCAGAGTCGAAAATAGAGAAAGAGATCTGGCATGGCGCAGATACTACGCTCGACAGGCTCCAACCCATCCGTCTGCCCAGATACTATACGGACGGATTAAAGAAGCTATTGAAGCGCCAAGGAGTACCCTTAAAACAGGCTGTTCGGCAGGCTCGGTTCTACAACAAGATTTGGGATGTCCCCGGGACTCAACGCAAGTTGCCCAACGGGAAGATGGAAACACTCGGGCTTGGATACGCAAGAGCTGGAAAACGGGAACGAACTCACAGCAGCTACCCTATATATACCTTTGATGAAGAAGAGGACGCCCTGTCAGGAGATGCCAACCCTTCATTAAAACTAGACCCCGCGATCGAAGCACCGAGTCCGTCGTTTGAAGAGCGAACGAACAAGCCTATCAGGAAAACGGGTCAGAGAGCTCAGGAAGACCACAACCGCGAGATGGCCATCTACAAGAAGGCCAGGACGCAACGTCTATCTCAGCGTACCGAAAAAGACAAAGACGCTTATCCTCGTCAATCCGTTGTACGAAAGGCCCGACGCAGAGACGAAAATAAATCAAGAAGCGGCTCGGGTTTGTCCCTCGTGAAGAAGATGAGTCGAGCGTATTCCTTCCCCCGAGACAAGACGGAGAGGTTACTCAACCTCGCTATAAAACATCGAATGATCACGCTTCCAGAGTCTAGACATCCTGGGCAAGCTAGCAAGGTCTCTCATCCGAGTTATTGCTCTTATCACCGAACCATAGGACATCCTACCGAAGACTGCTTCACCTTCAAGAACTGGGTCGAGGACCAGTACCGACGGGGTAGATTCGCTTTATCCGACGGCTGGAAGGTAACGCCGCCGCGAAAGTATGAGCCTAAGGCCGCAAAAGCAGAACCGGGCCCACCTCAGTCCGGGGAGCGGGTTCGCACTTGTTATACGATTACGATATTAGGAGAAGAGCCCGAGAACGTAGGTGACCTTTACCGGTGCTTTGAGAACAGCGATGATGAGGTGATCTCAGAATTTCCGCCCGCTCCGAAAGAACTGGAAGATGGTATACATACCACTGCAGATAACCTCAAGAAGATTGAGTTGGGATCGGCAGACGACCCGCGACCGACATTTGTCAGCGAGCTATTATCCGAAGAAAAGGTGGCTGCGTTAAAGAACGTGCTTCTACGGCATAAAGACTGCTTCGCGTGGAACTACTCCGAGATACCAGGATTGGATCCGGAGATTGCTGTGCATAGATTAGCAATATCCCCAGATATCAAGCCAGTCAAGCAGGCGCCAAGGAGGATGCGACTCGAGCTTGAGATGAGCATCAACGCCGAAGTCAAGAAGCTGATCGATTCTGGATTTATCCAAGAAGTCCAGTACCCCGACTGGATCGCCAATATCGTCCCTGTAATGAAGAAGAATGGGACGGTACGCATATGTGTGGATTTCAGGGATCTCAATAAAGCCTGTCCAAAGGATGATTTCCCAGTACCGGTAACCGAACTAATGATAGATAACACGTCAACTCACGAGGTTTTCTCCTTTATGGATGGTTCATCAGGATACAATCAGATAAAGATGCATCCTGAAGACCAGAAGCATACCGCTTTCCGCACCCCTTTGGGTATATTTTGCTACAAGGTTATGCCCTTTGGTCTAAAGAACGCTGGCGCCACCTATCAAAGGGCCATGACAAAGATCTTCGACGATCTCATACATGACATCGTCGAGTGCTATATCGATGACCTCGTAGTAAAGAGCATGTCATACGAAGAGCATTTAAAGCATCTGGAGACTGTATTTCAACGCCTTCGGCAATACAATTTGAAAATGAATCCCCTCAAATGCGCGTTTGGAGTCTCCTCGGGCAAATTTCTGGGATTCATCGTTCGACACCGAGGTATTGAAATAGATCCGTCAAAGATCAAGGCGATCATGGAAATGCCTCCGCCAAGAACCCTTAAGCAGTTGCGGTCTCTCCAAGGGAAGCTCGCATACATCCGGCGGTTTATCGCCAATCTTTCAGGCAAATGCCGTCCTTACAGCCACCTGATGAAAAAGGGAACCCCATTCGTTTGGGATCACAAATGTCAAAGTGCACTAGACGAGATCAAGCAGTACCTGCAGAACCCTCCAGTGTTGGCTGCTCCAGTGAAGGGAAAGCCTCTCATTCTTTACACGGCCGCCCTCGAAGGTTCCTCAGGCGCATTATGGGCACAAGAGAACGATCAGGGGAAAGAAAGAGCACTTTACTACTTAAGTCGAGTGCTGCTGGGGGCAGAAAGCAACTATTCCCCCATTGAAAAGCACTGCCTGGCGTTGATCTTCGCAGTAACAAAGCTTAGACATTACGCATTAGCACATGAAGTCCGTCTTATTTCAAAGGTGGACCCTCTCAAATATTTGATGTCGAAAGCCATACTGACGGGACGACTTGCTAAGTGGGCCCTACTCTTGATGGAGTTCTCGATAACGTATCAACCTCTCAAGGCAGTGAAAGGCCAGGCCATTGCCGACTTCCTCGCCGAGCACCCGATACCGGCCAATTCTCCTCTGAATTGCGATTTGCCGGACGAGCATGCATTTGATGCGATTAGCGGCGGAAGCACCCGATGGGAACTCTATTTCGATGGAGCGTCCTCCATAAAGAAACAGAAACAAGGTATCCCAATGATCAAATCAGGGATAGGCCTCATCTTTGCAACTCCACAAGGAGGGATAATGCGCTTCGCCTTCTTCTTAACAGAGCCGAGGACAAACAATGAAGCCGAATACGAAGCTCTGATAGCAGGCCTCGAGATCGCCATCGACATGGGAATTGAAGACCTCCTCATATACGGGGATTCTCAGCTGGTCGTCAGTCAAGTAAATGGTGACTATCAAACGTGCAAGCCGGAATTGGTGAAGTACGGCGAAAGGGTGCAACAACTATTGACCCAAATTCCCTCCTATACTTTGGAGAACATACCGCGCGCGGAAAACAGCAAAGCAGACGCGTTGACTAAACTTGCTAAAGAACTGGCTGACGAGAACCTCGATGACGTCAGAATCGTGGTACAAAGCCGTCGAGTGCTCGCCCCGGCAGAAATATCTCCGGAATCATGCGGAAAAAAGGGAACGACTGAGCAGATGACCCTACAAATAAAAGACCATGAGAAGGCCGAAGACTGAAGGGAAGTCTTCATAGACTACTTTAAGTCTCACCGAATGCCCGAAGAAGCGTCCTCAAGACATCGGCTCATGAAACGAGCCTTATCTTTCGCTTTCGTCAACGATATTCTATACAAGAGATCGTTCGATTCTCTATGGCTGAGATGCTTGGGACCTGACGAAGCAGAAAGAGTCGTTCAGGAAGTTCATGACGGACTTTGCGGTTCTCACCAAGCAGGCCCAAAGATGAAGTTAAAAGTTAAACGGATGGGTTATTACTGGCCCACGATGATCCAGGACTGCCTCGAGTATGCGAAGCAATGCCACTCATGCCAGATCCATGGAGACTTCATCCACCAACATCCGAATCCACTGCACCCGACGTTGGCTAGTTGGCCATTCGAAATGTGGGGGACTGACATAGTCGGCCCCATTGAGCCAGCATCATCCCGGGGACACCGTTTTATCCTGGCGACCACTGATTACTTCTCCAAATGGGCAGAAGCAGTACCGCTGAGGGAAGTGAAGACGGAGAATATTCTCCACTTCTTCAAGACGCACGTCATCTATCGGTTTGGAACTCCACGGCGGATTATCTCCGATAATGGGCCGGCCTACCGAAGCCATAAGATTAGCCGCTTCGCACAGCAGCACAATATAGACTGGAGATATTCTTCAGTTTACAATCCACGAGCTAACGGTCTGGCCGAGGCTTTCAATAAGACCTTGACGAAGATCATAAAAAAGACCGTTTCCAGGAATAAGAGAGACTGGCACGAAAGGCTGCAAGAAGCCCTTTGGGCTTATCGAACTACGTTCAAGACGGCCACAAACACAACGCCGTACGCGTTGGTGTTTGGGACGGAAGCAGTGCTCCCCCTCGAGATAGAGTTACCCTCTCTACGAGTAGCAGTCCACCACGAGCTGACGAACGAAGAAAATGCTCACCTTCGGCTTGAGGAGCTTAATGCCCTCGACGAAACCCGGCTCATAGCGCAACAACATCTAGAAGCCTACAAAGCAAAGATGACGCGCTCGTACGAACGATTAACCAGGCCGAGGACATTCCGCCAAGGCGAACTCGTACTAGTGGTCAAAAGACCTATGATCCCCAATCGTGCCAAGCGGGGAAAATTTGAGCCAAACTATGAAGGCCCGTACATCATAGACAAGGTCTACCAGGGTGGAGCCTACCTACTCATGGACATGCACGGTGAAAGGCCTTTCAGGCCAATAAACGGCCGCTTCTTAAAGAAATACTATGCTTAATAAGCCACAGCCTGGGTCAATGATAGATGACGACGACTATGTCCGCTCACTATCTTCCTAGGCTCAGACTTTACAAGCAGCAACCAGCCTTCCCATATCGGCGGACCGAAACGTCCTTAAACTAACAACGGACCGGAACGTCCTTAAACTAACAACGGACCGAAACGTCCTTAAACTATCGACGGACCGAAACGTCCCTAAACTACTACCGCAACGTCCTTAGGTCGACGAGATGGATAAATAAAGAAAAAAGAAGATAAAAAAAAAATAAAAAAAAAACAAAAAAAAACGGTATGTCCATAAGCAAAGTGGGCACGGATGAAAACCCGAAAGGGCTCCGTGAGTAAAAACAGCAGGGCTGCCGGCAAGTGTTCGTGAAAACCTGAGAGGGCGCGACCTTGTAAAAAAAAAAGGTGAAAAAGAATTAAAAAAAAAACGGTATGTCTATAAGCAAAACGGGCACGGATGAAAACCCGAAAGGGCTCCGTGATTAAAAACAGCAAGACTACCGGCGAGTGTTTGTGAAAACCCGAAAGGGCGCAACCTCGTTAAAGGACACTTACAGAGTCCTCTCGACCTTGTAAGGAGAAACCACCTACGTGAGATCCTTACGACTCACAAGGGAGCAACACACTTAGGGATCCTCACGATTCCTAAGGAGAAAATACACTTACGAGATCCTCACGACTCGTAAGGAGAATTCTCTTATGGGACCCTCACGGCTCATGAGATTTGAAAGTCTTAAGTTACAGAAACCTGAACCTGTTCTTAAGCAAATCCTCCACAACCTCCGATATTGCCCTACAAGAGGCTCAATACTGACCCTTGTATACAATCCACGGGCGCGAATAAACATATCCCCAGCAAAGTCCAATCCTTGTAGGTCCCCTCGACCCATAAGGAGAAAACCCTCTTGTAGAATCCTTACGACTTACAGAGGAACATACACTTAGGAATCCTCACGATCCCTAAGGAGAAGATACACCTGCAAGATCCTCACGACTTGTAGGGAGAAATACCTTTGTGAGACCCTTACGGCTCATGAAGTCAAAAGCCTTAGTCGACAGGACCCTAACCCTGTTTGCTAAGCCGCCTTTGTTCAACATCGACAAAGGCAAATGATGATTCGCTCCTGGCAACATCCCAGTTGCAGCGATGCTGATGCCGAAATCGGTGTCCAAAATCCGAGCTTGCGGCGAAAAAGCTAGCAGGCCACACATGCCTACGAAATAGCCGAAATGATGGGGCAACTTGCAATAAAAAGCAGCAAGTAAAAATGTATGCATAAAAAATAGCCGAAATGATGGGGCAACTCGCAATAAAAAGCAGCGAGTAAAAATAAAACAAATAGCCGAAATGATTGGGCACCGCGAAAAATAGCCGAAATGATTGGGCAATCGCGACCTTCGCGATATAAAAAGCTGAAATGATAGAGCATCGCGGAAAGAATAAAAGAAATGATGAAAAAATGAAACCTTTTTGCCCTACAGGTGATACTACAACAATCCCTGTATACAATCCAGGGGCACAAACAAAGAAGGGATCATACTCCTCCCCCCAGGTTTCATCATGAGAGGAAGCCAAATCTCGACGGTTCACAAATAACCTGGAGATCGTCTCGTAACAACGGGCACAACTTCAAGCTAAGTGGAACAGCGGCAACTCCCAGTTCCATGGCTCGGTGGTATACATATCGCCAACAGTCAAACCTTCATCCCATGAAATACGGATACAATCAGCAAAATTCCTGGTTACGTGGAACGCGGATAATGTCACTCTTTGACCCCGTGGAAAACGTCCAGAGCGGATCCTGGTCCTCGCAGAGCATGGCAGTGAACCCGTGCGAAGCATCCAGAGCGGAGCCTAGTCCTCGCCTAACGCGACAGTGAACCCGTGTGAAGCATCTAGTGCAAAATTCCTGGTCACGTGGAACGCGGATAATGTCACTCTTTGACCCCGTGGAAAACGTCCAGAGCGGATCCTGGTCCTCGCAGAGCATGGCAATGAACCCGTGCGAAGCATCCAGAGCGGAGCCTAGTCCTCGCCTAACGCGGCAGTGAACCCATATGAAGCATCTAGTGCAAAAATTCCTGGTCACGTGGAACGCGGATAATGTCACTCTTTGACCCCGTGGAAAGCGTCCAGAGCGGATCCTGGTCCTCGCAGAGCATGGCAATGAACCCGTGCGAAGCATCCAGAGCGGAGCCTAGTCCTCGCCTAACGCGGCAGTGAACCCGTGTGAAGCATCTAGTGCAAAAATTCCTGGTCACGTGGAACGCGGATAATGTCACTCTTTGACCCCGTGGAAAACGTCCAGAGCGGATCCTGGTCCTCGCAGAGCATGGCAGTGAACCCGTGCAAAGCATCCAGAGCGGAGCCTAGTCCTCGCCTATGTAGGGTGTTTTTCGTCACCCCATTGAGATGGGAATACGTGCACGCTTGTCAGGCGTACTACAGATTCCCCCTGCCTAGGGTAGGCCGGGGTTTAATGATTGTGGGGATCCGAATCTCCGGCAGCCACGGACTAAGCTGCCGTTAATTACCCCTCGCCTTTGGGGCGAGGGAACCTCCGATTAACGGGTTAAACTGGTCATGCGAACTCAATGTGCAGTGTACGTGTGTTTTGTTTCTGAAGGGGTTTTTTGGATATATCGGGAGCCACGCAGAGTTTTTACGGGGGTCCCGCTACCCGGATAGCGGGCTGGGGGTCAAGGGGGCTAGCAGCCCCCTTGCGGGAATCGGGGCAGCGCCCCGGCCCGAAATTTTTTTTGAGGGGGAGAATGTTGCGGAGTATGTGTATGTGTACATTTGTATACAAATGTATATATATATATACATATATATATGAATAAAGGGGAAAAGGCATCCAAAGGATGCGTGGGGGCTAGCGCCTTGAGCGCTGTGCGCTTAGGTGCTGTGCGCTCAGGCGCAAGCGCGCCACGTGTCGGCACGTGGGCGCTTTGCGCAATGAGCACTGCGCGCAGGTGCGCAAGCGCGTGCGCCACGTGGGCGCTTTGCGCAAGAGCGCTGGGCGCAGGTGCGCAAGCGCGCACGCCACGTGTCGGCACGCGGGCGCTTTGCGCAATGCGCGTTGCGCGCAGGTGCGCAAGCGCGCGCCACGTGTCGGCACACGGGCGCTTTGCGCCCTTGCGTAAGCGCGCAGGTGCGCAAGCGCGCGCGCCACGTGTCGGCACACGAGCGCTTTGCGCACTTGCGCTGCGCGCTGGAGAGGACAAGAGGCTTTTAGCCTAAGAAACAGAAGCTGTGCTTCAGAAATGAAATATTTATTATGTATATATGTATGGAGTTAAACTCCTATGATGTTTTGAAGCTGATAAAGGGGGTTCTTCTTCTTCCTCCTGTTGTTTGGCCGGATCTTGAAGATCAAGAAGTAGGAGATTTTAAAAATCGCTCCTTTTTGAGATCTGATGGGAGATCTGAGTTCCCCTTTGTGGGTTTTGTGGTGGAAAACCACTTAGTTTTGGAAAAGAAAGAGTAAAACTCTTGATTTAATTCGAAAGAAATGAGAAGGTTTAGAACCTTGGAGAAGAAGCAGGAGGCACAAAGAACCCTAGGTTTTTTGAGGGGATGGAAAGGGTTTTTTTTTTTTATTCATCATCATGTTGCCTTTTATAGGCTTACACATTTACATATAGCCCCTTGGGCTTTTCAAAATGGCTTTTTGCCTATCCCATGGCTTATGTGTCATTTGTTTTTGCACATAAGCCATGAGCTTACAAAAATTTGGCTTTATGCCCATTTTGCATACATTCATGCACAAAGATTACATAAAAATTATTTGTTACATGATTTTTGTTGTTGGCATGGAGGAGGCTGGCCGCGGGCTCGACTTGGGCATGGGCCCACCTGGCTTGGGGTTGACCTTGACTTTGACTCGGTCAACGGGGGTGTAAATTTTTACCCCAACAAAGTGCCCCCCATCAATAAATGCACACCGCACATGTGGGTCGTGTGCATGAAATTGATGGATCTTCTTTCACGTGGAGGCGACTTGCTTTGGTTCCCACTTTTTGGGGATGCACTGCCCTTTTTACGACGTGGACGGTTGACGCTTGACGCTTCTCCGAGACAGAGTGTCCGTGGTAGACGTTTCCCTTGCCCGGAGCGATCCGGTTCCTTCTTTGTAGGAAGCCTGCACTGCCCTTTTTGCGACATGGACGGTCGACGCTTTGTTATGAAGCGATTTGGGTTCCCAATTTGCGGGAGCCTGCACTGCCCTTTTTGCGACATAGACGGTCGACGCTCTGATCCGGAGCGATTTGGGTTCCCAATTTGCGGGAGCCTGCACTGCCCTTTTTGCGACATAGACGGTCGACGCTCTGATCCGGAGCGATTTGGGTTCCCAATTTGCGGGAGCCTGCACTGCCCTTTTTGCGACATAGACGGTCGACGCTCTGATCCGGAGCGATTTGGGTTCCCAATTTGCGGGAGCCTGCACTGCCCTTTTTGCGACATAGACGGTCGACGCTCTGATCCGGAGCGATTTGGGTTCCCAATTTGCGGGAGCCTGCACTGCCCTTTTTGCGACATAGACGGTCGATGCTCTGTTACGGAGCGATTTGGGTTCCCAATTTGCGGGAGCCTGCACTGCCCTTTTTGCGACGTAGACGGTCGACGCTCTGTTACGAAGCGATTTGGGTTCCCAGTTTGCGGGAGCCTGCACTGCCCTTTTTGCGACATAGACGGTCGACGCTCTGATCCGGAGCGATTTGGGTTCCCAATTTGCGGGAGCCTGCACTGCCCGTTTTACGACATGGACGGTCGACGCTTGATTTGACTTGCTCTGCTTCTTGCAGTGTCAGGGGTAGACTTGACTTTCTCCGCTTCTTGCGGTGTCGAGATTGGATTCTGACTTGCTCCGCTTTCTGCGATGTCGGAGTGGAAGTTGACTTGTTGATTTTGATTTCGAGGCGGAGCATAATTCCGACGAGGAGGTCGTTATCCCGAGGCAAAGCATGATTTCGACACGGGGTAAATTCTGGGACGAAGCGTGATTCCGCCGCAGAGGTTGTTGGTTTGATTTGATTTGGTGTTGACATCAGCATCGCTACACTGGAATATGGTACCAGGACTGAATCATCATCTATCTTGAGAGGATTTAGGAATTGGTTTTGTTTTCGCATCTGCATTGCTGCACTGGAATAATGCCAGGAGCAACTCATCATTTGCCCCGAGAAGATTTAGGAATTGGTTTTTGTTTATTTGGCATCTGCATTGCTGCACTGGAATAATGCCAGGAGCAACTCATCATGTGCCCCGAGAGGATTTGGGAATTGGTGGCTTACGAGACAGGTTTAGATCCCTGTCACCTAAGGCCTTTCAATTTTATGGACCGTGAGGGTCCCATAAAAGCATTTTCTCCCTACGAGTCGAAAGGATCTCATAGGTGTATTTTCTCCTTAGGAGTCGTGGGGACTCCTAAGTGTATTGCTCCTTTGTGAGTCGTAAAGATCTCACGCGGGAATTTTCTCCTCACAAAGTCGAGAGGACTTTGCGAGTGCATTTCATTTCTTTTTTTTTTTACGGGTTTGCGCCTTTTCGGGTTTTCACAAACTCGCCGGCAGTCCTGCTGTTTTTACTCACGGAGCCCTTTCGGGTTTTCATCCGTGCCCATTTTGCTTGTGGACATACCGTTCTTCTTTTTTTGTTTTCCTTTTTTTTTCTTTTTTTTCATTTTTTTTTCATTTTTTTTTTTGGAATCTTCCCTGCCGGTGGGACTTTGAATATGGTCTCACCGGTAGGACTTGGGAGAGATTGGTATCGTTTTACGCCCGTGGATTGTATACGGTTTTGCAGGATGTACGATCCAGACCGTAGGGCCAAAAACATTTCGGGACTTTGTTGGCGTCTGCATCGCTGCACTGGAATATGGTACCAGGAGCGACTCATCATTCGCCATTGGGGTATGGGAGTTGGAATTTGGTTGGCGTCTGCATCGCTGCACTGGAATATGGTACCAGGAGCGACTCATCATTCGCCACTTGAGAATTTGGATTTGGGATTTGGTTGGCGTCTGCATCGCTGCACTGGAATATGGTACCAGGAGCAACTCATCATTCGCCACTTGGGGGTTGGGGAGAGATGGCTTAGGAGACAGGTTTAGATCCCTATCGCCTAAGACTTTTCAATTTTATGGGCCGTGAGGGTCCCATAAAGGTATTTTCTCCTTGCGAGTCGTAAGGATCCCGCAGGTGTATGTTCTCCTTAGGAGTCGTGGGGACTCCTAAGTGTGCTTTTCCTTTGTGAGTCGTAAGGATCCCACAAAGGTCTGTTCTCCTCATGTATCGTGAGGACACATGAGTGGATTTCTCTCGTTCCCAGTTTAACGACTTAGAGGTCGTCTGTTTCCAGTTTAACGACTTAGAGGTCATCTGTTTCCAATTTAAAGACGTAGAGGTCATCTGTTTCCAGTTTGACGACGTAGAGGTCATCTGTTCCCAGTTTAACGACTTGGAGGTCATATGTTTCCAGTTTAACGACGTGGAGGTCATATGTTTCCAGTTTAACGACGTGGAGGTCATATGTTTCCAGTTTAACGACGTGGAGGTCATCTGTTTCCAGTTTAAAGACTTAGAGGTCTTTTGATGGCTAGCTTGGAATTTTAGGGTAGGGGCCGGCATCAGCGTTGCTAACACTGAAGCAGAGGCGCCAGGACACATGAGTGGGTCTTTCCGATGGAGCATAATTCCACAGGTGGAGATCAGCCGCGTAACTGGTGGTTGCGGTGGGGCATGGGTATGCTGAGAATTATTTGAGCCCGTGGATTGTATACGGTAGTCAATTTGGGGACTGGCCGTAGGGCTGAAAGAATTTTGGGAAATTGGATTTTTGTTTGGCGTCTGCATTGCTGCACTGGAATAATGCCAGGAGCAACTCATCATCCGCCCTTGTTTTTTTCCTTTTTTTTTGTTTTTTTGTTTTTTTATTTTTATTTTACCGCGATTGCTCTATCATTTCAGCTTTTCTTATCGCGAAGGTCGCGATTGCCCTATCATTTCGGCTATTTATTCACGGTTGCCCCATCATTTCGGCTTTATTTTCATTTTTATTTTTACTCGCTGATTTTTATTGCGAGTTGCCCCATCATTTCGGCTTTTCTTTATTTTTCTTTTATTTACACATTTTTTTATTTACATTTTTTTTTTACATTCCCAGTTTAACGACTTAGAGGTCGATTGTTTCCAGTTTAACGACGTGGTGGTCCTCTTTGCTTATCCCAGCTCCTTAAACATTGATCTTGGCGGAGCTGTGTTGATGACCTAGCTCTGTGGCTTGCCGATACATCCGAGGATTGAGAGGTTTTTCCAAGCTTATATTGGTCCTCTGCCCAATCTTTGAAAACACAGCAGTCTTCAATGGTATGACTCAGCACTCTATGGTATGGGCAGTATATGGGATTGCCAGTCATATTCATTTCATGTGGCCTCTTTGGAATAGGCAGTTGCAGGCCATTGTTCAGGGCTTCCTCGAATATATCGCGGACCTCATCCCCCCTAAAGGAGTACACCTTCTTCCTTCTCTCCATCAGAGTAGGTGCCCTCACTGACGCCGGTCCCTGAGGCCGATCAATCTTTGGTTCGCCCTGCACATGTCTGGGAGGGTTAGGTTCCCGAAAGGTTTCGGTCTCCATTTGCATGAAATCGGCGGTCGTAGCTTGACTGTTTGCTAACACGCCTTTAGACAGTTCTATCTCTCCCGTCTTGTATTGCTTTTCGACCCAATCTTTGAAGACGAAGCAGTCCTCAATGGAATGACCTATCACCCTATGATAGGGGCAATATTTTGGGTCGTCGATCATATTCTCTTCTTGCGGTCTCTTTGATTCTGGCAGTTGTAGACCGTTTCTTAGGGCGTCCCTGAATATCTTGTGGACCTTTTCCCTCTTGAAGGAATAGACCTTTTCCAGCTTCTCTTTCAGAGGCGATTCCCCCCCGGCGTATGTATCGGAGGGACTGGAGGCTAATTGCGGCCGTTTTTCGCGAAGGCGCTCCGCTTTTAGATTTAAAGGGATATCAGTTGGCTGCTCCCGGGTACCAATCCCTGGCTCATGAGCCAAAATTTGATTCTGCTGTAATTGCAATCGGGCGACTTGGGTCGCGAGATCTGCCACGACGTTTGCCAGCTCGTCGACTTTGGAATAGACCTCGGCCATCTTCTCATCCCTGTCCTGAAATTGCCTTTGAAGCCATTGGAATAATGCTTGTTCTGTAGTTCCGGCTATGACAACCGGGTAATCTTTATTGACTGAGCTCCATTCCATAGGAACCACGGGATCCTCTGGCTTATCGGCCTGAGCGGGCTCTTCATCATTTAGATCGAGCCGATGCTGGGTAGCGTCAACCGTATCATCACCATGGCTGTGAAGAAGAAGAGGGTTCGTTTCTTCATGTCCGGCCATGTAGACAGTGTGGATAACACATTCAGCCATTCTTTCATCACTGGCAGCTGGTTTCGCGGAGCGGTCCGGGCTTTGGAAATTCATAAATTTTAACATGGCCAGAGCCCTAGCCCTTTTGTTGGCTCTATATCTGAGCCGCTTCTGCCTTAACTTCTCGATTTTGAAGGCTTGGCGGGCATCCGCTATCCGGGAAGCCATTGTGAGTTGATCAGCGGGGAGCTTAGAGAAGACACCCGATCGAGCATTTGTCAGGGGCGCCGCTGGAGCTTGCTCGGGACGCGTTATAGCTTTGTTGGTGTTGGTGGCCTTGCCCCCAGCTGGGGCCAAGGAAAGTCGTTCAGACACCGACTTGCGTTTGGGTTGGGGCTCCCTCGAGATCACCACATTTGGTCTCCTGCCTTTCGAGACCGGTTTGTCTGCCACCGGGGCTTGAGGAGCTGGGATGGCCCCAACTGGCATGAACACAATAGAGCCGAATGGTAGCAGCGGCTCCTCCCGTTGTCGCCCGAGACTGGCCGGAAGGACCGTCCTGGAGTCTATCTTCATCGTGTAGGAGACAGGAGCTGAGTTCATCATCGAAGACATCGTCGGAAGGTGATTGCTTGAAAATCTTCATGAAAGAGCATTATTTTAGTATAAATATAGACATGTAAATTGATTGAGTTCGCATGAACATTTAACCCGAAATATGGGAGGAGAGATGGTCCCACCGGGCGTGCCAGAATCTGTAGGGTGTTTTTCGTCACCCCATTGAGATGGGAATACGCGCACGCTTGTCAGGCGTACTACAGATTCCCCCTGCCTAGGGTAGGCCGGGGTTTAATGATTGTGGGGATCTGAATCTCCGGCAGCCGCGGACTAAGCTGCCGTTAATTACCCCTCGCCTTTGGGGCGAGGGAACCTCCGATTAACGGGTTAAACTGGTCATGCGAACTCAATGTGCAGTGTACGTGTGTTTTGTTTCTGAAGGGGGTTTTTGGATATATCGGGAGCCACGCAGAGTTTTTACGGGGGTCCCGCTACCCGGATAGCGGGCTGGGGGTCAAGGGGGCTAGCAGCCCCCTTGCGGGGATCGGGGCAGCGCCCCGGCCCGAAATTTTTTTTGAGGGGGAGAATGTTGCGGAGTATGTGTATGTGTACATTTGTATACAAATGTATATATATATATACATATATATATGAATAAAGGGGAAAAGGCATCCAAAGGATGCGTGGGGGCCAGCGCCTTGAGCGCTGTGCGCTCAGGCGCAAGCGCGCCACGTGTCGGCACGTGGGCGCTTTGCGCAATGAGCACTGCGCGCAGGTGCGCAAGCGCGTGCGCCACGTGTCGGCACGCGGGCGCTTTGCGCAAGAGCGCTGGGCGCAGGTGCGCAAGCGCGCGCGCCACGTGTCGGCACGCGGGCGCTTTGCGCACCTGCGCAAGCGCGCAGGTGCGCAAGCGCGAGCGCGCCACGTGTCGGCACACGGGCGCTTTGCGCCCTTGCGTAAGCGCGCGCGCCACGTGTCGGCACACGAGCGCTTTGCGCACTTGCGCTGCGCGCTGGAGAGGACAAGAGGCTTTTAGCCTAAGAAACAGAAGCTGTGCTTCAGAAATGAAATATTTATTATGTATATATGTATGGAGTTAAACTCCTATGATGTTTTGAAGCTGATAAAGGGGGTTCTTCTTCTTCCTCCTGTTGTTTGGCCGGATCTTGAAGATCAAGAAGTAGGAGATTTTAAAAATCGCTCCTTTTTGAGATCTGATGGGAGATCTGAGTTCCCCTTTGTGGGTTTTGTGGTGGAAAACCACTTAGTTTTGGAAAAGAAAGAGTAAAACTCTTGATTTAATTCGAAAGAAATGAGAAGGTTTAGAACCTTGGAGAAGAAGCAGGAGGCACAAAGAACCCTAGGTTTTTTGAGGGGATGGAAAGGGTTTTTTTTTTTTATTCATCATCATGTTGCCTTTTATAGGCTTACACATTTACATATAGCCCCTTGGGCTTTTCAAAATGGCTTTTTGCCTATCCCATGGCTTATGTGTCATTTGTTTTTGCACATAAGCCATGAGCTTACAAAAATTTGGCTTTATGCCCATTTTGCATACATTCATGCACAAAGATTACATAAAAATTATTTGTTACATGATTTTTGTTGTTGTCATGGAGGAGGCTGGCCGCGGGCTCGACTTGGGCATGGGCCCACCTGGCTTGGGGTTGACCTTGACTTTGACTCGGTCAACGGGGGTGTAAATTTTTACCCCAACAGCCTAACGCGGCAGTGAACCCGTGTGAAGCATCTAGTGCAAAATTCCTGGTAACGTGGAACGCGGATAATGTCACTCTTTGACCCCGTGGAAAACGTCCAGAGCGGATCCTGGTCCTCGCAGAGCATGGCAGTGAACCCGTGCGAAGCATCCAGAGCGGAGCCTAGTCCTCGCCTAACACGGCAGTGAACCCGTGTGAAGCATCTAGTGCAAAATTCCTGGTTACGTGGAACGCGGATAATGTCACTCTTTGACCCCGTGGAAAACGTCCAGAGCGGAGCCCGGTCCTCGCCAAGCACGGCAGTGAACCCGTGTGAAGCATCCAGAGCAAATACCGGACTGTGGAGTCCTTAAAATCCACGGACTATGACGTCCTTAACCTCGACCGTGATGTCTTAAAACTAACGATCAATCACCCCGATTCCCTACAGACTTTGCCTTGGTTTAAGGGTACATCTCTTCACTCCTTTGATGCCCGGCGTTGTAATTCCTCAACGTCTTCAAAGAGGTGACGGGTCCCTGCAACCAAACACCGGACTGTGGAGTCCTTAAATCCACGGACTATGAGGTCCTTAACCTTGACCGTGATGTCTTAAAACTAACAGCGGACTGTGGAGTCCTTAAATCCACGGACTATGAGGTCCTTAACCTTGACCGTGACGTCTTTAAACTACGATACCTTGAGAGATCCCTGACTCCGTGAAACACGGATAAGGGTGATCACATCCGGCACTTGCAGGCCCTCACGACCTGTAAGGAAGAAAAACTCTCTTGTGAGATCCTTACGACTCTCAAGGGAAAACCCGCTTAAGGATCCTCACGATCTTTAAGAAGAACTCACACCTATGGGACTGTAACACCTGAGGTCAGGGTTAGTAGTGATTAAGTGTTAATGTGGGGGTTTTTGGCAAAAAGTTTACCAAAAACGGGTTTCTTATAGACTATCTGGTTTTGTGGTTATTTTGTGGAATTTTATCTCAACCACCCACACTTGTGCACGATAGCCAGGGGTAAGATTAGGATATGCCATATCTTGAGCTTGTGAGTCGTTGTGCTAAGTTAACCATGGTGGTCTAAACTTCCTTGTTTTGTTTGGTGTTGATTGAGGGGTTTTAGTTTTAATTTGGTTTAAGGCTGGGGTTGTCTTAAGGGGAGGTTATGATGGGCCTTGATTGTTTCACACTTCCTTCTTTTCAAGATCTCATTTGCCTCTCAAACTCATCGTATATACACACACACACCAGCAATTTTCAGCTGATTTCAACAGCCAAAATCAGCACCAGCAGCTCCCATCATTATCACAACACAATCCCCTGCTTAAATTCAGCAATCAGATCTCATAGCATCAGCCCCCCACCCTATACAGCTACTAAACCATCACATCAGCCAAATTTCATCCAATCAGCCACCCAATTTTCAAACTCAGCAGCACCAAATTAGCCATTAGCATCAGAAGTCCACTTAGGCTGCTCCAAAAACAGCACACCAGCTGTTACTTCAGCCCATAGTTCAACACACAACACCACACTCCACCACAAATACTTCAACATCTTCTCCACCTGCTGCTACTACTTCAAACAGCAACACAAATAACACTAAAACCCCAGAACCAGAGCAACAACATCAGCTCTCTGAAATTGCATCAGCCTTTGCAACAGCAGTTGCAAATCAGCCCCTATACCATAACACACACCACACCACCTCATACCACACTCACACCACCTTATACCACTCCATACCAACACCAACAACAGCAACAACAACAACAAAATTCAGCAACACCATCAAACAGCAACAGCATCAGCAAAACTCAGTTTTTGCATCAGCATCAGTGCACCAGCTTGGATTCCAGCAGCACCTACCCTCTTCTTCTCCTCCTTCTCCTTTGTTGCAAGGTTCTTAGAGGGTATATCTCCTAAACTTTTCCCATATTATGTAAATTAGGTGCTTGATTAGCTAGTTGTTACGATATATAGAATTTTCATGCTAGAATTGTGTAGTGATGCTAAATTTAGCGATTTTAGAGTGTTTGTAGTTTAATGAGCCATCTTTAGTGTTAACTAACCTGTTAAAGCCTAGTAGGATCATTAAAATTGGATGGTTAGCCTAATTTGCTAAAATTTCGAATATCTAGCTTAATCGGTGTCCATATCATGCTTAAAAGTGATATTGGGTGTTTTATGGAGATTTTGAGCAAAGTGAGAGTTACGTTAGTTATAATAAACCTCTTAGGTCCTAGTGAGGCCAGTCAACCAGAGAAATCCCCCAGATTTCATGTCGACACCCGATTTACCCGACTTGGCGTATTTTGGCAGTTTTAGTGATTTTTAGCCTTTCTGAAATCTGCCGTTGACCCGATCACTTCAGAATAATTTTGAGAAGACTGTAGCATGGTGAGAAGAGTAGAAGCACACACCCAGAGTACGGGGACCCACCTCCCCAACTTGGCCGCCAATTATTGAGTTCTGGCCGCAAATTGCGGCCAGGAAAGGGGTGGGGGTGTTGGGTTTTGGGGTGTGGGTTTGGTCTTGGTAGCTAGGGTTTTTGGTATCTCTAACTTTTCAAGTTTGCTCCTGAGGCAAAATCTGGAACTAGTTACGTGTTTTCGATGTTTTAAGACTTGTGCGACACGCGCGTGATACGCGTGGTTCTGTGGCGCGCTGCGCGACACAGCGTGGTTCTGGTGGTTTGTGCGCGTCGCGTCGCGTCGTGTGCACACGCGTTTAGTTCACGCATGCGTATCCCTTTTATCGATATATTGCGTTTTGCATGACTTTTCCTTATATGGTGACTCTTGTAAATTCTAGGTTCGCCGGCAGGAACTTCAAGCGCGGCTGAAAAGGGAAAACAGGTGGTCGGACACACTTAGCACAGGACCACTGGTGAGTAGATTTAACATCTACGGGGGATAATCGTTTGGATGGCGCGAGTCGCCCGATAGATTTAGTAGACTTGGTATTATTGGTAACATTGGAGTAAAAATGATAAAACTTGCATGATAATTGCTGTAGTCAGTATCTATATGATGTTCCATATACGCAGATTCATTATAGGACACATGCACCATTACCAGGTTTTATATGCAGCACAAGCACTATTCATGTTGACACACACCCTGGTAATTGCCATGTCACGACACTAAATAACTTTAAATCTGAAACATGTTAACTGCTTAGAAATGTGACATTGAAATAAGTACTTAAATTGATACCATAAGCATTCATAATCATCGGCATATGTATTTATGATAATTTCATGAGATTTATGATATTTCTGGATTTTGGGGGAAAGCCGCAAGATTTCAAATGATATTTGTTAAAAATAAAAGCTGCGGTTTTCTAGTGATGTAAAGTGTCGTCCACCATGAGTTTGCTGTGGTTTTTGAGACCCGTTTCGAGGAGGTGGATGAACCGTCTCGGGTACATGGTGGGCCCGGTATGGTACCTCGGGGCAAGAAGATCGCAGATGATGGCGTTGAGCCTGGCAGGGGACGGATTACCTACCGGTGATTTCATTTGGCATGGCGGATATCCAGAGGATACCGACCGTGGCTGCTGGATTGAGATATGGATTTTGATGTGGATCAGCCGGATGGCTGAGGCCAGAGATGCTGGACATGGATATATGAGATTTGGTCAGTTTTGAGGTGTCGTTGCTGGACACGGATTTTACTGTTTTTCCTGGATATTATTATTGATGTTTAAAAAGGGGAGTTTCAAAACAAAGGAAGAATAATTCTCATACACACTTGATTGTATTTTCATATGGCATACATACCCGTTATCACCTCCATGTGACATATATACTTGCTAGTATACTGTTGATGCATACACACCTGCTAGTACATGTAGCTATACCTGTTTTAGGGATGCCAGGACACTTGTGTGCATGCATACGATAGCCTTAGTAAATGTTATCTATTACTCATGAGCTGGCAACTCACCCCCGTTGTGCCACAGCTTCTCTGCAGGTCCATTCCGTCAGCACTGTAGCGGCGGATACCTTTGCTTCATTTGTACTTCTTGCCTGGACTAGAGGCTTTTGCTCATAGGTGGGTTATTATCAGTTTGTACCA
This sequence comes from Agapanthus africanus, assembly GCA_030015575.1. Taxonomy (NCBI): domain Eukaryota; kingdom Viridiplantae; phylum Streptophyta; class Magnoliopsida; order Asparagales; family Amaryllidaceae; genus Agapanthus; species Agapanthus africanus. The sequence continues at coordinate 13,344,497 of JASDDO010000001.1, forward strand.
CCTTATTATGCTCATTGTATCTAGAGTACTCCATCTACTGTCGCTACCATATCTACAGTTCTACTGTTCTACTGATGTTACTGTATCTACTGTTGCTACTATCAGTTCAGTTGTACCTGTTTTTATTCGGATGACTGTATATGGACCTAGATGTGAGATTCTGAGACTTGAGGATTTATTTATGATGTATCTGGGTCGAGCTCACTTGAGTCGACATGTTATTCCTCATGCACTGATTTCTTTTATATTCTGCTGGACTTTTGGAATAAGGGCTAATTGATTAGGTAATGAGGTAAATGCTTAAATTAATTGGTTTTTCCTTCACTCTAAAAATCTTATTTGGTTTTGTATTCTAGGCTTCGGCTTACTTATTTTACGGACGCCTTGAGACGTTTCGTAACTTAAGTGCCGGTCGCGTTCCGTACTTTGCGGGTCGTGACAAAGTTGGTATCAGAGCGATAGGTTTCACCTTTCTGAGTGTAGGATGACCCTTAGTAGATGGAGTAAGTGACTTAAGCAGGGTAGCGTAGCGTACGTATGTCCGCGGCATACTTGCGTTGCGATACTCCGCCTAGGTGACTTTAGGATATACTTGCTTGAAATTCTTTCTTCAATTCCGTGTATCCTACGATCTTATTCTTGTTCCTGTACCAGCTACTATGCCGCCAAAAACTACCAGAGCACAGAAGGCTGCCGCCCGAGACGAGATTCGAGCTGGCTCATCCGAGACTAGGACTGAGCAGGGTAGTATGCCTACACCACAGGGACAAACTGATTTACCTTCCCCAGGCCGTATGGATAGACTCGAGACTGGTATGGAGGAGTTGCGACAGATGATGGGGAGTATGCAGGAGCTACGTCAGATGGTAGGATCCTTCGTTGCGGCCAGTCATGCACCGAGGCCGGAGGACGTACCCACTGCATCCCAGACTACTGTGATACCTGCTCCTACTACTACCACCGTGACCATCCCGGTTTCGCTTCAGGAGTTCATGAGGCTGAGACCTCCAGTTTTTACGGGTACCGATGTAGCGGAGGACCCGCAGACGTTCCTTGACAGCTTGGCCAGGATTTGCCATTCGCTGAGATGTTCCGATGATCGCTGGGTAGAGCTTGCGAGTTTCCGACTAGAGGGTCTCGCACAGATATGGTGGGAGTCAGTTCTGAGAGGTCGAGCTGCAGGTCTATCGCCCATGACCTGGACCGAGTTCACAGCAGTTTTTCTAGCCCGTTTCCTCCCGGAGAGCGTTCGTGACGTCAGAGCTCGTAGTTTCGAGGCCTTGGTCAAGACACCAGGGATGACGGTGTCTGAGTATGACGTTCAGTTTACACAGTTGTCCCGATATGCTCCGTATCTGGTGGATACCGAAGCAAAGAGAGTGAAGAGGTTTATACAGGGACTGGATGCCCAGTTATATCTTGCCATTGGCGCCCAGCATTTCGATACCTATTCGGCAGCTATGAATACAGCATTGCGGATGGAGGCACGTATTTCAGCAACTTCGGCTGTTACCGGGCCGAAGAGGATTCGTACTGGCATGCCAGATCAGAGGCAGCATGCCAGATTCCTTCGAAGAGATAGGACCGGCAGAGGATTTGGACGAGGTCATCTATATGGATCGTATACACAGGGACAGCAGTCGTCGCCAGGATGCTTTGGGTGCGGGAGTCTGCACCATCGTGTTAGAGACTGTCCAGCAAGGCGACAGGGAGCGACGACCGTTCCGCACGTGACTCTACCTCCATCACCGCCCCCTCCTCAGAGAGCCCTACTTCCTGCCACAGGCAATGCTCCACGCCAGTTAGGTGTACCCAGAGGCCGTGGACGTGGCGCACCGATCCAGAGAGGACGAGGAGGCAGAGGCCGAGGCCGAGGTCAGCCCGCTATCGGAGGAGGTCAGGCCCGAGTTTTTGCATTAACACCCCAGGATGCGCAGGCATCCAATGCCGTCGTTACAGGTACTCTATCAGTTTGTTCTATTGATGCACACGTGTTATTTGATCCCGGATCCACGCACTCTTATGTTTCCACACACTTTGTACCGAGTTTGGGTAGAGAGTCCGGTTTGCTTGATCAGCCGCTTGTTGTGACCACTCCTATGGGAGAGTCCTTTGTTGCTAGGCACGTTTTCCGATCCTGTACCGTTCGTATTGGCGAGCGAGAGCTACCCGTCGACTTGATCCTTCTGGAGATGTTGGACTTCGACATTCTTTTGGGCATGGATTGGTTAGCCATGTGCTATGCGTCTGTGGACTGCCGTGAGAAGACAGTTAGATTTTGTTTTCCCGGCGAATCGGTTTTTGTTGTGATGGGGGACCGTGGTGCCGCCCCTCGCATGTTGATTTCTTCTCTTCGCGCTAACCAGCTATTGAGGAAGGGATGTCAGGGATTCTTGGCTTATGTCAGTGATACTAGAGCTACAGATGTTCCGTTGGACCAGGTCCCGGTTGTTTGTGAGTTCCCTGATGTTTTCCCTGATGAGATTCCTGGACTGCCGCCTGAGCGCGATGTCGAGTTCTGTATTGATTTAATTCCTGGCTCGGGACCTATTTCTATACCGCCTTATCGAATGGCCCCGGCGGAACTTAGTGAATTGAAGGTTCAGCTGCAAGAATTGTTAGATAAAGGACTGATTCGACCTAGCGTTTCACCATGGGGTGCTCCGGTCCTGTTTGTCAAGAAGAAGGACGGAAGTTTGCGCCTATGCATCGACTACCGCCAGCTGAACAAGGTTACCGTACGGAACAGATATCCGTTGCCACGCATAGATGATTTATTCGACCAGCTTCAGGGTGCGGGATATTTTTCAAGGATCGACTTACGATCAGGATATCACCAGCTGCGAGTCCGACAGGAGGATGTACCGAAAACAGCCTTCCGTACACGCTATGGCCACTATGAATTTTTGGTGATGTCGTTCGGACTCACCAACGCCCCAGCTGCATTCATGGATTTGATGAACCGTACATTCAGGCCGTATCTTGACTTGTTCATCATCGTGTTCATCGACGATATTTTGGTGTATTCCCGGAGCCGAGAGGAGCACGAGCAGCACCTGCGGATTACGTTACAGACCTTGAGGGAGCACCAGCTTTTCGCAAAATTTTCCAAGTGTGCATTCTGGTTGGACAGTGTCGGATTCTTGGGTCACGTGATTACGAGAGACGGCATATGTGTGGACCCGAAGAAGATCGAGGCCGTCCAGCAGTGGCCCAGACCGACATCGGTTACTGAGATCCGTAGTTTTCTAGGCCTTGCAGGCTACTACAGGAGATTTGTACAGGATTTCTCCCGTATTGCTGCACCTTTGACAGGTTTGACCCGGAAGGGAGTTCCTTTCGTTTGGACGGAGGAATGCGAGCGCAGTTTTCAGCAGCTACGGACCTGTTTGACTACGGCACCGGTATTATCATTACCTTCAGGATCAGGCGGATTCGTGGTTTATTGTGACGCTTCACAAGTGGGGCTAGGATGTGTATTGATGCAGCATGACAGGGTGATCGCGTATGCTTCGCGGCAATTGAAGAAACATGAACAGAACTACCCCACTCACGATTTGGAGATGGCTGCAGTGGTCTTTGCACTTAAGATCTGGCGACATTACCTATACGGCGAGTCGTGCTAGATATTCACTGACCACAAGAGCTTAAAATATATATTTCAGCAGCGAGACCTGAATCTGAGACAGCGTCGTTGGATGGAGTTGGTGAAGGACTATGACTGCGAAATCTTGTACCACCCGGGCAAGGCAAATGTAGTGGCAGATGCTCTGAGCAGGAGGCCCGGGGGTAATCTATTTTATATGTGCGCAGTGCAGAGGCAGTCATCAGCAGATTGGCAGATTTTATGCGACAGCCGAGTAGAGTTTGAGTTCCCTCCAACAGGGGGACAGCTCGCGCATGTTCGTGCGCGCCCACAATTGCTTGACCGTATATATGAAGCACAGCGCAGCGATGACCGTTGTTCAGAGATCATAGCACAGATGGGACATGGCAAATTTTCCGAGTTCATGGTTGATGAACAGGGAATTTTACGATTTGGATCCAGACTGTGCGTACCAGATGCAGAGGGATTGCGGCGCGATATTCTGGAGGAAGCACACCGATCGGCGTATAGTGTCCACCCCGGTTCCACCAAGATGTACCATGATTTGAGAGAGACCTACTGGTGGGACGGAATGAAGAGGGACATCGCGGAGTTCGTATCAAGATGCCTGACTTGTCAGCAAGTCAAGGCCGAGCACCAGAGGCCCGTAGGAGAACTACAGCCGTTACCCATCCTAGAGTGGAAATGGGAGCAGATTTCGATGGATTTCGTTGTGGGTCTACCCAGGACCAGTCGAGGGTACGACTCCATTTGGGTGATCGTAGATCGATTGACGAAAGCGGCTAACTTCCTGCCAGTGAAGACAACTTTTAGCTTCGCTCAGTATGCCCAGCTTTACATCGACGAGATCGTACGATTGCATGGCGTACCGACTTGTATCATGTCAGATCGAGGCACTCAGTTCACCAGCCGACTTTGGCAGAAACTTCAGAAGGCATTGGGCACTCGTTTGAGTTTTAGCAAAGCATTTCATCCGCAGACCGACGGACAGTCAGAGCGGACCATTCAGACTCTCGAGGACATGCTTCGAGCGTGTGTTTTAGACTTCGGAGGTAGCTGGGATCGTCATTTACCTCTAGTAGAGTTCTCCTATAACAACAGCTTCCAGGATACTATTCAGATGGCACCTTTCGAGGCGTTGTATGGAAGAAGATGTAGATCGCCCGTTTGTTGGACCGAGTTGAGCGAGAGCAGTATCTTCGGGCCACAGATCGTGCAGGAGACGACCGAAAAAGTTCAGCTGATTCGAGATCGGATGAGGGCAGCCCAGTGCAGGCAAAAATCGTATGCAGACAGGCGCCGTCGCAAATTAGAGTTCGCAGTTGGCGACCAGGTTCTTCTGAGAATCTCTCCGATGAAGGGCGTGATGCGTTTTGGGCGAAAGGGGAAGCTTAGCCCTAGATTCGTAGGTCCTTTCGAGATTCTCGAGCGTGTCGGCGCTGTTGCGTATCGTTTAGCTCTTCCACCTAGTTTTTCAGATGTTCATCCCGTTTTCCACGTATCGATGCTACGCCGTTATCTTCATGACCCTTCTCACGCGATTCAGCATCAGACAGTTCAGCTCGAACCCGATCTTTCGTTCACCGTGCAGCCAGTTGAAATTTTAGATCGGCAAGTGAAGAAACTTCGATCAAAGGTCCTGCCATCTGTGAAAGTTCTTTGGCGCAGCCCGAGCAATGAGGAGATCACTTGGGAGGCCGAGGGAGAGATGCGGAAGAAATTCCCTCATCTTTTTGAAGGTATGCGTAGTTACATATTTTAAAATTCGGGGACGAATTTTCTTAAGGGGGGAAGACTGTAACACCTGAGGTCAGGGTTAGTAGTGATTAAGTGTTAATGTGGGGTTTTTGGCAAAAAGTTTACCAAAAACGGGTTTCTTATAGACTATCTGGTTTTGTGGTTATTTTGTGGAATTTTATCTCAACCACCCACACTTGTGCACGATAGCCAGGGGTAAGATTAGGATATGCCATATCTTGAGCTTGTGAGTCGTTGTGCTAAGTTAACCATGGTGGTCTAAACTTCCTTGTTTTGTTTGGTGTTGATTGAGGGGTTTTAGTTTTAATTTGGTTTAAGGCTGGGGTTGTCTTAAGGGGAGGTTATGATGGGCCTTGATTGTTTCACACTTCCTTCTTTTCAAGATCTCATTTGCCTCTCAAACTCATCGTATATACACACACACACCAGCAATTTTCAGCTGATTTCAACAGCCAAAATCAGCACCAGCAGCTCCCATCATTATCACAACACAATCCCCTGCTTAAATTCAGCAATCAGATCTCATAGCATCAGCCCCCCACCCTATATAGCTACTAAACCATCACATCAGCCAAATTTCATCCAATCAGCCACCCAATTTTCAAACTCAGCAGCACCAAATTAGCCATTAGCATCAGAAGTCCACTTAGGCTGCTCCAAAAACAGCACACCAGCTGTTACTTCAGCCCATAGTTCAACACACTCCACCACACTCCACCACAAATACTTCAACATCTTCTCCACCTGCTGCTACTACTTCAAACAGCAACACAAATAACACTAAAACCCCAGAACCAGAGCAACAACATCAGCTCTCTGAAATTGCATCAGCCTTTGCAACAGCAGTTGCAAATCAGCCCCTATACCATAACACACACCACACCATCTCATACCACATCCACACCATCTCATACCACATCACACACCACCTTATACCACTCCATACCAACACCAACAACAGCAACAACAACAACAAAATTCAGCAACACCATCAAACAGCAACAGCATCAGCAAAACTCAGTTTTTGCATCAGCATCAGTGCACCAGCTTGGATTCCAGCAGCTCCATCTCACTACAGCAGCACCTACCCTCTTCTTCTCCTCCTTCTCCTTTGTTGCAAGGTTCTTAGAGGGTATATCTCCTAAACTTTTCCCATATTATGTAAATTAGGTGCTTGATTAGCTAGTTGTTACGATATATAGAATTTTCATGCTAGAATTGTGTAGTGATGCTAAATTTAGCGATTTTAGAGTGTTTGTAGTTTAATGAGCCATCTTTAGTGTTAACTAACCTGTTAAAGCCTAGTAGGATCATTAAAATTGGATGGTTAGCCTAATTTGCTAAAATTTCGAATATCTAGCTTAATCGGTGTCCATATCATGCTTAAAAGTGATATTGGGTGTTTTATGGAGATTTTGATTAAAGTGAGAGTTACGTTAGTTATAATAAACCTCTTAGGTCCTAGTGAGGCCAGTCAACCAGAGAAATCCCCCAGATTTCATGTCGACACCCGATTTACCCGACTTGGCGTATTTTGGCAGTTTTAGTGATTTTTAGCCTTTCTGAAATCTGCTGTTGACCCGATCACTTCAGAATAATTTTGAGAAGACTGTAGCATGGTGAGAAGAGTAGAAGCACACACCCAGAGTACGGGGACCCACCTCCCCAACTTGGCCGCCAATTATTGAGTTCTGGCCGCAAATTGCGGCCAGGAAGGGGGTGGGGGTGTTGGGTTTTGGGGTGTGGGTTTGGTCTTGGTAGCTAGGGTTTTTGGTATCTCTAACTTTTCAAGTTTGCTCCTGAGGCAAAATCTGGAACTAGTTACGTGTTTTCGATGTTTTAAGACTTGTGCGACACGCGCGTGATACGCGTGGTTCTGTGGCGCGCTGCGCGACACAGCGTGGTTCTGGTGGTTTGTGCGCGTCGCGTCGCGTCGTGTGCACACGCGTTTAGTTCACGCACGCGTATCCCTTTTATCGATATATTGCGTTTTGCATGACTTTTCCTTATATGGTGACTCTTGTAAATTCTAGGTTCGCCGGCAGGAACTTCAAGCGCGGCTGAAAAGGGAAAACAGGTGGTCGGACACACTTAGCACAGGACCACTGGTGAGTAGATTTAACATCTACGGGGGACAATCGTTTGGATGGCGCGAGTCGCCCGATAGATTTAGTAGACTTGGTATTATTGGTAACATTGGAGTAAAAATGATAAAACTTGCATGATAATTGCTGTAGTCAGTATCTATATGATGTTCCATATACGCAGATTCATTATAGGACACATGCACCATTACCAGGTTTTATATGCAGCACAAGCACTATTCATGTTGACACACACCCTGGTAATTGCCATGTCACGACACTAAATAACTTTAAATCTGAAACATGTTAACTGCTTAGAAATGTGACATTGAAATAAGTACTTAAATTGATACCATAAGCATTCATAATCATCGGCATATGTATTTATGATAATTTCATGAGATTTATGATATTTCTGGATTTTGGGGGAAAGCCGCAAGATTTCAAATGATATTTGTTAAAAATAAAAGCTGCGGTTTTCTAGTGATGTAAAGTGTCGTCCACCATGAGTTTGCTGTGGTTTTTGAGACCCGTTTCGAGGAGGTGGATGAACCGTCTCGGGTACATGGTGGGCCCGGTATGGTACCTCGGGGCAAGAAGATCGCAGATGATGGCGTTGAGCCTGGCAGGGGACGGATTACCTACCGGTGATTTCATTTGGCACGGCGGATATCCAGAGGATACCGACCGTGGCTGCTGGATTGAGATATGGATTTTGATGTGGATCAGCCGGATGGCTGAGGCCAGAGGTGCTGGACATGGATATATGAGATTTGGTCAGTTTTGAGGTGTCGTTGCTGGACACGGATTTTACTGTTTTTCCTGGATATTATTATTGATGTTTAAAAAGGGGAGTTTCAAAACAAAGGAAGAATAATTCTCATACACACTTGATTGTATTTTCATATGGCATACATACCCGTTATCACCTCCATGTGACATATATACTTGCTAGTATACTGTTGATGCATACACACCTGCCAGTACATGTAGCTATACCTGTTTTAGGGATGCCAGGACACTTGTGTGTATGCATACGATAGCCTTAGTAAATGTTATCTATTACTCACGAGCTGGCAACTCACCCCCGTTGTGCCACAGCTTCTCTGCAGGTCCATTCCGTCAGCACTGTAGCGGCGGATACCTTTGCTTCATTTGTACTTCTTGCCTGGACTAGAGGCTTTTGCTCATAGGTGGGTTATTATCAGTTTGTACCACCTTATTGTGCTCATTGTATCTAGAGTACTCCATCTACTGTCGCTACCATATCTACAGTTCTACTGTTCTACTGATGTTACTGTATCTACTGTTGCTACTATCAGTTCAGTTGTACCTGTTTTTATTCGGATGACTGTATATGGACCTAGATGTGAGATTGTGAGACTTGAGGATTTATTTATGATGTATCTGGGTCGAGCTCACTTGAGTCGACATGTTATTCCTCATGCACTGATTTCTTTTATATTCTGCTGGACTTTTGGAATAAGGGCTAATTGATTAGGTAATGAGGTAAATGCTTAAATTAATTGGTTTTTCCTTCACTCTAAAAATCTTATTTGGTTTTGTATTCTGGGCTTCGGCTTACTTATTTTACGGACGCCTTGAGACGTTTCGTAACTTAAGTGCCGGTCACGTTCCGTACTTTGCGGGTCGTGACAGGGATCCTCTCGACCTGTAGGGAGAAAAACTCTTTATGAGACCCTCGTGGCTCATAAGATGCAAAAGCCTCAGGAAGCAGATCTTAACCCTGAGTCCTGAGCCATTGCTGTCCTGCAAGGAGATCAAGATAGAATACCCGCAGAATACATTCAATGAAAAGGAGACACATCATTGACAAGAAAAAATGTATCTTTTATTCATAAACCAAAATGAGTACAAAGTACAATTCATGAAAGAAACAAAAAGAAAATACTCTCATCCATGAGTATGTACAAAAGGGAAGAAAAAGATACAAATGTTTCAGGCCGGCGGGCGATTCAGCAGCTTGGTCAGCTCATCCTGCTTTTGCTGAGCCACGGCTTCATGACGCAAGATCTCCAGAAGACGAGCCTCCGCTTGAGCTTGCTGAGCCTGATACGAAGCGAGCCGGGCTTCAAGCTCTTTCTCAGTGGCCTTATGAGCCTCAACCCTCTCACGAGTGAACATGGCAACTTTATCGGGAGCCACAACCTTATGTTCGCTACGTGGCCACGTAAGCTCGCTTTCGTGACCGCGGCCTTGCAAACATGACATTTACAAGACCATATAAATGGGCTTCCGATCGACAGCGATAATCGATCCAGAACGCGCTCACACAACCCGGTATGACAAGCAACAAAAAAAAAAAAAAAACTTTCCGACGATTATCCTATCAAGTATGTGCTCGCAATCATATGAACATCCGAAAAAAAGTAAAATTCGCAGCTTTAATGTGCACGCGACATGACAACAGTATCGATAATTGGAGAAAATTTTCATAAAAGGAACACAAAATTTATTCATGCAAGCGGAAACATACATACGAGTACCGAGCCTACATGGAAGTTCAACATAAAGCATACAAAAAAGAGGGACTAATTTAAAAAGGTTCTACATTAACGGAAAAGATCACCAAACACAGGATCAACGGCACAGGGGTTGATGAAGCAAAGGATAAAATTCTCCATCTCTCTCCCCGCTTTCTCCAGCACATCGAAGCGACGATTCTCGCGAGAAGTCGCTCCCCATCGGTTGGTGCCATGTTCGTCCGCGAATGCAAACATAATAGCTCGCCGGGCCTTTATCTCGCTCAGCAGATGAATTGAGCAGTCCTTCAGAGCTTGAGTAATCAAGCATGCTTCATGAAAACCCTCGAGCTTTTCTTCCGCCGCATCAAGCATCGCCAGGGTCATCTCTGCCGGGTGAGGAGGAATGTCGGCAAGCACGGCCATGAGGATCATCCGGAGCCAGAGGGAACCCATCGGGAGGGGAGACCCTCTACGGATTGAGAGCTCGTGCATGGCCGAGTCACATTCGTTGTCAGAAAGGAGGGGGTCCACCAACCGAGCAGCAAAGCGGGGGATCATTTCCTCAAGAGGAACTTCCCACGGCTGTCGACGAGCATGAGGGCGATTACAAGCCATGGCACTCGTTTCTCCCTCAAGAAAAAAAATATATATATGATATGAATCTCTCTGTGAAAAGAAAAGAAGGCTATAGCCTCATATATAATGAAGTGCATTAAGTGCTGTGCGCGGAAAATCTTGCATGGTGAAATTATTTCCAAGGCCTAAAAAAGGAAAGGCACCGAAAATCAAGGAGATGTAATTATTTCCAAGACCCTTTCTCTGCACTGAAAATACGGCATGGGAAAATTTTGTGAACAGCCACATCAAGGGATCCCACGTGCAGAACACGTGAGGCCTAAACCTGACGTTCAGTTAAAAGGAAAATATGGAGTGATACCCTGCATGTTAAAAAGCATAAACAACAATAGTAGCAAAATAATAAAATCTCAGAGAAAAAGCGTGCAAACATACAAGGACACAACAAAATTTATCATCCAGACTTCAAGAAGGCGATACAAAATAAAAAGAAAAACTTTTACAATGGTAAGGCTTCAGACGCGGGGCATGGGTTGAGAAACTCGAAATTAACTTTATTCAAGATCTTCCAAGCATTTCGAACCTCCCGAGTATGCTTTCTCTCACGGTCACAAGCATCGGGGTCCCCGCGGATGTCCTCTACCCTCCGGTAGGCGCCCAATATGGCTGATTGCTGAAAAATCTGATGAAGGAGATCGATGAGATTATCCCGCCTTCTCTTTGAGATCAAGCCCATAAGGTACACCGAATGCACCTTATCCTCGGCGGTGTCCAAGGCCCCGAGCGGTATGCCGGCGCAAAAGAGAGGAAGTGCCTCCCGGATCGCCAGCACGATCAGCCTCAGAAGAGAAGAGCGACGGGGGAGTAGCCTATGGTTGTACTCGTCGAAGCGGCTCATGATCTCGGTACACTGAGCATCAGTGAACTCCTGGTTCTGACTGCGGCCCAGCGCACGAATATTCCCATAGGAAATGATCTCGTCAAGACGGTACAGATGGGCATCCATGGTACCTAAAATAAAAGTCATGAGATTCATTACAAGGCCCCCATTGCATTAACTGCAGGAAGAACAACCTCGGGCCAAGAGACTCCAGGAAGCCTCTGTGTGAAGAAATCGAGTTCTTCGTTGGAATTAAATTCCTTATTAAGAAAAGGGAATTAAATTCCCAAAAACATTTTTGGATGGAATTAAATTCCATGGATTTGAACCGCCATCATCATCTCTCCAAAGATCATCTAAACCCTAAGAGATCTACAGTTGAAAGATTAAACAGTTTCATGTTCTTATGGAAAATATGAAGAAAGAAGGGTAAAAAACCCTTGTTTTGGATTTAAAATCCGGGAAAATGTGAAGGTCCATCGTTGTCCAAGAACATTACCTGAGGAAAAAGGATTCCTTTTGAACAGAGTTAAACTCTGAAGATTGTTTCAAGACAGAGAACTAAGCTCTGGAAGAAGAGAATTAAATTCTCAGAAAAATTTCTCAGAAGAAGAAGATGAACAAAGTGAAGGCTCTTATGAAGAGACAGAGGTATTTATAGAAGACAATGAAAACGCTTCGTCTCCCCAGATCCCTAGAGGAATCCAACGGTCACAAGAGGTGACAGCGTTGCACTCACGTGCAGACACGTGAGAACAACGCTGTGGGGGTATTTGTTTCCTGATTTAAAATCAGGAAAGCTTCTGGGAAAAGCTTCAAAAAGGGGTCACGTGTTGGCACGTGACACCTAAAAGGCATCATCAAGTCAAGTTCAGTTTCCTGACTACGCTGAAGAAAATGGGCTTCAGAAAGAGTCACGTGCTCCCACGTGACCAGGGTCACGTGGCGACACGTGACATTTAAATGCAAGCGTCAAAGGCACACAAGTTCTCTGATCAAGTCAAGAAAAGGCTTCAGAAGAGGTCACGTGTTCCCACGTGACCAGGGTCACGTGTTGGCACGTGATGTTCAAGACAGCAGACTCGTTCTCCAGACGAACCAAGGAAAAAGAGTTCAAACGAGGGTCACGTGCTCACACGTGACCAGGAGTCACGTGGTGGCACGTGACGCTTAAGCAACGATCAGAGGATAGAGCGCAAAAGAAAGGAGAAGGATCATGCCAAAGGGGGTCACGTGCTCACACGTGACCATGGGTCACGTGGTCACACGTGACCGGCTTTCAAAGCCCATTGTGTTAACAGAATTAAATTCTGAAGGAAATTCAAATCTTTCCAAAAGAAAGCAACTATCTTGAACCAATCAAATTAAAGATTCAGAGGTGATGAAATATCATCTATCTATGGGAAAATCTCGGGTTTGGAAAGATTTCCCCTTTAAATCTAATCAAAATAACAAGGGAGAATCTCTGGATTTAAAATCCAATGGTGAATAAAATTCACCTAATAATCCAAAGGCCCAAAATGGATGCTGAATGCAAATCAAATCTCAATGGAGATTCGTCAAAAACTGATTGATTCGGCTGCTTCTCCTATAAATAGGAGCCAAGAGACACAGAGAATATACATGCGCAGAGAAGAAAAAAAGAAAAAAAGGAGAAGAGCTTTGATACTTTGAAAAAGACTCGGATCTTCTGCAAAAAACCCTAGGTAAGAAAGGGAAGGCCTTTTGAAAGAAAGAGAATTTAATTCTCAACAGAGTTTAACTCTGATAATGTAAAAACAGAAGAACATATTTCTTCTCTCTTTGATGGAGGATCTGCAAAGTGCACATCTCCCCTTAAGGTTGAGAATTTAATTTTCAATGGGTTGAGATCCTGCCATGCAGATCCAAAACATGGAGAAGGAATGCAAGCACGAGAATTTAATTCTCACAGAACTATAGGAATTTAATTCCTTTAAAATAAAAGGAGGGCTTGACCCTATATTATGGGAATTTAATTCCTCCAGAACAAAAAAGAAACAGGGTTTAACCCTAATTAAGAACCTAGTTCTGTTGAAACAGCAGGAATTTAATTCCCTTAATCATACAGAGGATGGAAGTTTAAACTCCTTAAAAACTTTTATTAGGGTTTAACCCTATTCAGCCCTTCACGTATATGAGGAATTTAATTCCTACAGAAAATTCAGAGTTAAACTCTATTCCAGAAAACAAAGTCTTCGAAAGGAAGTAGGAATTTAATTCCTCTGAAATTTACAGTTCGAGGAATTTAATTCCTGAAAGAAGATTAACAAAGCCTTTAAACAAAATACCTAGAGGCAGGGTCACGTGTCATCACGTGACCCCCCAAGAGATCTACAGAAAGCCCCTTTGAGGCAGCACCCCACGTGACCCACGTGACCCTCGGCAGAAGCTCTAATACATAGGCATTTGAATGCCCATCACGTGATGGCACGTGATGCTCTGAAAGACGCGATAATCTCCGCAGAACAAATGAAGGGAGGGCGCTCTCACGTGCTGCCACGTGACCCCTCTTGCCTTAGTGTTTAACGCTAAATTAAAACTCTCGAACCCAGTGTTAAAACACTGTTGGGCCTTAGTGTTCAACACTAATTAAAAAGCTTTATTTGCAGTGTTCAACACTGATTACCTTAGTGTTTAAACACTAATCTGAGATCTTCATTTGCAGTGTTCAACACTGATTACCTTAGTGTTTAACACTAATCTGAAAAAGCATTGTTGCTGGTGTTTAACACCAAATATTCTCTTAGTGTTAAACACTAACTTGTCAACCCCATTCCCAGTGTTCAACACTGACTGCTCTGTAGTGTTTAACACTAGGCTTTGGCCCAATTGGCCCAAATGGATAGAGGCAAAGCCTCTCCTGATTGGACTTAGCCCAAGATGGCCATAAGTCCTCAATTGGTGATTAACTGGTCCAATGGACCCATAACATAATTAATCGGTCTTGATCCCAAATTGGGCCAAGGACTATTTAATCCACTCCGGTTCTAGGGTACATCTCGTCACTCCTTTGATACTTGGCATTGTAATCCCTCAATGTCTTCAAAGAGGTGACGGGTCCCGACGACCACACATTGATATGGACTGTGGGGTCCTTAAACTCATGTCTAATGCAAATTCCTGGTTACGTGGAACGCGGATAATGTCACTCTTCGACCCCGTGGAAAACGTCCAGAGCGGAGCCTGGTCCTCGCCAAGCACGGCAGTGAACCCGTGTGAAGCATCCAGAGCACATACCGGACTGTGGGGTCCTTAAACCCATGGACTACGACGTCCTTAACCTTGACCGAGATGTCTTAAAACTAACAATGGACTATGGGGTCCTTAAACCCATGGACTACGACGTCCTTAACCTTGACCGAGATGTCTTAAAACTAACAACGGACCGCAATGTCCTTAAACTACCCATGGACCGCAATGTCCTTAAACTACCCATGGACCGTAATGTCCTTAAACTAGGACAATAGAGCCCCGCATGCTCTTTTGTCGGATCTAAACGGTCCCGTTTAAGTTGATCTTAGCCTCAAAGATGGCTAACGTATCCTTAAAACCTCCAAACAGAGTGGACTATAAATCCCCCCAATTAACTCTGGCTCGAGGGTACATCCTTGAACTCCTCTGACATCCGTCGTTGTAATCCTTCAACGTCGTCAGAGAGGTGACGGGTCCCGACGGCCATACATTCATGGACCACTATGTCCCTAAACTGGAACATTAGAGTCCAAACGCTCTTTTGTCGGATCTAAACGATCCCGTTAAGTTGATCTTAGTCACAAAGTTAGACTAACGTATCCTTAACAAACGTTTGAGTTGATCTTAGCCTCAAGTAGGGCTGACGTATCCTCAAACCAAACCCCCCCAAACCCAAATCTAAGATAATACGGATTTGGACTAGTCCACGCCCTACGGGCGACGACATAACTCAGTCTCCGTAAACAATCCACGGGCAACAAAATACAAAACAGACACCCACGACACGAAGTGACCATCTGGAGAAGGAGAAAGTTGTTACCGCAATGCGGTAGCGTAATTAACTGCAGGGGCTTGCGCCTGCAGGGAAGAGCGTCCCCACAATCAAAAACCCCTCAAACGAGGGGGAATCTGACGAAGTCTGCTACATCGGACGCATCCGTCTAAACCTTCGATACGTGGTGCCATAAATCAACTTGGCATCTTCGAAGAGGTGGACGGATAGCACCTATTAGCATCTGCCCCGAATCACAGGCAAGACGCGGTGTCGCGCCGTCTTTCGGAGGGGAACAAGGTGTATTGGAAAAGGATTGCGTCTCAATTTGGAGAGACGACACAGTGATAGTAATGATGGATTACTCGCATTGTCATGATTGTCCAAAAGAGGGGGTGGAGGTCCAATTTCTTCATCTTGGAGTTGATTCATCTCAACACCCGTGTCTTGTAAAAATGCAAGTTCATCAGCGAAAATTTGCTCAAAGCTTTCATCGATACCCCGAAAAATAATGTCATCAGAAAAAATGGGGTGATCGTCAGACTCTATAAAAGGTTTCTCATTAGATGTTGACCCGGACAACTCGGTGGAAGAGTAAATGGTTGGGTCAAACAACAACATATGAAAATAGTCTGTATCATAAGGTTGATCAAATTCGCTGCTGTCGACATCCATTAATTCGACAGAACACACATGAGCATAGGGTTTGGAGGGTTCACTTCCTAACTTGTAAATATTAAGCTCAATTGACTTCTTTCCAAAGGATAGGGTCATAGAGCCGTTTCTACAATTGATTACTGCGTTGGAAGTGGCCAAAAAGGGTCGACCGAGTATCACCGGGATTTGATTGCGTGGGTTCGCTACAGGTTGTGTATCAATAACGATAAAGTCCACAGGAAATATGAATTCCCCGACTTTAATTAACACATTCTCTAGCTCACCCCTAGGTTGGTTGATAGATCGATCGGCCATCTGAAGAGTGCAATGTGCAGGTTTTAACTCTCCGATCCCTAATTGCTCATAAACAGAATACGGAAGCAAGTTAACACTAGCACCTAAATCGAGTAGAGCACGATTGATATTTTTACCCCCAATAGAAATTGAAATTGTAGGACTTCCGGGGTCCTTTCGTTTCTTGGGTAGTTGTTGTGTAAAAGCAGTGCACACATTACTCGCAAGGAAAATTTTTTTAGGTACTTGAACTTTTCGCTTCCTAGTGCACAAGTCCTTTAAGATTTCCGCATATGACGGAACTTGTTGAATAGCATCTAGGAGAGGATGTTTATGTTAACTTGCTTAAAAATTTCCACAATCTTCTCCATTTGTGGACTTGGTCTGTTGCCCCTCAACCTGTTTGGATAAGGTTCTTGATCAATAAGTTTTGGATCCAACGTTTGTGGAGAAGACTGTGGGGATGGATTCGATCCCAAAACTGGAGTGGGAATCGACTTAGATAGATTTGGCGAAATGGGCGAAGGGTTCGAGCCTTAGGGAAAACAGAGAATAGGCCCTGGTGAAGGTGGGAGACTAGACGAATTAGGGGAAGAAGAAGAAGCTGGGGTATCATTGGTATCACTATCATCACACTGCTCACCCACTCGGTCATTCAGCACTTTTCCCGATCTCAACGTGGTAACAACACTCACATTATAACTTTGTGAGTGGCCAGGATTAGGTATGGGTTGATATGGGAGTTTCCCTTTCTCTCTCGCACTCATTGCGGCGTTTAACTGTGCGATTTGGTTTTCTATTGATTTGATACTCTCACCATGGGAGGAGGAGTTTTTCGTTAGGGTATCAATAGAAGACCTTATCTCAGCCGAATTTTGCATGGATTGTTTCATGAACATATCCAAAGTTTGTGCAAGTGAGTTGTCAGTACCGGCCACTTGTGGTGTAGAAATGTTGGCCGGATTTTGGAAATTTTGTGACTGAAAGGGGGGCTGATTTTGTGGTTATGGTTGCTGTGGAGGAGGTCTTTGATAATTACTTTGTTGGTTTTGATTCCAAGCAAAGTTATGATGATTCCTCCATCCTTGATTGTATGTGGAAGAATAAGGGTCGTTTCTAGGTCGCTGCTGAAAAACAGCATTAGCTTGAAACGATGCATTCATAGGACATTCTTCCGTTAAGTGTGAAGGATCCGAACAGCAACCACAGACGGTCTTAGGAAGCGTGACCTGATTTAGGGAGAATGTTGAGAACTTGTTTTCAATAGCATCGAGTTTCTTCTGAATCGCTGCCATTTCGGCTTTTACTGCGATAGAAACGTCGAGCTGATGAATACCTCCCTTAGTTGAAGGTGGTCTTACGCTTTCCCACTGCAACGTGTGTTCAGCAAGGTCTTCCAGATATTTCCATGCTTCACCGTCATCTTTAGACATGAAATTGCATTGACACATTATTTCAAGCATCTGCTTTGTCGCTGGATTAATGCCCTCATATATAATCCGACATAAATCCCATCTTTGTATTCCGTGATGGGGGCATTGGACAAGCAGATCTTTGAAACGTTCAAAGTACTTCCAAAATGGTTCATTGGGAAGCTGGGTGAACTGGTTGATCTCGCTCCTAACATGTGCAGTCTTATGATTTGGGTAAAACTTCTTAAGAAATGCTACGACGAATTCATCTCAATTAGCGATAGAGTGTGCGGCAGTATTATAAAACCATTTTTCTGCCAAGTCCCACAATGTGAATGGGAGAAGACGTAAGCGCATAGCATCTAAAGTCAATTGTGAAGTACCCATCATTGCGCATACGTTTTCGAATTTGGTGATGAAAACGTACGCGTCTTCCGACTCAAGCCCGTGAAATTTGGGCAGCAGATTGATGTAGTGGGGTTTAATTTCGAAATTATCCCCGTTAGGTGGTGGAAGAGATAGACAAGTAGGAAGGGGACCACGAATAGGATAGCATCTCTCTTGGAGAGAGATGCGCGGTGGATTCTGCGCACCTTCGGGCGGTGGCAGCGTGGTGTTATACTCTGATGGAGTGCCGTCCATCTCGGTTGATGTGGTGTGTGGTGGGGGAAAATAAGATGAAGAAGTACCGACTTCGGCGTCGATAGCAGAAACGCGGACAAGACGGGCACTAGGATCCCGTGTCCAGCCGAGCATGCACTAAGCGGGTTTAGTGCAAGTGGCAGCGTGTGTGTGATTTTAAAATTGGCTTGTTTTGAAAAAAGTGGGACTCAAGACAAATCTCCCTAATATGCACAAGCAACCCTGGAACTAAGGTTACCTAGGTCAGTCTCTAGACCGCTCCTAGACTTCCAAAGGACAAGCCGCAGGATAAATCCTCTACCGCCTCCGTACTACCCTTGTAGCCAGGTAAGTGCCAGGTAAGTGGGAAGGAACCACGGTAGTGGGCCTAATTAAAAACCACTAGCCTTTGACACACTTTCCTAGGCACTACAAAAGTAATGCGGATAAACGATAGATTACCCACGACCTTCCTCTGTCCTTATTGAGCGCGACAGTCCTTAAAGTCTGGTCTAGATATTTTTTAAATTAATGAAGGGTTGATCTATATGCTCGGTTTGTGATTTGTGGGGCTTAGGAAAGGTGATGAAATCCTCACCTAATCTTGATTTGGTCTTTGCCCCTTAGAATCCGTATTAAATATGCAAAACAAAACCAATCACAAAACTTTTGCAAAAAGATTTTTGAGCGGCGCAATTTTGCAAAGAATCCTGCAGAAAATAGATTTTATTGGATTTGAGGAGAGAGAGAAGGAGTTGAGAATCTTACCAGAGAAGTTCGGAACCCTAGATCTCCTGTTTTCTCAAGTCCGTGACTCCAGATTCCCTCGCAAAATTCACACACAAATCGTTAAATATGCAATTTGCAGTTTTGTTTTAATAATGATAAGAATCTTCTAAGAATTCAACACAAATAATAAGAATAAAAAATTACGCACGTATCCCCGGCAACGACGCCATTTGATTGATACGAAAAGGTGTGTTTGTAGTTTAACCGCAATCAATAACGGTGTCGCGTGTAGCTAGACCGAGATGAGTACGGGTCGTCCTCTGGGAAACGTGGAATCTTTTACTTTTACTTTAGATGTTGAGAAAGAGATGAGGGATAAAGAATTTTATAGAATGGTTTCTAGATCTACGTTAAACAAGAATGTAAAATATAGATCTAGATTATTTTAGAGACTTAGATAATATAATAAGAAGGCTTGTACGGTTCGTTAGGATTTAGTAGCTATGGACGATTAATTAAAAGTTACCCTTTTTATCCATTAATAGATTTAGAACTAGAACGACGGTGATGCGTGTAGATTAGGGTTTCTGGAGGGAAAAGGAATCCCGCTCTTAACCCTTATCTCGACACGGAACTCCGTTCATATCTAGCCTTTACCAAAACAATCATTAATCTAATCTCTAATCGCGGTCGGAACTGGCAAAGAATTGCTAGCGCGCCCGATTAGGATGTTAATGATTCTTTTGATAAAGTTCCTAAACTTTATAGGACTTAAAAATGATTTAATTATTTTCATCGTCCATTAGCCTACCCTAATCCTACGAACCCTAACAAGCTGAGAATTACTCGCGCATGTTGGGAGAAGAAGATGAAAAGAAAGAGAGGGAAAACATAATGTAAAATGCAAAAAGAATTAAATAAAATAATTACCTTTATTAATCAACTTGAACAATCTACACTTTGATTCCTTAGAAAATGATTACAAAGACTAGTTTGCTTCTCGATCTCTTCCAAGGAGGTAGACGAACAGTTGATGATCAGCCTGGATGCGTGAGCGTTTGGGGCTTCGTGATCTCTTCGGCTTGATGATTTTTCCAAGAGGCTCTCAAGGCCCTTTTATAGTGCAAAGCTAGAATCTTATTGTTGAAAACTTGGTAAAATATAGCTTGGATTCACACCAGAAAATCTTGCCTTCCAATTCCACAAAAGTGCGGCGGATCCGCGGCCCAATGGATGAGATCTTTTGATCAATTTTCTTTGGCTCTCTGATTTTGACATTTGGCAATCCTAGGCATCTTTAGAATTCAGAAATCTTCTCTCTGTTGCTTCCAGACTTGGTCTCCAAGTTTTGCTTCTTAATTTGGCAAGTTTTCTTCAACAAATTGATTTGTTTGTTAAATCCTTCATAACAACTTGGAAATATTCTGCACAACAACTCAAATAAGATTTTAGTAGACTTTGTTCTACTAGGATTAGATCAATAATATTATTTGCATACATTTTCCTACCAAATGATAATAAAAATATATTAACACATGGAAAATAATGTTTTTACACATAAACCCTCATATGTATAATATATCATATTAAAGTCATTTTTTAATATAAAAATGATAGGAAAAATATACTGCAAATGTGCAGTTTTATCGACTGAACAACGTGCAGCAGCCAAGAGCATCAGAGTTTATCTAGGATGAAAGGGAGTTTGCAGCAGACAGCAGTTGCGTTAAGGAAGCAGTTCGGTCGGGCCGGTCGAGTTTAGGGCTAGGCCGACAAACAATATTCTTGCATCAATGGAAGTGATGAAAGTAAAGAGCCGGCTGTTGTTCATGATTCTATGGACGTGTTTGAAGATATATCGGGTTTACCGCCGAGGAGAGAGGTGGAGTTCGCAATTGATCTTATTCATGGTGCAGTGCCAGTATCTAAAGCGTATTATCCAATGGCGCCAGTAGAGTTGGAAGAAGTAAAGAAATAGGTTGCTGAATTGCTTGAAAAGGGTTGGATTCGAAGCAGTAACTCGCCTTGGGGAGCTCCAGTTCTTCTAGTAAAGAAGAAGGATGGCACAAGAAGGATGTGCATCGACTATCGAGAATTAAACCGGGTGGCTATCAAGAACAAGTACCCGATCCTTCGCATTGGAGAACTTTTGAGCAGCTTAGTGGCGCGAGGGTATTCTCGAAGTTGGATTTACGATCCGGATATCATCAGGTCCGAGTGAAAACAGAAGATATTTGCAAGACGGCGTTTTGAACTCGGTATGGACATTACGAGTACTTAGTGATGCCCTTCGGAGTAACGAATGCGCCGGCAGTATTCATGGACTTGATGAACCGAATCTTTCACCGTTCTTGGATCAGTTCATTGTGGTATTCATTGACGATATTCTGGTTTACTCGAAGAGTTTTGAAGAGCATGCCGAGCATTTGAAGATCGCACTGCAGACGTTGAGACAGGAGAAATTGTATGCGAAGATGAGTAAGTGCGAGTTTTGGCTGGAGGAAGTAAGGTTTTTGGGGCATATTGTGTCTGACGATGGCATTGCCGTCGATCCAGAAAAGATTGCAGCAGTTCGAGATTGGCCTATTCTAAAGAATGTTGCTGAGATAAGAAGTTTCCTTGGATTAGCCGGATACTACAGGAGATTTGTGGAGAACTTTGCTCGTCTGGCAGAGCCGTTGACCAAGCTTACGCGCAAGGAGGTACCTTTTGTATGGACGGATAAGTGTGCGTTAGCTTTCGAGACGTTGAAGCAGAAGTTGATAACCGTCCCTATTCTGACCGTGCCAGACAATTCCGGAGGATTGGTGATTCACAGCGACGCATCTGGGAAAGGATTGGGATGTGTTTTGATGCAGCATGGGAAGGTTGTAGCATACGCATCGAGACAGTTGAAGACCCATGAGAAGAATTATCCAACTCATGACTTGGAGCTTGCGGCTTTGATTTTCGTTTTGAAGATTTGGAGACACTACCTTTTGGGCGAAAGAGTCGAAGTTTTTACAGATCATAAGAGCTTGAAGTATGTGTTCACACAGAAGGAAATTAACATGAGGCAGCGTAGATGGTTGGAGCTAATGGCTGACTACGATCTTGATCTTAAGTACCATCCGGGGAAGGTTAATGTTGTGCCGGATGTGCTTAGTCGGTTACCAGTAATTCAGGTGTTAACTACGCAGAAGGAGATCGTCGCAGATTTTCGAAGATTTGACTTGGAGGTTGTGCTACCGCGTTCTACGGGACGGTTGTTGCAGCTGCAAGTACATTCGTCTTTGATCGAGAATATTAAAGCAGCTCAATCGCAGGATTCTAGACTGCAAAAGTTTCGAGAGCAGGTTGAAGCCGGGCTACGAACAGATTTATTGATCCACGAAGATGGTTCGTTGAGGTATGGTAGCCGTTTGTGTGTGCCAAATGGTGATGTTCGTGAAGAGCTTATGAAGGAGGCACACAGTTCAGCTTATTCTGTACATCTAGGAGGCACAAAGATATACCGAGATATTCGACAGCATTTCTGGTGGGAGGGCATGAAGCGAGAGATTGCTCGCTTTGTGGCAAAGTGCTTGGTGTGTCAGCAAGTTAAGGCTGAACATCAAAGGGTTGCTGGTTTATTGCAACCACTTCCGATTCCTCAGTGGAAGTGGGAACATATAACCATGGATTTCGTGACGGCTTTACCGTGGAGTCCAAAAGGCAACAATGCAGTATGGGTAATTGTTGACCGATTGACCAAGACAGCTCACTTTATTCCTTTTCGGGTTGGTCAATCAATAGAGACTTTGGCAGAGCGGTACATGCAGGAGATTGTAAGATTGCATGGAGAACCTGTGAGCATCGTGTCCGATCGGGACACACGGTTCTTATCACACTTCTGGAGGAGTTTACAGGAAAGTTTGGGGACTCGATTGATATTTAGCACAGCTTATCATCCTCAAACTGATGGTCAGTCGGAGAGAACGATCCAAACTCTTGAGGATATGTTGAGAGCATGCATGTTGGACTTCAAGGGGTCTTGGGAGGATCATCTACTTTTGGTGGAGTTGTCTTACAACAACAGTTTTCAGGCAACTATTCAGATGGCTCCATTTGAAGCTTTGTATGGTCGTAAGTGCCGTTCACCTGTTTGTTGGGACGATGTCGGTGAACGAAGATTATTGGGACCAGATTTGGTTGTGCAGATGGCTGAGAAGGTTAACCCTATCAGAAATCATATGAAGGCAGCACATGACCGACAGAAGAGTTGGGCAGATACATCAAGAAGACCTCTAGAGTTCACCGTGGGTGATTTTGTATTCTTGAAGATATCACCGACTAGAGGGGTGATTCGTTTTGGAAGTCGAGGAAAGCTTAGTCCTCGATTCGTTGGACCCTTGAGATCGTGGAGCGTGTTGGTGAGGTAGCGTATTGTTTGGCGTTACCGCAGTCCTTGGCAAATGTGCACGATGTGTTTCACGTATCTCAAGTCCGTAAGTATGTTCGAGATGAAACACACGTTTTGGATCATTCGGAGCTAACAGTATGAGAAGACTTGACTTTTGAGGAGCGACCGATTGAAATCGTGGATCGAAGGGAAAAGGTTCTTAAGAATAAGGTTACCCCCTGTGCTTGTTTCTTGGGGTAATCGCTCGCATGGAGAGTCCACTTGGGAACGAGAAGATGAAATCCGGCAGAAGTTTCCTCACCTTTTCTTGTAGTTATCTATCTTTGTATTCTTGGAATTTCGAGGACGAAATTCTTTTTGTAGTTGGATATAATGTAACACCCGAGCCCAATGCTACTATTTTCAGTTACTGTTTGAGCATAATGTGGTACTCATTGTATTTAACTTGCTTGTTTGTTGCTTACTGTAAAATTTACCCGGCAAAGTCATTTCTACATATAACAAATTTTGGCATCTAAAATAAAATTGAAAATATTCATCTTGGCCTACTTGACACCCCTAGCCTCGTGGTAGCGTCCGTGCATTGTGTTCTCGTCCCGTTCAGTGAAACGGGCGAGTTTGGACGGCTACGCGCGCGTACATGTGTCCGTTTTGGGGGTATGCTTTTTAATCATAAAAAACTTAATTTTAAAATTTGGATCCCGCTTAAAATCCTATTATTTCAATTTCAAATTTTTGGACTCGACCCGGGCGCGATTTGGAAATATTTTATTTGGCGCCAAAATCCCAAATTTTAATATTATTAAAACCATCGCATATATTTTTCTAACTAACCTGATATCTTACTGTTCATTACCGATCTTTTAAATCTTTAAATTAACCTATATATATATCCTATTGTTCCTTAAAATATTTTGAATCTTTAATTAATATTTATCCCTAACTAACGATTCCCCTTTAGTCAATCGCGTTCCTTTTAATTCCGTGGGCCCCACCTGCAGCTCTCTCTTTCTCTCTCTCTCTCTCTATTCCCATAATCTCTCCCCCCATAATCTCTCTCTCTCTCTCCACTTTTTCTCTCCCTCTCTCATATATTCTCTCGTACTTCTTTTTATCATTCTTTCTTTTCTTACTTCATGTCTCGTTTCTCATTTTTTTTAACTGTTCTTTTGTTGCCGGAATTCCGTCGTGCCGGTGACGCTTCTCGACATTCCAGCAAGATACCCCGACCCGTGTGGTTTCTTTGTTCGTCGTTTGTGTTCATTCCGTGAACCGTGCGCCCGTCGCGAGTTTTCCCCGCCGACGGTTAACGTTCCGTTTTCCCGATTCGTGACCCATCGAGGCAAGTTAATCTTGCTGCATGCTATATAATTCATTTTATACCTATTTAAATAAATACCATACCTATAGTTTAAATCTAGTACCCCATGTTTAATTTTATAACGTTTCGATGTTCCGTTTGCATCCGTTTATATCATATTAAATCTAGATCATGAAAACTTATCTTGTGACATACTAGATTACATTATACTGCATCCATATCAATTAAAATATATATCGTCGTAATATTTCTTATTATTATCTTTAATTAGTTTATAATCTGCATTTTATGATATTATATATTTAAAATATTATAGTTTACACATGAAACGTCGTTGAAAAAGCGGATACGACAAATCTGAAATTTACTGTACATCTTACCTTATAAAATTCATTATAAATCATAGAAAAATCATTAGTATACGTTCTTTAGTTCGTTACGAAAATAACTCAGAATACTATAACTCTATGAAATATTTACTTACAAAATAAATTGTTTAAATAACGTATAATGCAAATGAAAATGTCTCCAAACTGCTGTCCAGAGAAATTCCAGCAGCAAGCTTTCAACTTCGAATGTTCATAATATTTTGTAGGGACAACCTGAGATGCTTATATTTATAAAACTGAAAACCTTATTGAATTATCTTTGTTTTGGTATAAGACACGTCCCTTTTGGAGAACGTTTGTTATTTTTAAGCTATTTTACAAATTAGGGTGACGCTGAATTTCTGAATGGAACTTTCTTGTGCATGGTTAATCAATACCACTTTTATAGTTATTAATCGCTTTGAATATGCTATCCATATTAATATTATTATATCAATATTTATATCACATATTGCTTAGTTGTACATCCCACATTACCATTTTATAGTTTTATAACTTTTCGGATACCCGTTTGCATCCATCGCATTTAAGATACATATAATTGCATCCATAAATCACATTACTACATAATAATGTGATATTAACACTCCATGTTTAATAAATTGCATCCTAATTAATATTGGAATTATAAATGTAACCCTAATCTATAACCGTGCATCAATATCCTTGAAATTATATCTATTTGCATATCATATTATATGTTCCAGTTTATTGTTCTGATAGTACTCATGCTTGTTTATTTATACGCATGCTTATGTTAGTTTGATTATGAGCACCCACATGACATCTTATGCTTCCTGACATGACCCGTTACACTTCCTACTTGACATGACATGGTACCGTACACTCTTGACATGACATGACACCTTTATACATTACCTGGCTGGACCTAATGTACCATGGCTTTACCTATTACCTGATCTTGTGTCTAATGCCAACAAACATAACATGTAGTCCTCATGGACCGTTCCTGTTGTCTATCCAGACAAACCTGCTTTTACCTGATCCCGTGTTGGCATTAGTTCTTGATTACTGAATACCTGACTCGACATACATAGCTTGGGGGTATGGGAAAATCAAAAGTGTAAACTAAAGTGTAACTTAAAAGGGTATTACTTGATCCGTGGTCCCGGGGGGTAACGGGACAGAGCCATTCGTGACTCTTACATTTTCCTGATCCGTGGTCCCGGGGGGTAACGGGACAGAACCACTATTGGTTCACATATTCCTGATCCGTGGTCCCGGGGGGTAACGGGACATATCCTTTGAGTTACATGGAGGATTACTCAATTGGTTTCAAAGACTTTAGAATAGAAAACCTGATAGAACAATTTAGTTTACCCACTGCACGCTACCCTGTACTGGTATGATTCATATTATTGTTATTCTTGCTGTATTCATGTTTATATTACATTGCCTGCTACACTGTTCATATTATATTACTTGATGACATGACGCGCTGACGTCTGGGTTTTGCATGGCCCAGATTCCGTACCGCTGTTGCAGTCCAAGCAGGAGTATTTCAGCCAGCAGGCTGAGCTGTGAGTTCAGTAGTAGTTAGTTTTATTTCCTGCATTTATTTCCTGATGTGAGCCCGCATTATGGGACACACTTTTCAGTTATTTGTATTGGATCATTTGCTTCCGCATTTATTTATTATTGACTCCTGTTATTCTGGATTATGGACATGTTTTAGATAGTTTTATCTTGTTCTTGATATCTCTACAGCCGTAATGTGACTGTGGATGGATACTTCCTACCCACAGGTAGCATGGTTGGCTATGTCATGTACCCAATCTAGCGTACTATGGGAAGCGGGGCGTGACAAAAACCATACTCCCCAAAAGTTCTAGGAGTATACTCCTCTCAACATCTCCCAAACTAAGCTGTTAGAGGAGGTGAAAGGCGAGCGATTCTTCAAGCGCCCGCTGGTCACCCATAGAGCGGCTAAACGAACTTAGGGCCCGTACTGCGCCTTCCATAGGTCGCAGGGCCCCCCGACCGAGAACTGTAAACAACTCCGCGACTATATCGAGGAGTTGATCCGCTATGGCCACCTGGCGAAGTACCTGCAGGACAAGCGACAGACAGACAGGTAGCAAGAGAACCAGCCCTCTCCCGGCGAATTAACGGCCAAATCATGGTCGTTTCCTCGAGGTCTGCCCATGGAGCCGGCGAGACTCATCGCCTCCTACCCATCGAGGGAACAAGCGACCCGCCCCAGAAAAATGCAGGACCGCCGAGCCTATCATCTGCACTGATGAAAACCTCCATGTATATCCTTGCCTCATAACGACCCTCTTGTGATTACGACACGGGTCCACCGTTACGAGATTTAGAGGATATCGGTCAATTCCGGAAGCTCGGCAGATATCCTCTTCTATGACTGCTTCCAGCGTATGGGGCTAGGGTCGTCCGACCTACGGCCAACCTCCCACGTCTTATCAAGGTTTACCAACCACTCCATCCCGGCCGAGGGAGTGGTCACCCTCCTCCTCAATATTGGGGAAGCGGGCCATACGAGGACCGTACCGGTGGAATTCATCGTCGCTAGGATCCCCTCATCCTACAACATCCTCCTAGGACGTCCGACATTAAACGCCTTCCGGGCTCAAATCTCGACCTACCAAATTGCGATCAAATTTCCATTAGATCAAGGGGGGATAAGCCGGGCCTATGGGAACCAGCGAATCGCCAAGATTTGCTTCACCGTGACATCCACCACCGGAGAGTAAAGCGACGACCTTGAAGACGCAAATGATCTCCAGGGGTTCTTGGACACTCACGACGAACAGAAAGAAATCCGAGGAGCCCCGGTGGAGGCGCTTTGCACCGATCAAGCAAAAGACGATTGAGGACGAAGTCGATAGATTGCTCTCAGCCAACTTCATTCGAAATGTTGACTATTCGGATTGGCTGGCGAATGTAGTAATGGCTAAAAAGGCGAACGGAAAGTGGCGCATGTGCGTCGACTTCACAGGCCTGAACAAGGCATGCCCGAAAGATAACTATCTCCTCTCTCGGATAGACCAGCTAGTAGACAGCTCGGCAGGCCATGAATTGCTCAGCTTCATGGATGCTTTCTCCGTTTGCAACCAGATCCGTATGAACCCGGCAGATGAAGAACTTACCGTGTTCACCACCGACCGGGGGGTATACTGCTACAAAGTGATGCCCTTCGGCCTACAAAATGCTAGGACTACATATCAGCGCCTAGTTAACAAAATGTTCAAACCGCAGATCGGGAAGAACATGGAGGTTTACGTCAACGACATGCTCGTGAAATCAACCTCATCGGATGAGCACACCAAAGATCTTGGCTAGACATTCAACATCCTCCGCAAGTACAAAATGAAGCTGAATCCAGCCAAGTGCGCGTTCGGAGTTACTAGCGGGAAATTCCTCGGGTTCATGGTTACCCACCGAGGAATCGAAGCTAACCCGGAAAAGATCAGCGTCATTCTTAACATAGCCACACCAAAGAGCAACATTGAGATCATGCGATTCACGGGAAGAGTAGCCGCTCTGAGTCGCTACATGTCAAGATCCGGAGAAAAGTGCCTTCCATTCTTCAAAGCCCTGAGAAAGATCCCAAAGTTCGAATGGTCGGAAGAATGTCAAAAAGCTTTCGAGCAGCTAAAAGCGCACCTGGCAACTCCCCTACTGCTCACCCGACCAATCGAAGAAGATGAGCTATTATTGTACCTTGCGGTCTCCGATCATGCTGTTAGCTCGGTGCTCGTCCGAGAAGTCGAAGGAGTACAGAAGCCAGTCTACTGCGTGAGCCATGTCTTCAAAGATGCGGAAACAAGGTACCTAGCCATAGAAAAGATAGTCTTGGCGCTTATCATCGCCTTAAGAAAGCTACGGCACTGCTTCCAGGCACACACCATCCTCGTCCCCACCGAGCAGCTTCCCTGCTCGGTCAATCCCTAGCAGGTAGCTCCCTACCCACCGACGCCAAGGATCTAAAACCCTCATCAAGAGGCCACCGAGCAGCTTCCCTGCTCGATCAATCCCTGGCGGGTAGTTCCCCACCCACCGACGCCAAGGATGTAAAGCCCTCATCAAGAGGCCACAGAGCAGCTTCCCTGCTCGGTCAATCCTTAGCCGATAACTTCCTATCCACCTACGCTAAGGATCGAAGCCCTCACCAAGAGGCCACCAAGCGGCTTCCATGCTCGGTCAATCCCTGACGGGTAGTCCCCTGCCTACCTACGCTAAGGATCGAAGCCCTCATTAAGAGGCCACTGAGCAACTTCCCTGCTCAGTCAATCCCTAGCGGGTAGTTCCCTACCCACCGACGCCAAGGATCTAAAGCCCTTATCAAGAGGCCACCGAGCAACTTCCCTGCTCGGTCGATCCTTAGCAGGTACTTCCTACCTACCTACGCTAAGGATCAAAGCCCTCACCAAGAGGCCACCGAGCAGCTTCCATGCTCGGTCAATCCCTGGCGGGTAGTCCCCTACCCAGCTACGCTAAGGATCGAAGCCCTCATCAAGAGGCCAACGAGCAGCTTTCATGCTCGGTCAATCCCTGGCGGGTAGTCCCCTACCCACCTACGCTAAGGATCGAAGCCCTCATCAAGAGGCCACCGAGCAGCTTCACTGCTCGGTCGATCCCTAGCGGGTAGTTTCCTACCCATCGACGCCAAGAATCAAAGCCCTCATTAAGAGGCCACCAAGCAGCTTCCCTGCTCGGTTCATCCTTAGTGGGTAACTTCCTACCCACCGACGCTAAGGATCGAAGCCCCACCAAGAGGCAACCGCGTAGTTCCCTGCTCGGCCATTTTCAGAAACGCAAGGCTAAAAGAAACCAATATGCCTTCGCTATTTATAGCCCCAACAGAATCCCTAAAGGCCGAAATTTGAGTGCGCAACAACGCAAATCACGGGACATTTTCAAATTCTCTAATACGAAGCTGCCATGTGGCGACTATGCCAATCCTCACGAGCCCTTAAGCGGTCAATGGAAGTTGGAACGACGCGAACCACGGAGCGTCGCGTCTTGCCTGTGCGTTTCTACCACGTGTTGTCTGCGACGATCACTCTTCCAGATTTTATGGTTCAAGGGAGACTGAACGACGCCCTATGAAGACGAAAAGAAGTCTAAAAAGCCCTTACCAAGAGGCCACCAAGCAGCTTCCCTGCTCGGTCAATCCTTGGCGGGAAGTTCCCTACCCACCGACGCCAAGGATCTAAAGTCTTCATCAAGAGGCCACCGAGCAGCTTCCCTGCTCGGTCAATCCTTAGCGGGTAATTTCCTACCTACCTATGGTAATGATCAAAGCCCTCATCAAGAGACCACCGAGAAGCTTCCTTACTCGGTCCATCCTTAGAGGGTAACTTTCTACCCACCGACACTAAGGAACGAAGCCCCACCAAGAGGCAACCGCGTAGATCCCTGCTCGGCTAACCTCTGAGTGATAAATTCCTACCATCCCAAGACGAGGGTCTAGGAACTACATCAAGGGGGAATCAGTCAACGCCGACAAATTCTAACTTGGCTATTATTCAACTTACGCTAAGAGACGTGGTCGTCGGTCTGACTCTAAAGAATGGGCAGATACCGGCCTACTTACACTGAGAGATCTTCCGATATTTTCTAAGTGAACGATCGCCACCTCGACTCCGGGGGCGGGAGTGCACCGACCTTCCTGCACTTGGCGATTAATTGACTTACACTCGACGCGTGATCGTCATCTAAAAGGACGGTCATCGACCTACGGCTTAACACTTGAATCGAGGGAAATACCGTCAAGCTCAAGTACTCAAGCAAGAAACACATTGTCATGCAGAGGAAAATAAACCCAGTTTTATTCATGTTCCGAAAGTCTTTACAAGGTACTCCTCAGCCTTACAAAAAGTATCCGGAGGCTTACAAAATTTAAGAAAAATTTTTGAGAAAAAATAAAGGGAAAAACAAAAAACTCAAGGGGAAGCATCCGACAGCCTTGATCAATTCCCGCCAAAACAAAGCGCCGCGTCTGCCAGCCGTCGAAGCCCCACGTGTCGAACGACCATTGGAGACGTCTCTTCGGCCGCAGACGACAGCGTCAGCCCGACGCATCCACCAATCTGCGTCGGACACGTGGCCTGCACCTCAACAGACGTGCGAACGAATCAGCGCTCCTCTTTAATGCACGATCCTTTCCCTGATCCACCAATATCATCAAGGATGCACGCGGAGATCCAAGCGCCCGAGATACGCCATGCGGGCTCATAAATCTGAACGACGCAACTGCCCTACACCGAGTCACCCTGGAAATCCGCGCTGATAGATTCTTAGCAACAGGCTGCCTCCAGAAAACCAATCAGACCACTCTCGACCCGATCCATAAATAGGTTGGGACGAGAGTAGGGGGCTAATGATGATACTCATAAGTGGGAATTCCCCAGATCATGACACGTGGTAGATGACGTGTCTCGGGGGCTTACGGGACAGGAGCAAGCATGATACATTGAAGGCATTCCCCGGGCCTTCGCCCCGAGAATTGACCCGACCTTCGATTGCCTCCCAGAACACTCCATGCCCGTCTTACAAATAACCATCGGCTCGCCTCCGAGCCCACGTACACGCTGAGCTTACTCAGCCCTCCCAGCTCGCTTTCGAGCTATCACAAAACTGAGCTTCATCAGCCTCCCGCTCGCCTCCGAGCCTCCCGCCGAGCTAAGCCTCCCCGATTGTACCAAGCAACCAAGAAAGCAGAGCCCAAGCACCTCCGCCATGGCTCCGCGTATCTCGCCAGAAGCGAGATATCCGCCACCCAACATCCCGCGTTCCACGCCGTCGTATCCCCCCATTAACGAGCGTATCTCGTCATTAATGGAGGGATCCCGTCATTCACGTGGGCGTAACGTCAGGGACGTAACTGACGGCGAAGATCTCGCGTCAGCTCTTTCCATGCCACCACTATAAAAAACCCTCTCCTAAACGACTCAGGTAAGGCAAATTTCAATCCAATAAGCCGCTACTCTGCTTAAATTTCTCGGCTTATTTGATCGTCGGAGGGTCCAAGATAGTACAACCATCCCGGGACTTCTTTTGCAGATTGCTCGGATTTACCTCAATACAAGCCCACTGAGATCCACTCGTTCAAGAAGACTAGCTCTCAACACCAATCTTAAGTCTTCATCAACGCTCGCGGCAGATCGACGGAGAACAACATCTGAAGAAGATTAAGGATTCCATCGGATGCTTTCTTTCATGTCTCCTAATATAAAATCATTTGAAACATACGGTTATATGAAAGTGTTACCAAAGCTTGCTTGTTTCCATTATCACAATGCAGTCTTTCCCTTGATAGGGACCTGCATTAAACTATCTATAATTACCAAATAAAAAGGAATCTAAATAGTGTCAAAGCACAACTAAGCATCTAATTATGATAGCCCAACACAACAAACCAAACATTGATAAGATGAGAGAAAATTCATGATCCACATGTATATGGATGATACCAAACGCATCAAGACACTTCATCACTTAATTATTATTTATTGGAAATGCTAATTATATATATGCTCAAACATCGCATCCCTCACTAAACATGAACAAGACCTTTCTTTCAAATAATCACAATTTATTTAAAATTTTCTAAAACTAGATAAATATAAAAGGGCTAGATAACAAAGAAAATATAGAAATTATAGGCATTTTAACCTTTTAAGGCTCCATGAGATCCGCATTGCATGTTTTTCACCTTCGGAGAATTAACTTGTGATTTTCTATCCTGGGATGAAAGGATCCCTTGTGAGAGACATAAAAATTTATCTTATTTAGAATGTTGTCTCACTTGAATTTTTATGATATGCTGTAAATTTATTTTTGGCATGCTTTTCTTCAGATATAGTTTACTAAGCCAAGGCAAAATCATATAGACCAATACCTGAAGGAAAACTTTTTTCAATTAATAACTATGGTGCATTGTTAATTTAAAAAAAAAACAATAAATTGAAATAATAAGTTGAAGTCGATTTCTATTATAATATCTTCCACGCCATCTCGTCGAGCGGAAACGCAATCCTTATTACTTCGTCTATGCTTATGATATAATAGAATTGCACACTCACCCAATCAGCCATACCTCAAATCCAATCCGGATTCTTTGCATCAAAAAGAATTGATATCAAGATAATGATATGCTTCTTGAAACAAATTTATTTTTCATTCATGCCGCATGCTATCATGGAAAGCCGGATTGAATTGCGGATGTCTCTCCACCAAAAGATTAGCTAACAAAATTCAATGCTCAGTCAACAATACGAATCTTGAAAGGAACTTTCTTGCGTTCATGCATACATTGCACGACAAAACCAGTTATCAGCCGTAAAGAAACATTGCACGGAAACAACACAAGTACACCGATTTGGTTCGTGCAACAAATTTTCGCCGCATTCACGCATACATTATAGAAAACCAGATTAAAAGAGCGAATATTTCCGCATCATAAAATATCAGAAAAATCAGTGCAGGAAACCCGGATCCCTCCCGGTCCACCTCCTTGCCCCAACAAAAGAACAAGCCACCTTTCACCATCTACAGTACCAAAACAGAGAATGCCACCGACAATGGACCCTTGGCACTATCTATAAAAATCACCTCCTCTTCCCCTCTCCCTTCCAAACTCTTTCCATCTTCTTTTCCCATTCTCTCTCCCCTATAAAATCCACAAAAGAGCTTCACTGCAATCTTTCTTCAATCTTTTTTTAATGGCTTTTGGGCTTGTTCAACATCAAACCCAACAACACCAAGGTACTGCTTGCTCTCTCTTTATTTATTGGAGTATCTTTTTATCTCAACCATCCAATGTTAATCCAACGGTTATAGTTTTTATTGATCATTAATCACAAGGTTTTAATCAAATGCACATAACTTTTATATTATCAATAATAATAAAGCAGGCTTTGTTTGGTCTTATCTTGAAGGAAAAAACTTTCTCTATTGTAAGATTTTGGATGGGTCTCGAACTTCGTGCAAATTTTTTTGCAAGAATCTCAAAGAAAGGATTTTTGAAAACAAGATTTTTCTTATTTTGAACAGTAGAGGGATAACATAAAAGATGTAAAGGTGGTGCTCGGCCGAGTCTGCCGGCCGGCCCGGCCCGGCCCGACCCGACCCGACCCGACCCGACCCGACCCGACCCAATAGGACCGCCGGACACGCGTCAGGGCTTCATTGGGTGTGCGTACGATCACACGTGTCGCTGCGGCGAGAGACGATACGAGTGAGCCCGAAGCTAGCAGCGAGTGCGCCGATGCTTTGAGTGGGGCCCGCTCCTCGTTCTACGTGTCTAGTGGCCGTACGCTCGTGGTGCGTTGGGTTGAGGTACGGCGTTGGATCATGCAGGATTCACTCTCAGCCGTCGATTTAGATTCCAGGGGTGGTTCCGTGAGGTCACGTGGCCGTTACGGTGACGGTTCACGCGCCGTGATCTATTGCTCCGCCGCTGTTGTGCATTAGATGGACCCCGCGAAATTACCGTAATAGCCTTCGGCATTAAAAAATCCCATCTCGATCGGCTGGCGTGGGAGACACGTGGCGGTCATCTATGCAGCGTTACCGATTCGGCTGATACGAACCGGGCGATACGGGCGGCCTGTTACGAATTTGTCGTGTATTGGTGGCCCACGGCCCTTTTAAAAAGTTCCAGTCTTTCTTTTCTTCTTCGTTTTATATCCGAGTGCGGTTCTCGAGGGGCTGTTTGGTTGCATGATTAGGATAGTATTTGGCATGGTTTAGATTCTTAAATCCAAAAAATAGTTTGGATTCTTGAATTCTTTGTTCGGTTGTTTTGGATTTGCTTGTTTTTTCGAGGGACCAAGTATTGTTTTTGGATTCTTGAATCCAAAAAAACCCTATGGATCTCTATAGATTTGATACTGTTTATATGGGTCCTACGTACTTTATTTTATTAAAAAATCACCCTCTATCTATGTTTATAATTCTTAAATCCAAATCTCAATTATTTTTTCCAACCAAACAAGGATTATAAGGATATACAAATCCAACACTAGGAATTCAATACCAACCAAACACAAAATTAGCTAATCCAGATTTTTTGAATTGTACTGTTTGGGAATCCAAATTTCAAAATTCTGGAGCTTTGCAAGCGGTTTTCAGATCAAATTAAAGGCTGTTTTAGAGCGACTTAGCCTCTGTTTCTCCCGATCTTTTGCTGGTTGGATCAAGCTTGATGGAGGGGCCTTTCCGGTCTCCTTCAGATGTTGTCTCCCGTTGATCTGCAGATGGCTGCGATTGACGGCTGAGATTTGATCTGGAACGTGATCTCCTGCGATGTGTGGATGTCAATGGGTTGGAGGAGATTTGCGCCGAGTACCTGTAAGGAAGTCCCGGGATAGTTTGGTACCACCGAGGACCCTCTGACAATCAAGTCAGTAACAAGATCCGAGTAGAGTAATGGCTTAGTGGAGTCAAAAATGGCTTACTTGATCCCTCTGCGAGAGGGGTTTATATAGCAGCGACAACATGCAGGGACAAGCGCGAGAACCACGCCGGCCGTTACGCTCCCGACATCACGCCCGCGTGATAAGCGGATCTTCCCATTAATTGCGAGACAGGCTCGTTAATGGAGATCGTAATGGCGTGGAACGTGAGATGTGGCCGGCGGAGATCTCGCACACGGCGAGATTCGCGGAGCGGCGGTTACCTCTGCGAGTGGTTCCGTTGGTCGGTCGATGAGACCAAGGAAAATGGCATCGGCGGGAGAGCTCGAGGGCGAGCGGGAGAGCCGAGGCATCTTGGTCTTGCGATAGCTCGGAGGCGAGCTGGGAGGCCGAGGAAGCCAATTCGTGCATGGGGGCTTCTTGAGGAGAGCCAGCTTGTGCTTGCGGGTCGGGCACAGGGGTGGTCTGGTCGGCCCCTGTAGGCCCTTTCTTATGAGCTCTGGGACACGTCATCTGCCACATGTCACGATGTGGAGATCACCGATATCGAGCATCATCATTAGCCCCCCACTCTCGTCCTGACCAGCTGACGGGTCGGGTCGAAAGTGGACTGCCAGGCCATCCGGGGTGAGCTCCCTTCGAAGATATCGTCGGGACGTGTCCCCGGGCAATCTGTTGTCTTTTCTGCCAGTGAATCATGGGCGAGATCTCTGCATTTAAGGAAGGTGCGCCGGTTCGTGCGTTCCGTCACTGAAGTGACGGTCCACGTGTCGAGCGTCGGTTGGGCGACACGACGTGTTGCAGACCTGCGGCGTCTGATGGGATGCGGCCCAATGCTGGAGAGACAGGTGGAGCAATCGGAGTCGTCGGACGCGAGGAGTTGTTTTGACGGGGGATGAAGGACGCCGTTGGATGAGAGCGATGGCAGCAATAGATATGGATGGGGTCCACTCCAGGGCCCCTATCTTTTCATACTTTCCTTGCTTTAAGTTCTGATAGCTCGTCGCTCTTCTTCTTTCTTCTGCTTTTACCTCCCGAGGATCCCTCTTCTTAAGGTTAGATGTCTTTCTTTGTAGAGTCTGTAGATGTGGTGGGAGTAGGCTCTAGTGACCCTCCAGTCGAGCCCGAGTCTTCCCGGGAAGCAGGGGTCAAATCCTCTTCCCGGGTTCGTGCGACCGGGGCAGCCCTCGGGAGGAGGCGGCGGACGCCGCTCCTGGCATGCTGTCTTTGATGAGGCACAAGGTCGAGCTCGCCAAAGCTCGGGCTCGCTTCCATATCCCTTCTGGCTGTACGCTTCGCTTGGCCAAGGAAGGAGAGAGGGCAGATCAAATACGGGGAAGGGAGACTGCCCTGTACCTGGAAGCCTTTTGGGACGGAATGCGCATGCCCTTCCCTCCGGAGGTCGTCAAAACGCTGAACTTCTTCGAGTTAGCTCCGGGCCAGTTAGTGCCGAACTCATGGAGGATCCTCCTCGGGTTCCTGGTCCGCCTGAAGCTACAAGCGGTCCCCTTCAGTCTCTCCATTCTTGATTCCTCTCTCCTCTTCAAAAAAAATCATCCTGGGGGTCGAACGGGCGACCCGAGGTGGGTCTACCTCTCCTTTAGGAAGCGACAGGGGTGCCGCCGGGTTAAGAGTTGTAGTCATGCCTTCTTCTATCCATGACTGGAAGAAGAAGTTCTTCTTTGTTGCGACGCCTAAGGATGAGGACTAGCCCGTGCCGACCCAATGGTCAAGGGATAAGTGCTTCCCGGGAAATCAGTCCAATGATCCCGCCGCGGTGAGAGTGGCATCGTGGGAGCCCATTCCCCGACCTGA
This sequence comes from Agapanthus africanus, assembly GCA_030015575.1. NCBI lineage: Eukaryota > Viridiplantae > Streptophyta > Magnoliopsida > Asparagales > Amaryllidaceae > Agapanthus > Agapanthus africanus. The sequence continues at coordinate 13,381,898 of JASDDO010000001.1, forward strand.
TGTGCTGCTATCTGAGCGGGCCTTGAGTTGGGCCGGGCTCAGCCCCGTCGAGTTCGTCGGTGAGTTAGGCTTGCGTTTTGCTTTATTTTTGTATGCGGCGCTGACTCCATTGCATCTTGTTTTGTGCAGAACCCATGGATATGAATGAACTCCGAGCCTCCATACGACAGCCGAAGAAGGGCCCGAAGGCTGGAGGCGCCAGCTCTTCCCGCTCGAAGCTTGTCCCAGTTTCTTTGGCCGCCGTCCCGGTGCCTCCGGTGGCCGTACCTCCTCAGCGTTCGGGGGCGGGTCCCGTCCCGGAGTCCAGCAAAGCGCCGAGCCGAAAGCGGGTGCGTGAACAAGAGGGCCCAATCTCGGAGGAGGAGACTGGGTCTCCATCAGCCTCCCTCAAGAAGGTCCACCGAAGGGTTCCTCGGACCCGGCCTCCCTGATCATGGTAGAGGAGGAGGGCCTCTGCTTTGCGGTGCCCTCGAGGCTCGCCGTCGCCGACAGCCTGCTGTTCGACATCGAGAAGTCGGCAGGGGGCAGGGTCCCCGGGGGGACCCTCAGAGGCCAGATGGCGTCTATTGCCCAGGAGGCCGTGCAGGTAAGCGCTTGGGTATTCGTGAGATTTGGTGTCTCCTTTGTCTTTCTGACCTCTCTTTGATTATCTCAGGTCCTCCAACATGCCACCCTTACCGTCTGCATGAAGGAAGATGTGATAACCCCGGCTATGAAGGCCGCGGGCCAGCTTATCTCGCTGGAGGAGAGCTCCAAGCAGGAGCTGGAGGCGGCGATGGCGAGGGTCGCCGCTCTGGAGGGCGAGATGGCGGCCGGGAAACAGGAGGTGGCCGCTGCGGTCTGGGCGGCGGCGGCCTCGAAGCAGGAGGCTGCCCGGCACCATGAGGCCACCCTGGCCGCCAAGGCCAAGCTCCAGGATGCCAGGGTGCTTGTTGGCACCATGAAGAAGACGGTGGAGACCCTCCAGAAGGAGTTGAAGGTGGCGGCCGAGGAGGTGAAGCGGGCCAATCTCGGGGAGCTAAGGCGGTGGAGGACTATAAGAAGTCGAAGGACTACTACTTCGACCTAGCCGTGGCCACTACGAACATCTGGCACGAGGCTCTCGACATCGTCAAGGCTCGGTTGCCGGAGTTCGCTGATGAAGAGCTCCGGGTCAAATACCCCTTCACGGGTGCCGACGAGCAGGGGGACGACCTCGGAGAAGAAGAGGTTCCTGACGAGGAAGTGACTGAGGACCCTGCCCGAGCCGTGATAGATATTGAGGCTCCCGGGGTCGCGCCTGGTCCCGAAGCCTGAAGCCCCTCGTCTTCCTGCTTCTTTTTTTTTGCCTCATCGGGAATTCTGTAAGGCTGGGGAGCCCCCAATACCCTTGTAAAGAATTTTGTTTGTGCGAATAAAACTTTTGTTGTTTCATTGCTTGCATATCATTCTTTGTTTGTGAAGAATACTCGTAGAATATTCGGACTTGCACTGTTTAGCTTCCATGTCAGGTCAGTTCTTCGTCTGGCGATCGCGCGTTGAGTTGATTTCGATCATTTGCCAAGCGTGCAAAAAGGCTGTTGGAAAGAAGGTATCTCCATGACCCCGAAGTCGAGGGGGGATCGCTCAGGATTATATAGACCCGGTGTCTCTTGGATTGTGCTTCAGATCCGCGGTATTTGATGGGCAGTAGACTACCCGCTGCAGATATGTCGAGCTGAAGAGAGCCTGGTGTCCTTACTTCGAGGGCTTCAGATGCCTCTTGGCGAGGGCTTTGTTCCCTGGTGTCGTGGGTAGGGAGCTATCAGCCGGGGATGACCGAGCAGGGTAGCCGCTCGGCTGCCTCATGGGGAGGGCTTGGATCCCTGGCGTCGTGGGTAGGGAGCTACCGGCCGGGGATGACCGAGCAGGGTAGCCGCTCGGTGCCTCTTGGCGAAGGCTTGGATCCCTGGCGTCGTAGGTAGGAAGCTAACAGCCGGGGATGACCTAGCAGGGTAGCCGCTCGATGCCTCTTAGCGAGGGCTTTGATCCCCGACTTCGTGGGTAGGGAGCTACCAGCAGGGGATGACCGAGCATGGTAGCCGCTCGGTGCCTCTTGGCGAGGGCTTTGATTCCTGGCGTCGTGGGTAGGGAGCTACCAGCCGGGGATGACCGAGCAGGATAGCCGCTCGGTGCCTCTTGGCGAGGGCTTTGATCCCTGGCGTCGTGGGTAAGGAGCTACCAGCCGGGGATGACCGAGCAGGATAGCCGCTCGGTGCCTCTTGGCGAGGGCTTTGATCCCTGGCGTCGTGGGTAAGGAGCTACCAGCCGGGGATAACCGAGCAAGGGTCGAGCTCGGCTGCCTCTAGGGAGGGCTTTGATCCTTCAGGATGGGGCCGAGCAGGGTTACTGCTCGGTGCCTCTTGACGAGGGCTTTGATCCCTGTCAGTTGTGGTAGGAAGCTACCGGCCGGGATAGCCGAGCCAGGGTCGAGCTCGACCGCCTCTAGGGAGGACTTTGATCCTTAGCGTGGGAGGGGCTGTAAGAAGCCTACTAAGGATGGGGGCCGAGCAGGGTTACTGTCCGGTGCCTCTTGGCGAGGGCTTTTGTCCTTTAGGATGGGGTCGAGCAGGGTTATTGCCCGGTGCCTCTTGGCGAGGGCTTTTGTCCTTTAGGATGGGGCCGAGCAGGGTTACTGCCCGATGCCTCTTGGCGAGGGCTTTGATCCCTGTTGGTTGTGGTAAAAAGCTACCAGCCGGGGATAGCTGAGCAAGGGTCGGGCTCCGCCGCCTCTAGGGAGGGCTTTGATTTTTAGCGTTGAAGGGACCGTAGGAGGCGTGCTAAGGATAACCGGACAGTGAAGCTACGCGGTTGCCTATTGACGAGGGCTTTGATCCCTGGCGTTGTGCGTAAGGAAGCTACCGGCCAGGAATAGCCGGGCAGGGTAGCTGCGCGGCTACATCTAGACGAGGGCTTTGATCCCTAGCGTTGTGTGTAGGGAAGCTACCGGCCAGGGATAGCCGGGCAGGGTAGATGCGCGGCTGCCTCTAGACGAGGGCTTTGATCCTTAGCACTGGAGGGGCCGTAGGACGCCTGCTAAAGATAACCGGGCAGTGAAACTGCGCGGTTGCCTCTTGACGAGGGCTTTAATCCCTGGTGTTGTGTGTAGGGAAGCTATCGGCCAGGGATAGCCGGGCAGGGTAGCTGCGCGGCTGCATCTAGATGATGGATTTGATCCTTAACGCTGGAGGGACCGTAGGAGGCCTGTTAAGGATAACCGGACAGTGAAGCTGCGCGGTTGCCTCTTGACGAGGGCTTTGATCCCTCGCATTGTGTCTAGAGAAGCTACCGGCCAGGGATAGCCGGGCAGGGTAGCTACGCAGCTGCCTCTAGACGAAGGATTTGATCCTTAGCGTTGGAGGGGCCGTAGGAGGCCTGCTAAGGATGACCGGACAGTGAAGTTGCGCGGTTGCCTCTTGACGAGGGCTTTGATCCCTAGCATTGTGTATAGGGAAGCTACCGGCCAGGGATAGCCGGGCAGGGTAGCTGCGCGGCTACCTCTAGACGAGGGCTTTGATCCTTAGCGCTGGAGGGGGCGTAGAAGGCCTGCTAAGGATAACCGGGTAGTGAAGCTGCGCAGTTGACTCTTCATGATGTTCTGTCTGACCTTCCCGGTGTTGGTATGGGGAATAGGAACAGTCGAGGCGAATACGCGTAACATGCGCATTGAATGCGCGGGGGAGGTGAAGCACCTGAGCCGTGTCGTTTCGATTTCGCCAGAAAAGGCTCAATGTTTGCCATGTGGCGGCGCCTTTGTGGGTGAAAACGGGCGGCTGTTGGGTTCTTTGAGAGTGCAGCGGGCTATAAAGCGTAGGGAGTGTTGGTCCTTCCTCTCTTTACAAGCAAATCGTAAAGATGGAAGACTTTCCCTTCACCATCCCCGACATCATTCATTTCGAAGACGTGTACCTCTACGACCGGAACTGCACCAAAGACACGGTGCAGTTGGTTCTTGGCAGCATCGAGGATCACTTCGGCCAGCTTCTCCCCCAGCGCTCGCCCCTTCTGCAGCTGCTGATGTACTCCATTTGGAGGGCGTCGCCGGGGCTCTACAACCCCATGTCCGAGCAGCTCCTCGGTGAATGGCTTGGTGAGCGATTCGGCAGCGTACTTAGCCCCGTCGCCCGAGAGGTGACCTTCCCGACGTATGCCTTCGATCTTCTTCTCGAGGGCGTCGAGTCGGCCGTGGTACCCCGAGAATTCAGCATCCCCCGATCCCTAGCCTCTGCTGTGGGAGACCCGCGTCTGGGCGCGGCCCCGGTTCCTCTCGATGAGGTTCCTCAGGTCCTCGGACGAGATAGCCCTCGAGTCGCTGTGGCGAGCCTGTCTTCACGACCCCGTCGATGGAGGGGATGTTGGTCATGCCTGAGAACAGGCGAGCTGACCGACATCTCCTCGGGAGGGTAAGGGTCGCGAGGAGGCTCGAGGCGAGGCGCTCTGGCGGCGGATCTTGGTGTGGAGTTGTGGGGCGCCCAGCAGGCTGCGGAGAGTATCGGTCCGGGAGATCTATGGCAGTGGGAGGTAGCTTGTCGGTGGTCGGCCGTGCCGACACGAGCGGGGTCTTCTCTAGGCGGAGGAGCGACGATCTGGGGTTCAGGCCCTGCTGTTTGGACGCGGACGAGCGCCTCCACGATGGACGCTAGTCGGTCTATTCGGCCGGCAAGGGTATTGATGACAATCGCCGGGGGAGGTTCATCCGCGCCTCCGTTGAGGGGAAGGCGGCGGCTGGTACTTGGATCTTCAGGGTGATCGCTCGCCATGTGGTTGGAGACCGGGAGATGAACTTTTGTTTTTGTGGAGTTAGTTTCCCACAGACGGCGCCAGCTGATGGAAGGGCCTTTCCGGTCTCCTTCAGATGTTGTCTCCCGTTGATCTGCCGATGGCTGCGATTGACGGATTAACGGCTGGGATTTGACCTGGAGCGTGATCTCCTGCGATATGTGGATCTCAATGGGTTGGAGAAGATTTGCGCCGAATACCTGCAAGGAAGTCCCGGGGTGGTTTGGTACCACCGAGGACCCTCCGACGATCAAATCAGTAACAAGATCCGAGCAGAGTAACGGCTTAGTGGAGTCAAAAAATGGCTTACTTGATCCCTCTGGGAGGGGGGTTTATATAGCAGCGGCAGCATGCAGGGGCAGGCGCGAGAATCACGCTGGCCGTTACGCTCTCGACGTCACGCCCGCGTGATAAGCGGATCTTCCCATTAATGGCGAGACAGGCTCGTTAATGGGGATCGTAATGGCGTGGAACGTGGGATGTGGCCGGCGGAGATCTCGCGCATGACGGGATTTGCGGAGCAGCGGTTATCCCTAGGAGTGGTACCGTCGGTCGGTCGATGAGACCGAGGAAAATGGCCTCGGCGGGAGAGCTCGGGGGCGAGCGAGGGAGGCATCTTGGTCTTGTGATAGCTCGGAGGCGAGCTGGGAGGCCGAGGAAGCCAATTTGTGCATGGGGGCTACTTGAGGAGAGCCAGCTTTTTCTTGCGGGTCGGGCACAGGGGTGGCCTGGTCGGCCCCTGCAGGCCCTTTCTTTTGAGCTCTGGGACACGTCATCTGCCACGTGTCACGATCTGGGAGATCGCCGATATCGAGCATCATCAAAGCTCTTATTGTTTCCCCATTTCTTTAAGGTCCTTGTTTGTGGTTTAGGGTTTTGATGATGAATGTAAGGGTTGTTAGCGGTGGATACTGATTTTCAGGTTGGATTTTGTTCAATAGTTAGATCCGATGTGATGATTTTACGGATCTGAGATGAATCTGTGGTTTTGGTGGTTGGTTTTTTGGAGAAAGATCATCGCTTTCAAGGGGCGTTTTTTAGATCGGTATGGATCTATTGGGGATCTTTGAGAAATTTACCAACTTTTAGGTTGGGGTTTGGATTTACATATATTCTGAAAAGTTTATCTGCGAATGATTAAAACTTTTAGCAGGAATTACTTTTCCATTTTTTGTTGAGAAGTTTTTAGGTCTATTTGGTGTCCGTATCTTTATACTTTATTTTCTGCCGGTGTAGTGTGCATGGCGCTTAAACTTGTTTAGTTTAAGATTTTAATGAAGATTATTTATCAAATTTTGTTTTTTTAGCCTTGAGGTTGCTATGTCTTATTAACCCACACATGCAATGTGAATTAGACGAAGCTTCTCACTTTTACTGTTCTTTCTACTAGTTAGATGAAGAACCATGTACCATTATCTTTTTTATCCGTGTTTAGTAGTTTCTAAATTTGATTTTCTTAATCAATACTTGACCTTGTTTTGCCTGCATGAGTGTTTACATTGTATCTGGTCAGTTTAATCTGCTTCAATTCCATAGCTGGCCTTCTTGTTTAGAATTTTGTTACTAATCAATAACTATATTTCCAAACAATTACATGAGCATTTGTAAATACTTTTCTGTTTGGGGATAGGAATCCCCCCCCCCCCCCCCCAAAAAAAAACCTAACAAGTGGTCGTCACCTGTTTAACGAACAGAGATTCGATATGGATTGCACTGCCATCTTTCCATTATCGAACTGTTTATCGGCTTCAAATAATCTGTCCAAGTATAAAGTGCAGTCCTACAGTAATTTAAACTTGAATTTCTTGTATTTCTATTAGTTTACATCAACCGTGCTACGGCATTTTGTCGCATCTTATTTGTTTATGTTTTGGTTAGGAATTTATCATTAATGCAGACTGATTTTATTTGTTTATGTTTTAGTTTACATCAACCCAGACTGATTTTATTTCATTAATGCAGTGCTCTAGAAAAAGGGTTGAACAATATTTGTTTCCCATATGCTATAGTGGCTTTTACCATCTTTATTATCATGTATTTATTTTCTGATTCCATTTGCAGCTGCAAGCATGGTGAGGAAAAAGAGACCTGATCTTCCTAGCGGAGAGAGCTCTGGGTCGCAGGAGTCCAGCGGCAGCAGTGGCGGTCAAGGCGGAGGACCACGCCACCCAGATGGCAGAGGAGCTCCAATGCCTCAACGGGGTGGACGCGGTGGTGGGCCCCAGCCACGTGGAGGTATGGCCCACCAGAAATCCGGCGCTCCTCAAGAATACCAAGGTCGTGGCGGCCCTCCTCAGCCTCATGTAGGCATGGCTCCCCAGCAGCCAGGTGGTGCTCATGCAGAATATCAGGGCCGAGGTGGCGGTGGCCCACCTCGTGGAGGTGGTGCCCCACAGCCTGAGTATCGAGGACGTGGTGGGTCCCAGACGAGAAGCGGATATGCTGGTGGGCGAAGGGGTGGTGGCCCTTCTGGCGGTCCACCGAGGCCGCCAGCTTCCGAGCTGCACCAAGCTACCCAGCCTGCATATCAGCCAGCTCCTCCTCCAGAAGCCAGTTCTTCAGAATTTCAAGCTCCCCAGATAGTCTTTGGTCAACCTGAGCAGCAGCTCCAGCAGCTCACTACCCAAGCAATCCAGACTGTTGTTGCACCTGCTGCATCAAGCAAATCCTTGAGATTTCCGTCACGTCCAAATATGGGTAGTTCTGGTGACAAATGCATAGTGAAGGCTAATCATTTCTTTGCTGAGCTTCCTGATAAAGATCTCCACCAGTACGATGTGTGAATCTACCCTTAATATCTTGATGGTTTGGATGTACTGTAATAGACAGTCAGATGTAATTTTGGTTTCCTTGGTTCTATCTTGCTCAGGTTACAATTACTCCTGAGGTGGCATCCCGTGGTGTGAATCGAGCCGTCATAAAGCAACTTGTCTCTCTATACAGGCAAACTCATTTAGGTGGCCGCTTTCCTGCTTATGATGGTAGGAAGAGCCTATACACAGCTGGACCGCTACCATTTGGATCTAAGAATTTTGAAATCACCCTTCTAGATGAAGAAGAGGGCGCTGGCGGCCAAAGGTTTTGTCCAAGTCTTGTGGTTATTTATGTCTTATGTTTAATATTTAATCTTGTATAGCAGCAACTTATGTGTTATGTAATGTCGGATACAGGAGAGAGAGACTATTCAAGGTTGCAATTAAATTTGCATCTTGTGCAGATCTTCACCACTTGGGACTGTTTTTAGCAGGGAGGCATGCGGAAGCTCCTCAAGAAGCCCTACAAGTTCTGGACATTGTTCTTCGAGAGTTGCCTACACAAAGGTATATATGATTCATGCAATAATTTCATGCCCAGTTCTCTTCTACCGGACCGAAAAATATGTATCATTTTGTGATGGGTCGCAGATATACACCAGTTGGCCGGTCATTTTATTCAGGTGATTTAGGGAGACGACAATCATTGGGTGACGGTTTAGAAAGTTGGCGAGGTTTTTACCAGAGCATTCGTCCGACCCAGATGGGACTTTCACTTAACATTGGTTAGTGAAGCTCCCCCCCTCCCCCCCCCCCCACATGAAATATGTTATCCATGCTTGCCAAGAATATTTTTGAAAACTTATGCTTTAATTCCTGTTAATCTTTTAAAAAATCTGAGACATTCTACGTTTCTGCTTTTGATTGTTTACATATTATTTGTATTGTCATGTTAAAAGAGTTTTCTTCTTTTGCTGCAGATATGTCGTCCACTGCCTTCATAGAGCCGCTACCAGTCGTTGACTTTGTTGCGCAACTATTGAATAGAGATGTCTCTTCCAGACCTTTGTCTGATTCTGATCGTGTTAAGGTTTGCTTCTTACTATTTCAGCGCAAACCAACCCCCCCCCACCACCCCCCCCCCCCGCGCATGTGTGTTGTTTCCATTTTTAATAAAAATAATAATGTGTAATAAACGATAAAATGCGTGAAAGGCCTGTGGAATTTTCTTCGTCATCTGATTGGGATTGATCATCTTATCTTCCTTCCCTCTGTATATGTTCATTTTTATTAAATAGAATAACTGATTGAACCAAGCTTTTGTTTTCATGGTCACATGAGATTCTTCTCTTTTGGCTGCACAAGCGTAACCTTTGTATATTATTTAATTCACTTCACCAGAATGGTTTGTTTTAATATTTATCACAAAAAGTATCTAGTTAATATTATTTCATAAGTAGTTGAATTTTCCATGTATCTGTTCATTTGCAGATCAAAAAGGCACTTCGAGGTGTCAAGGTTGAGGTTACTCATCGTGGAAATATGCGGAGGAAATATAGAATATCTGGTTTAACATCACAGACAACAAGGGAGCTGATGTATGAAGCCTTTATTTATCTTCTATTTATTTTTTCCCGATCGTACATTATGCTTAGTGCAATTTCTCTCTTTATTCTTCCATAGATTCCCTGTTGATGATCGTGGCACAGTAAAGTCTGTTGTTCAGTACTTTCAAGAAACTTACGGTTTTAATATTCAAAATATCAGTTGGCCATGCCTGCAAGTTGGTAATACACAGAGACCAAATTATCTGCCAATGGAGGTCAGTATCACAAACTTTTTTCTTCTTTTAAATTTTGGTTGTTATTTATGGGCAACTTTCTACTAATGATTTTACTTGCAAAGCACCAGTTGTTTTGCTTAGATTGCTCAGATCTTGACCTATCCCATGTCCTGTAAGCATGAATGTGCATACTAACTACTTGCATCTACTCAGGTTTGCAAGATTGTCGAGGGTCAAAGGCACTCAAAGAGGTTGAATGATAAACAAATAACCGCTCTCTTGAAAGTGACCTGCCAGCGTCCTGCTGATCGAGAGCAAGATATTCTACGGGTACTAGATATGGATCTTTTACCTCCATCATTCTTGCTAAACATTCTTATTAAATTATCCTCGATAATTCTAGAATTTTTAGCCTGTATGAATTCCATTGTTGGGTACCCAGGGCTCAAACGGTTATTCTTTGGTGGATGCTTATGCCTAACTATCAAATTCTTTTTAATAAAAAATACTAGTAGAAATTAAAAATATGTATGCCTCTGGCTGGTATCCATTCTTTTATCTATGTATATTCCTGAAAGCATCAATAGATAGAGTAGTGTTAATATAGGAGAGACATGCTTGACTAATCTGAAGTGTTTTTTGCTACTTAGAAAAAAGTGGCTGCAAATAACATAAGAGAATATCAAATATGCAAGTGAATGATACGAGGACAGCAGACTTTCAAGACTTTTGATCTAATCATTACACAGTTGAGCACTAAAGAGGAAAAGACGTTATTCCCATATTCTTGGCATAGGGATAGAAACAGTAAATTTGCGCTGCATTATTATTATTAATGGTATAAACCCTATCAGAGGACTGAACTCTGTGCTGGATGTCTTAATACTTTTTAAAAAAATGAAACTGGATACGTCTTTTACTTTGATGTTTGTAGAGTAACACAATTAGAAAGGAGACAATTTCAACATTTTGAAGTGTAGCGTTTCTTTCATTTTTTTGTTGCAGCACATGGTTTTCATGGAAAAATTAAACCTCTCAATTATATTTGAGATGGATTGCAGCATATGATTCTGTGGGTTTATGAGATGGGACTGAATCAGTCATGATCTGACGCAATATTGGGCACAAAGGAATACTGATACTAGTCTAGCGCTGTTTTGGAAAACAAGTTTATCTACCAAATAATAATGACAAGCTTTTGGTTGGAGATGTGATCGATGTTATTGTTGGTTGTCATCATCAATCTGACTAATGCAATCTTTGTAGCAATTGGAGTTTATGCAATGAATTATTGAATATGCTATTATAGTTTTCAATTTGATAGCACTTGTTAATAATCGGCATAACTCGAAACATTTCGAAGTACGAGATTATGATTCTGGTAGATTCTGCGACAGACATGTTCTTTATAAAAAAATGTTCTGGAACCATATTAATTTTTTGTTCTTATATTTGATCTAGTTCATAGAAATGGTTTTCAGCTTTAACTGTTTGTTCCGTTTTTTTCCCCAGACCGTTCATCATAATCAATACAATACCGATCCTTATGCACAAGAATTTGGGATCAGGATTAGTGAAAGACTTGCTTCGGTTGAGGCAAGAATTTTGCCACCACCTTTGGTATGTGGAGCAAGAAAAATTGAAGATACTGTCCTTTTTATTTCACATTTCGCTTATTGATTTATGTAATGTTCTGTGTATCATTCTTTATACCAATTTCTGCTTGCTCAGCTGAAATACCATGACACCGGTAGGGAGAGGAGCTGTTTGCCAAGAATTGGACAGTGGAACATGATGAATAAGGTATTATTTCTTCTGCATAATATCTTAATAATATTCATGTGATTTTACATGAATCTTCTTGGCTGGAACCGTCTTTTCAATTTTGGTATATTGCGATGTAGAAAATGGTAAATGGCGGGCGAGTGAGCAACTGGGCATGCATCAATTTCGCTAGAAACGTTCCAGATGGCATGGCTCATGGATTCTGTCATGAGCTGGCCCAGATGTGCCAGACTTCTGGGATGGTCTCTCTCTCTCTCTCTCTCTCTCTCTCACACACACACACACACACACACACAATATAATTGCATATTTTGTGTTCCCATGCTTCAACACAACATTTGACGATGCAGGAATTTGCTCTAGAGCCTTTACTTCCTGTAGTAACTGCCAGACCTGATAGCGTGGATAAAGCTTTGAAAGCACGTTATACCGATGCCATGAGAATACTCAAACCCCAGGGCAGAGAACTTGACCTGCTGATTGTTATATTACCTGATAACAATGGGTCTCTTTACGGTATATAGCTCACTGCTTTATCTGTGTTTACTTCGATCATCATACCATGATGTATCATCCTACTATTATCTCTATCATGGCAGCAACTGCTTAGTTGTGATCTTATTGCAGGGGATCTGAAACGGATTTGTGAGACAGATCTTGGGTTGGTCTCTCAGTGCTGTTTGACAAAGCATGTTTTCAAGATGAACAAGCAACAGTATCTTGCAAATGTAGCTCTCAAGATCAACATAAAGGTGTGCTTTGTTGTATTTTTTTTCCATGGAAGAATTTAAAATTCTGTAGTCGATAATGCTTATAGATGAGAGCATCATTTTTTGATAATTAGGTTGGAGGAAGAAACACCGTGCTTGTGGATGCCTTGTCAAGGCGCATACCTTTGGTCAGTGACAGACCTACCATTATATTTGGAGCTGATGTAACACATCCTCATCCTGGCGAGGACTCTAGCCCTTCTATTGCAGCAGTAAGATTATCGTCTATTGTGAATGCGTTTTTTTGGTCCTTTCTGAATATAGAATTACTAATAAATCTCAGAGTTCTCATGTATTTCTCCAGGTGGTTGCTTCTCAAGATTGGCCAGAGGTTACAAAGTATGCAGGCTTGGTTTGTGCTCAGGCCCATCGTCAGGAGTTGATACAAGATTTATTCAAAGTTTGGCAGGATCCTCAGCGTGGAAGTGTCAGCGGGGGCATGATCAGGTTAGTACTTGTCGTGTTTTAGTCAGTGCTTCGACTTTAAGCTCTTCGATTTACTAAATTATAATAATATTTACAGGGAGCTACTGATGTCCTTCAGAAGAGCAACTCGGCAAAAGCCTGAGCGAATTATCTTTTATAGGTATATTTTATATTTTCTCCTCTAGTGTTTTTGCAGGTAGTAATATTGGAGAATTTTGTGAATATAGATTTTCTACAGAATCATAAAAATATTATCTTTATTGGATTTCTGTTATCTAAACAACTTGTAACGAACAATAGATTTATAAGAATATTGTAGAGGGAGCCTGAGCTACCTGAATGCATGCAAGAGTTTGATGTGAAAATTTTATGAAATGGATGTAGGCAACCATAATTGCAAATTTGAAGACATTTAGCATTAAAATACTAGAGATTTTAGACGGCTATATAGTGATGAGAGTTACCCGAATGGCAGGGATGGTGTCAGCGAGGGCCAATTCTATCAAGTGCTGCTATATGAACTCGATGCAATTCGCAGGGTATGGAGAGTTGGCCCTGGCATCTTATAAATCCTCAATTTGAATTGACATTATTATTGTTATTCTACTTCTATTCTATTCTGTCATGTAGGCTTGTGCTTCACTAGAACCGGATTATCAGCCTCCAGTGACCTTTGTGGTGGTTCAAAAGCGCCATCATACCCGCCTTTTTGCCGACAACTACAGAGACCAAGCTTCTGTTGACCGAAGTGGAAATATATTGCCTGGTATAGTTTTTACCACAACAAAAAGCCTAGTTACTCTCTTTCTTGAGGTACTAGTTGTTTTTGTTGTCCATTTGTAGGTACGGTCGTTGACTCCAAGATTTGTCATCCAACTGAATTTGACTTTTATCTCTGTAGTCATGCTGGCATACAAGTAATGTTTGAGCGCTTTCTACCTTTTGCGCTTTCTGTCTTTTGTTATATTATTTTTATGTACTGAATATTGATTCATAGCCATTTTAATTTCTTCTAGGGTACAAGCCGACCTGCCCATTACCATGTCTTATGGGATGAAAACAAGTTCACAGCTGACGCCTTGCAAACTCTTACAAACAACCTTTGCTACACGTAACGATCAACTCAAAACCTTGGTTTTAAAAATTATTTTTAGGGTTGAGCAAGCTTTGATTACAAAATTCTTCATTTATTTTTGCAGTTATGCGAGGTGCACAAGATCTGTATCTATTGGTAAGTTTTCATGTCTAGATTTATTATTCATCTTATAAAATAATTTGCAAATATAACTTCTAATCTAATCTTTGTATGGTTGATTGATATTACCTATTCCCCCCATCACTGCAGCACCACCTGCATATTATGCACACCTGGCTGCATTTCGAGCTAGGTTCTACATGGAGCCGGAAACATCGGACAGTGGATCAATGATTAGTGGTGCAGCTGCAGGCCGTGGAGTACCGGGCGGAGCTGCCCGTGCTAGTAGGGCCCCTGGAGGTGCTGCTGTTCGGCCCTTGCCTGCCCTTAAGGAAAACGTCAAGAGAGTCATGTTCTATTGTTAGTGTAGTAACTTAATGAGTCGCAAGTTATTGTGAATTGTGTGTGATTATCAAAACTTATTTATATAATAATGAGTGTTATTTTATATTATTATGAGTCTCTATTATTAAAACTTGCTTGTATATGTGCTCCGAAAAAACATTAATGGAGTGGTATGTTGATGTATTGCAGTATGAAGTTTGATGCAGTATCCAGTCGTGGCTGATCTAAGTGACGTGCTTTCATTTTCATTCTGTTATTCATGATGGGTCTGATTTTATTAAGAGTATAAGCATGTCATTATCATTAAATATTTGTAGCCTACAGAAAATCAATGTTTCTCAGTTTTTATTTTTCGATTGTGCATTGTAAATTATCACCCCTATCCTACAGAAAATCAATGTCTCTCAGTTTTTATTTTTCGATTGTGCTTTGTAAATTATATCACACCTATATACTTCGGCATTTTGCAGGACACTGGAAAATGATACCACCACTGGTACTGGTGGGGTGTTTATATATTCGTTTTATTTATATTTAAATCCACTTTTAAGCATAAAGGCTGTTCGGACATTTTTTATTTTAACCGTGTTATAACGGTATTTTATGTACATATAGAACCATGTTGCATCTCTTTACCGATATAATGCCAAAGCTTCCCTTCAATTTGAGACTCCAATTTTATGCCACATAGGATTTTGTTATGTGTCAAAATATTATTAAACTATCACATAAAAAAAAATACCGATCCGAACTGAAGCAATCTTCACGGATCCGCTTTGGTCTTTTGCATTATTAATGCTAATGCTTTTTGCCCACTGGGCGCCAACTTTATTTATATTTTATTAACTTTATCTCTAATCTCTAAAAATTAATCATATCATTATTTATATTTTATTTTTCAAACTACATTCCAAATTGCTAGCATAGTAAAAAGCACAACGTTTACATGGCAGATTGCTGCAATGCACAATGCAAGGGTAAAGCCATCCCACAATCACAGGAAACAGTCACAAGATAGTAAAATAGAACTTCATGTCGACTAGGAAAAACTTTAAACTTGTATGAGTTTACATGCAGCTCATTTTAACTGGAAAAAGCGCCCTCCTATAATTTTATTTCTTGTACAAGAGAATAAACCGAGTATACAATTTGCCTGCCTGTCCGGATGCTGGTTTATCTGTACAACAAAAATATTATGTATACACGTTTTCCCATCCTCCGCTGCTTATTAATCCGAGAATGAGTGGGGTTTCTCTGCCTTCTGTTGTATAAGCAAAATCCAAGCAGAATCCATCCGATAAGCATAAACACAAAAAATTATCCCCAGAATCAAAGATATATAACTTAGGGCATACTTCGGACAAACTTCGTTGTCTTCTTCTGTAAATCGAGGCTTATGTATGTAGTTGAATTTCTTTAATGCTTTAAATAAGAAGGTTGCTTGTGTCACAGTTATAGTTCCGACTGGTTGACTGAGATGAAACACAATTCCCATCTTCCCTCACCATCAATCAGCCGCAACTCCGTCGTGTGGAATGGTATTAGAGCAGGCCTCTGTAAGAGAGTAACAAAAATATCAGAATATAACACACGAAAAGCCTGGAAAACCGATATTTTGGCTAAATTGCAGACCACCCTGGACCCTCAAAAACATGCACTTTGTTCCTATACAACAAAACTACTGCTTCAAGATTCCCTTATTATCCCCATTAGTTTGCAACCAAAGCCCTTAGTGATACATAGGTCACTTACTCGGAGTAACTTTATAGCAATTGGTGTTAAAAAGAACAGATTACTTGAGCCCGCCCTCATGCTATTTGGCCAAACATAAAAGGGTTTCCTGCAATTTAGCCTTTACAATTATAGTAGCGATTCTTACTTGGGAGGAAGTGAGAACTGTTATTCCCATTTCTTTCGCAAGCCTATATAAATGTTCTTCAACATCAACACTGGTGGCACTGTTGCAAGGAAAAGACGCGGTGGTGTTTTGACTTAAAAAACACAAAATCAAAACAGTAATCAAGATTAAAATGAAATGCATACTTGGTGCACTCGTCCAGGATGCCGAATTTAGGGTTGTGGAAAAACAAGCGGGCCTGGAGAAATCAACACGATCAATTATATGACGCAACAAACTGAAATAACTTTCTATCTACATAACATGCCAATTTGACCAAAATAAGTAGATAAATAAACAAAACAAATATTAAAAAAATAAAATAAAATCAACATACCATGCCAAGCCTCTGCTGTTCTCCTAGAGAAAGCACATCTTCCCAGTTAGGACTAGCATCCCAACCTTTCTTGTCTCTTTCAAGAAGATAAACTAATCGAACGTTCTCAAGAATAGATCTCAAGCGTTCATCTAAAAGACGAGAAGCTTCAGACATGCCACCTACATATTATGTCTCATGTTCAGAGTAAGAAAAAGCAAGGAAATAAACAACGAGAGTAATTTATTACGCATCCAAGTGGATAATAGGAACTCTTAAGATTATTTCAGGTTTTAAGTTATTTCTAGAACTTTATTCGACTTTCCCTGGATGAAATACAGAATAACACCACCAGATTGCTATGAGATTAAAGGATATAAACCCTTTAACGACATACCTATCTCACCAATTTGGACCATTCTTCGTTCAGCTTCCTCACGCGACATAGGGTAAATTATTTGATCCCTCAGGCTCCCCAGACTAGTGTAAGGCCGTTGAGGAACATAGAACATGCTGCAATGTGGTCCCACTACTTTGTCAATATTTTGGCTGGGTTTGACAAGTTCTCCACTCACAATGGGCCACAAACCTCGAAGAACTCTAAAGATGGAGCTTTTCCCACTCCCATTAGGTCCTTGAAAAGATAATAAAGAATTATAAGACTTACGCCAAGAACTATTCGTTTTAAACAGAGGTAACCCATATAAGGTTATACATTACTGACCAGTAAGGAGGAGGCTTTTGCCTTGTACAATTTCACATGTTAATTTCCTAGCCAACAGCTTCTGCGATGGGGTGATGATGTCAACATCGGAGAAGGATATAATTTCTTGAGAAGATGCGCCTTTTTCTTCCAAGGACACAGAACCATCAAGAAGAGGAACATCTGTATGTCAAGGACAATCCCAATCAATAAATGATAAATCACACGGAGCACGCATGATGGAAGATTTAAAATACGCGCAACTATAAATGCTTGCCGAGAAAATTGGAACCTGGAAGTGCACTTGATAATGGAAGGAATAAAGTTGGTCATAATAACATTAAGCTAACTATTATAGTATTATGTTGGCGTGATAAACATTGGTACGATGCTATCCCATAACCTAACAACTTTAGTTTTTGGGTAAAATGGTTCTCAACACGGTATCAAAACACACCAGGTTCTAGAGGTCATATATTCAAACCTCACCCCGTCGATTTTAAAATAAATTAATTCTCCCTTTACTAGCAAGATTTTTTGCTAGAGGCCTTTCAACGTTGCTCAAGCTTCCAAGGCTCAAGAGGTAGTATTAAAAATATTATGGTGGCCTGATAAACATTGCTATCCACAACCTAACAGTTTAAGCTTTTGGATAAAGTGGTTCTTGACCCTGACCATAAAAATCTTTCAAATAGAGGAAAATTATGCAGTAGAATGATGATGCCTCTGCACATATTTCCATTGCTAAATCAAGAATTCAAGCAAAATTATGAATCATGGCGTTTAGATAGCTCTATGGTTTCTGCCTCAAGACTTGAAGCCCACTAAATATGGATATATGCACGCAGATATAACGTGAGAGTGAATGGGTAAGTTAGTTTACCTTGCCTACAGGATCAGCCTAAAATTCTTGTTTAGACAGAAAAATGACAACAAAAATTAAAATGTTCCAGGTCAAGAATTAATATGCTCCCATGTGTTTGTAAATACCATTCTGGGCAGTATCAAGTAGTTCCTCAAGCTCAAATATCCTATTAATACCACCAGAAAGTTCAAGAAACTTCCTATGCAACTCAAGAATATCACCAAATGCAAGGAAGCTTTGAGAGACCACAGATGCTAAAAAGCGCAATGCGTGTGCCAGCTCTCCTGAAAGAAAATTACATATTGTAAACAACAAGAAAAACAATTAATAAAGTCAAGCTGCATGATTATCATTGTCCAATTAACCTTGTGTTGAAGTTAAAGCACGGTCTCCTTTATGCTCCAATGCATATAGTAAACTAAGTCCCCATGTCACATTGTGAGGGAGCTGCTTAGTAATAAAGTCATCCAGTACACCGTAAAGCCATTTTTTCCTCAGTAGGATCTCAGAGTGATCAAGCAATTCCCTAAATCTTGAATCCACCATCTGTATAATATGACAAGCACCATTAGAGGATAAAGTAATACAGAAATTGGATATCAGACAAAATTTTATTTGACAGTGTCCATAAAATGAAATCATATAGGGAAAGATAATTAGCACAAAAAATTCAGCAAACTATAGGCACGTTAGTTGATTACCGATATCACATATACACATCACTATTTGAGTAGATCATTTTAATATTTACGCTTAATTCAGAAAAACTACCAAAAACTTAGAGGCTGTTGCAAGCAACTACCAAATTCTTTGTAAATTACAGGAAACTACCAAGTGTACAGGAAACTACCAAGTGTAAGGAAACTTGTAAAATTAAACAATATACTACCAAACTTGTTTCATAAATGTTCAATAAACTGCCAAACTTGTTTTATAAACATTCAATAATCTACCAAACTTGTATACTAAATATTCAATAGGCTACAAACTAGTTTAACAAAGTTGAAGGTTGTCCGTACACTTTGGTAGTTTTATGTAATTTACAAAGAATTTGGTAGTTACTTGCCACGGCCCCTAAACTTTTGGGAATGAAGCCTAATATTTAATACAACTAATTAAATGCCCCTAAGAGATCCAAGACCCTTTCGTTTTGGGAACATACAAATGGACCAAATTATGATTTATTATATAGAAGTATAAAAATATTTTAGCCAGCCAGACCATAAAACTAAGAAAAACATTTCTTAATCTGTAAGCACATATACACATCAACTTCCAATTACTTTTTATCGCATGATAATGATATTGTTACCTATTGTGACTAGTGATCTCATCTTAAGTTGTATACATGATTGGAGTTTTACCCCAACATACCAATTATTATCTACTAAGACAAAAATAAATACATAAGGTAGAATGCAAACTTAGCAATCACACGGATTATAAAATGATGGCTTCAGCATTGCTAAACATATATCACCAGAACACATGTATCTTGGTAGTGGAAGTGTTTATAATGTTACTTTCACACTACTTGTTGTAAAGGTGGCAGCTTCATGAAAGAAATAAAGTGGTTGGCAATCCATAAAATCTTCTTGGACTAATCTTGACTGATCTAATATGAAGTAATAGATTAATCGAAAAGAACAAAAAATAAATTTGAAAATTGAGCAAAACATTGTCACATTGTTGCCGTTGTATATAGAGACTGCCAGAGTAAAACAAATCTTACAGCTTTTTCCCGGGAACCGCCACCGAAGAAAGCAACAGATTCAGCATGTGTTCGAAGCCTTGAGTGCATGAACCTAGTTATACAAATCATTACCCACCAGTCAGTTCCATAAACTGTAAATAACTAGCACGGGCCCTATGAAGTCCAAAATCATGAAAATATCATATTAATTTAAAAATTTATTGTTATGTGATTTGTAAGTTGTAACATATCATATTTATGAACTTCATATGTAAACATATGAAGGATTAGCTTGCATATACTTTGACTTTTTCCTTTGGCTTTTCAATATTTTCCTTGTTATACACGAAAATCACGAAATATAATAAAATATTTTTTTTTTGTTTTCTTCAAATTTTCAACATTTCAAACTCTATAGCACCGGATTATGATGAAATTTTAAAAATATCAAAATTTCTGTTTTCTTCGGTTTTCCAATATTTTCCATGATAAATATAGCACATGGAAATCGCAGAATTTTCAAAAATCTATTTTTTTCTATTTTCTTCCTTTATTCCAATATTATACATATATCACACGAAATTTATGAAAATTTCAGCTTTTTATGTTTTCTTCGCATGACAATGATGAAATTTCGAAAATTATTTGTTTTCTTCAAATTTACAGTATTCTGCAGACTTCCACACGAAAATTACATAATTTTAAAAATTCTAAAACTTTATTGCTGTCTTTGGATTTTCAATATTTTGCTTGTGTTATAGCATGCGAAAATCATGAAAGTTTTAAAAATCTTAAATATTTTCATTCTTCCATCAAAGTTTTAAAAATCTTAAATATTTTCATTCTGAAACTTTATGCACATGAAAATCATGAAATGATCAAAAAAAATCTCCAAAATTTTTTTGCTCTTCGGTTTTATCAAAAGTTTGCTTTCTATAGCACATGAAAATTGCGATATCTTTAAAATTCCCAAAATTTTAATTTTACTTCAAATTTTAAATACCAAGCACAGAAAAATCGCAAATTTTTTAAAAATTCAAAATTTTCCCATTTTCTTAAAAATTTCATCATCTTGCATGCTAACCACACGAAAATCACGAAATTCCAAAAATCTCAAAATTTTTATTATTCGAATTTTCAATATTTTGCTTTCCATACAACATATAAAGACCGCGAACTTTTCAAAGATATCAAAATTTTCTATTTCTTTTTTTAATATTTTGTTACTTATAGCACACGAAAATCGCTAGATTTTAAAAATCTTAGGAAAGATTTTATATTCTTCGGTTTTATACCACCTTTTTATATGCTATATATAGCAAACGAAAATCATGAACTTTTCAAAAATCTAAAACCCTTTTTTGGTTTTTCATTATTTTTCTTGCTATATATACTGTATGAAATTGCAATATTTACAAAAATCCCAAAATTTTCTGTTTTCTTTGGTTTCCAATATTTCATTTGTTATAACAAACAAAAATAATAAAATATTCAGAAATCTCAAAAAAATTGTTTTATTCAACTTCATCGATATTTTGCATAAAAATCGCAAAATTTTAAAAAAACGTTTCTTTTGATTATTTTGCATGCTATGCACATGAAAATCATGAAATTTCAAAAATCCAATTTTTCTGTTTTATTCGGGTTTCCAATATTTTGTTTGCTCATACTTCCGAAGAACTTCCGGGTACTAAAAAGAAAAAAAGCTATATGAAATAAAAGAAGTCGTTGATTGGTACTGATAATCTAACATAATAAAGAAATCCGGTTCGAGTGATTGCCCGAGACTCAAGGTGATTGGTATCCCCTTGCAACACATGAAAATCATGAAATTTTAAAAATCCCAAAATCGTTTGTTTTCTTCAAATTTTCAATATTTTGCACCCGTAGCATATGGAAATCACGAAATTTTCAAAAATCTCAAAATTTTCAATTTTCATCGATTTTTCAATATTTTTCTTGCAGCTTACGAAAATTGCAAAATATTCAAATATCAAGAAATTTTTGTTTTTCTGTATTTCAACATTTTTTTATTATATAACATTCAAAAGTCAAAATATTTTCCGTTTCTTCCGTTTTCTATATTTTACCTACTGTAGCATAAGAAAATCGTAAAAATTTTAAAATCTCAAATTTTTATGTTTTCTTCCATTTTTTCATTATTATGCATGCTATTACTATATAACATATGAAAATCGTGAAATTTTCAAAAATCATATTTTTTGTTTGTTTCAAAATTTTAATATTTCTCATGCTATAGCAAGTGAAAATAGCGAAATTTTAAAAAATAACAAGATTTTATGTTCTCTTTGGTTTTTGTATTTTTTTGTAATACCAAACGAAAATCGTGAAAATTTTTCCAGAAATTTCTTCTGTTTTTTTTTATTTTTCATTATTTTGAATGCACACACAAAAATTGTGAAATACTTTAATATTTTGCTAGTAAAACCTATGCAATAAAAGAAAATTAAAAAGAGATTTTAAAGAGGGCCGATTAGAATTTTTCCACCATGTAAACCTAATTGCATAGAGTAAAAGAGTGATGAATACCAAGTACAGAGCTAATAAAAAATTTCCATGACCCAAATATAGTAAAAGAATCCGGGATCATGCATCATGCGAACTCTCTAAAATGTGCATTCATATAATTGTCTGAAAACTCTTAGTGATCCTGCATTGGATATTACGGGGGCCTCATACGGGTCCCAGCAGCCTCTTTGCGGGCTAGGGACAGCGCCCTGAAAGGAATTTTTTTCTAGCGTAGGAGTGTTTAAACCGAGTTAGATGGTTATCCAACGAGAAAGCGGATATTCCCACTGGAGATGTCCGCAAGCGGGTATCTATTGAAGATATCCTGGACATTCCAGGTATTCCATTGCGGGATACCAAAGTTATGTGCCATGAACAAGATCTCATATCGGGGAGGAAACATGGGTTATAATCCATGTTTCCATGTGTCTCATGAGAGCCACCGAGGAAGCTCCATGGGGGAAAACTATAAGCTCACCCCAAAGTCATCGATTTTTATGCATTTTGATGGCTTTCATTGAAGTCCTTATTCCCCCAATATTTAACCTAATAAAAGAGCAAAACTCTGTTGGAACTTAATGAGGCAGCGCCTCACGTGTTCTCCATGAGGGCGCCAGCGTCAGAGCCAATCTTATAGGGATTAAATCCTATGGTGGCGCAAGAATTAAATTCTTAAGCGTTGTCCATATGCGTAACACGTGAGCGTCAGTACCCAAGTTCATATTAGTAGAATTAAATTCTACATTTCCCTAACAAAATTTGGAATATTCTCTGTTAAATAGAGTCGTTGGATCAAAAGATCCAACGGAGATGATAAATCATCAAAATATAGAATCGAATTCTATTAGGAGAAAATATCTCACATATCTTTCTAAATAAGAAAGATACTCTCGGTTGGGTCAAATGATCCAATAATAGAATAAAATTCTATTTTGGGAATATATTCCCTTAATCTCTCCAAACAAAAAGATTGCTCTATATAAAACAGAGAACCCTTAGATTAAAAATCCAATGGTGATTAAAAATCACCACTTGACAGAATAAATTTTGTATATGGGAAAATATTTCACCAATCTTGTTAAAAAACAAGAACATATTCTGTGAAAACAAAAACACTTGGATCAAATATCCAACGGTTGGTAAAATTCCCCAAATCAATTTTGAGACCAATTAAATCAATTGGAATCTCTCAATGAGAGATTTTCTCAAAATCAATTAACAATCTGCCTCCACTATATAAAGGACCCGAGACTTCAAGTCTCACATATAGAGGAAAAAAGAAGAGAAACCTATATAAGTTTCTGCAAAAATACAGTGAGCTCTCGAGAGAACAGAGAATTCAATTCTCAAAGAAGAAAACCTACCTTCTCGAAACCCTAAGTAAAGAAAAGAGACCAAAATATCTCCATCACATCTAAGGGTTTAATCCTTTAAAAAGAACTTAATTTTTTCTCTAGATCTGAGATCCACAAAATAAGTCTCCCATAAGTTGAGAATTTAATTCTCATTGGGAAAATCTTGTTCTTGAGAATCTAACATTTAGGGAACAAATTCAAAAAGAAAAAAATGGAGTTCATAATACTCCAAGAACCCGGTTTTTTCAAATCAAGAACTTAGTTCTCTAAAAACTCAACCCGAAATTCTCAAAATAGTGATTTTGGTGAGCGTTAATGGTCAAAATGTCATTGACAGAAGTTTAACCTCTCTGAAAATATCAACAGAGATTAAATCTCCATATAAAAAAACAGGCGCCTCACGTGCTTCCCACGTGGGCGCCCCTCTTTAACAGCGCCTAGCGCCTCACGTGAAAAACACACGGGCATCTAAAACAGAAGACCAGCACCTCACGTGCTCCTCACGTGGGCGCTATATAAAAAGTGCTTAGCACTTCACATACGGCCGAGTGCTCAGCACTAATTGGGCAGCGCCCAGCACCGCACGTACACCTCACATGGACGCCATAAGAAGTGCTTCACATTTAGTCAAAATGACTAAAGTGTTCAACATTTATTGGGCAGCGCCCATGACTGAATGCTTCACATGACATACATGTGGGCATCAGAGTTCAAATAAGTGCTTAGCACTTTTACATAAAAGGAAAAAGGGTTGAACAAATAAAGCCCAAAAAAGTGCTCAACACTTTTGAATAAAAGAAAGACTAAGCAGACTACGCCCAAATTGACTAGGTCTCTGAAGTTTTCTTGTAGCTGAGCCCAAATGTTCTTTTACTGGATCTTAACTAAAAATGATCCTAAAATGTTGCCAAGCGGATCTTAGTCTCAAATTAGACTAACATATCCTTAGCAAAAACAAATTGAGCCCCAAATGCTTATATATATTTAAGTTGATCTTAATATCAAACTAGATTAACGGTCCTTAAATAAAACAAACCCAAATCGAAGATATACGGATTTGGACTAATCCGCGCCCTACGGACGACATAAATTATTCTCCGTATACAATCCACGAGCAACCAAAACAAACAAAAACACACACAGCACGAAGTGAACTGCCGGAGCAGGAGAAAGTGGTTATCGCAATGCGATAACGTAATTAACTGCAAGGGTTTGCGCCTGCAGGAAAGAGCGTCCCCACAATCAAAAACTCATAAAATGAGCAGGAATCCGATAAAGTCTGCTACATCGGTCGCGTCTGTCCAAACCTCCGATATATGGTACCATAAATCAACTTGGTATCTTCGGAAAGGTGGATGGATAAGTCCAAATAGCATATGCCCCCTAAAATTCAGGTCAGACGTCCCAACGTCTCGGTCCAGTCTTTCGGCTGAGAACAGTCCTTCATCGGGATGCTTTCCCGGGACGAGCTTTCACCATGAGAGCTCTTCTTCTTCTTCCTTACATTTGGTGAGGAAAAGTAATCCCTTTTCTTCGGGTTTGAAGCTTGATGTTGTGTTAATTATATTTTGGGAAGAAATGAGCTCTCTTTTCTAAGGGTTTGCGTGAGGAAGAAGATGAGATTAAGGGGCTGCGAGAAATTATCTAAAAAGAGATGGAGGCTAAAAAACCCTAAAAAATTTGAGAAGAGAAGAAAAAAGTTAGTTATCATTTCCTTATTTGGATGGGTTTTTATACCCTTGCACGTGCACAGTTTGCATTTTGGCCCTTGGCTTACAAAGCTTACAAATTTGGTCTTTTGCCCCTTCTTTTACATTTATTTCTACTACTTACATTCTACATCTACATATTACATTTTTTCCTTTTCTTGACGGGCCGGCCCCATGCTTGGGATTTCCCCTTTGTTGGAAAATGTGGTGCATTTTTCGACTACAACAAGATAGATATTGTTGTTTTATCTATTCTTATGTTTTTTCGTGAGATGGATGAATCTCTTTAAACTTATTTTATCTTATTAATCATGTCCTTGTACAAACAATGAAATTCTTTTTCGACAGCCTATTCATCCATGTCTTTAGATAATATACACATTGTCTGTAGTTGAAAACACATCGTCAAAGATCAAGTACAATTTCCAAATACTCATAACATGTTCCAGACATGAAATAAATCTCCATGTGATACCAATTCTTATTCTCATAGAATTTTGGAACTATGGCAGAATAAATATTTAAATCTATAGTAATTTATTTATTTATTTCTCACTGGATTTCAAAATTAAGACCGGATGAAACGATGGCGATATAATATTATAATGATATTGTATAATTTAGGTAAATTTGGAATGCAGAAGTTTTAGAAGATGGGTGATATAAAGGAGAGGGCAAAGTATTTCCAGCACAATCTCAAGAGTGGGCTAATTATAATTTCCACCATATAAGCTATAGATGTAGAGCGATAAAGGAGTGATAGATGTAACCAATATTTTTTTTATAGGCTTAGATTTAAGGAATTAATCAAGGAGGGTCTGGATTGAATTTTCCCATTAAGTCCAAGTAAGATAAGGGAATATTTTCTCATATAGCTTTCTTATATATAGTATAGTATAGTATTGTTACAAATATAATAAGGAGGAAATAGACAGGCAGAAAAATGGCTATATTGCATTGAAAGGGAACACAGTCTTACCGAAAAGTTCCTTCGAGTTGCTGTTCTCTGCTTGCTAGGTCACCAAATTCAGGGGCAACACTTCTCAAAAATCCCAAACCCAATAACATATAAGCGTACAAGATAGCGACTCCTCTTCGGCCCGTCAACAACTTCATTCTCCAAGTGAACCTACAGCATTTAGTTCACATATGAACATGATAAGAAAACCATCCATATTAAAGACTCAATACTACAAGAAGAGTTGACCACATTGATAGAACAAATGTCACTCACCACATGATGTCAACTGAAGGCTTTACCATTCCGGTAACTAAACTTGACAAATCAGTTGTCAGTTTTTCCACATCATGTGTTATTCTGTGATCGGCATCAATATCTTTACCGGACATGTGGAACACCTGGAATAAAAGAGCTCATTTCAGAGTGGCACAAATTTGCCTTAAGGTAGCAAGAACATTGACAGTTGAAGTGATGCACACAGGAAAATAACTGATTTCGGTTGCAGATGTAAGTGGGGATTGGTACATAGGATATATTATAAGGGGGATGAACATAAGAAAAAAGTAATGATAAGAATTTACCCAAGATTTAAGCTTATATTATGTGGTCAGCAATGCATATCAAAGCCACATGGAGAGGGCAACATGACTGCTTGGAAGAATAATTTGATATGCGCGCGCACGTGAGCTGCAGTGTTTATCAAGGCCACATGGAGGTCACTACGAAAAACTACCGTTTAGAAGAATAATTGGATGGTTGTGTATGCGCGCACGCGCAACCATAGTCACAAATTCGTTGTTCGGGTATAATTCGGCGAGGTCGAAAATTCAGATTCGGAGAACTATTCGGAAAAAATCGGCAAGTATTCGGGAAAGATTCGGTAAGTGTTCGGGAAGGATTTCGAGCAATAAATTAATATATGAGACGCTAGGTTTTGATTTTGTGAATTATTTGCTGTTTTTTGAATTATTCGCTGTTTTTTCACATAATTCGGGAATAATTCGCGAATTATTCGGCTTGTTCGGTAACGGCGATTAATTCGGAGATTAATTCGTCTGATCAAAAATTCGCGAATTATTCGCGAATTCGGCGAATAATTCGCGAATTATGTGACTATGCACGCAACTGCTTGGATTCATGACCGCTTGGAAAGGCAGAATAACTGGATGTGCGTGTCTTCACGACTGCTTGGAAAGGCAGAAATATTTGTTTTATTTTAATTTTATTTTTTAATTTTCTTTTGAGGGTAATAAATTAATATTTCTATGTTAAATTGCAATGACAAGGCTTGAACCCAGACCATCTTAAGTAGCCTACCACACCAAACTTCGTAGTTCCTGCGTGGGTTGAGGGACATTTTATTATCCTCGATTAGAAGAAATAACGAAACAATAAAGGCAGCCGTCGTTAAGTCAAGCATATGCAATCAAGTGGCATCGGTTATAGAGAATGTTTATGAAACGAATTTGACGTAAATGGAACAAGGAGAAGAAATACCTTGTAGAAAGCATTCCTTTTCAAATAATTCTTGAGTAAATGTTGAGTCAAACGAATTCGCCATCCAAGAGCAAGCTTAGATGTCAGGTGCCTGTAAAGTGAAGAATGAGGATTGAAGAGTCCATGAACCAGTAAATCCATTTCTCGGTAATGGAACCACTGTGGAGAGCATATCAGACTAGGTAATATGTCTAGTTCCTTCATAGAATTTCTATGCAGGCAGACACTGAAAGTTACTTTAAGCAGATTATCCTAACTCAACATGAGAAAACAGAATATCAGCTAACAGTGCTGAGGCATTCATCAATGGTTTCAGACATGTAATTGAAAGAGCACATGGGTTTCCTTAGACTGATTCCCCCCGCCCCTTTCAAAACGCTCCTTTTCAGGAACATATGTTAGGAATGTATGTGCTCTTTTACATGTAAATAACCAGTGATGGAAGGCCACATCGGTGCTCCCACCCTATCTCCCATTCTAAACCAAGTCACACGCTCATATTTTGGATATTCCTTATAAAAAAAAGGAAAAAAGCAAAACATAGGGAAAGAAGTCCCACAGTCGCACTACCAGAATGGTCTATAAATCCAAGTCTTAAGTAAATTCTTTTATTGAAAAACTAGTGCTTCATAGTTTTTATGAACTAAACTCATTCAAATTCCATCCAGTTAATGAAAGAATAATAAATTTCCAAGATAATAAATAGGAATCTCACAAATAAAGTCATTGTGGACCCCATTGCAACCGCATTACGAATCCCAGCCTCCCTCCATCCCCCACCCCCACCCACACACCCGTAGGTCTAATGTATTGAAGAGACATGTTCAAACAAAGCGCCCAAGACCAATTCTGACAACATGAGACATCACAGTTTTGACAGCTTAAAGTATGCTAATACATTGTGCAAGATGTATAAACAATGGATCTATAAAGAAAGGCACATGAAACCAATCTGTAATAAAGCTATCAAAAGTTGTACCTACTTCAAATAAAATTGCATCAGAAGTACTAATCATCTTCAATAAAAACGTATTAAAGATATAAACTAGTTACACATGAAGGCGCTGGCTAGTAATATCTCATAAACAAATCAGATCATACCTTAGAGAAGGTGCAACGATAGAGTTTGCAGCACTTTGAAGAACACTTATGATTGTCAGTCGCAGAAATGCTGCCTTATCTTGTTCCAGGACATATTTAACACTGGTACCTATAAAATGTGAGATACTCGTAAGAATAAATGCAATACATAACTCTGACAAATACATATGAAAAACACTATAATAATACCATTCAAAGAAGCTATGCGATCTGATATCCAAGTCCTGGACACTACGAGTAAGCCAACAGCAAACAATTGCGCACCCTGCTTATCTAGCAGCCTTGGCACCTTGGAAATGCAGCAGCCAAAGAGAAGTAAATACAAAATAAGATCAGACTCATGCCAATTTATTACTCTTATCGAATCCAAAACATCTTCTCAAAGAAATTGGGTGATCAGATTGCTGCAATATTGATTGAAAACATCCAGTTTTCACTATATTCATGAAGTAAAAATATATATATAACAAGTCTGCAACGCAACTAAAGATGAAGAAGACATGAAGAATCTATCTTTTCAACTTAATTTATAATGAACTTAAACAGAAGATCTCTAGATCAAAAATTCTTACCAGCACTTTAAACATTGCAGATGCTCTTAAAGGCAATGTTCGAGGAGTACTTTTTAGTTGTGGAACTACAGGCAAAGGAACGTTCTGCTCTATGATGGGAGATGATGCCATCACTTCTGTCAAATAAGAAAGTTCCTTGGCACTTGAAAAAGAATTTTTCTGCAAGATACAAGATGTCAACAGAAGAAAAATAAACTATGTAGTAGCAACAATGTAAAGCACTTTTAAAACAGTGGAATACAAACCACGCTCACCTTTCCACCGGTAGCAAAAGCTCTCTGAACAGCCTGTGCATCACTTTGGCGAACAGTTTCTGATGATTTCAAAAGATTAGGACCCAATGAATTAGGTTGAGAACCATCCCTGCAAAAATCATAGGGGTTAATTAGAATTCCCAGAATTTTTCTTGTGATAAAAAAAAGTGATTAATAACCACAGATCTCAACCTCTTGGACTGAACACTCCAACCACCTTCTCCATCTAACGACAAAACCATATCATGAAATGCAACTAGTGCTGGACGGTGAGAAATAGTAATACACGATGTGCCCATTGCTTGAACCTTGGCGCAGAATCGTTCCTCCATATCTGTTGTAACAGCACTTGTACACTCGTCAAGAATGGCAAATTTAGGCTTATGATAAAATAGCCTGGCCATTCCCAGTCTCTGTTGTTCCCCAAGGGAAAGTTCATCACCCCAGTTTATTTCCTTATCCATGGGATAACGCTCCAGTAAGTATTCAAGGTCAACCTGCCAGTCGAAAATGGTTAGATCATTTCACTCTATGTGCCACAACAGCAACTTAAATTAATTGCTACTCTGAAATGAAGGAAAGAAACAATAGCAGGAGCTGAGAAGCTAATGAATGCTCATTAATAACATTACATTTTTCAACAGCTCAACCATTCCATCATATGTAAGCGGTTCAGTCTCTTGATCTGCTGTAAGCGGATAAATTAATTGGTCACGAAGTGTTCCAAAAGCTGTATATGGACGTTGCGGTACATAAAATATTTCTTTATTGAGATCAGAGCCAATCCCAGGTTTTACAATGTAGCCAGACACCAACGGCCAGAGGCCTCCAAGGACACGGAATAAGGAGCTTTTCCCACTTCCATTTGGTCCTGGACAAAAGACAAAAGGACAAGAGAAGTTTTAAATAGAGATAAATTTAAGTGTGTGCATGAATGGAAAGATGCTGCTACAAAAAATTGCTTTGAAGAGCAGATATAGCAAGCATTCTGACCAAAGAAGGCATTTATCTCTGCTCAGTGATTTACTGCTCCCTAGAGATGCATTGCTCTCCGGTAACAAATCGGATGCGTATACATCTTCCTTCTGAGTATTACCCCCAAAGGCCAAAACTCTAATTCCTCACAGTTCCCCCAATTGATTTCTGTTAACTTAAAACCCCATTGCTAGCTTTAGACCATCAATTATTACTGGTTCAAGTAACTAAGGTCTGCTTTTAACCCCAAAAAAGGGAAAATCTCATATATGTCAAATTTCCACACAATATCATGGAAGCCCTCCCTCGACCACCAATCCAATCCACCACTCAAAATAATCGCAGCCCTCCCTCAACTACCAATTGACCATCAATCCACCAGTCAAAATCATCATAGTCAGAAGTGAGGTCCTATTTATTTCGTGATAATAAAGAACGGGTACGAGGATGTACTGGATTATTAAGAAGATATAATGTGCCTAAAAATTTGTTTTTAGCCTGATTGAATTGGGAAAAAAGGGTTTGTGGAGTTCTCTTTGGTGTTTTGATTACTAGAATTTTGGGATGTGTGTGCATAGGATCAAAGGTTTGCTTATGGATCGAGAACCAAGTTTCAGAGGATTTACACCCAAGAGGTAGAGGAAAATGATGGCCAGAGGGGGTATTTGTGTAATTTCTTCTTCATCTAACAGCTGCTAACCACATGGAGATATTTAGATAAGCTAACATATTTGAGGGAGAATTATGAAATTATAAAGATTTGGGGTTGAAATTTTGAAATATGTTAGTTCTAGGAGTGGTACGTATTATATAGAAAAAACCCTAAATGTTATGAAACCTAAACCTCATAAGATAACTCTTAAGCAGTGAATTCTAGTTCTCATGTCAAAAAGCATATGCATTCATATAGACCGAACTAAACTCATCATCCAACTTTAAATTCATACACGTTAATGAAATATAACCAAATAGATGATCAGGGAACTTACCTGTGATTAGAAGATTAGATCCTGATTCCACCCTAAGACTCAAGTTGTCCACCAATACATTTCCAGTTGGTGTAACTACCTGATATTCAATACCGAGACGATTTAGTAATAAAAACACAATTTTTAAATTCAGAAAAAGACAACTCTTAGATTTAAGTAAAATGAAAATCTATGGTCATTAATCCACAGAAATTTTACTACCTTGACACCTGCAAACTCAATATAGCTTGCTTCGCTGATATAATTCCTACTTGATTTTTTCTGAATTGATGATTTGTCATGCACCGCAGATAACTCTCTTGATACAACCATTAGCTCATGGATGCGGTCAGCATAACCACTGTAACAAGAAAATTTGATATTAAAAAAATTGTCTCCAGAAAGAAGCTTGGCAGCATAAAGTGTTCCTTTTCAAATCCAAGCATTAAAACACATCTAGACTAGGGTAAATGTACTTATAACAAATTTATGTAATCAAAATACAATATAATTGCCATGTGAATCGCATGCCCACACTTTAACAGTTGAACAGTATGAGTGCATGTGCATAAAACAGAAATGACAATGACAAGCTGAAATTAAGAGAATGCATATCCTGCAAATATTCAGAATGTCCTTGCACAAACATTCAGTGGCAATACAAGACATGTACACGATCTAGTACCTATAGCCTTGAACGCACATAGTAATGTTACCCGGAACACGAAACGTTTCGTACGAGGAACGAAAGCGGGAATGCGGAACGCCACTTGTTGTAGAACCCGGTACGATAAGGATAGTCTTCCTCCATATGATTATATAAGACGGAATACAAGCTCTAGAAAGCGAAGTATTTGATGATCGTTTGTATGTTTGTGTGTGTTGATCTATAATATACATATATACACTTCAATTTTTAGGGTAAAACAAACATATTTTTTAGCATAATCTAACACAAACCCAATTATATGCCTCATTTAACATAAGCTTCTAATTGGTTCGATCGGAACGGTGATTCTTCCGATCCGGAGTGCTAGTGTTCCCGAATTGGGAACGATGGTTCCAATTCGCAATTCGCTAATGGTATAGCGATTTATGGTAACACATACATATACTAAAACATCCAGAGCACTATCAGAATGAACAGAAAGACATTCCTGTTGAGCAATTCATCAGAAAAACAGCGTGAAATCAGGTCATTGCATACATTTTAAGGGAGAAGGTTATGGCCCAGTTCCATGATATGGGGAATGACAAGTATATTATGGGATACACGGGAAAGCAATTATTGTGGTCCACTCTGTCCACACAATGTGTAACACCTTTGGTGTCATCTTCCCTTTTTTTTACATGAGCTTAATTGAAACGAGTTGGGATATTAATAAGTTTTAAAAGAGGGTTATTCTTTTGGTTTTTACTTTTTAGACACAACAAAAAAAGCAAAGTCGAACACACTAGGATATGGAACAAAATGTTTTTCCTATGATCGATCAATTTATGTCTCAAATGTATTTGTTGGTGTATGTATGAGACTTAGTATAATTTCTTAAGAAAAACAACATAAGATGGAAAAGTTTGCATTAGAGTAAATTGGAGGCATTGTTTTTGTCAGATACCTCTCCAAGTTGTCAGCATTTCAACCCTGTTACAACCCGTCTATGGAGAAAATACGATTGATGTCCCCTAAAGCATAATCTAACAAGTGCGAAAGGCACTTTAATAATTTCAATGCAGAAAAAAAGACCGTAGAGGGATAAAAAAAAATCCTGATTAAAATAGAACCGAAGTTAAGATTAGTTACCTTTAAAAAAAATCAAGTACACAAGAGTGTTAAATCAAATTTTCGAGTAGCCAAGTAGTGTTACACTAGGAAGTACCAACACTTTTATTTACTCAACAGGTCTGTATATAGTGTCTGACACGTTTGGGCCATATTGGCCAAAATTGGACGCGCCCGACACTCTTGGTTGGCCGTGTCTGAAACTTCTATTTAGAACATGAGGTTGAAAATAAGAATGCGAAATAAAGATGTAGATAACTTTTGGAATATTAAAATATTAAGTATGTCAAATATCTTGCTTAACAGACTAAATCTAGAAGTAAAGTTTCAAAATGATACAAATAATGAACTTGGGTCTACAAAAGTTTGGTTCAATTAAGAAGGGTTAACCTTCTTTTTGCTCTTATGGATTGTAACTCTTCTGTGTTTGAGGTTGTATATTTGTAAACTGTTATCCTCAAGAAATCTCATGGTTATAAATGGAAGTAAAATCTTACTGTTCTTTCGAAATTACAATACTACATTCCTTCTCGTGTGCGCGCACACGCACACACTCATTTATATGAGAATAATGGAGGAAAGAGGCCCTAGGAGGCTTTTTTTGTCGGGTGACGTTAAAAAAAACTTCACCTTCCACCATTTTATTCAACGATCGGCAAAGTCCATTTTGATCTTCATCGTCTAATATGTCGATACACCAATTTTTCATGTGATTCAAACACCTTTTCAATGTTGATTTAGTAATGTAAAAAGTTCTATTGTCAGTAAACCGTTAATTTTGCACCCACTATATCAACGGTGAAAAGTGTTAGAATCACATGAATTTGATGTATCGACATATTAGACGATAAAGATCAAGATGGACGGTGCCGATCGTTAAATAAAATGTTGGAGGGTGTAGTTTTTGACGCCACATGACGAAAAAGCCTCCTAGAGACTCTTTCCCTTATTATTCTCAGTGTTTGTGTGTGTCCTACTTTTTTACAAATTTCCTCTATTCCGTGTTCGTGTCCCTGCTTCGCTGGTGTTACATGATGGATTCAGTCCCACATCAAGTATAGTGTAAGACAAATGGTTGAATAAGTATAGACCCATGAATTTAATAGCGGGTTCACCTTATACATCATCAATTGTGAGCCTACTTTAGCCACTCCACCTTACCTGGGCTCATTTTCATGACAAACTTGTACGGTACTAAGGGTTAATCTGGCCATTCTTGTGGAGGCATAAGGCTACATATATTTGTGAAAAATTGCTGGTGTGCATATAGGTATGTGAAAACCACTTCACACTAACCTCCTGCTCTGCTGGGGAAGATTGGACCAACTTGGGAGACCATAAATTAAAGCCATGAAGAGCTGCTTGTGTGCATGTGGTGCATCTAAAGGGTGTATTCAAGAAGGCTAGGATCAGTATAGGTTACAGGTTCATTTGAGGATCGAGGCGGATCTTGGAGTGTGAGCAAATCAAATTGAGCTTGCTGTCATTGGTGAGGCTAAGTGAAATCAATTATGTAATTGGCTGAAACTTTTCTCATATCTTGCAAATTAAGGCTTAATAATAGCTAGAATAGAGCATCGTACAAACATACATGTAGAACGTAAGTTCTCAGGAAGCTCTACTGTACTCAGGCAACTGGCACTCCTTACTTTAGTTGTTGGTGGAAATAAATTACTTAAAGTAGCATATCAAGTAGATGTATAAGCAAAGTGTAGTTACGTGGGTAGTGCTTTGAAGTTGGTGTTCAGACCTAGAAAAGATGAAGCATATAAAAGCCATGCATATACCAAATTACGAGCACTGGCACATTTGAGGAAGTAAATGATCGGTATAACGGGTAGTTATTAAGTAAATAAACAATGTGTTAAAACAGTGGCATAATTCCAGTTGTCAGGAATGATACAATAACCTGAGACGATTCAACCGTCTGGTACTGATAGAGAGAGTCCCAAGAGACTGAAAGAGTGAAATTATGACACTTGTATGGTACCGGAGATTGCTCAACATTTCTGCTCTTCCTAGCGTCGAAGAATCAGGTCTAAGATTGCCACCAAAAAATGGCTCAATGATCAGGACAACTCCTACTGTTGCACCTAGGTATTTCAATAAGAAGTCTTGGATCATTCCAAACCACCAATGCTCGTGAAGAACAAGATTTAAGTGACTAATAAGAGTCTTGAACTGCTGCTTAATATACGAGGCTTCTCTGTTCTCTCCCCCATAAAATGCAACGCTTTCAGCATGGGTCCTCAGCCGTGAATGAAGCTGCCGGTATTCCCCTTCCAACTGTTGCTCCTTGGACATCAATTTCCCAAATGCAGGGGAGAAGTTTCTAATAACAGTCCCTGCCCCTATTACATATGCCTGAGAGCATGAAGAACAATGCATTTTAAAGCCTAGTTGATTACACAAAACAATAATGTTTAGAAATAACTAAGAAGAAATTTTTTTATTGCATTTTAGTTTTCAACAGAAAAACTTGTCATACGAATATGATATTCATAGCAGACGAGATTATAATTTGGCTCGCTATTATAAACAAAAAGCATGCACAAATGGTAAGATATCACAGAAGCAAAGGCAATATAGTGTACTCTACATGTTGTGAAACTAATAAACAACTTGTCAAGAAAACATGTTTAATAACCGGCCTTGCAAAACTATCAGAACAAGCCAAGCTTGAGGATGTTTGTGTCTGCTTAATTATCCAAATGAGCTTAAAAGTATGTTCAAACCCTCTTCGTTTATGATATTGCACAATTCTGAGGGACCTCTCAACTAGCCCAAGCTAAGCCACAAGCTTCTTGAGCCTATGTACAATCCTAGACAATCAGTAACAAATAATTCCAAATGGATAATTGTGTTGCGAGAAATTTACAAAGTATTTATTAGTATATCATAGGGGATATGTGACAGTTAAGGATGATTTTTCTTGCAATCTAATAGAAAACAAGTCAAGCATAAAAATTTCAAATCTCGATATTACTGCAATTGATAGAATTATTTTAATTGCATGGCAAATATTTCATTCATTCCTTCAATTTCTATTCTTTATTCTCAAGAATGGATTTGAGTAGATTTAAGGTCCAATGTTCAAATCTTAGTGTGCTTATAACAAATAAACAAGAAGAAGAAAAACTTTAATACAGAAGTTAAATACATGAATCTAGATCTTATGATGAGTTAATAACCATTGTGCATTAATACTAGATACTACAAGAGCTTTAAACTAGAGCTTAATTACGAGGCAAGCCGAGACTGTACAAGCCCTAAATGAACCAAGTTCCATCTATCCCGTCGAGCATATTCTTCATGTTCATTCATTTATATTATCGAGCCTATATTATTTTTGAAGTTCGGCTCATTTGGGTCATCGAGACTCAAACAAGCTGTGATCCGATTATGCAAGCCAAACTTCTACGGCCCTACCTATGTCTATGTGGAAGACAATTATCCAATTAATCAATTATTGAAGAGGAAAAGACATACCAGTATCCATAGAACATACTTTGGACTTGCATAAGAACAGAGACGCCAGGTATAAAGCAAGCCATCAGTAACTGCAGTGAGATCCTCCTGTACAAGATCACTCAATTCTGTACAAAACTTTGGTATATCACTCGCAATGCGTTGCTCTGGGTTGGTGATGCGGTCATCCACATGAGATATTTTGTAGTATGCCATATTCTGCATCACCATAGAAATAAATTAAATAAGCAAGGGGTTCCAAGGATAATGAATAAAATATAGTGTTAGGGCATGTTTGGATACACAAATTCCTCCGGGTTAATAGGCTAGATTCCTTTTTACCGCCGGATAATTGGTATGTTTGGATGTGTTTTTTATGGATCAATCCGGAGGGAAAAAAGCACAAAATAGGCCCATTCCTCCGGATTATAAAAATTAGCTCAGACCTCTCTCTCTCTCTCTCTCTCTCTCTCTCTCACACACACACACACACAGAGCAAGCTCTTCCATGGCTTCTCCTAGACCCATCCCTAATTGTAAAACCACAACCACCCTCTTTTGTGGATCCATCAGCCGCTAAGTCTCTGTTGCCGCCACTCTCGACAGCAAAGTCTTAAAAGAGCCGGAGCACGATCAGGAAAGGAGGGGGGAAAGGAGCTTTAAAAGCATCTCGCTCGATGATATGATTGAGACCGCAAGGGTTATTAGCCCCATGTCCACGACCAAGGATCTCAATGGAATCATCAAGGAGATTGTTGAATTCATGTGTACAGTAGATCGCTAAAGAACATTTATTTTTATGTGCAACAAGAAATTGAAATTGCTGAAGGGAATTTTGAGATCCCAATGGATGAATGAGAAATAGCTACGCGTGCTTCAATTAGAGCTAGGCTTTTCTTCAAATAATATCAATTAGTCCTCATGCTCCTTCATTTCTCAAAATCGATTTCTTCCTATACATATTTTTAAGAAATTGCGGTACTTGCTTGGAGCAGTAAGAAGCTTAAATGACTATGAAAAAAGAGAGAGAAGATCATGGCCTACTGAAATACATGGAAAAATTAATCTTATAAATTGTATCAACATGAAAAATATAAATAATATAGTTTCTCAATTTAGAAGTAAATGAAGCATTATCCTATCCCAAACTATCCAAACATCTATTTAAGATAAAATTCCCTATGATATTCACTTAAAGGAATGCGAGTGTACTCTGGGACATTTTCATCCCAAATTAAATCCTACGAATTCTAATCCTAAACATCCAAACAAGCCCTTAGGAAGATCATAGTTGCAATTCTACCAATATAGATCAATGGAAGAGTACAGGGAGCACATAGAAAGACAAAAAAGGAAAAAGAAAATTTAGTTATAGGAAGCAATTTAAAGAAACAACTTTGTCATAGTTGTGGTGTTCAAAGAATCAAAGGCGCAAGATAAATCGTAATGAGTTTCCATGGACGGCAGTGTTTTCTTTCCTTTCTTTTGGAAGTTTTCGTTCTTTTCTCTTTTGTAATGTTTTTTCTAAAGTTATCCAAAAAAAAAGCACAGGAACAAAATACCCCACAGCCATGGACCCTGGGTCCCTGGCACAACAAAAGTTCACATTATAGCAGTAAAGATTTCCATTTGTGTATCCAACTAAAGAAACGGTACTTAAAGAAGGTGCTCAGTATAAAAGCAAAGATTTACATGAACCGTACTATAATAAACAGAAGGAAAGAGAATATTTCAAAATGCTTTGGTACACAAAAGAACCAAACAGGCAAAATTACCTCAAAATAGTCTGCATGTATGAGTTCTGTCAATATTTTTCTAAACCGCAAACCTAAGGCCCCTGTCAAGTATTTTGAAGTGGAAAACAATGCGGACTGGAGAAAACATAAGAGAAGATTTTCTATGATAAGGCGTAAGAAAGTTGGCACACGCCGTAGAAAAGCAGCTCGAAACAAGAACCCTTGCACTTTTGCCAATCTATTACTCAAGGCAGTTCTCATAACCTGCAATGAATGTAAGTTTAGAATACACGTTAGTCTCATAAATGCCTAGGGTCACAGGAGAATGTAAATTATACTTCAATTATATCCGTTTTCAAATATTTCAGTATACGTAAGGAACAAGTAACAAGGCAAAGGAACAGTGCATATCATAGAACATTCTGCTGCCAAATGTTTACGCATAATCGAGAGCAATGGTGAATGAAGAGGTTCCAATATAAGTTTACTTGAAATATATTCACTTCCGAATAATTTCTGCATAGATGAGTAACAAGGCAACGGAAGCTAGGAAACACAAAAAAAACATTGAATATCCTGCAGCTGCATATCTCATAATCACGAAAGGTAGGTAAAAATTAGAGGATGAATACATTGTAGTAGGAAATAGAAAAGCCTGGAATCAAAACACTGGAAAGAAAAGAATTAAAGAAGATAAAATAGAACCAAACCTGGAAAGCAGTAAAGCGTAATTTCCCCGATGGAAAAATCATGAGGAAGAAAAAATTAAAAAATCAAAATTAAACAGCATTAAATAAGCTTTCCAGTGTTGTGATACTATATTGCAATTTGCATGTGAGTATTCTCACTGAGGAAATCTTTCTTTGACTAAAACGACAGGATAATCCCCTGGACGCCCCTCTTTTTCCCGTGGCATTTCATGAAAAAGGCTTAAGAAAATAGACGTAGTCCAAAGGCAAAAGCAATAAGAAAATAAACACGGTCGAACAGGGAAACATCTGATGCCCATAACCACGGCCATGAAACATACAAATAAAGGCCAAAAACAAAATAAAACAAAGTACTACAAGAACTAATACAAAAAAGACAGTTAAACTGTAAAATACACGCTCGCTAAGAATACTAAACTAGTGCAGTTAGCATGTAATAGTCAAAGCAGTAAACAAAACTACAATAAACATACCAACAGGTCCTGCATAGAATATAAAAACAGTCTATGACGAAATGTTTGGGGGGGGGGGGGGGGGGGGGGGAAGTAATAAACTCACCACTGTGGCAACTAAAGCCATCAGGTTGCGCATGCCGTTTCGTCCCATCTGTGAAAGCAAGATGGCAGCTAGAACATGTAGAGACCTTAATCCACTCCTTTTTCGTCTTGATTTTTTAATTGACTTACCATCTACACCATTGTGGCTTGATGTTTCTTTATTATTTCTAGGTGCATCCGGAATAACAGAATAGTCAGGTCTATGTAACCTGTTCCGATGCCGTGATTTCAGGTATGCGACAGTTCCACCAGCAACTAAAATGCCTGTGGCCGCAGCAAGTGTTTTCCTGTACGAAACAAGCGTTTAGAGGAATTGAATTGTGCGACAAACTAATTTACATATAGGTACAAATATCTTACACATAGTAGTCATTCCACATAACTAGACGACAAAAGAAACACATATTGACAATTCTTGAAAGGCTTAAGGTTCATTTCATAGTGTAAAAGAAAAACACAATTATGTCGAAGAATAAAAAGAAAAACACAACAGCACAATCCATCTTCTAACAGATCATTTAACCAAAACAACAACCAAAATTGGCGGTTAAGATCCTTAAACATTTAGGCAACACCTAGATATTATCCTCTTCTCCAGTATCATCAAACACCCACTCTTGCGAGAATTCCATCTTACCAAGTGTCCTCTTTGCATTGTGAGTCACTAATCTCTGCTCAATTGCAAAGTACAACTGGAAACCGGATTCTTCCTTCCCACCCATCAACCTCAATCCCTTTTCTCGCGTCCTATTCTCCCAAAAGCGCCGATGCAACCAAAAAGTTCCCAATGGTCTTGCATCTAGCACTGAGAGCAAGATTCAACATCCGGGTATACTAGTTTCAGATGGTCATACTTGGCATTGGAATCGGCGATCTCGGCTATGTCGGCCATATCGAATCGAAATATCGATATTTATAGTTTGACTAAACCAATCTTTAAAATGCAGGTAAAGTTTCAAATAAATAGTAAAAATGACCATAAATAAATTTTATATATTTTATAGTAATTAATAATGTCTAGAGTGGTTCATTATATATGTTGTAAAGATATCTTAAATATTGTGATATATTTTAGTAATTAATGGTATCAAATTAACCAATAACCCATTAGTAAACTTATGCAGCCATTAATAAATTTAATAGGAGAACCCCAATGATTAATTGGTGAACCAGTGAAACATTTAAAATCCAGGGATCCGAACTCAGGCGGTCATTTTTTGAGAACGGAATTGGCCAGGATCGGACGAGATTTAAAACCGTTATTGAGAGTTGAGGTGAGACCTACAGCTGGTTCATGTCACTATTCGCTTCTGTATGCTAAGTTAATGCTTGGCTGTTGGAGGTGATGATGATACTGATGATAACAATTGGTACAAAACTTTTCAATGAGCTGTTCTTGGACACATGAGGGAATGAAGTTGGTTTGATTACAAGAAAGGTTATGCACCACATGCAAGTTCTTGCTATGGTCGAATAATGGGATTGCCTTGGTTATGTAAATAAGATTATAGCTTATTCACTATTTAAAAAATGCATTGTTCGAACTTACATATTATTTGCAGTATAGCATGTCATGGCATGAATGATGTGACACTAGAATCAGGTAACACATCTATAATAACTTCACATACCTTCTGGAGGTAAAAAGGTTGCGGCCATGCTGAGTTAATGGCAACAGCTGCAAAGAAGGCATATCTTAAATATTGACTTCTCCAGAAAAAATGTGAATCGATGATGAGAATTTCCTCTGTAAAACACAGGAAGAATTTTAGAAAAATGAGAAACAACTTTCGTCGGTAAGCTAGATCTGACCGTGCAAATAGTAGAAGAAAACAGGGGGGAAATCAGCAGACCAACTCTTTTCTCCATCAATAAAGCAGTCTTATATAACAATAAGGCATACATATCATAATTTAAGAAAATATAAGACACGCCTTAACAACTCATCAGATCACATGGTGATAGATGACCAAAGGGGAAATTGGTAAACTAATACATTGTTTAAGGCCATGTAAGAAAAACCACAGGTATTCATTAAGAAACACTGTAACATTAACAAATACATGATAAAGGTCCAGCTTAGTCCTTTAAGAAAAAAATTCATATTCCAATTTCCACCAAAAAACATCTGCATAACAGCATAAGAGATCTAACAGAACTGCAACAAAATTCTTTTGGATCTAAAGCTAGTTTAATCAATATCCCAAAAGTAACATGGAACTGTTAACATGCTTAAGCAGGCCTTGTCAAGGCCGCATTGGAGTTTTCACTTAAGAGACAAGGGAAGTTCATCAAATTATAGTACTTGCGTCATCATGAAGTGCACATTAGCATCCATCTTCGACATTGTACGGAAAAATGATTGTGCATTAAGATGGTGTTCCTTTTCATCTACCACGGATTGAGTCGTTTGAGACCGTACACACAGACACAGTCGGTATCATTACTAAAATTCTGTAACACCCTAATCCGATCGTAAGTTTTTTTCTTTCTTTTTCTTTTGAATGTATTAGATTTTGTTATATTATTATTATTATTATTATTATTATTATTATTATTATTATTTTAAGTTGGAGTTTAATACTTTCTAATTAAGATAGAACATATTATTATGGTTGTTTTAAGTTTGTTATAGTTGTGATTTTCCGAGTTTGTTAAATAAGTATATTATTAGTATTTATGTTTATTTACTATTTAATTAATATTTTAAATTTCTATACATATAATGTTTATTTGTCCAACATTAGTTTCACAACTAAATAGATAATAATAGTATATTTGTTTTAACAAAAGATATTTAGTATTTAAGATTATTTGATAATTTATTAATATCTTATTTTAATTTGCATATAATATATTTTCAAATAGCGGATATGTAAACAAATATATTATGGTTATCTAAGTTAAGTATATAATATTTAACATTTAAAGTTTTGTCTTGTTAAATCTAATAATATCTTATTTATATTCTAGTACGATATTTTGTATATCATGATATATTATTAATAATCTTTTAATCTTTAAATCCTATTTTAAATTTTTCAAATTAAACTATTGAGAGTTATGAGAATTATTTTCCTAAACTAATATATATTTTTTTATACTTTCTCTCCAAACAAATCTATACCTATCTTAATCATACACATTTAAACTAATCTATATGCATCATATCTATTTAAAACACTATATATATTTATATAAATATTTCCTATTATCCTATATAATAAAAAATCCTACACCTATTTTAACTATATATATATATATATATATATATATATATTGTGATTATCTAGTTTGTTTAAGATATTTATTAGTATGCTAATTTATATTTATATTAATTAATATACATACGATATATATACTGTCTACAATATTTTTATAACCATAGATATATAGTAGATTGTTTTGGTTATGATAAATAATTAAGGAGATCTCTTAAAATCTTTAACAAATAGTTCTTATGGGGTTTTGTGATATATTGTTTTATCTAGTTTAACAAATTTTCTCTTTCTTCTACCAATTTTATCCTAACCAATATATAAATAATACACATGTATTTTATCTAACATTAATCTCTCTCCAGTCAGAATATTTCTCCCCTCTTCTCTCCGCTATATATATAATTCTAAACCTATATTCATCTCTCAAATCTCCTTCCTTCAAAAGTTGCCGAGCACCCATCACCAACCGCACC
Organism: Agapanthus africanus; assembly: GCA_030015575.1. NCBI lineage: Eukaryota > Viridiplantae > Streptophyta > Magnoliopsida > Asparagales > Amaryllidaceae > Agapanthus > Agapanthus africanus. The sequence continues at coordinate 13,425,092 of JASDDO010000001.1, forward strand.
CAACTTCAAAACAGCGAGAAACGTGGATTGAGATTTGCTAGCTGAGCAATCGAGTTTGGTTTGCGTTTCGTATTGTCGTATTTAACCGTCTCAAGACAAGTACTCTTGCTTCTTTCCTTTGGTCGATACAATATCGGCAAATTGCTCAATACATTATTAAACTATAGTATATTAATATTAACAGTCTCATATTATGTTTATATTAATTAATAATAGTATTAAGTATGATGGTATCATAGTAATCATATTATACATACAAGTATATTAATCACCAATAGTAATTAAGAGTACATAATTATAATTGTTTTTATTAGTATTTATTTTAAATATAATCATATATATATCATTGTATTTCATATAGCATAGTATTCTTTAGATGATATTAATCATATTAACCATTTAAAACCATATTTCAGTTTATTATTATTTCCAATAATAAATCTGGATATTAAATGAAGGTGCTTGCAAATTCATGTAGATTCTTATTTATATTATTGATACTATCATATATGTAACTATACTTGAAATGCTGCTTGAGACTATTTATTTAACATCACTTGCTTGACATGACATGCTTGTTCACGATTATTGTTTCCTTGCATTAAAACGACATCACTATTGGAATGCTGAGTTACATGTCATGACCTTATTTATTCATGGTTACAAGCTTCTATTCCATACCGTTAACATAATATTACAAGTTCAAGTCTAGTGAGCATTTTATTTAGTGGTCAAGTGCACTGCCATGATAGTTATAAATAAACGGGGTGTTGGGTTAGTTTGAGTGTGCATTCGTTCAACAGGATCTCAGAAGTCCCATACTGGTAGCTCGTACGAAGCATATTGGCCACTTGTTACTACAACTCGTACCGGAAAATATACGGTCGCTTGTTCATTCCACATTTGGCCCCATGTTTCCTAGCCCATGAGCCCTACTCTTAGGTTAGAAATACTCCTACAGAGCTTGACGTATCCACTCGAACTCACGCTAGGATAAATTACCCTTTTAGTGACCAACTAGAATATGTCTTAACCGACTTGACTTGTTTACATGCTTACTTCATATTACTGTCATATCTATATCTGCATGTGCACGCGGGCTTCACTACACTCACATTCATAATATCACGCATACACACTATTACGATTGAGTATTTGTTAAGATGTTCGGACATCCTGGGACTTGCTATCTCAGGTTTAGAGACCGATTTACAGGCAAAGCAGGATCAGAGTGATTACCAAGAGTTTGCCGAAAATTAGTAGTATTTGTATATTTATTTCTATTTTATTTCAGTTGTTATTAGAATGTGCGCCCCTGGCGAGACGTTAGGAATAATGTATCTTTTTTTGGATCTTGTATTTCGTGTATTCGGAATCCTTTGTTATTTGGATTTTTTATTGACTTTATCTTTATCTCGTGGATTCATCAGTATTATTTGCTATTTATACAGCATGAAGTTAAAATTATATCTTGGATATTATCGTATATATTTAGCTAGAGCCTTAAGTGTGACTAGGTAAGGCGATTTCCTCTTGTCTAGGAGCACTGGCGGTTTCGGCCCATATTTCCGTATTCCGGGAATTGGGCGTTACACACTCTACAAATTACAGCCATTTTTATGTTTTCCGGCTTTTCCACACTACAGAAATTTCATTGTGTACTACTACAGAGTTTGCTTTTAAATCAATTCTTTAATGACTTTCCCGCTATCTTTGACTTCTGCAGGTAGCCATGCAAACTTCCTCAGTTCTTTTTAGGCAATCACTGTCAGCACAACAGGAAGCTATTTTTCTCGTTGAGTTCATACAAATCTTGTCTTCCATAGAAATTTCGATCTACTAAATCTTTGAAAGGATATACTAGCTTTAAGCATAAATATCTTTAAACTAGTTTACTCCATGAAAACATGCTAATATGAGATAATCACAATACCAAATATACGGTGAAATCAGACACGCCTAAAATGAGGAGTAATATACATCATAGAATGCCCAAACCTAGAAGTGATATCTTAACAGGATTAAATAAATTGCTCCATAAAGGTTGGGGCAGGAAAGAAGGCGTTCATTTAGTGATCATTCCAATACCTGGCTCAGTTTGATGAATAGAATCTCACAATGAACAATGCCCTCGTCTGCTCGGACATGCTCCCTTGCATCCTAACTCTGTTGGTTTCATGATTTTTCTTAACCTTGTTTGACAAAAATGAGCATGTCAAAATTTGTTGAATACATGAGAATCTCAAAGAACGGTCAAAGAATTATTAATAAAAAATAGTACATGTATGCACCATCCATTCATGAAACTCTCATGCATGCATATGCATATGCATGTGCATGCGCCAACCAAACACAAATTCTCTCATAATAAGAGTCAATTTCCTCGTCAATCACTATGGATAAGATCTTGCCATTTTCGAGAAAAATCAAATGCAACCTCCAAATTGTTTAGACTACCCTGGACTACAAAAAATTCTAGGAGGGGGCAGGACTGATTGATTTCAGCATGACATTAATTCAACTCTACAACACAATCGAAACGAAATAGAACAAAACAAGCAGTGAAAGATCTCCAAATTACATGATTTTTCGTTCAGAAATATTTTCCAACATGCAGATCATCATGATCAGTGTCAATCGCCTATTGGGACGATTAACCACAAGTTTTTGAGTCGCTAATCACCTCATTTTCTTGTAGACTACACGCATAGGAGGTATACATATGAAAATGTATTGAGAAGAAAAGATGCATTGAAATTACAAAAGTTTGTTACAAGTCAAATACAAGAAAAACCAAAATTTCAGCATAAATTCAATTAGAAAAACAACGGACCAGAACATGATTAGAAGTCACAGACTCACAGCAGAAGTGCACCAGGATAAACACCAAAAAACTTCTAAACAAAATCTAAATAACCTTAGATACAACAACTTTTTTCTTCATCTAATTAGTGTTCACATGACTAGTGTGCTATAAAATTCAATTTTGCGAATAAAATCGAAGCTAAATCCTTATTCCTTAGTATTCTCTAGTCTGCGCCATTTTGCTATATATTTTCATTGCCATGGATTACTTTGCCTTAAAATGTGCACTATACATCAGCTTCAATGTTTTATATTCGCATCTTTTGAATTGAAAAGGTCACAAATCACAATCACTATTACTATCCCTAACTAGTTCCCCTATCACCACGCTTTAGTCTGTCTTTTCAGAATGATGACAAAACCTACCCAACAGGTTGTATAGTCAATGCAATAAGCAAAGAAAAGGCAACGCTTTGAGTTAAAAGAACAAAATGAACACAACTTTTTTGGCTTAAGTTAGGAGACGAAATTATGTAATTCCCATCTTATAAATGTTTTCTTACTGTAAACTGAAAATTGAACAGAGGCTTTTAGTTTACATAAGAACGAAGACATTTCTCTTAAGTTTTCTTCACATCTAGAGAATAAAATGATTCTATAAAATAGAAATTGCTCCAATATCATACCCCCTTATGAAGCAATGAAACTTGCAATCGCCTTCCGTATCGTCCTAAACGCGTTTCGGAGTCGGAAACGCGTCCCCGAGTCGCGAATCGGCCATTTCCTTTTACTTTTAATCAAAAAATCAGCCGGAAACGCTCGGATTCACGTCCTAACAAGTGTCACATTGGTGCTTTTTCCGACTCAGCCTCGGTCCCGACCTCCGGGTATCGGATCAACAGGGTCGGGGTAAGCCACGGGAACGTCGAATTGCTTTAACAAGATCCTGCAAGCAACACTTAGATCATTTTCCCCTTTTTTCTGCATCGAACGAGACTCGAAGCTCTCTGTCTCCTCCACGATAAGTCAAAGCCTCCTCCTTCAAGATTGACATCCTCCTCCAAGATCGAAGCCGCCGCCTCCTCCAAGATCGAACTCGAATCCTCCTCTTCCAAGATCGAAGCTCGAAGCCGCCTCCTCCTTCAAGATTGAACTCGAAGCTCAAAGCCAACTCCAAGATCGAAGCTCGACGCCTCCTCCTCCAAGCTCGAAGCCTTGTCGTCGACGCCTCGAGACTCGCTGGTGCTCTCTCTCTCTCTTCTATATCTCTCTCTTTAGACCGTCTCTCTTCTATATCTCTCTCACAACTCTCTCTCTCACTCACAGACAACATACACAATTAACCCCTCTTTATATTTAACTGGGACAAAATAAACCCCCTTCACAGTTCACATCCACAATTAGACAGAAAATTATTTAAATAGAAAAATACTACAGCTCTTACCAAATATTATACATCTTTAATTATATGTTTACATCACAAATAGTTTAAATGCAAATTATATTTGTCTATTGTTTTACTTTATGTATAGATAATTTAAGTTTTAAATTTGCGTTTTTGTTATCGTTAATTGTTATTATTTATAATAATAAACATTGCTTTGTTGTTAAAATCAGGTTGATTTTGTATTAAAATGGCTTCAAGTTGCGGTGCTACTAGTGCATCAAGTGATGAGAAGACTCTTTGGAAATGTGACAAGAGAAAACAACGCGGGTAAAGGAGGTGGAAATGTAAGTTGGAAATGCAATTTTTATAGTAAATCTTACACAAGTTCATACACTCGTGTGGAGGGTCGCCTCTTGAAGATAAAAGATAGTGGAATTGGAGTATGTACCAAAGTTCTGGCGGCCATATAAAAGGATATACTAAAGCAAGATAGAGAAGTGCAAGTGTTGACTAAACAAAAACTTCCGAAGTTTATACCGGTGCATCCTAGTAGTTCAAAAGGAATTGGAAGCGTTGCGAGTATTGGTGATAAGCGAAGAAGAAATGATGATGGAAGTAGGAGCGGGAACAATCCTATTTCAAATGCTTTTACCAACGAGGAGAGGGCGCATTTGGATGTGTTGATTACTGGGGCATTTTATTTGGTCGGATTGGCATTTAACCTAGTAAGGAATCCGTATTGGAGAGGATCTTGTACATTCGCCGCTAGTCATAATCTTGTCGATTATATACCCCGGGCTATAATTCGTTGAGAACCACTCTTTTGCTAAATGAGAACATGAATATTGAAAGCAAGTTGGAGGCTATCCGGGCTATGCTGGTTGATAAGGGTGTTAACATTATGAACGATGAATGGAGTATTCCCAAAGAAGGCCACTCATCAACTTCATGGCGATGACGGATGGAAAAGCGAAGTTTCTTCAGGTGGTTAATTGCGAGGGTCAAACGAAAGATAAATATTTCATAGCATCTTTTGATCAAAGAGGTGATTAATGAAATTGGGCATGAAAAGGTGGTTCAAATTATCACCGATAATGCCGCAAATTGCAAAGGGGCGGGCCAACTCATTGGAAATAAGTTTCCATCAATCTTTTGGACTCATTGTGTGGTGCACACCCTTAGTCTAGCTTTGAAAAACATGTGCCGCTAAGCATTCGAAAAACAATATGGTCACATATGAAGAATGCTCGATATAGACGGGGATGTCATGTTCATCAAGAATTATATAATGAATCATTCCGTGAGATTAGCAATGTTTAAAGAGTTTGTGAGCTTGAAATTGCTATCGGTTGCCGAAACTTGTTTTGCATCGATGATGATAATGTTGAAACGGTTCAAACTTATAAAAGGGGTCTTCAAACAACGGTCATTAGTGATAAATGGAGTGTATATCGTGAAGACGACATGGAGAAGGCTAGGTATGTGAAAGAGAAAATGTTGGATGATGAGTGGTGGGAATCAATTGATTACATATTTTTATTCACGACTCCTACCTATGATATGATACGATTTTGTAACACGGAAAGGCCTTGTTTTCACTTAATATATGATTTGTTTGATACAATGATTGAAAAGGTGAAGAAGGGTATCTGTGCATATGAGCGAAAATGCGAAGATATATCCACATTTTTTGAAGTGGTGTATGCTATTTTTGTGGATCGTTGGAACAAGAATAACACCCCGCTTCATTGTTTGGCTCATTTTTTGAATCCAAGGTAAATATCATAATATATCTTAATTAGTTATAAATTTATAATTTTCATGTTCTTGTATTATTGAATTTTGATCACTTTATTTTTATTCTTTCTATAAGATACTATAGTGAATAATGGCTCGACGAGAATTCAAATCGAATTGCCCCTCACAAAGATTCGGAAGTTACCAAATGTTTGAAAAAATATTTTCCAACCTTGATGGATCGTAATAAGGTAGCTAAAGAGTGCGGAATTCATTGATAAGTCGGGGGATTTTAACGATTATAATTCAATTCAAAATCGTTGCCTTTTGGATCCGAAAACTTTGTGGATTAATGATGGTTCGCCGGCCCTTTTGCTTCAAACCATAGCGTTGAAGATTTTAGTCCAATCCTCGTCGTCTTCATGTGCGAAGAGAAATTGGAGTACTTACTCCTTTATTCATTAAATGAAAAAGAACCGAATGACATTGCAACGTGTCCAAAACTTGGTAAATATCCATAGCAATTTTCGACTTAAAGAGGAGAAATATCATAAAGACTTGGTAAGACTTTTCTATCCTACATCCTCGAATGACTCAAATCCATCGCTCGCAATATCCCATAACTTAGACTCCCCTTTATAGTATTTCTCCTCTCTCCTAGAAAGAAGCCGAAGATTGCTATGGATATTTACCAAGTCTTCGACACGTTGCGATGTCATTTGGTTTCTTTTTATTGAATGAATAAAGGAGTAAGTACTCCAATTTCTCTCCGCATACGAAGATGACAAGAATTGGACTAGAGAAGCTTTAAGGTTATGGTTTGAAGCAAAGGGGCCGGCAAACCATGATTAATCCACCAAGTCTTTGGACCCAAAAGGTAACGATTTTGAATTGAATCATAATCGTTAAAATCTCCCGACCTATCAATGAATTCCACATACTCTTTAGCCACCTTATTGCGATCCATCAAGGTTGGAAAGTATTTTTTCAAATATTTGGCCCTCTTTGCTAACTTCCGGATCCTTGTAAGGGGCAATTCGATTTGAATTCTTGTCGAGATATTGTTCACTATAGTATCTTGTAGAAAGAATAAAAATAAAGTGATTAAAATTCAATAATACAAGAACATGAAAATTATAGTTTATAGCTAATAAAGATATATTATGATATTTACCTTGGATTCAAAGAATGAGCTAAGTAATGAAGCGGGATATTATTCTTGTTCCAACGAACCACAAGAATAGTATACACCACTTTAAAAAAATGGATATATCTTCTCTTTTCCACTCATACACATAGATAGCTTTTTTCACTTTTTCAATCATTGTATCCCACAAATCATTTATTAAATGAAGACAACTTATCCGTGTTACAAAATCCTATCATATTATAGATAAGAGTCATGAATGAAAGTATGTAATCAATTGATTTCTACCCCTCATCATCGAACACTCTCTTTCATATGCTTAACCTTCTCCATATCGTCATCACGGTATTCATTCCATTTATCACTAATGGCCATTGTTTGAAGACCACCCTTTATAAGTTTGAACCGTTTCAACATTATTATCATCGATGCAAAACGAGTTTTGATAACCGATAACAATTTCAAACTCACAAACTCGTTAAACATTGCCAATCTCATGAAATGGTTCATTATATAATTCTTGATGAACATGACATCCCCGCCTATATCGGTGATCCATGAGCATTCTTCATATGTGACCATATTGTTTTCCGAATGTTTTGCGGCACATATTTTTCAAAACTAGATTGAAGGTGTGCACCACACAAGGAGTCCAAACCAAGGTTTCGGCCGAAACCTTGGATACGTGGTGGTTTCGTATAGGTTTCGGTAGGGACCGATACATAACCCGCAACCTATATGAAACCAACCACACAATATTGTTTCAACCGAAATCTTTAAAAACTTGTTTTTTATACTATTTTTATTGTCATTGTGATCGTTGTAGGCCTTCGTTGTTATAAAACAGCAAAAAAGTGAACCCAAACCCTATATTAATATTTATCTAAGTACGCTTTTCAATATAATTTGCATCATTGCTAGATTTTTAGACGCTAGGATCATTGTCTTGTAATATAAAACCATAAATTTAAGTATTTAATATATCTACACCTATATATGTCGTATTACCGACGAAACCAAAACCCCAACCGAGATTAACGAAACTAGCCGAAACCCAGCGAAACAAATAAAATTATGAAAAACCGAAACCGAGCTCTTGAACCTTGAGTCCAAAAGATTGATGAAAACTCACTTTCAATGAGTTGGCCCGCCCCTTTGCAATTTGAAAATTATCGGTGATAACTTGAACCACATTTCCATGCCAATTTCATTAATCACCTCTTTGATTAAAGAGGATATGAAATATTTTTCCTTCGTTTAACCTTCACAATTAACCGTCTTAAAAAACATAGCTTTTCTTTCCGTCCGATATCGTCTTCACCATAAACGAAGATTCTTCTCTTTAACAATTTTATGTTTTTGTTTAATTTTGGATATAGTGTGATTCCACCTTTGTTTTGAATCTTAGGAATAATTCTAAGAATTCTATCTTTTCGCCTCTGTTATCGTCATGAAGTTGATGAATGGTCTTCTTTGGGAATCACTCTATCCATCGCTCACAATGCAAACACCTTTATCAACCCACATAGCTCGGATAAGCACCAACCTTCTTTCAATATTCATGTTCTCATTTAGCAAAAGGGTGATTCTCATCGAATTATAGCCCGGGATACATAATCGACAAGATTATGACTAACGGGGAATGTATAAGATTCTCTCCAATACGGATTCCTTGCTAGGTTAAATGGAAATCCGACCGAATAAAATGCCTTAGCAATCAATGCATCCAAATGCGCCTTCTCCTCGTTGTTAAAGACATTTGAAATAGGATTGTTCCCACTCACACTTCCACCATCATTTCTTCTTCGCTTATCACCTACACTTACAACGCTTCCAATTCCACTTGAACTGCTAGGAAGCACCAGTATAAACTTCGAAAGTCTTTGTTCAATCAACTATTGGGCTTCCCTATCTTGCTTTAGCATGTCTTTGTATATGGCCGCCGGAACTTTGGTCCATACTTCAATTCCACTACTTTTTATCTTCAAGAGATGACTCTTCATGCGAGTGTATGAACTTATGTAAGGCTTACTGTAAAAATTACATTTCAAATTTACACTTCCACCTCCTTCGCCCGCTTTGTTTCCTCTTGTCACATATTTCCAAAGATACTTATCATCACTCGATACACTAGTAGCACCACAATTTAAAACCATTCTAATACCAAACCAACTTAATTGTAACAACAAAGTAATATTTATTATTATAAATAATGAGTAATAATTAACAATAACAAAAACACACATTTAGAACTTAAATTATCTATACATATAGACAAATATAATTGGCATACAAACTATTTGTGATGTAAACATATAATTAAAGATATATAATATTTGGTAAGAGGTATAGTATTTGCCTATTTAAATAATTCTCTGTTTAATTGTGTGTGAACTCTGAAAAGGGTTTATTTTGCCCCAGTTAAATATAATGAGGGGGTTAATTGTGTGTTGTTTGTGAATGAGAGAGAAAGAGAGTCTGTGTGAGAGAGATACGGAAGACAGAGGCATAGATAGTCTAAGAAGAGAGAGATAGAAGAGAGAGAACCTGAGAGCATCAACGAGGGCTTGGAGGAGGCGTCGAGCTTCGATCTTAGAGAAGACTTCAATCTTCGATCATGGAGAAGACGGAGAGCTTCAAGTCTCGTTCGATGCCCTAGAATTTAGGGGATGTTTATGGTAAGTGAATAAGTTATTGGATATTGGGTTTTAACCTGACCCGGTTGTAGTTTAAGCTTTACCCGACCCGAAACGCGAATCCGAGCGTTTTTGGCCGATTTTTCAATTAAAAGTATAAGAAAATGGCCGATTCGCAACTCGGGGACGCGTTTCCGACTCCAAAATACGTTTGGGGACGATACGGAAGGCGATTGCAAGTATTCATGCTTCATAGGGATAAGCTTCCCGAAGAGTGGTATATTTTCATCCTTAATTGATTTCTAGGGCATTATCATTCATGTTTTGGTCGATATCTTCTTCAGTTATAAGTCTCAAATGGTGAGATGGTTGGTTAGGGCAAGAAAACGGTAACGAGGATGTCAATTCAAAACATGCAACCATAAAAAAGGGAGAGGATATCAACCTTATTTAGTATTTTTTAAATAGGAAATGGGCAAGTCCCATATGGGTCCATTTTTATAACTCAAAGGCTAAAGAGCGCGCGCACATACAAACAAAATCTTATAACTCAAAAGCTAAAGAACACCTACTCACACGCACGTGCTTGTGCACGCGCACGTCGTTTATTGAACTTTTATGAACACGTAGATGGATGTCCTAGTTAAAAACAATTTAGAAGATTTTTAATATAGGGATTGCTTCAAAATAGTACTTACGGTTAATCATGGTTTGAAATCTCGGCCGATCCCGATCCGAGATGATTGATTCTGATCCCAAAATGATTGTACGAGTTTTGATACCGTGACCGAGACCTACATTTTAAACCTTGGTATTGGGTTCACCAATTTGTTATTTTCGTTTTAATGTTAAGTTTACTAAAGGGTCGGTGAGTTTATTAATGGGTTTATTGGTTTATTCAACATTATTATTTACCAATAAAATGTCAAAATTGTTTCAATCATCTTTATAACTTATTTAGAAAACCAATCTAGACATTATTAATTTTCTAAGAACTCTGTAAAAATTGTTCTTAGTTACTTTTACTATTTGTTTAAAAAATTTCCGAATTTTTAAAACTTTATTTACTCAAATGATAAAAAAATCTGATATCTAATATTTCCGATCCGTGATGGCCGACAATGATCCCATAGATGATCGTCCGATATTGGTACCGATCTTGAGATTTTAAACCTAACTATGAATCTCCATCTTTCACCCCCAAATAAATCACTCATGGCCTTTGAAGTCACTGGAGCTTAACAATAAGTTGCCACTTGCCGCCATTTATGAATGAGAATCACACATGCATACTCACAAAAATATTGGCATAAAGAAAATATACTGAATATGGATGCTAATAGAGCAGGGTTGCCAAGTCTACGAGACTATGGATATTACGTTCTAAAACTCGCCATCAAAGACCAAAACAAACAATAGATGAAAAATCTCTCTGGATATTTAGCCATCACGATCACCTAGATCAGTAGGACTCAAACCAACCAATCATGAATCCGACAATAAGACCTTTGTCCAAGGACTTCAGTTCAGCATTGTGTTTTATAAAGAATATACCTAGGCAGTTGGGAGGCCGGTTTAGGCGATTTCAGGTTTTTGACGTGGCCCCTTCAACAATCGGAATGGCTACCTCTAACTTTGGCGAGGAAACTTTTACCCTAGAAGCTATGCTCCTTTGGTGGCATTTTAGCAGGAACCTAACCTCATCATGCTAACACTGCTCTCTTATCAGGGATATATGTTGAACAAAATTTGGATGGCATACATCAATTTACTGTATATCTCATAGTCTTGTCTCGTTGACCAAAGCTTCTCTAAGCATGCAACTGGATTGTAATGCAAGTTCAACCTATCCGAATTCAATAACTCCTCTGATCATGAACTAACATCAACTTCTTCTCCGAATCCTAAACCAAACCAAAACCTCGGTTCTAGGTCCTGTTTACCCATGTCCCTACCGCCTCCAATCACCCCTAAAAAATTTTGAGGTGCCACCATGAAGTCTGTCCTTCCCTTCCCTGTGTGATCTACTGTATTTCTTCCTTGTTCCATAACTTTTTCCCCCTTTCTCTTTTTGTTTACGCTTGACAGCACCTTCAATTACATTAAATGAACTGTTCTATTAGATAGCGACCTAGATGCATTTATATCAGCACAAAGGCACAAGATTTAAACAAATATACACATAGAATCAACAGCAAACATCGGAATTCAACCAGAAAATCATCTAATCAGATCACAGATCCACAATTTTCCAATCAAAACAAGAAATCGCCTAAACAAGCTCGCCGCACGAGCCTCGCAATAGATTCGTTAAGATTCAGAGAATCTGCTTGCGATCAAGCAAGAGATTGAAGAAGCGAGCACAATTCAGAACCCTAGAAATCACAAGCAATTGAAACAGAGAAGAGGAAGATGAGGTGTCGCTCACCTTAGCAACGAGCCGTCCTAGGGCTTCGAGATGCTTGAAGACAATTAGGGCTCTCTCTCTTTTTTATGTCTCTCGTTTCTTTGATTAATTTTTATGAAAGAATTTTTTTTTTTAAAAATAGAAGCGAGAAGAAGTTAGGAACTTCGAATTGCGGAGCCAGCTGCGTCTTTGTGTGACGACGAGGATGGGCAGGCTTCTAACCTGTGACGCATAAGATTTTGGAACATGACCTTTTCCTAATTTTCAAGACTTCATCAAATCCTTTCGTTTTCTTTAACCTTAAAACAATATTTAAAAATTATGTCGATTTTCTAGAATTGAAATTTTGGATAAGTAATCAATACGGATTGGCTGTGAACCGTGATTTCGAGTAGAATTTGTAAGGTATCTAATCTAAGCCGAGATCAAGTGATTGATTTAAAAAACTGAGTTTTTATGTGTCCTAATTACCACAATCAATAACGGTCTCGCAATAGCCAACCGATAATTAGTACGGGTCGTCCACAGAGAAATGGTGAACTATCTTTCTTATTTTAGACGAGTTAATAAAGAAAGATGGAATTTTTATCATTTTATGCTGAGGGGATTTGAAAATTTTATAAGAGAAGGGCTTGTAAGTTTTTTCGGATTGAATGGTTAAAAGATGGAGTTTTAAAAATAATTATTTTTATCTTTTAAATATTTAATACTTAAGAAATAGCGATACATGTGGATTAAGGTTCTTGGAGGAATTAGGTTTTCCTATTGACTCTTGTTCTTTCATTAATCTCTATTTATCTCAGGCCCTCAACAAAACAGGTATTAACGAATCTCAAATCGTGGTCGTACCTATCATGAATTGATAGCACGCCCGAATAAGAGAGTTAAGACTCCCTTTGCTAAAGTTCATAAAAATTAAAACTTAAAAAGAAATTAATGGATTTTTTCATCCATTATACTATCATACTCTACAAACCCCCACAGGCGAGAATTTACTCGCTTATTGGGAAAAACGAAGTAAAAGAAAGGTGGAAGAATAAGGAACCCATAAGAAACAACAAAAATAAAATTGCAGAAAATAAATGCGGAAAGCAACGAAACAAAATTAAAAGAAAGAAACTACTTTTTATTGAAACTTTTGCATTACAAAATTTGATTGCTGGAAAAAAACTAAAAGAACTAAAAACCCTAATTTGCTCGATCGATAGATGATAGATAGATAGATGATTTGCTCACGGTCTGTCACGCCCCGCTTCCCAGTACACGGCGAAGGGGACGCGACCGGTCCACTACGTATTTACTCTGAAGTAAATACGCTAAGCATATCTAAGCAGTATAAAAGTAAATACACAAGAGACAAGATATAAAACAACAACTTTATTTATTAACATTCTTTTGTACAATACATGAAAAGGAAATACAACTGAAATAAAAGTAATGCCTAAACAATGGCATGACAGGAAAAGATACCGAATAGAAAATGTACAATGTCTAGAGCTCAGGGTCTTCGCTGTACTGATCCAAGTTTTCTACAGATGACTCGATTTCTGCCGGATCCAAATCACCTGACGACATTCAAAGAAGAAAGAAATAGAATATCGTCAGCGAACAAGTCGCTCGGTAAGTCCCAAAGATAAGGGAGAAAGAGAGTAGACAGAATAAGAAGGTAGCTTTTAAAGTTTCAGCATATTGTTATAATATTGTGCTAACGTTGTTGTTTGTAGCTTGGTACAGAAGAATGTCAGTGTATACAGGAGGGGTCTCACTTGCCCCGGAGACTAAGGTATCAGGAACTCAAGAAACCGTTTATGCCACGGTACAACAGCAACTGGATTCATGTTAGGTGTCTTAATCTTACCGTCTTGTGCCACTTTTAACACCTTCCGTACCAATCTGCCTCTTAAACCCCGTAGTGTTTTGATTGTATTGTTATATTGTATTGTATAGTTGGATGACCGAGCAAAACCATGATATCAGTAAACGGATGCAACTGCATAATCATGTAAATGGATTAACTGGAGAACCATATAAATGGAATGTATATTTATGGTTCGGTTCAGTCAAGTTGTATAGATTGATAATTGGATTCATATATTCATGTTGAATTGTAATATTGAAAATTGTAGATTTTTACTTGAATCATATTCAAGTAAGATATAATCAGACTCAAACCCGAGTCAGACAATTAGAAATGTAAATCGAAGTCTTGATTATTTCTTAAATCTATATTTGCTAGGGTCCTTAGGGTAATTTATAAACCTTGAAGGGTTTTATGTAAAAATACTTTTATATACTTTTCAAAATACACCCCAAATATTCATTATTTGTCTTTAGAGTTATAATGAATGTGGATTTTATATTGTGATATTTCTAGTGAAAATATCCTGGATTCATAATTAAAGGTATTATAATATTGATTTATTTGGAATTCATGGTATTTTAGTATAAAATCTGTTCTTGTGATTTTTAGAAAAATGTGGAATATTTATATCATAACAAAATAGATATTTTAATGATAAATATACATATTTATACAAAAATTATTTTAATAAATATTTTATATTCTAAAAAAATCTCATTTTCTTAAGATGTATTATAAATCCTTCGAGACCGAATGCTCCTTGCGGAGGTCTGAATCTCGCACTACCAAGCCCGAGGATGTGCGATAATCCGTACCATCCCGAACGGGTTCCCCAAAATGGGCTGCAGCGGCGCTTTGTAAAGATTGTAAAATACTAAATCCTTTAGAAAACGGTTTTATGAAGTAAATGGTATTTATTTGTAAAATGTCAATTTTCCGTATTCTATGTTTTAGGGTCTCCTAAGTCAACTAGACTATTCCTAAATGGTCTAAAAGGCAAGTTGTGGGATATTTCAAATTGCCTCTTCACCGCCAATTGTGGCCAGGTAAGTACAAGTGAGGAAAGAAGGGATCCGCTGACGAATCACCGTGAGACGGGCCTTTTAAAGTTACATTTCTCACTTGCCTAGCCTAGACACCACAAAGTCATGTTTAGATAAACGACCGATGTCCACAACTTATCGTATTTTCATAATGTCACGCCCCGCTTCCCAAAATACGGAATACGATGTATGACTAGGCCAGCCATGCTCCTACGGTCAAGGGATCGTCCCGCCGTAGTCACACTTCGGCTTCTAGCACTACATGGTAATCAGTAATAAAGCACAGTATTAAAGGAATCACATCACTGATTTATTACATTAAAATTCCATTGTTCACAATTTACAGATAATAAAGAACAATAACTAACCAAGTTCAATCTCACGATCGCTTTTATGGAAAGCAGTAAAAGAAGAAGGTACGCCAAACTATATCTCCGTGAACTCAAAGGGTAGATCCGTCTCCTGTGCTGGTCCTCCCGCGGAATCTGAGCATGCATACTCAGGTCGTCAGAGCGACACAATAATAATATTATTATAATCAGATGAAACAGGTAAATGAGGTAATACTGGTCTGAGAATAATACAAGTAATCACTATGTCACTATATGATGTAGAATATGATATGTGTCCCTATCGGTCTCTAGGTCATGTTTGAAATCACATAGTGGAAGGAGGATCATGTTTAACAGGAGTCTCGTACATACCCGAGACAACGGCTCACATGCCCGGGACATAACCCTGTCAGCCGGATCGCTAGATCCTGTCCTACACGTATAAGTATCACGGTTCGAATGATCATCCTCTAAACACGGTCCCGCTAAATACGATGCTCTTTCCACTTTGATTTCCCCTTTTCCCCCAGGTTACACTATTTATGATATTGATCTAGTTGTGTACAAGTATACCAATGGCACGGTTTCATCACTGTCCACTGTATCAATCACTGTCACGAATATTCACTTTCCATTGGTATACTCGTCACTCCTAAACCAATATCTATCACGCACGATAATGCAATGTCCACGCGCACTAACACTGAATATATGACAAGGGTATGATATATGTATTGTATGCTACCAATAAGCTGTGTGTTATGAATTAACATGCATGTCATGAACTAAAATAAATTGCACAAATTAATATGTTAAGAATTCAGCAAAAATGATGTAAGTAAGATATATAGAACAATCAGTCAGTAATTCATCAAAATTTGTTTCAGTTCAATCGGAATTTCGGTTTTCAAGATATAACTGTTTCAGTTTAAGTGCTCGCGGCTGGAATTTCAGTTTCAGAACTGAACGTCCGTTTCGCGCCATGAATTTCACCCAGTTGGGCTCAGAATTTAGCGATGTCACAGTTAAATGAGATCTAGAGTTTTCGATAAAGTATTCAACGCAACAGACGGATCCTCAATCGCATCTGTACGTTGAAAGTTATACACAGTTTAATCTCAATATGTCATTTCAGAAATTGTTCTGAACAGTTTTACGTTCTGCCCTTTCAAATATGGTTTAAAATAGCAAACGGCGATGAATCGGAATGGAACCACTTGTTTTGTTTAGATAACATAATTATCTCTAATCTACTGTAAAGTTCCGTAACGTACGATTTCAGGAAACACAGTGACGCAGGTCTTTAGACAGAACACCATAATCAGAAACGCTCTGGACTGCAGTCCAGAGTCGCGTTCCGATCCAATTAACTTCATGGTTTCAGAACAGAAAACATTAAAATTCTACATAGGGTTAAAGTTCGTCGAGTTGGCTTCGTTTTAAGCCCTCGAACACAGCATTTCAGTTTGAATATAATTTATGGTGATTTTATTCGTTTTCAGGTACGAGAAAATTCTAGTTTTACCGGCATATTTGGGGTTATCAATTTTTGTCACTCACAATCGTATTCTCAAGCGAGATTCACACACGATATTCATCATGCTAAGGGCCAACAGAAAGTATCGGTTTCCGTCAAATTAAACAATTATTTCCATTGAGATCTAGCATCGAGCACTTAGGTCATGATATGTACCGGTGATCGGCAAATTCGTAAACGAGATTATTTAACTTTGTACTACAATTATTATAGCATGAAGCAAGTAAACACTTGCCTGGAAACGTCTCGGGGTCGCAAGGCAGCAACGTCGTCACGAACGCGTGATATACGCCGTGGAACCGATTCGCGCGAGCTTGGATCTAGATGCGGATCTCGCGTCGGGGTTGTCCGGAGTCGTTGCACGGTCACTGGGCGTTGGGGGTGCTGGATAATACTCTGCGGGTGTACTGGGATCGACGACGGTCGACGGCGTCGCTCCGGCAGCGTGTACAGAGCAGTTTCACAGTGGGGGGAAAAGTTTGAAAATGGGTTTGGGGTTTTAGATAAGGGGATAAGTTAAGCAGTGGGGCTGGGGAGTGTTGTGATGGTGATGATGCTGAGGAGGTGGAGGTCGTTGGGAGGTCGGCGATATGGTGGGGAGTTCGCCGGCGTCGAGGGGTGTAAGGTGGCCGAGCTCGGTAGCAATTTGGGTTGTGTGCAGGGGATGTTCTGCAGGGGTGTGCTCGTGTTGAGGGAGGGTGGAGTCGCAGGGGAGAAGGTTGGTGGAGGTGGAGTGAGCGAGGGTTGTCGAAGAGGTGGGTGATCGCCGTCGGTGGGATGCAGTGGGTTCGAGGGAAGTTTTGGGTGCTTGCGTTTTTGGGGTTCGGTGAATGTAGAGGAGAGAGATGAGGAGTGAGTTGGAGACGAGATTGAAAACGTGGGGGGGGTAACGGCAGGAGCGTGGGCGTGAGGCGCGGGCGTCGGCGGAGGAGGCGGGTCGCGCGCGAGTTAAAGGGTTACCGTTGGGATTTTTTTTTGAAGGAGGAGGTGAACAGTGGCGTAGCGGGTCGGGTACGAGGAAACGGACTCGGGTTTAAGAGAGTGGGCCGGGCCACAACTTGGGTTAAGGAATTAATTAAAATAGGATTGGGCTGAGTAAGGAGTTTGGGCCGAGTGATTTTATAAGGAAAATATTAAGAAAAATCTTTA
This sequence comes from Agapanthus africanus, assembly GCA_030015575.1. Lineage (NCBI taxonomy): Eukaryota > Viridiplantae > Streptophyta > Magnoliopsida > Asparagales > Amaryllidaceae > Agapanthus > Agapanthus africanus. Next base: position 13,443,133 of record JASDDO010000001.1, read on the forward strand.
AGTGGGCTGAGGGAATTAGATTGGGCTGAGGGGTTTTATATTTAAAAGGGATTATTTAAAAATCTTAATGGGCTGGGAAAGTAGTGAGGGCCGGCTATGTTTTTAATTTAGGGATTTATTTAAAAGTTTTGAATGGGCTGATGGTATTTTGTAAAGGGTTTGGGATTTAATTACAAGCTTGGGCTGAAAGTAAAAATAGGTTTAAGTTTTAAGTATTTTACTTACTTTGGTTTAATTCGACTTTGGTTTTAAACCTTGGGTTTTGGCTTTTAGGGATAAATATAAATATTAAGCTTAAACAATCAATTCAAAATATGAAGGAAAAGAAAAGAACCTACTGGAAATCAGAGAATAGGAAACTTTTATTTAGAATGGAGACGGGGATTTACATCATACCCCCCTTAACAAAAATTTCGTCCTCGAAATTTAACAAGGATGCAAGAATACAATGTACTAAACAAAGAGATGTGGATAACGATCACGGATATCTTCCTCCCGCTCCCAGGTGGATTCTCCTGGGGAACGACCACCCCAAGACACTCGGACTAACGGAATGACCTTATTCTTCAGCACTTTCTCTCTGCGGTCGAGGATGGTAATAGGCTGCTCCTCGTACGATAAGTCAGTACCCAAGACTAGCTCTGAATGGTCCAGGACATGGCTCTCATCCCGAACATAACGCCGCAACTGTGACACGTGGAAGGTATTGTGCACACCAGCTAGCGATGGAGGCAAGGCAAGTCGATAGGCCACCTCTCCCACTCGCTCTAGCACCTCAAAAGGTCCGATAAAGCGGGGACTAAGCTTTCCCCGACCTCCGAACCTGATGACTCCACGAGTAGGGGAAATCTTCAAGAACACATGATCTTCGACTTCGAACTCAAGTGCCCTTCTGCTGGTATCTGTCCAACTCTTCTGTCGATCCTGAGCTGTCTTAATACGCTGCCTGATCATTTGGACCTTGTCAACTGTCTGAACAATGAGTTCGGGGCCCAGTAATCTTCGTTCTCCCACATCGTCCTAACATACTGGGGATCGACACTTCCGCCCATATAGTGCTTCAAAAGGAGCCATCTGAATACTAGCCTGATAACTATTGTTGTAAGAAAACTCGACCAGGTGCAGATGGTCCTCCCAGGAACCCTGAAAGTCCAACATACAGACTCTCAACATATCCTCGAGCGTCTGGATCGTACGCTCGGATTGTCCATCCGTCTGTGGGTGATAAGCTGTGCTGAATTTAAGGCGGGTTCCCAAACTCTCCTGTAAGCTCTTCCAAAAGTGCGACAAAAATCTCGTGTCTCGGTCTGACATAATGCTGACTGGAACACCGTGAAGTCGCACAATCTCCTGCATATATCTTTCTGCCAGTGATTCTGTCGATTGTCCCACTCGGAAAGGTAGGAAGTGTGCAGCTTTTGTGAGGCGGTCGACGATAACCCAAATAGCGTTATTGCCTCTAGGGCTCCGTGGTAAGGCCGTCACAAAATCCATAGTAATGTGCTCCCACTTCCATTCAGGTATCGGCAATGGTTGTAATAATCCTGCTGTCCTCTGATGTTCCGCCTTCACCTGCTGACATACCAAGCATCTGGATACGAACCTCGCAATTTCCCGCTTCATTCCGTTCCACCAAAAGTGCTGCTTTAGGTCCTGATACATCTTTGTACCTCCTGGATGCACAGAATAAGCTGAACTGTGTGCTTCAGCCAAAACTTCTTCTCGAACATCTCCTTTAGGTACGCAGAGTCTGCTACCGAATCTCAGAGAGCCATCCTCATGTATAATCAAATCCTTTCTCAGTCCAGCTTCCACTTGCTCTCTGAACTTTTGTAATCTGGGATCATCCACTTGTGCAATCTTGATGCGATCCACCAGGGAAGATTGCATCTGTATTTGCCAAAATTGACTGAGTGCGTTCGGAGTAATGACCTCAAGTTCAAGTCTCTGGAAATCCTCAATAATACTCCTCTGATCGGTCAACATCATGACCGCTGGTTTGCGACTAAGCGCATCTGGTACAACATTGACCTTCCCCGGGTGATACTGAAGGTCCAAGTCATAATCTGCCATTAGCTCTAGCCATCGGCGCTGCCTCATGTTCAGTTCCTTCTGGGTGAAAACATACTTCAGACTTTTATGATCCGTGTATACCTCCACTTTCTCACCCAATAGATAGTGCCTCCAAATCTTCAACGCAAAGACTACCGCGGCTAACTCCAAGTCATGCGTGGGGTAGTTCTTCTCATGGTTCCTCAGTTGTCGAGAGGCGTAAGCAACCACTCGGCCGTGTTGCATCAAAACACAGCCTAAACCCTTTCCTGAGGCATCACTGTGTATCACCAAACCACCGGAATCATCTGGTACAGTAAGAATAGGCGCCGTGGTTAACTTCTGCTTTAGTGTGTCGAATGCTTGAGTGCATTCCTCTGTCCATGTAAACGGCACGTCCTTCCGTGTCAGCCTCGTCAATGGTTCCGCGATTCTTGAGAAATCTTGGACGAATCTCCGATAATAACCAGCCAATCCCAGAAAGCTCCTGATCTCGGCTACTGACTTCGGCGTTGGCCAATCTCTGACCGATTCTATCTTTGCCGGGTCCACCGAGATGCCTTCGCCCGAAACAATATGTCCCAAAAACTGAACCTTGTCGAGCCAGAATTCACACTTGCTCAGCTTCGCATACAGTTTCTCTTCCCGAAGAATTTGTAGGACCGTGCGCAAATGCTCAGCATGCTCTTCCCAGGTCTTCGAGTAGACAAGTATGTCGTCGATAAACACAACGACGAACGTGTCTAAGTATTTTGCGAACACCCTGCTCATTAAATCCATGAATATTGCTGGGGCATTGGTAACACCGAACGGCATCACAAGAAATTCGTAGTGTCCGTATCGGGTCCTGAAAGCCGTCTTGCACACATCTTCGGCTGCTACTCTGATTTGATGATATCCAGAACGAAGGTCCAACTTCGAGAATACCTTGGCTCCACTTAGCTGGTCGAATAGGTCGTCAATGCGCGGGATTGGGTATTTGTTCTTTATTGTGACCTTGTTCAGTTCCCGATAATCTATACACATTCGCAGCGATCCATCCTTCTTCTTTACTAGTAGGACTGGTGCACCCCACGGTGAAGCGCTTGACCGAATAAATCCCTTCTCTAATAGTTCTTCAACCTGCTTCTTCAATTCCGCCAATTCAACTGGTGCCATTCTGTATGGGGCTCTGGATACTGGGGCTGTACCTGGAATCAAATCGATTGAGAACTCCAAAATTCGAGGAGGTGGTAGACCTGGTAGATCTTCGGGAAATACATCCAGAAAGTCCCAAACAATTTCTGGGGCCGAGCTCTTATCAATCTCCATAACTGTCAGTTCCTTGGGCTTGGCTCTATACTTAGCTGGCTCCAAAGATTCACTTCCGCCCTCAAAAATAAACTCCGGGTGATTGGGGATGCGGAAGATCACCTTCCTTGCACGACAATCGATAACTGCATGGAAAGTGCTCATCCAATCCATCCCTAGAATTGCGTCGTAACTGCCTGTCCCGATCAGAAGGAAATTCGCATAGAATTCCCTGCCACTCACTACAACTGGGCATAATCTACATTCTCGACTAGATATAATAATGCCATTACCCGTATGAATTTCCCACCCCTTGGTTAGCGGTTCATGTGGTATTGAGTGTGTATCAGTGAAATGCTCAGACAAGAAACAATGCGATGCTCCTGAATCAAATAGTACTCTAGCTGGCAAGGAATGTACGAGTAGAGTACCTGTAACCACATCTCCTAACGCTTCTGCCTGCTCGGCGGTCAAGGTGAAAGCCCGTCCCTGACCGCGACCTGTAAATGGTTGCCTCTGCTCCTGTGGCCTCGGCTGTGACGGTCCCGAACCTCCCTGTATCTCTGCTCGCTCAGGGCAACTGTTAATCCTGTGCTGACTGGAACCGCAAATTAGGCACTGTCCCTTGGCACGGCGACAGTCCTTCTGGGTATGTCTTCCTCTACCGCAATAGCCGCAAGTTACGCCCTGTCTCTGGGGGCGATGCTGTGGTACAAACGGGCGCTTCATTTGTGTCGTTCCTGCTCTGTGAACCGGTATGGCTCCTCGAGAAGGCGCGTGGGTACGTGCTGGAACGACTGGGGGTCTTCTGAACTTGTTAATCAATTGCTCTTGAACTCTCGCCACGTTGAGTACCTGTGCGAAAGTCTGCAAATCCAACGATGCAATCAATTGCTGCAACTCGAAATCTAACCCCTGAAGGAAGCGTCTGGCCCTGGTGACTTCTGATTTGACCATGTATGGAGCAAAGCGGCTCAGACGGTTGAACTCTGCCGCATAAACGTCCACTGGGCGTCCATTTTGCTTCAAAAGAATAAACTTTTCCTCCATTTCTGCCTTGGCTGTGGGAGGAAAATAATGATCTAAGAAGCACTCCTTAAACTTGCTCCATTCGATCGGCTCTTCAAGTCTGCTTTCTTCTACCGACCACCATGTACGGGCCTCGTCTTCTAATTGTATCTTTATCACATCCACTCTGTCTTCCTCTGGAACCCTAGCGGCTGTCAATAAATTCTCCATGTTCACCAGCCATTGTTCAGCCTCAAGGGGTTCAGCTAGCCCTGTGAACGCAGCTGGGTGTAACCGTCGGAAGAATGATACGGTACCAGCCCTAGCCTGATAAGCTGGTAGAGTAGCGCCCTCGGGGGCGGTAATGAGTGCGGAGGGTCCTCCTGCGGCGGTAATCGCCCTGAGTCCCTCAGTGAGCAAATCTGTCTTCCTCTCCTGAGCTTCTGTGAGAGTGGTCAGTGCACTGAGTATTCTTTCCGTGCGGTCCTGAGAGCTGGAGTCCGAGGAGGGGTCATTCGGAGACGTCATATCACTGGAAGATTCAAAAGGATAGGATCAGATTCAAGGATGAAAATCAAGAGTAGTGAAACAAGAATAGCGTAATACAGTATAGTTAATGTTATTCCTTGATACTAAACACAGGCTCTGATACCAACTAAACCATGTCACGCCCCGCTTCCCAAAATACGGAATACGAGGTATGACTAGGCCAGCCATGCTCCTACGGTCAAGGGATCGTCCCGCCGTAGTCACACTTCGGCTTCTAGCACTACATGGTAATCAGTAATAAAGCACAGTATTAAAGGAATCACATCACTGATTTATTACATTAAAATTCCATTGTTCACAATTTACAGATAATAAAGAACAATAACTAACCAAGTTCAATCTCACGATCGCTTTTATGGAAAGCAGTAAAAGAAGAAGGTACGCCAAACTATATCTCCGTGAACTCAAAGGGTAGATCCGTCTCCTGTGCTGGTCCTCCCGCGGAATCTGAGCATGCATGCTCAGGTCGTCAGAGCGACACAATAATAATATTATTATAATCAGATGAAACAGGTAAATGAGGTAATACTGGTATGAGAATAATACAAGTAATCACTATGTCACTATATGATGTATAATATGATATGTGCCCCTATCGGTCTCTATGTCATGTTTGAAATCACATAGTGGAAGGAGGATCATGTTTAACAGGAGTCTCGTACATACCCGAGACAACGGCTCACATGCCCGGGACATAACCCTGTCAGCCGGATTGCTAGATCCTATCCTACATGTATAAGTATCACGGTTCGAATGATCATCCTCTAAACACGGTCCCGCTAAATACGATGCTATTTCCACTTTGATTTCCCCTTTTTCCCCAGGTTACACTATTTATGATATTGATCTAGTTATGTACAAGTATACCAATGGCACGGTTTCATCACTGTCCACTGTATCAATCACTGTCACGGATATTCACTTTCCATTGGTATACTCGTCACTCCTAAACCAACATCTATCACTCACGATAATGCAATGTCCACGCGCACTAACACTGAATATATGACAAGGGTATGATATATGTATTGTATGCTACCAATAAGCTGTGTTATGAATTAACATGCATGTCATGAACTAAAATAAATTGCACAAATTAATATGTTAAGAATTCAGCAAAAATGATGTAAGTAAGATATATAGAACAATCAGTCAGTATTTCATCAAAATTTGTTTCAGTTCAATCGGAATTTCGGTTTTCAAGATATAACTGTTTCAGTTTAAGTGCTCGCGGCTGGAATTTCAGTTTCAGAACTGAACGTCCGTTTCGCGCCACGAATTTCACCCAGTTGGGCTCAGAATTTAGCGATGTCACAGTTAAATGAGATCTAGGGTTTTCGATAAAGTATTCAACGCAATAGACGGATCCTCAATCGCATCTTTACGTTGAAAGTTATACACAGTTTAATCTCAATATGTCATTTCAGAAATTGTTCTGAACAGTTTTACGTTCTGCCCTTTCAAATATGGTTTAAAATAGCAATCGGCGATGAATCGGAATGGAACCACTTGTTTTGTTTAGCTAACAGAATTATCTCTAATCTACTGTAAAGTTCCGTAACGTACGATTTCAGGAAACACAGTGACTCAGGTCTTTAGACAGAACACCATAATCAGAAACGCTCTGGACTGCAGTCCAGAGTCGCGTTCCGATCCAATTAACTTCATGGTTTCAGAACAGAAAACATTAAAATTCTACATAGGGTTAAAGTTCGTCGAGTTGGATTCGTTTTAAGCCCTCGAACGCAGCATTTCAGTTTAAATATAATTTATGGTGATTTTATTCGTTTTCAGGTATGAGAAAATTCTAGTTTTACCGGCATATTTAGGGGTATCAATTTTTGTCACTCACAATCGTATTCTCAAGCGAGATTCACACACGATATTCATCATGCTAAGGGCCAACAGAAAGTATCGGTTTCCGTCAAATTAAACAATTATTTCCATTGAGATCTAGCATCGAGCACTTAGGTCATGATATGTACCGATAATCGGCAAATTCGTAAACGAGATTATTTAACTTTGTACTACAATTATTATAGCATGAAGCAAGTAAACACTTGCCTGGAAACGTCTCGGGGTCGCAAGGCAGCAACGTCGTCACGAACGCGTGATATACGCCGTGGAACCGATTCACGCGAGCTTGGATCTAGATGTGGATCTCGCGTCGGGGTTGTCCGGAGTCGTTGCACGGTCACTGGGCGTTGGGGGTGCTGGATAATCCTCTGCGAGTGTACTGGGGTCGACGACGGTCGACGGCGTCGCTCCGGCAGCGTGTACAGAGCAGTTTCACAGTGGGGGGAAAAGTTTGAAAATGGGTTTGGGGTTTTGGATAAGGGGATAAGTTAAGCAGTGGGGCTGGGGAGTGTTGTGATGGTGATGATGCTGAGGAGGTGGAGGTCGTTGGGAGGTCGGCGATGTGGTGGGGAGTTCGCCGGCGTCGAGGGGTGTAAGGTGGCCGAGCTCGATAGCAATTTGGGTTGTGTGCAGGGGATGTTCTGCAGGGGTGTGCTCGTGTTGAGGGAGGGTGGAGTCGTAGGGGAGAAGGTTGGTGGAGGAGGAGTGAGCAAGGGTTGTCGAAAAGGTGGGTGATCGCCGTCGGTGGGGTGCAGTGGGTTCGAGGGAAGTTTTGGGTGCTCGCGTTTTTGGGGTCCGGTGAATGTAGAGGAGAGAGATGAGGAGTGAGTTGGAGACGAGGTTGAAAACGTGGGGGGGGGGGGTAACGGCAGGAGCGTGGGCGTGAGGCGCGAGCGTCGGCGGAGGAGGCGGGTCGCGCGCGAGTTAAAGGGTTACCGTTGGGATTTTTTTTTGAAGGAGGAGGTGAACAGTGGCGTAGCGGGTCGGGTAGGAGGAAACGGACTCGGGTTTAAGAGAGTGGGCCGGGCCACAACTTGGGTTAAGGAATTAATTAAAATAGGATTGGGTTGAGTAAGGAGTTTGGGCCGAGGGATTTTATAAGGAAAATATTAAGAAAAATCTTTAAGTGGGCTGAGGGAATTAGATTGGGCTGAGGGGTTTTATATTTAAAAGGGATTATTTAAAAATCTTAATGGGCTGGGAAAGTAGTGAGGGCCGGCTATGTTTTTAATTTAGGGATTTATTTAAAAGTTTTGAATGGGCTGATGGTATTTTGTAAAGGGTTTGGGATTTAATTACAAGCTTGGGCTGAAAGTAAAAATAGGTTTAAGTTTTAAGTATTTTACTTACTTTGGTTTAATTCGACTTTGGTTTTAAACCTTGGGTTTTGGCTTTTAGGGATAAATATAAATATTAAGCTTAAACAATCAATTCAAAATATGAAGGAAAAGAAAAGAACCTACTGGAAATCAGAGAATAGGAAACTTTTATTAGAATGGAGACGGGGATTTACACATAATAAGAGGTATTTATGTATCAACACTAAATCCTTTATAAATGGTTTTATTTAGTATAGGGTATTTAAGTGAAAATGTTCGTTTTCCCGTATTCTGAGTTTTCGATGGTATCGTGTTAGGTTGTATGTAAGTGTGTGAGGAGGTAGGTCGTTACCTCGTGATCTACTTTAAATGTATAGCAAGTTTGATGGGGTTTGTTCCCGTCAAAATTTTGGCTCAAAACCCGCTCCCTTATAAAATAATAACAATAAAATAAAAAATATAATAATAATAAAATATAATAAAAGGAAAAACTCCACATGCAAAGAATGTAACAAATGCTTCAAAGCCAAGAGCTAAAAAATTGAAGCAACGTTTCGGATCCAGCACTAGGCGCGCTGCGCGCTACGTGTCAAACACGGATACGCCAGCGCAGTTGCGTTGTGCTCTGCGCTGTGCGCCACGTGTCAAACGTAGGTGCGCTGGCGTAAGGTGCGCCAGCGCTGGAATTAAAAATCCCCACCGTTAGATCAAAAGATCTAATAATAATGATAAATCATTAAATTAATCAGAATTAAAATTCTATTTTGGAAAGATCTTTCCAATCTTGTTAAAAACAAGAAGATTACCTTATGTAAAACAGAAGCCCTAGGATCAAAAATCCAATGGTGGGAAATATCCCCAAATCAATAAGAGAAATATCTCTTTAACCGATTCAACAAATCAATTGGCCCTATTTAAAGGCCCCAAGACTTCAAGGCTGATATAGAGAGACCCCCTACGAACTTTGGGAAAACTAAAAAGAAAGAAAAGCAAGCTTTTAGCAAGAGAAGATCATTTCTTCAAGGTAAAAAACATGATTCTTGAACACAGAGATGAAATCATCTCATGAAAAGAAGAACTATCTTCTAAAATAAAAAAAGAGATCATAGATCTACAAAAAACCAAGGTCTTTTATAAAAAAAAGAGAGATCAAAAGATCTCATCATAAAAGAATTATTTACTTCATTCACAGATCATTGATCTACAGAGGCAAAGCCCTTTCAAAAATAAGAACTGTTGTTCTTGAATCTTTAGGCAAAGCCTCCTTTATAAGAACATAAATTTGTTCTCTGATCAAATGCGCTTTGCGCTACTAAAAAGTGCCATGCACTCATGAACTGTGCTTCTGCGCTCCTTGGACCGGCGCTCAGCGCCAAGACGTGCCACGTGTCAATCACAGATACAACTTGCGTTTTGCGCTTCTGAAATAGCGCACTACGCTCATGGGCTGGCGCTCAGCACCAAGCGCGCCACGTGTCACTCACTGGTACGTCACTAAACTAGCGCAATGCACTCATAAATTGAAAGCGCAGTGCGCTCATCATCTAGCGCTTAGTGCTAAGCGCGACACGTGTCCTTTTCGTGTGCGCTATTTGGGAGAAGCGCAATACGCTTTAATTGGCGCAAAGCGCCTGGCGCGCCACGTGGCGCGTTGTCAGAACATATATTGTTCTGATGAATGTCATGCATTCAATACAAGACAAAAATGTCAGGATCTAATGTTCAACATTATTAAAAGGGCCAAGCCCAAATAAAGGCTCAACAGCCCAGAAAGAAATGTTAAACATCTTAACCTGATTGAACTTAGCCCAATATTGGCCATAAGTTCTCAACTTATATTAATTGAGCCCATCTGCTCACGAATATTTAACAGATCTCAGTCCCAAACTGGACTACAGACCTTTTAACCAACTTACACCGGTTCGAGGGGACATCTCTTTACTCCTCTGATATCTGTCGTTGTAATTCTTCAACGTCTTCAGAGAGGTGACGGGTCCCGACAACCACACATTTCTACGGACTGTGGGGTCCTTAAACTCAGGGACTATGATGTCCTTAACCTTGACTGTGAGGTCTTAAAACTCACGGACTATGATGTCCTTAACCTTGACTGTGAGGTCTTAAAACTCACGGACTATGATGTCCTTAACCTTGACTGTGAGGTCTTAAAACTCATGGACTATGATGTCCTTAATCTTGACTGTGAGGTCTTAAAACTCATGGACTATGATGTCCCTAACCTTGACCGAGATGTCTTTAAACTAACGATGGACCGTAATGTCCTTAAACTAATCGACCGCAATGTCCCTAAACTAAACAATAGAGCCCAAATGCTCTTTTGTTGGATCTAAACGGTCCCGTTAAGTTGATCTTAGTCTGAAATGAGACTAACGTATCCTTAACAAATGTTTAAGTTGATCTCAGTCTCAAATAAGACTGACGTATCCTTAAACCCAACCCCAAACCCAAATCTAAGAAAATACGGATTTGGACTAATCCACGTCCTACGGGCGACAACATAAATTAGTCTCCGTAAACAATCCATGGGCAACCAAACAACAAAACAAACACACACGACACGAAGTGACCATCTAGAGAAGGAGAAAGTTGTTACCGCGATGCGGTAGCGTAATTAACTGCAGGAGCTTGCGCCTGCAGGGAAGAGCGTCCCCATAATCAAAAACCCCTCAAATGAGGGGGAATCTGACGAAATTTGTTACATCGGCCGCATCCGTCTTAACCTTCGATACATGGTATCATAAATCAACTTGGCATCTTCGGAGAGGTGGACGGATAGCACCAACTAGCATCTGCCCCCAGATTCAGGCAATACGTTCGTCTTCCCGGTTTCTGGCGGAGAATAGATTCTGGCACGCCCGGTGGGACCTTTTTCCTCTTTCCACTCCACACTTCGTGTGTCGTATTCGCGAACGAATCGCGGTTTTCTATGGTTGCCTGTGGATTTGAGGTACTAAGATTTGGTGTCTTGCTCCGTGCAGAAAACAGAAGATCAATGGCTTCAAACTGCACTAACTGTAACCGCAACTCTCGCTCCGTCCCGTCCGGAGGAGTGACTTACGGGCCCCAAACGGCCTCCATCTTTGCTATGCCGGTGGATCAGGTGACTCAGGCCACCACTGGGCTATTCTTCGGGACCATGCTCCCACCCGTGAACTTCAATGCCCCAAGGCCGTTGCAGGAGGCCCCAAAGAAGTCGGTCTTTGATCGACTTACCACTACTGCGACCCCTCTCAACGGGTCGTCCAGCTCCAACGCCTCAGTCTTTGACAGACTGAGCCAAAGCTCATTTGGGCCCATGAAGAAGCCCGCGATACCAGAAAGAGTTATCCCTAAGCGGATAGACATTCCTGCTCATGAAGTCGTCAAGGAGACTTCTCCTATCAAAGGGTCGGTCTTCACAAGACTGACTGTTTCAGCTCCTGTTCCCGGCGAAATCATCAAGGTTGCTTCCCCTACTCGGAAGTCTGCCTTCGATAGGTTGGCCATCCCCACTCAACGGACATCAGTCTTCAATAGGCTGACAACGACAACTTCTGACCAACGCAGGGGGCATGAGGAAGTTACCCCTACAGCCGAGATAATCCCAACGGCTCGACACGCTCGACTTCGCCACTGGCGCCGAGTAAGGAAGGCTGGGGGCAGCTCTCCTTCTGGACTGACTCCACCGGCTCCAACGGTGGAAATCGATGTTGCTGTTCCAACTGGGAACAACTTTGAACCGCTTAGGAGGGTTCGCAAGAACGCTCCGACCGCCGCGCTGAAGAGGTCTCCTCCACCCATGGAGATTACTACAGAAAAGAAGCCGGAGCAGCCCCTCAACGGTTGTCCTCCAAAATTTATAAAGTCTGGCGACAGGTTCAAGAATCGGTGATTGATCAGGACTACTCTCGCCGGCCAAAGAAGCTTAAAGCTCGACAAGGAGAAAACCATCCTGTCAAGCTACCAAAAGCGACTGCCGTCTAGGTGCCCGCTGCAACGGCTCCCTCAACGTCAACCGCTCAAAAGAGAAGGAGGCCGGAGAAAACCCTTGTGACCGCGGCGAATCGCAAAAGCGCTGAATCTAAACGCCCCAAGTCTGAGGGCATGGTAATACATACCGTTTATATGGCTTCCGGAAAAGAAGAAAGCTGTGCTTCTACGGGTCATCGACCGCTTACCCGATCGATAACGAAGCCTCAGGAACAACAGCAGCAGAAACTTCAGTAGATGCTGACTGCGATGGCTGCACTCACTGGGCCGAAAGAAAGTCCGGAGACCTCAGAGCAGCGTCAGGATCAAGAAACTGATGCTGAATTCCTCCAAAGAATGCTTGAGAGGAAAGAAAAAGAGGCCGCGGAACAGGCGGCCAACATAAAACGAATGGCCCTTTTGTTCCAAGACATGGCTGAGATGATGTTACAGCCGGAACCTCCAGCTGAAGACCCCCCGATCATCGTTGAAGATGACAGAGGGGAGACATCGAACCCTCCTCAGGCTCTTTCAGCAGCCAAGGAGGAGACCATCTCCAAGGCCACTCTGGATGATTACATCGCTCAGCAAATACGGGCTCACCAGGCAAGATGAACCTACGCGGCCGCGTCTCTGGGTTAATTGAAGGATTGAAACAATGTGGTATTTAAGTGAAAAATACGATAAATTGAAATAGCTATCATTTCATGTGATGAAACTTGATCAAATTGTTTGATTAGTGTTTAATAGTCAACATGAGGAAGTTTAACTATGATTGTATTAGTGAGAAGTGGAATTTTATAAGAAAACCGAATCGGAAATCGGATTTGTTCCGATTCCATCGGGTTTTGTAATTTCGTATTTTCTTGAATAGGGAAGAGAGATAGAAAGGGACTTACGGGTTTTAGATTATACAAAGGAGTGAGGGGGAACTAGAGGGTTCGCCGATGCGTTGCGTCGTCGCCAGTAGTTCCTAAAACATTCGCCGGAAGTTCCGCCGGAATTTCGTCGGAGCTTCGCCTTGAGCTCGTTTTCAAAGTACACAAGATCTCTTGAGAATTTTAGAGAGTTGGCTCAGAGTTTTGGAGTGAGAGGGTAGAGAGTAGGGGGTGTATTTATAGGGTTAGGCTAAGTTTAGGGTATGTGAAAGGTTAAAATGAAAAATGTGATAAAATGTATTAAAAATGTATTAAAAGTGGAGTAATTAGGATTTTAAAAGAGCTCTGGAAGTGGTCTGAGGCTGAAATTTTGCAGGTGCATAGGGAATATGAAAAGACACAATTTTCATGTTGGGACTGTCGCCGGAATCGGCCGACTCGGCCGTGACTCGGTCGGAGGACTGAGTCGACCGAGTCAAGGCCGGGTCAGGCGGCCGGGATCTCCCCCGACGGTTCATCTAACCCCTGGCAATGTTACATTTTTGGGTGTAGTGGGGTTTTTGTGAGATATGCACGTGTAAACCCTTGGTATTTTAAAGGTTTTAAAAAAATCAATATTAAAAATAATGTGGGCCATGGGATTTGAACTCTGGTGGCTTGGTTTAGCAGTGCAAGGTATTACCAATGAGCCGCAAGCTCCTTCTTGTAATCATGGTGTGAATTAATTACTTAAAATGATAGCAGTAAGAGTAAATACTCCAAGTATACATTAAATTTAAAGTAATTTCTTGTACACTAAAAATGGAGTTATTACATTCTTGTAATTTGTAATTAAAAACAAAATAATTACTTATATCTTGTGCTCAGGCTAAAATACCCCTTTATGGATTTTGAAAAAATATTTGAAAAATTTGTATAGGAAAATTAGGGTTGTTACACGGTCCTTTAAATAGGCTATGGAACTTGAAATTCTAGACATCATCTTACAAATATGTGAAAAAACGATCAAGCCTCTGAAATTTCACATCCAGCGGTCTTTACTTGACCGTGGAACCGCCGCCATATACCCCATTCTATCGCGGATTCGCCACCCTTTGGTGTGATCTCGCCTCCAGATTTCTTGTGTTATCTTCTCGTGATGTTACGAGATTTTTCTGATAAAAATATTTTGAAAATATATCTTTCTCTCTGTAGTTACGAGATTCTTCAATTTGCTCCTGATATTCGGCAGATTTGGTTTGCTAATTCGATTTGATTTGATCTTCTCAATCCTCTTTGTAGTCTTGAACTGATTTGTTATTTTAGATCTACGCAATATCTCAAATAAAATTATTAGCAGCATTTGTCTTATCTGAGATAATATTCCAACCAATTAAATTATGGATATGACCCTAGTGCATGTATACTATATTTTATTTGGGGTTTTCCTGATTTTGCGACAGCTTCTTGTTTATTTTTGTTTTTTAGTGTGGATAGTGCATTTGGTAACTGTGGTTAGTATCCGACCCGACCCGCATATTTGAAACCCATTGTGATTCAAGATTATGTCATTTATTTGCTAGTACAGAGAATCCGTGCACATCTAGATTCGATGCACACTTATATGATATATTTATCCGCATATCTTTCAAATAATACAAATAATAGCCAGATAATATATTTTGATATCTGGCATGGCATGTTATCATACCCTATATCATATGTCTGCATCCATATATCGTGTTTATGTCCAAATTGATAAAACAGACTCGTTTGGATCACTACGTGTATTTACGTAGATCCGTACTTGGGGGTATGCATTTTTATTAACCGGATATCGCATTATGGTTTTATCTTGTACGTATATTCTCCATATTTTAAAACTAGATTTTTAGAAGAGACTCGGGTATTTTTCGAAATATTTTGTTATTAACTGTTTAAACCCGGAATATATATTATAATATTCTTTTCCAAACCTAAATATATAAACAGTTTATAATATATATAATATATATTAATATATATAAGTAATAAATCTTATTCTCTTTCTCTCTCTACTCTCGCATTCTGTCTCTCTCTCTCTTATTCCTTCCCTCTCTCTACTCTCGCATTCTGTCTCTCTCCTTACCTATATATATTAATATAACCCGATATAATATAACACCTCAACCTCTTTCCTATCTCTTTCTTTCTTCTCTATTTTCTTCCTGTCCTAGCGACGAAACCCCAGCCGAACCCTAGCTTTGATGTCACCGCTCCCTCGCCATCGCCGACCCCGACATCATCACCTCCTCGCCCTCGTCACAACCTCCACCACTTCCTCTCCTCTCCTCGCCTTCCCGATCACCACCCAACGACGCCAACTCAAGAACCCCGACGTCGCTCCCTCACCGCCGACCACCTCACCTCGTCGTCACCCTCATCACAACCTCCACCACCTCTTCTTCCTCAACTTCATTCCCCGACGAGAGCCCTGCACCCTGCAAACCCCCGACGACCGGCGACCCAACTACAGAAACCCAACATCACCGAAGACCTCACCACCTTGTCGTCGTCACCACCATTACCTTCTCACCTCCCTCTCCTCTCCCCGACACCACAAACCACCACCGCCATCGACCCTCATCACCTTCTTGACCCCAACAGCAACCCAAGAAATCACGGCCGACGCAGCTCCCTTGCCGTCGACACCAGCCCATCATCGCCATCATCTTTTCCTCTGTCCTCTTAACTCAACACCAGAGCCCGACACAACAGCCCCATTCCTCTTCTCTCTTTTTTTCTTTTCTTTGTTGCTTTCTTGTTTTTACCGGCCGTCTCGCCGAAGTCGCACGCGTAGCAGACGATCCGGACAACCCAGTCATTGTCATCGTCCAGCGTAGTCATCGCGTTACGTCATTGATCAGCTAGGTCCAGTACTGCACGCGTGAGTTGCATCGCGACGTTATTCCGACATCGGATTTAGCATCCGTATTCCGTCGTGAGATCCGATCAGCCAAGTTGAACTTGCAACATGCTATGTTACTAAATCGATATCTATATGAATAAAAATAGTACACGTGCTTTATTATTCATCAACCATTACCGATTTATAGTGTTACGTTATCCGTTCGTATTCGTACCAGTAATAACATATCCGATTGCATGCCGGAACATCATGATATCATTATACTACTATATTAGTACAACATGCTATCTAGTTTGCATCATACTTGGTAATGGATATATAATGGTTATTACAGATAGACACATATGCATCCTGACATTAGTCATGTTTCGATATTGGTTACAGTTTCACATTGGATATCTATTTGATACATATACATCATATGACGTATTCACGACACGCTACTTAACTTGTTACTTGTATTTTGTTACTAATGCCAACAATATTGATGTGTTGTCCTGACGAACGTGACTTGTTGTCTACATAGACAAGAACTGTACATACTTGATCCTGTGTTGGCATTAGATCTATATTGGTAATACCTGACTTGAATACAAACCCGGGGGAAAGGGGAAATCAAGAATGTAACCAAAATATAACTCAAGAGGATATCATTACTTATTTGCTGTTTTTCTGGGCGTTATGAAATAATTTCTTGTTTGCCGGTTTTCCGGACGTTACGGAATAATTACTTGTTTTCGTTTTTCCAGGCGTTACCGAATAATCATTATTTGTTTGCTGTTTTTCTGGGCGTTACGGAATAATTACTTGTTTGTCGTATTTCCGGGCGTTACGGAATAAATACTGTTACCGTGGTCCCGTGGGGAATGAACGGTATATATACTGTAGAGTTACGATGAGAATTACATTAATTGATTTCAAAGACTTCCAGAATAGATAACCAAGAAGCACGGATTTAAGATACACATCACACATCCATACACACACACGTACCTCACTGTTTCATTGTAACGCTTTGAATTTTCGTTTAGGTAGTTTTTCGATAATTGGTAAGATAAACAGTATTTTCCGTAAAATGTCAAAAATAATTATTTTTCAATATAGGCCTAATTATACAAAATTTAGATAAGAAATTGCTAGAAATTTGTTAATTAATTGTCGCTTAAAAATTTCTAGTCATTTAAATTTTTTTCCTTAATTAATTATTTTTAATATTATTTTAAGTTTTTAAATATACATTAAATTAGTAATAAATACAAATTTAAATGGGTAAATTACACACTCAGGAACCATTATAAACTAAAATCTAGTAGTAACAAAAATTTTATCAAGACTTTCCAAGATTAGTTGTTTCATGGTTTAAAAATGAATTAAAATGGGTTTTTTTTTGTAAAGTTGATGTGATATGCATTTATTACCCTTAAGAGATACTTTCTTCATGGAATTCTCTACACACTCACACAGACACTCCCTTCCTCACCCTCAGGCCGAGCCCTCCCTGCTGGAAATCCCCATTTTTCTCCATCTCTTTTGCTTCAAAATTCATCCAAAAATCCATTAAAAATCCACAATTTCTTCACAAATTCAACACAAATCCATATTCTACCTCTTCTCAAACCCAAATTTAAATTAAAACTTGAAGAAAGGAGGCATCTTTGAAGGCTAGTGCAAGCTAGGGTTCAAACTTGTGAGGTGAAAATTCTAATCTAATTGTTAAATTGTAGTTTAAATATGCTAAATTAGAAATTTAAAGTGTGAAATTTGGTTAAAATTGCCTGCTTATGAAATTCAAGAAAAGGTTTGAAATTTTAATTAGGGTTTGAAGCTTTGTAAGTGGGTTAAAATTAGGGTAGTGGCTATCTAGTGGGTTAGTTTGGATGTTTGCGTTAGATTGTGATAATTTTATCGCAAAGCTACGATGGTTACGCCAATTTTCAATTTTTAGGGCTTACTAGGTTTTTTATAAAATTAAGTGGGGAATTAATTGCGATATCTTGACGATATTATTAGCATCTCCTATGACTTTTAGGGTGTGCGAATGCGGAATTTGGTTTAGTCGGGTTTTAGTTTTGACGGTTGCCCCGAAACGACGATTTTAGTTAAGGTTTTAGTGGTTTTCGTGTGTGTTCCGCGCACCTAGTGCACGTTATGCCTAACTTGTGTGCGTTGATCTTTTTATATTGTGATTTGCGTCGTTTCATGATGTGTAATCTTATGTGGTGTGCTATACAATTTTAGGATCGGTTGCGGAAACATCGGACGCGGCGCGCAAAGGCAAAGCGGTGGTTGGATCAGATTAGCGAGGCGTCCGGGTGAGTAGATGTATACATCTATGGGGAAATCGTCTGGATGGCGCGAGGCGCCCCATAGTTAGGATCACTTTATTACTTGCAAACTATATGCATAGTTGGTTAGTTAACCATCTCATTCATAGGCATATATTTTTAGTTATTCGTCCGCTGGTAGTGCATGATTATCTATGTCACGCCCCGCTTCCCAGAGTACGCAAGATTGGGCACGTGACATAGCCAACCATGCTACCTGTGGGTAGGAAGTATCCATCCACAGTCACATTACGGCTGAAGGGATATCAAGAACAAGATAATAAACTAATCTAACACATGTCCAAATCCATAATAACAAGAATCAATAAACAATAAGTGCGGAAGCAAATGATCCAATACAATAATAGAAAGGTACGTCCCAAAATGCGGGATCGCACCTGGAAATAAAATGCAATAAATGAACTAATCACTACAGAACTCACAAATCAGCCTGCTGGCTGAAGTACTTCTGCTCGGTCGGCGACAGTGGTAAAGAATCTGGGCCATGCAAAACCCAGACGTCAGCGCGTCATGTCAACCAATAATATAATATGAACATGGTAATAAGCAATGCAGAAAGTAAACATGAATAAGCAGTAATATGGAACAACAGTGCAGGGTAGTGTGTAGTGGGTAACTAAACTGTTCTATCAGGTTTGCTATTCTAAAGTCTTTGAAATCAATTGGTGACTCGTCGATGTAACTCAATAGTATCCCGTGCATGCCCGGGACCACGGTCAAGACCCTCGGGGCTGAATCCGAGACGTGCCGCTAGGCAGTAAAAGGTAGCAGGATGGACGAGTGATGTCAGCATCATCACTCCCGGACTGGCCAAGCCCGTAAGACTGATCAGAACAGGTATCGAACTGTTGAGTTACAAGTCGGTTTCACTTTTGATTTCCCCATACCCCCAAGTTATGTAGGTCAGGTCAGGTATTCAGTAATCACGAACTAATGCCAACACAGGATCAGGCAAAAGCAGGTCTGTCTGGATAGACAGCAGGAATGGTCCATGAGGACCCCAAGTCAGGTTTGTTGGCATCAGGCATGAGATCAGGTAACAGGTCATGTCATGGTACAACAGGATGAGTCGGTATGTAAAGGGTACCATGTCCGGTGCATCGGTATGTATGTATATGTCATGTGTAGCAGAGTCAGGTCAATATGTAATGTAATCGAGGGTGTGCTCACAACAGGTATATAGTTTAATAAGGAACAACAGCAGGAATAAAGTAAATAACAATAACGGTTCATTTAATCACAATGGTACATGAATATGGTGCAGTTGTATTATATTAACAGGTTCGAGCACCCTTGGGGTGCAATAATCACAGTGTAGCGCAATATTAATAACAGCAAGTAATGAAGATATAAGTGTACGACTATCATCCTCTAAATAACAAAATGATTAACAGGTAGTTGTTATTAAAGTTATGGTGGCAAAATACGATTTAGATGGCAGTATTATGATGTATATCATATTTCGTTCAATGAGACAATTAACTATACTTAGTTAATAGTGCAAGTTTTATGAGTCAAACACTTAATTAGTTTAACGTAGCATGTAGCAAGAAATCTTGCCTCGACGGTTTCGCAAACCGGAAAACACGACTGTGACGTCGGCGGAAAACACGCGACGCGCGCACGGTACACGGAACAGATCCAAACAACGGACAAGGTGATCATATGGGTCAGGCACACTCGCTGGGGCGTCGGGATCGTCGGCGTCGTCACGGCTCCGGCGAACTACAGAAATCAAGAATTTAAGAAAAGAAAAGAAAAGAAAAGAAAGAAAGAATGAAAGAGAAGAAGGGAAGGGTGAGAGAGAGATGAGGCTCACTGTGGTTAAGCGCTCTGGGTTCAGAGGAGATGGCACTGGGGTGAAGTCGATGATAGTCTGTCGAGGGTTTTCCGGCGAGGTCTCACGGCGAGACGCTTGCAGTTTCTGTGCAGGGGAGTCTCGGGTGTAGGAGAAAGGTTGTGTCGAAGCTTGGCGCAGGAGAGAGGAGAGAGGTGGTGGTGATGGGGTGAGGCCGACGGCGAGGGATCGCCGGCAAGGATCGACAGCAAGGTAGTGGGTACTAGGCTTATGTCGGGTGATTGGGTTTGAGTTGTAGAGAAGGAAGGAGATAAGGAGAAGAGGAGAAGAAGAAAGCGACGAAGGGGTAAGGTCGTCGGGAACGAGGGGACGACGGCGAGGCTAGGTCGAAAGCTAGGGTTAGGGTTTCTCGGTGTGCAAGATGGCTCGGTTGGTGCAGAGTTCAGGGTTTCCTTGGGTCGTGGTGAAGGGAAGAGGCGGATGAAGAAAGGAGGAGGTCGAAGGGCGCAGTCGCCGGTGGTGGAGACAAGGACGCTGAGGCGGCGACGAGAGGCGAAGGCGCGAGGCAGGTGAGGGAATGGGTTCTCGCGACGGTTTGAGAACGAGGAACAGTAATAATATAAGGGTAGAGAGAGAGAGAGATAGAGGAGAGAGAGAGATGCAGAGATGGGGCCCACGAGGGATAAAATCCCTCGTGATTGGCTGCGAAGGAAAAATTTGTGGGTAAAATAAAGATTTAAAAGGATTTCTAAATCAACTGTAACAGATAAAATATTTTATATAGTTTTAATATATTTAATTAAATGGGCATTTTTGGCACTAAATGAAATATTTCCAAATCGCGCCCGGGTTGCGCCCAAATATTTGAAATTCAAATAATAGGATTTTAAGCGGGTTCCAAATTTTAAAATGAGATGTTTTATGATTAAAATGCATGCCCCCAAGTCGGACACTCGCACGCGCGCGTAGCCGTCCAAACTCGCCCGTTTCACCGAACGGGATGAGATCTCGACGCGCGGACGCTACCACGCGACTAGTGGTGACGAGTAGGCCAATACGGATATTTTTAATTTCATTTTAGGCGTTAAAATTTGTTACATGCAAAAATGACTTAGCCGGTTAAAATTTAGCAACAAGCACCAAACAAACAAGATAATTGAAATGAGCAATGTCTAACACTCAACCAGTATCAGAAATAGTATTATTGGGCTCGGGTGTTACATCATACCCAACTACAAAAGAATTTCGTCCTCGAAATTCCAAGAATACAAGGTAGCTAACTACAGGAAAAGGTGAGGAAATTTCTGCCGGATCTCGTCTTCTCGCTCCCAAGTGGATTCTCCATGCGATCGATTACCCCAAGAAACTAGCACAAGAGGGATAACCTTGTTCTTAAGAACCTTTTCTCTTCGATCCTTGATTTCAACCGGTCGCTCTTCAAAAGTTAGGTCCTCCCGTACAGTCAACTCCGAATGATCCAAGACGTGAGTTTCATCGCGAACATACCTCCGTAGTTGAGATACATGAAATACATCGTGCACTCCTGCCAATGACTGTGGTAACGCCAAATGGTACGCTACCTCTCCAACACGCTCCAATATCTCGAAGGGTCCAACGAATCGAGGACTAAGCTTTCCCCGACTCCCAAAGAGAAACACCTCTCTAGTCGGTGATATCTTCAGGAATACCAAATCACCCACGGCGAACTCTAGAGGTCTTCTTGACGTGTCAGCCCAACTTTTCTGTCTGTCTTGAGCTGCCTTCATATGCTTCCTGATGGTATTCACCTTCTCGACTGTCTGTACCACCAAATCTGGTCCTAATAACCTTCGTTCACCAACATCATCCCAACAAACAGGTGAACGGCACTTACGATCATACAACGCTTCAAACGGAGCTATCTGAATAGTCGCTTGGAAGCTATTGTTGTACGAAAACTCCACCAGGTGTAGATGATCCTCCCAAGAACCTTTGAAGTCCAACATGCAAGCCCTCAACATATCTTCAAGAGTCTGGATCGTTCTCTCCGATTGTCCATCAGTCTGAGGATGATAGGCTGTGCTAAACTTCAATCGAGTCCCCAAGCTTTCTTGTAAACTCCTCCAGAAGTGCGAAAAGAACCGAGTGTCCCGATCGGACACGATGCTCACCGGTACTCCATGCAATCTTACAATCTCCTGCATGTACCGCTCTGCCAAAGTCTCCGTCGATTGACCAACCCGAAAAGGAATAAAGTGAGCTGCCTTGGTCAACCGATCGACAATTACCCATACAACATTGTTGCCCTTTGGACTCCGCGGTAAAGCCATCACGAAATCCATGGTTATATATTCCCACTTCCACTGAGGAATCGGAAGTGGTTGCAACAAACAAGCAACCCTTTGGTGTTCAGCCTTGACTTGCTGACACACCAAGCACTTAGCCACGAAGCGAGCAATCTCCCGTTTCATACCTTCCCACCATAAGTGCTGTCGAATATCTCGGTACATCGTTGTCCCTCCTGGATGTACAGAGTAAGCTGAACTGTGCGCCTCCTTCATAAGCTCTTCACGCACATCTCCCTTTGGCACACACACACGACTACCATATCTCAACGAACCATCTTCATGGATCAGTAAATCGGTTCGTAGTCCGGCTTCAACCTGCTCTCAAAACTTTTGCAGTTTAGGATCCTGCGATTGTGCCGCTTTAATCTTCTCAACTAAGGACGACTGTACTTGCAACTGCATCAACTGTCCCATAGCATGTGGTAGCACAACCTCCAAGTCAAATCTCCGAAAATCCGCAATGATCTCCCTTTGTGCGGTCAATACCTGAATCGCTGGTAACCGACTGAGCGCATCCGGCACGACGTTAACTTTTCCCGGATGGTACATAAGATCAAGGTCGTAGTCGGCCATCAGCTCCAACCATCTGCGTTGCCTCATGTTCAACTCCTTCTGAGTGAACACATACTTCAAACTCTTGTGATCTGTAAAGACTTCGACTCTCTCGCCCAAAAGGTAGTGTCTCCAAATCTTCAGGGCGAAGATCACGGCTGCAAGCTCCAAGTCATGAGTCGGATAATTCTTCTCATGAGTCTTCAGTTGTCTCGATGCGTAAGCCACGACCTTCCCATTCTGCATCAAAACACATCCCAATCCTTTTCCAGATGCGTCGCTGTGAATCACCAGTCCTCCTGAATTATCTGGTACGGTCAGGATAGGGGCGGTTATCAACTTCTGCTTCAACGTCTCGAAGGCCAATGCACATCCATCCGTCCAAACAAACGGTACCTCCTTGCGCGTGAGCTTGGTTAACGGCTCTGCCAAACGAGCGAAGTTCTCCACAAATCTCCTGTAGTATCCGACGAGTCCAAGAAAACTTCTTATCTCCGCAACATTCTTTGAATTGGCCAATCTCGAACTGCTGCAATTTTCTCAGGATTAACGGCGATTCCATCGCCCGACACGACATGTCTCAGAAATTTCACTTCTTCCAGCCAGAATTCGCACTTACTCATCTTCGCATACAATTTCTCCTGTCTCAGCGTCCGCAGTGCGATCTTCAAATGCTCAGCATGCTCCTCCGGACTCTTCGAGTACACCAGGATATCGTCAATGAATACCATAATAAACTGGTCCAAGAATGGTGAAAAGATTCTGTTCATCAAATCCATGAATATTGCCGGCGCATTCGTCACTCCGAAGGGCATCACCGGATACTCGAAATGTCCATATCGAGTTCGAAACGCCGTCTTGCAAATGTCTTCTGCTTTCACTCGGACCTGATGATATCCGGATCGTAAACCCAGTTTCGAGAATACTCTCGCGCCACTAAGCTGCTCAAAAAGTTCTCCAATGCGAGGGATCGGGTACTTGTTCTTAATAGTCACCCGGTTCAATTCTCGATAATCAATGCACGTCCTTCTCGTGCCATCCTTCTTCTTTACTAAAAGAACTGGAGCTCCCCAAGACGAGTTGCTGCTTCGAATCCAACCCTTCTCGAGTAATTCACCAACTTGTTTCTTAACTTCTTCCAATTCCACTGGTGCCATCGGATAATAAGATTTCGATACTGGCGCTGCACCAGGAATAAGGTCAATCGCGAATTCCACATCTCGCTTCGGCGGTAAGCCCGATATATCTGCAAATACATCCATAAAGTCGCGAACAACTGCCAGCTCTTCCTTACTATCAACTTCCATTGCTGCAAGAACACTGCGGGTCGGCCTAGCCCTGAACTCGACTGGCCCGACAGAACTGCTTCCTTACCGCAACTGTTGTCTGCATCGTTGGCCGCGAAAGGTCCAGCGAGACTACTGAGTCTCGTCCATTCTGCTGCATGTACGTCCACCGATGCTCCACTTTGTCTCAGCCCAATAAATTTCTCTTCCATTTCCTCCCGTGCAGTCCGCGGGAAGAACTTCTCCAGGAAACTTTTAGAGAAATCCGCTCAACTGATTGGCTTGGGCAAACGGGTCTCCTCCACAAGCCACCACTCTCGGGCGTAATCCACCAGCTGAATGCGCACCACATCAACTCTCTTGTCTTCTGGGATCTGCGCCGCAATCAGTAAATTCTCCGTGTCCATTAGCCACTGCTCGGCTGGCAACGGCTCCTCCAGACCAGTGAAAGTAGTAGGACCCAACCGTCTGAAATCTTCCACGGTCCCTACTCGGTCAACTGGCTTCGCTACAGCGGTGTTTACAGACTGCCGAATGGCCTGCATACCCTCCTGAAATGAATCTGCTTGCTGCTGGATCAGCTCAGTCTGTCTCTTTGATTTCCAGCATTTCTCTTATCACTCCAAGCATGGCGGCTTCATTCACACGCCTCTGGTACGTCTTCAACTTCTTACCTGCCATCATCCTGAACTCAAAACACCCAACATTAGCATGATGATAGATTCTGAATATGGATCAAGGCTAGAACTCCAAGATACTTAAATAGAGTACCGCATTGTAGCTATGCCGCGGTATCATAGCCGCAATTACTTAACTCCACCCAAGTCGCCTAAGTCCTAGAGATAACAAGAAATTAGGTTTTCGAGTTGACAAATGCAAAGTAAGTTTGCATGTCGACATGATCCGGAAGAATGATTCAAGGATGGTAAAACGGTCAAGGTGGCAGGACATGTTTCTTAATCACGGGTATTCTGATTCGTGTATCGGGTACCATACCCAACTACAAAAGAATCAACCCAACTAACCTATGGCTCTGATACCAAAAGAACCATGTCACGCCCCGCTTTCCAGAGTACGCAAGATTGGGCACGTGACATAGCCAACCATGCTACCTGTGGGTAGGAAGTATCCATCCACAGTCACATTACGGCTGAAGGGATATCAAGAACAAGATAATAAACTAATCTAACACATGTCCAAATCCATAATAACAAGAATCAATAAACAATAAGTGCGGAAGCAAATGATCCAATGCAATAATAGAAAGGTACGTCCCAAAATGCGGGATCGCACCTGGAAATAAAATGCAATAAATGAACTAACCACTACAGAACTCACAAATCAGCCTGCTGGCTGAAGTACTCTTGCTCGGTCGGCGACAGTGGTAAAGAATCTGGGCCATGCAAAACCCAGACGTCAGCGCGTCATGTCAACCAATAATATAATATGAACATGGTAATAAGCAATGCAGAAAGTAAACATGAATAAGCAGTAATATGGAACAACAGTGCAGGGTAGTGTGTAGTGGGTAACTAAACTGTTCTATCAGGTTTGCTATTCTAAAGTCTTTGAAATCAATTGGTGACTCGTCGATGTAACTCAATAGTATCCCGTGCATGCCCGGGACCACGGTCAAGACCCTCGGGGCTGAATCCGAGACGTGCCGCTAGGCAGTAAAAGGTAGCAGGATGGACGAGTGATGTCAGCATCATCACTCCCGGACTGGCCAAGCCCGTAAGACTGATCAGAACAGGTATCGAACTGTTGAGTTACAAGTCGGTTTCACTTTTGATTTCCCCATACCCCCAAGTTATGTAGGTCAGGTCAGGTATTCAGTAATCACGAACTAATGCCAACACAGGATCAGGCTAAAGCAGGTCTGTCTGGATAGATAGCAGGAATGGTCCATGAGGACCCCAAGTCAGGTTTGTTGGCATCAGGCATGAGATCAGGTAACAGGTCATGTCATGGTACAACAGGATGAGTCGGTATGTAAAGGGTACCATGTCCGGTGCATCGGTATGTATGTATATGTCATGTGTAGCAGAGTCAGGTCAATATGTAATGTAATCGAGGGTGTGCTCACAACAGGTATATAGTCGAATAAGGAACAACAGCAGGAATAAAGTAAATAACAATAACGGTTCATTTAATCACAATGGTACATGAATATGGTGCAGTTGTATTATATTAACAGGTTCGAGCACCCTTGGGGTGCAATAATCACAGGGTAGCGCAATATTAATAACAGCAAGTAATGAAGATATAAGTGTACGACTATCATCCTCTAAATAAAAAAATGATTAACAGGTAGTTGTTATTAAAGTTATGGTGGCAAAATACGATTTAGATGGCAGTATTATGATGTATATCATATTTCGTTCAATGAGACAATTAACTATACTTAGTTAATAGTGCAAGTTTTATGAGTCAAACACTTAATTAGTTTAACGTAGCATGTAGCAAGAAATCTTGCCTCGACGGTTTCGCAAACCGGAAAACACGACTGTGACGTCGGCGGAAAACACGCGACGCGCGCACGGTACACGGAACAGATCCAAACAACGGACAAGGTGATCACACGGGTCAGGCACACTCGCTGGGGCGTCGGGATCGTCGGCGTCGTCACGGCTCCGGCGAACTACAGAAATCAAGAATTTAAGAAAAGAAAAGAAAAGAAAAGAAAGAAAGAATGAAAGAGAAGAAGGGAAGGGTGAGAAAGAGATGAGGCTCACTGTGGTTAAGCGCTCTGGGTTCAGAGGAGATGGCACTGGGGTGAAGTCGATGATAGTCTGTCGAGGGTTTTCCGGCGAGGTCTCACGGCGAGACGTTTGCAGTTTCTGTGCAGGGGAGTCTCGGGTGTAGGGGAAAGGTTGTGTCGAAGCTTGGCGCAGGAGAGAGGAGAGAGGTGGTGGTGATGGGGTGAGGCCGACGGCGAGGGATCGCCGGCAAGGATCGACAGCAAGGTAGTGGGTACTAGGCTTATGTCGGGTGATTGGGTTTGAGTTGTAGAGAAGGAAGGAGATAAGGAGAAGAGGAGAAGAAGAAAGCGACGAAGGGGTAAGGTCGTCGGGAACGAGGGGACGACGGCGAGGCTAGGTCGAAAGCTAGGGTTAGGGTTTCTCGGTGTGCAAGATGGCTCGGTTGGTGCAGAGTTCAGGGTTTCCTTGGGTCGTGGTGAAGGGAAGAGGCGGATGAAGAAAGGAGGAGGTCGAAGGGCGCAGTCGCCGGTGGTGGAGACAAGGACGCTGAGGCGGCGACGAGAGGCGAAGGCGCGAGGCAGGTGAGGGAATGGGTTCTCGCGACGGTTTGAGAACGAGGAACAGTAATAATATAAGGGTAGAGAGAGAGAGAGATAGAGGAGAGAGAGAGATGCAGAGATGGGGCCCACGAGGGATAAAATCCCTCGTGATTGGCTGCGAAGGAAAAATTTGTGGGTAAAATAAAGATTTAAAAGGATTTCTAAATCAACTGTAACAGATAAAATATTTTATATAGTTTTAATATATTTAATTAAATGGGCATTTTTGGCGCTAAATGAAACATTTCCAAATCGCGCCCGGGTTGCGCCCAAATATTTGAAATTCAAATAATAGGATTTTAAGCGGGTTCCAAATTTTAAAATGAGATGTTTTATGATTAAAATGCATGCCCCCAAGTCGGACACTCGCACGCGCGCGTAGCCGTCCAAACTCGCCCGTTTCACCGAACGGGATGAGATCTCGACGCGCGGACGCTACCACGCGACTAGTGGTGACGATTAGGCCAATACGGATATTTTTAATTTCATTTTAGGCGTTTAAATTTGTTACATGCAAAAATGACTTTACCGGTTAAAATTTAGCAACAAGCACCAAACAAACAAGATAATTGAAATGAGCAATGTTTAACACTCAACCAGTATCAGAAATAGTATTATTGGGCTCGGGTGTTACAATCTATATACCTATGTGTGATATCATCTCGTAGGACACTTACACCATTACCATTGGCTCATATTGCACGCACACTATTCATGTGAACACACACGCCTTTGGTAATTGCCATGCCACGAGCACTGTAGAACCTGCTTAGTTCAGTATCAAACACTCGCATCATACATGATTCATTGAATTGCATAGCATGTATATACCTCACTTCATCATCATGCTTATATAGATTCCTAGCCGTAAATCACATTGCATACCTTTGATATCATAAGCATTTATCATATACAACATGTTGGGTATTATGATTTTCTTGAGGATTTCAGTATTGATGAGATTCTGGATTTTTGGGGAAAACCATAAGAAGTTAACAAAAGCTTATTATCATCATTTTTAAAATAAAGTTGCGGTTTTCTCGTGATGTATGTGTCATCCACCATGAGTTTTCATGTTTTCTGTTGGATTTCGAGACCTGATTCGAGGAATGGATGAACCGTCTCGGGTACATGGTGGGCCCGGTATGGTACCTCGGGGTAAGAAGATCGAGTTGTAGACGATGAGCCTGGCAGGAGAAGACTACCTACCGGTGATGTCTGACGCGGCGGATATCCGGAGGATACCGACCGTTGTCGTGAGATTTGATGATATGGGCCGATCCGGACCGACGGAGCCTGATGTATTGAGATATTGATATGGTGAGACATTGAGACAGATATATTTCCATATTTGGTGTCGATGCTTGACACGGTTTTCAGATGATTTCATTGATGGTACCTTAGCTATTATACAGATATTTTTCTAAGTTAAGAATGCAGAGATCATCATATTTAAACACTTAAAGATTTCGTATTGATTTTGCATACATGTGCATACATACTAGCGGCATTACATCATATCAGACATACATGTTGTGACGCATTTGTGTGCATTCTTACGATAGCCTTATTAGATGTTATTTTCTATTCACGAGCTGGCAACTCACCCCCGTTGTGCCACAGTATCTTGCAGGTCGGACCCGTCAGCCTCGTAGTGGCGGGCGTATCTTTTCATTGGCTTCTTTTGCTCAGACTCGCGACATTGCTCGTAGGTGGGTTGCGAGGACACTTTTGTCTCCTTTTGTGCTATCATTGTATCTAGTATTCTCCATCCACCACTTCCCATTTTGTATATGCGACCTAGTGATGAGACTGAGAGATTTGTGTATATGTGGGTTCTCTGGGGTCGAGCTCACTTGAGCCGACGTAGTGTTTTTTTTTTATTTTTGTGCTTCCTTATGCTTATTTGCTTGATATTGCATATATATTGCGTGTGGTTGTGATCCGCCTTGGGCGAAGAGCTAGCTCCCGCTTGGGGATGCCATTATTTCATTACAGGTTTATATATCTTGTTGTACCCATTTTGGGGGCTAGTATTTACAAAGGAGACTCTGCCGAAATTTTCGAAATTTTTTTGATGTTTTTACAAAGGGGTTAATACAACTTAATTGATTTTAAAGTCGTTTTCATGAAAGGTTTTCCTTCATTCTTATTGATTTTGGTTTAGATTTTCTGGGTTTTGGATGACTTAGGTTACGTTACGCCTTTAGACGTCTCGTAATCTAAGTGCCAGTCACGTTCCGTACCTTCGGGTCGTGACAAAGTTGGTATCAGAGCCATAGGTTTTACCTTTCTGAGTGTAGGACGACCCTTGGTAGATGGAGTAGGTGACTTAAGCAGAGTGGCGTAGCGTGGGTATATTCCGCGGCATACTTACGATACGGTACTCCGCCTAAGTGACCTTAGGACATAATTTTTTGTGTTTCCTTTCTTGATTCCATCCATCCCTTGATTCAATTGCAATGTTCTTATCGCTCCTGTTTCTTATTCCAGCTTCGATACCGCCAAAGACTACGAGAGCTCAGCGGGCTGCCGCTAGGGATGAGTTTCGAGTGGGCTCGTCTGAGGCGAGGATCGAGCGGGATGATACGCCTACCCCTCAGGGTCAGATTGATCCGCCCTCTCCAGACCTATTGCCAGATTAGAGGCTGGTATGCAGGAGTTGCAACAGATGATGGGATCTTTAGTTGAGTCCAGTCGGGCACAGAGATCCGAGAACGTTCCTTCCACCGCACAGACCACGATTGTACCTGCTGCCCAGACGGTTATTCCTGCTACTCCTGCTACTATCCCCGTTTCACTACAGGAGTTTATGAGGCTGAGACCTCCAGCTTTTACTGGCATGGATGCGACAGAGGACTCGCATGAATTTCTTGATAGGATGGCTAGGATTTACCGTTCGTTGAGGTGTTCTGATGATAGATGGGTGGAGTTCGTGAGTTTTCATCTTGAGGGCCTTACCCAGAAGTGGTACAATTCAGTAGAGAGGCCGAGCTGCAGGTCTACCTCCTATGACCTGGGACGAGTTCACAGCTGCATTTCTTGCCCGTTTTCTTCCAGAGAGTGTCCGAGATGCTCGAGCCCGTAGTTTTCAGTCTTTGCGCAAGACCTCTGGGATGACAGTGTCCGAGTATGATATACAGTTTACTCAGTTGTCTCGATATGCTCCGTACCTAGTAGACACTGAAGAGAAGAAGATAAAGAGGTTTGTGCGAGGACTCGACATGTAGTTATTCCTTGCCATCGGCACCCAGCACTTTGACACATACGCAGCCGTGATGGATACAGCCTTACTTTTGGAGGAGCACATTTCTGAGACTCCGGTCGTTTCTGGGCCAAAGCGGATTCGTACTGATACGCCAGCTCAGCGGCAGATGGGTAGACACCGTGACAGGTTCTTTCCGAGAGATGGCGGCGGCCGAGGATTGAAACAGGGTCAGTTATTTGGTTCTTATCCGCAGACCCAACAGTCATTGCCAGGATGTTTTCGGTGCGGGAGTTAGTACCATCGTGTCAGAGACTATACCATGGGGCGCCAGGGCACGGCGACAGTGCCACATGTGACCTTACCACCTTCACCACCTCCTCAGAGAGCCTTACTTTCTACCCCTGATGACGTTCCACGCCTGACTGATGCTCCTAGAGGCCGTGGGCGTGGCGGTCCTGTTCAGAGAGGACGAGGCGATAGAGGCAGAGGCAGAGCCAGAGGATAGCCAGCTATTAGTGGTGGACAGGCTCGAGTGTTCGCGTTGACTCCTCAGGATGCCCAGGCATCCAATGCCGTCGTGACAGGTACTCTGCCAGTATGTTCTTTTGAGGCACGGGTATTATTCGATCTAGGCTCCACACATTCTTATGTATCCGCTTACTTTGCACCGAGGTTGGGCCAAGAGTCTTCTTCGTAAGATCAGCCGCTTGTTGTCATTACTCCGGTAGGCGAGTCGTTTGTTGCTCGTTTTGTGTACCGATCGTGTCCTGTTCGTATTGGGGAGAGGGATTCTTCAGTTGATTTGATTCTCCTCGATATGCTAAACTTCGACGTTCTTCTTGGTATGGACTGGCTAATCACCTATTATGCATCTGTGTACTGCCGTGAAAAGGCAGTCAGATTCAGTTTTCCTGGTGAGCCGGTTCTTGTTATTCAGGGAGATCGTAGCGCTACCCTTCCCAGCTTGATTTCATCTCTTCGCGCTGGTCAGCTCTTGCGGAAAGGGTGTCAGGGATTCTTAGCCTATGTTTGTGATACTAGCGCCACAGAGGTTCCGTTGGACCAGATCCCTGTTGTGAGAGAGTTTCTTGATGTATTCCCTGAAGAGCTGCCTGGTCTGCCACCAGAGCGCGAGATTGAGTTCTGCATTGACTTGATCCCCGGCACGGTGCCTATTTCTATACCGCCTTATCGGATGGCCCTGGCAGAGCTTAGAGAGCTGAAGGATCAGTTACAGGACTTGCTGGACAAATGGCTTATCCGACCGAGTGTCACCTTGGGGTGCTCCCGTCCTGTTTGTTAAGAAGAAGGACGGCAGTATGCGCTTATGTATTGATTATCATCAGCTGAACCGGGTTACTATGCGGAACAGATATCCCCTACCCCGCATTGATGACTTATTCGATCAGCTCCAGGGTGCAGGGTATTTCTCGAAGGTTGATTTACGGTCAGGTTATCACCAGTTGCGGGTTCGGAAGGAGAATATTCCGAAGACCGCTTTCCGTACACGATATGGTGATTATGAGTTCTTGGTGATGTCGTTTGGGCTCACCAATACCCCGGCAGCATTTATGGACTTGATGTACCGTGTATTCAGGCCGTATCTTGATCAGTTCATCATTGTTTTCATTGACGACATCTTGGTATATTCTCGGAGCCGGGAGGAGCACGAGCAGCACTTGCGTATCACATTGCAGACTTTGAGAGAGCATCAGCTGTTCGCCAAATTTTCCAAGTGCGCATTCTGGCTAGACAGTGTCGACTTCTTGGGTCACGTGGTAACGAGTGATGGTATTTATGTAGACCCGAAGAAGATCGAAGCAGTTCAGCGTTGGCCCAGACCGGTATCAGTTACAGAGGTTCACAGCTTTTTAGGTCTGGCCGACTATTATCGACGTTTTGTCCAGGATTTCTCCCGTATTGCTGCATCGTTGACCGGGTTGACCCAGAAGGGGGTCCCTTTTGATTGGACCGAAGCATGTGAGGATAGCTTCTAGCAGTTGAAGACTCGTCTGACTACTGCACCAGTGTTATCATTGCCTTCAGGATCGGGCGGTTTCGTGGTATATTATGATGCTTCTCGAGTGGGGTTGGGCTGTGTATTGATGCAGCACGATAGAGTTATTGCGTATGCTTCTCGGCAATTGAGGAAACACGAGAAGAAGTACCCCATTCATGATTTAGAGATGGCTGCAGTGGTGTTTGCACTCAAGATCTGGAGACATTACCTATACGGCGAGTCTTGCCAGATATTCACTGACCACAAGAGCTTGAAGTATATCTTTCAGCAGCGAGATCTAAATCTGAGACAGTGCCGTTGGATGGAGTTGGTAAAAGACTATGACTGCGAGATTCTATACCATCCGGGTAAGGCGAATGTGGTGGCAGATGCTTTAAGTAGGAGGCCCGGAGGTAGCTTATCTTGTTTGAGCGCAGTACAGATGCAGTCGACGGGGGATTGGCAGGTTTTATGTGACAGCAGAGTGCGGTTCGAGTTTACTCCTACAGGGGGACAGCTGGCCCATTTCAGAGCACGCCCACAGTTACTTGACCGCATCCGCGAGGCACAGTCCGGTGATGCCCGTATTTTAGAGATTATTGAGCAGATACAGCAGGGCAGAGTTTCAGAGTTCGGGATTGATGATCAGGGGATACTTCGATTTGGGACTCGACTGTGCGTACCAGATTCTGAGGGACTGAGGCGTGATATTCTTTAGGAGGCACATAGATCAGTGTACAGTGTGCATCCAGGTTCCACCAAGATGTACCGTGATTTGAGAGAGGTTTACTGGTGGGACGGGATGAAGAAGGATGTTACAGACTTCGTATTGAGATGCCTGACTTGTCAGCAAGTCAAGGCCGAGCACCAGAGGCCAGCCGACGAGTTACAGCCTTTGCCCATTCCTGAGTGGAAGTGGGAACAGGTCTCCATGGACTTCATTGTGGGTCTACCCAGGACCAGTCGAGGGTATCACTCTATTTGGGTGATTGTAGATCGACTGACGAAAGCGGCTCACTTCCTTCCAGTGAAGACCACTTTTGGATTTGCTCAGTACACCCAGATTTATATTTATGAGATTGTACGATTGCATGGCGTCTCGACTTGTATCGTGTCCGATCGGGGCACCTAGTTTACCAGCCGATTATGGCAGAAACTTCAGGAGGTTTTGGGCACCCGATTGAGTTTTAGCACAACTTTTCATCTGCAGACTGACGGCAAGTCGGAGCGTACTATTCAGACCCTTGAGGACATGCTCAGAGCTTATGTTTTAGATTTCGATGGTAGCTGGGATCGTCATGTGCCCTTGATCGAGTTCTCCTACAATAATAGCTTCCAAGAGACGATTCAGATGGCACCTTTTGAGGCTTTATATGGGAGGAAATGCCAATCACCCGTATGTTGGACAGAGCTCAGGGAGAGCAGTATTTTGGGGCCACAGATCGTACAGGAGACGACCGAAAAGATACAGCTGATTCGAGACAGGATGAGAGCAGCACAGAGTAGGCATAAATCATATGCTGACAGGCGCCGTCACCGACTCGAGTTCGCTGTTGGCGATCATGTTTTCCTGAGGGTCTCTCCGATGAAGGGCGTGATGAGATTTGAGCGGAAAGGAAATCTTAGTCCTAGATATATTGGTCCCTTCAAGATCCTAGAGCGTGTCGGTTCAGTGGCTTATCGGTTGGCTCTTCCGTCCAGCTTTTCAGATGTTCACCCCATGTTCTATGTTTCGATGCTCCGCAAGTGCCTTCATGACCCTTCCCATGCTATTCAGCACCAGACGATTCAGCTGGAGCGCGATCTTTCATTCACCGAGCAGCCGGTGGTCATTTGGGATCAGCAGGTGAAGAAATTGAGGTCGAAGGTTATACCGTACGTCAAGGTTCTTTGGCGTGGCCCGAACAGCGAGGAGGTCACCTGGGAGACCGAGAACGAGATGAGGAAGAAATATCCCCATCTTTTTGAAGGTACACGTAGTTAAATTTTAAATTCGGGGACCGAATTTCTTAAAGGGGAAAGATTGTAACGCTTTGAATTTTCGTTTAGGTAGTTTTTCGATAATCGGTAAAATAAACAGTATTTTCCGTAAAATGCCAAAGCAATTATTTTTCAATATAGGCCTAATTATACAAAATTTAGATAAGAAATTGCTAGAAATTTGTTAATTAATTGTCACTTAAAAATTTCTAGTCATTTAAATTTTTTTCCTTAATTAATTATTTTTAATATTATTTTAAGCTTTTAAATATACATTAAATTAGTAATAAATACAAATTTAAATGGGTAAATTACATACTTAGGAACCCTTATAAACTAAAATCTAGTGGTAACAAAAATTTTATCAAGACTTTCCAAGATTAGTTGTTTCATGGTTTAAAAATGAATTAAAATGGTTTTTTTTGTAAAGTTGATGTGATATGCATTTATTACCCTTAAGAGATACTTTCTTCATGGAATTCTCCACACACTCACACACACACTCCCTTCCTCACCCTCAGGCCGAGCCCTCCCTGCTGGAAATCCCCATTTTCCTCCATCTCTTTTGCTTCAAAATTCATCCAAAAATCCATTAAAAATCCACAATTTCTTCACAAATTCAACACAAATCGCTATTCTATCTCTTCTCAAACCCAAATTTAGATTAAAACTTGAAGAAAGGAGGCATCTTTGGAGGCTAGTGCAAGCTAGGGTTCAAACTTGTGAGGTGAAAATTCTAATCTAATTGTTAAATTGTAGTTTAAATATGCTAAATTAGAAATTTAAAGTGTGAAATTTGGTTAAAATTGCTTACTTATGAAATTCAAGAAAAGGTTTGAAATTTTAATTAGGGTTTGAAGCTTTGTAAGTGGGTTAAAATTAGGGTAGTGGCTATCTAGTGGGTTAGTTTGGATGTTTGCGTTAGATTGTGATAATTTTATCGCAAATCTACGATGGTTACGCCAATTTTTAATTTTTAGGGCTTACTAGTTTTTTTATAAAATTAAGTGGTGAATTAATTACGATATCTTGACAATATTATTAGCATCTCCTATGACTTTTAGGGTGTGTGAATGCGGAATTTGGTTTAGTCGGGTTTTAGTTTTGACGGTTGCCCTGAAACGACGATTTTAGTTAAGGTTTTAGTGGTTTTCGTGTGTGTTCCGCGTACCTAGTGCACGTTGTGCCTAACTTGTGTGCGTTGATCTTTTCATATTGTGATTTACGTCGTTTCATGATATGTAATCTTATATGGTGTGTTATGCAATTTTAGGATCGGTTGCGGAAACATCGGACGCGGCGCGTAAAGGCAAAGCGGTGGTTGGATCAGATTAGCGAGGCGTCCGGGTGAGTAGATGTATACATCTATGGGAAAATCGTCTGGATGGCGCAAGGCGCCCCATAGTTAGGATCACTTTATTACTTGAAAACTATATGCATAGTTAGTTAGTTAACCATCTCATTCATAGGCATATATTTCTAGTTATTCGTCTGCTGGCATTGCATGATTATCTATATACCTATGTGTGATATCACCTCGTAAGACACTTACACCATTACCATTGGCTCATGTTGCACGCACACTATTCATGTGAACACACACGCCTTTGGTAATTGCCATGCCACGAGCACTGTAGAACCTGCTTAGTTCAGTATCAAACACATGCATCATACATGATTCATTGGATTGCATAGCATGTATATACCTCACTTCATCATCATGCATATATAGATTCCTAGCCGTAAATCACATTGCATACTTTTGATATCATAAGCATTTATCATATACAACATGTTGCGTATTATGATTTTCTTGAGGATTTCAGTATTGATGAGATTTCTGGATTTTTGGGGAAAACTGCAAGAATTTAACAAAAGCTTGTTATCATCATTTTTAAAATAAAGTTGCAGTTTTCTCGTGATGTATGTGTCGTCCACCATGAGTTTTCATGTTTTCTGTTGGATTTCGAGACCCGATTCGAGGAGTGGATGAATCGTCTCGGGTATATGGTTGGCCCGGTATGGTACCCCGGGGCAAGAAGATCGAGTTGTAGACGATGAGCCTGGCAGGGGAAGACTACCTACCGGTGATGTCTGGCGCGGCGGATATCCGGAGGATACCGACCGTTGTCGTGAGATTTGGTGATATGGGCCAATCCGGACTGACGGAGCCTGATATATTGAGATATTGATATAGTGAGACATTGAGACAGATATATTTCCATATTTAGTGTCGATGCTTGACACGGTTTTCAGATGATTTCATTGATGGTACCTTAGCTATTGTACATATATTTTTCTAAGTTAAGAATGCAGAGATCATCATATTTAAACACTTAAAGATTTCATATTGATTTGGCATGCATGTGCATACATACTAGTGGCATTATATCATATCTAGACATACATGTTGTGACGCATTTGCGTGCATTCTTACGATAGCCTTATTAGATATTATTTTCTATTCACGAGCTGGCAACTCACCCCCGTTGTGCCACAGTGTCTTACAGGTCGGACCCGTCAGCCTCGTAACGGCGGGCGTATCTTTTCATTGGCTTCTTTTGCTCAGACTCGCGACATTGCTCGTAGGTGGGTTGCGAGGACACTTTTGTCTCTTTTTGTGCTATCATTGTATCTAGTATTCTCAATCTATCACTTCTCATTTTGTATATGCGACCTAGTGATGAGACTGAGAGATTTGTGTATATGTGGGTTCTCTGGGGTCGAGCTCACTTGAGCCGACGCAGTGTTTTTATTTTATTTTTGTGCTTCCTTATGCTTCTTTGCTTGATATTGCATATATATTGCGTGTGGTTGTGATCCGCCTTGGGCGAAGAGCTAGCTCCCGCTTTGGGATGTCATTATTTCATTACAGGTTTATATATCTTGTTGTACCCATTTTGGGGGCTAGTATTTACAAAGGAGACTCTGCTGAAATTTTCGGAAAATTTTTGATATTTTTCCAAAGGGGTTAATACAACTTAATTGATTTTAAAGTCGTTTTCATGAAAGGTTTTCCTTCACTCTTGTTGATTTTGGTTTAGATTTTCTGGGTTTTGGCTGACTTAGGTTACGTTACGCCTTTAGACGTCTCGTAATCTAAGTGCCAGTCGCGTTCCGTACCTTCGGGTCGTGACATTCATATCTGTGTTATTTATTTATATTTATATTTACTTATATCATTACATCTTGGTCATTGCTATTATTTGATATTATGACGCGCCGACGTCTGGGTTTTGCATGGCCCCGTTCCTTTACCTTTACCGCAGGCTGAACAAGAGTATTTTAGAAATCAAGCCGAGCAATAAGGAATTGATCGTGTATTTAGAGATGTTTAGTTTAGTTTATTTCCGTAGTTTTATTTATTTGATGTGAGTCCATATTGGGACATGTTTAAGATGTTTTTATTGGAGTTTGAATCGTTTCCCTTTATGCATTTTTCCGATTTTATTTACTGTGGCAAATGGACATGTATACTCTTCTTGATATCCTATAGACAGCCGTAATGTGACTGTGGAGGGATGATTCCTAGCCACAGGTTGTATTGTTGGCTCTGTCACGTTCCATAGTCTGGGCATTTTAGGAAGCGGGGCATAACAATGTCCTAATAATATGGGTTAAGAATATTTGATATGACATGATATGCATAATAAGAAGCTCATGGATATTTTATTTAAATATGATATTCATATATTGCCCCAATTTATTAATTATAAATTAAGAAACATTTGACAAAATCTTTTTACACATAAACCCACACATGTTCTTAAATTATAAATAACACCATTTAGTAATTAATAATAATAGGAAAAATGACCGTAAAAATGTGCAATAAACATGACTGATCATTAAGCATGCGCAGGTTGTATAATATAACACAAAAATGATATATCAAGCCTGAAGAACAGATTCAAGCATGAGTTGAATGATTTATCCGATAACGACCCGGATCGATTCAAATCAAACCTAGAATCACAAAAAAAATACATATAAGATGAAGTAAAATATTCCGTTGTATTATTATATTAAAAAACCCATCTATCTTAAGAAGAAATAAAATATTATTATAGAATTGGAATGTAAATTTTTAATAAAAACCCGGCCCATTAAAAACTTGTGAAAAATCCCTTGGCTTTTTCACCTAGTAGAAACCCCCTGGGCCCATAAAGAATTTTTTGAAATACTCAAGACTATTTGTATTTTAGTATATCTCATAAATCCCCCTTTCTTATCCATGTGCACAAATACACTTGACAGCTGCCATAAAGCAGCGGATGACTTGGATGTAACATCTGAGGGGTTGCCTGTAGCATCCATTTTATGTTGATTTTTACCTAAAGTACTAAGCATTAAATGTTTCAACCAATTCCATTTTCCCTCCAAATTCACTATTTTTCCAATCAAAAACCCAATTTGCCATCTAAACTAAAATTATCCCTTTCATTTTCTCTATTATTCATTATCTTCTCTCATTTAAACGGCTTATATTTTACATTTTAGATGTTACATGCAAGTGGGTAGATATTACATGCAGCTGCTTAGATGTTACATGCAACTTTGTAGATATTATGGGCAAGTGGTTAGATGTTACAAACAGCTGCTTAGATGTTACAAGCAACTTTGTAGATATTACAAAGAAGTGGTTAGATGTTACACGCAACTGCTTAGATGTTGTAGGCGGTTTTGATATTACATGCAAGTGGTTATATATTATATGCAACTATTTTAGATGTTACAGACAGATGGTTACACTAGCAAAAAACGTAAGTATAAGAGAACGTGTATTAGAGACCGTCAATTTTTGAACGGTCTCTAATAAATTATTAGAGACCGTCTACATATTAGAGGCCGTTTATACGGTCGCTAATACTTCAAGCATTTAAACCCTAGGTATCAGGGACCTTTAGGCTTTAGAGACCGTATAAATAGTCGCTAATACAAGCGAAAATAAACCCACGAGGAAGCGGGAATCATCAAAATCTTCATGAATTTCAACCCTATAAAAACTCCCCTTCTCCTTCAACGGTGTCCAGCTCCTTTTTCCTTTCAAAAATTTTTCTTCCTGATTTTTCTTCCTTTCTAATTTCCTTCAGATTGTGCTCAGCTAATACCTAATTTGTTTTCTCCTTCAAACAATACCCAGGTCAATTGATGGTCGAACTTGAGGAGCTTCAAAGAACAATCTTTGTCTCCGATGATCTATTCACAATGTTGGTACTCTGGCGACCGCTCTGCAGTAGTCGGAGTTTCCTGTGAAGCCAGAAATCATACCTTCCCTTTTAAAGGCCGCTCTTTGAAATTTCCCCATTCTTGTAATCCGTAAAAGCCTTTTGAAAGATTATTTGTATTTTAATCATATATAAAAGAATGATTTTATTTGCAGTTCATGCGCGTTCATTTTGTTTTAGCCTGGATCCATGTATTTAGA
The DNA here is from genome assembly GCA_030015575.1 of Agapanthus africanus. Lineage (NCBI taxonomy): Eukaryota > Viridiplantae > Streptophyta > Magnoliopsida > Asparagales > Amaryllidaceae > Agapanthus > Agapanthus africanus. Next base: position 13,483,166 of record JASDDO010000001.1, read on the forward strand.
GCTCGTTGTTTCAATTTTTTGTTTATTTTCGTGGGATTTTTTGGCTTGAGGAATCTAAAAACTTCGTTGGAGTTGGAGCCGGAGTGAAAGTGTATACTAGCACTACGATAGGGTTAAAACGGGCATCACACGTGCTATTTTCAAATTTTATAGATACTAATCAACACTAAATAAGGATCTACCTAGATAATTAGGGTTAACTATGATGATATCAATAAACACCAAGCTAAGGATATAATCAACAACCTTTGTTGATCGAGTCCTTCGCTTCACATGCTCCGGGAAGTAGTCCCTGCGACTCCACTAGGCTCCACTTGAAAAATTAACAAGCTTCCTTCGATGAACTTCGTGCCGAAGATGATCCACCCGAAACTCCACTAATCTAAGGTATCTCTTCACTAAACTCTTTCAGTGAAGGAAACACACTACACTTGAGTGCTAATCTAGTATAGGATGGTGCAATAGGGGTTTTGTTTACTCACTAGGATTCTCACAAGCTCAAGGGTTCACAACTCATGTGAGTGATTGAGCTTGGAGGAGAAGGTGAAGAAAAATGGAGAGAGCTAGAGAGCAAGGAGCTCTACTCAAGAAAAAAGATCAAGTAAAGTGAATGCTAGTGTAGAATGGCTTGATCAAATTCCTCACTTATTGAAGTATGGAATAAACCAAATTGTTTATTCCAACCATGCTTCAATAATGAGTCCAAATGATTAAACAAATATAAAAGCCATGCTTCACCCCATTCCTCCAAAATCTCCCCATTTTCCACCTCTTTTTCTATTTTCTAAAAATATAAAATCAACCATGCTTCATAATATATATATATATATATATATATATATATATATATAAAGAGAGAGAGAGAGAATAATGGAGGAAAGATGCCATAGGAGGGAATTTCCTCCTATGGCGCCGAAAAAACACATCCTCAATCGTGTTTTCTGACGATCGGAATGCATCATCTTCATCGTTATCATCTAAGATATGGGTACACCAAATTTCATGTGATTCTACAACTTTTTCACTGTTGAATTAATAGGTTCAAAATTAACGGTTTACCGACAATAGAACTTTTTACATTGCTGAATCAATGGTGAAAAAGTTGTAGAATCACATGAAATTTGGTGTACCCATATCTTAGATGATAACGATGAAGATGATGCATTCCGATCGTCGGAAAACACGATTGAGGATGTGTTTTTTCGACGCCATAGGAGAAAATTCCCTTCTATGGCATCTTTCCTCCATTATTCTCTCTCTCTCTTTGTAGTTGGGTATTAGACCCAATACAAGAATCAGAATAATTGTTATTAGGAACTGTTCCCCTCCGAAAGACGGCGCGACATGACGTCTTGCCTGAGATTCGGGGCAGATGCTAATTGGTGCTATCCGTCCACCTCTCCGAAGATGCCAAGTTGATTTATGGCACCATGTATCGAAGGTTTAGACGGATGCGTCCGATGTAGCAGACTTCGTCAGATTCCCCCTCGTTTGAGGGGTTTTTTTGATTGTGGGGACGCTCTTCCCTGCAGGCGCAAGCCCCTGCAGTTAATTACGCTACCGCATTGCGGTAACAACTTTCTCCTTCTCCAGATGGTCACTTCGTGTCGTGAGTGTTTGTTTTGTATTTTGTTGCCCGTGGATTGTTTACGGAGACTGAGTTAGGTCGTCGCCCGTAGGGCGTGGACTAGTCTAAATCCGTATTATCTTAGATTTGGGTTTGGGGGGGTTTGGTTTGAGGATACGTCAGCCATACTTGAGGCTAAGATCAACTCAAACGTTTGTTAAGGATACGTTAGTCTAACTTTGTGACTAAGATCAACTTAACGGGATCGTTCGGATCCGACAAAAGAGCGTTTGGACTCTAATGTTCCAGTTTAGGGACATAGTGGTCCATGAATGTATGGCCGTCGGGACCCGTCACCTCTCTGACGACGTTGAAGGATTACAACGACGGATGTCAGAGGAGTTCAGAGATGTACCCTCGAGCCAGGGTTAATTGGGGGATTCATAGTCCACTCTGTTTGAAGGTTTAAGGATACGTTAGCTGTCTTTTGAGGCTAAGATCAACTTAAACGGGACCGTTTAGATCCGACAAAAGAGCATACGGGGCTCTATTGTTCTAGTTTAAGGACGTTGCGGTCCATGGGTAGTTTAAGGACATTGCGGTCCATTGTTAGTTTTAAGACATCTCGGTCAAGGTTAAGGACGTCGTAGTCCATGGGTTTAAGGACCCCACGGTCCATTGTTAGTTTTAAGATATCTCAGTCAAGGTTAAGGACGTCGTAGTCCATGGGTTTAAGGACCCCACAGTCCGGTATGTGCTCTGGATGCTTCACACGGGTTCACTACCGTGCTTGGCGAGGACCAGGCTCCACTCTGGACGCTTTCCACGGGGTCAAAGAGTGACATTATCCGCGTTCCACGTAACCAGGAATTTGCATTAGACATGAGTTTAAGGACCCCACAGTCCATATCAATGTGTGGTCGTCGGGACCCGTCACCTCTTTGAAGACATTGAGGGATTACAATGCCAAGTATCAAAGGAGTGAAGAGATGTACCCTAGAACCGGAGTGGATTAAATAGTCCTTGGCCCAATTTGGGATCAAGACGAATTAATTATGTTATGAGTCCATTGGCCCAGTTAATCACAAATTGAGGACTTATGGCCATCTTGGGCTAAGTCCAATCAGGAGAGGCTTTGCCTCTATCCATTTAGGCCAATTGGGCCAAACGTCTAGTGTTAAACACTACAGAGCAGTCAGTGTTGAACACTGGGAATGAGGTTGATAAGTTAGTGTTTAACACTAAGAGGTAATTGGTGTTAAACACCAGCAACAAGGCTTTTCGAATTAGTGTTAAACACTAAAAACAGATCAGTGTTGAACACTGCAAATGAAGATCTCAGATTAGTGTTTGAACGCTAAGGTAATCAGTGTTAAACACTGCAGATAAAGCTTTTTAATTAGTGTTGAACACTAAAGCCCAACAGTATTTTAACACTGAGTTCGAGAGTTTCAATTTAGTGTTAAACACTAAGACAAGAGGGGTCACGTGGCAGCACGTGAGAGCGCCCTCCCTTCATTTATTCTGAGATTATCGTGTCTTTCAGAGCATCACGTGCCATCACGTGATGGGCATTCAAATGCCTATGTATTAGAGCTCCTGCCGAGGGTCACGTGGGTCACGTGGGGTGCTGCCTCAAAGGGGCTTTCTGTAGATCTCTTGGGGGGGTCACGTGATGACACGTGACCCTGCCTCTATGTATTTTGTTCAGAGGCTTTGTTAACCCTTTTTCAGGAATTAAATTCCTCGAACTGTAAATTTCAGAGGAATTAAATTCCTACTTCCTTTCGAAGACTTTGTTTTCTGGAATAGAGTTTAACTCTGAATTTTCTGTAGGAATTACATTCTTCATATATGTGAAGGGCTGAATAGGGTTAAACCCTAATAAAAGTTTTTAAGGAGTTTAAACTTCCATCCTCTGTTAAATTATGATTAAGGGAATTAAATTCCCGATGTTTCAACAGAACTGGGTTTCTTAATTAGGGTTAAACCCTGTTTCTTTTTTGTTCTGGAGGAATTAAATTCCCATGATATAGGGTCAAGCCCTACTTTTATTTTAAAGGAATTAAATTCCTACAGTTCTGTGAGAATTAAATTCTCGTGCTTGCATTCCTTCTCTATGTTTTGGATCTGCATGGCAGGATCTCAACCCATTGAGAATTAAATTCTCAACCTTAAGGGGAGATGTGCACTTTGCAGATCCTCTATCAAAGAGAGAAGAAAGAAACAGCCGAATTATCAGAGTTAAACTCCTTCTTTGACGAATTAAATTCCTTCTCTATGTTCTTCTGTTTTTTACATTATCAGAGTTAAACTCTGTTGAGAATTAAATTCTCTTTCTTTCAAAAGGCCTTCCTTTTCTTACCTAGGGTTTTTTGCAGAAGATCCGAGTCTTTTCAAAGTATCAAAGCTCTTCTCCTTTTTTCTTTTTTCTTCTCTGCGCATGTATATGTATGTATGTCTCTTGGCTCCTATTTATAGGAGAAGCAGCCGAATCAATCAGTTTTTGACGAATCTTCATGAGAGATTTAATTTGCATCCATCATTCGTTTTGGACCTCTGGATTATTAGGTGAATTTTATTCACCATTGGATTTTAAATCCAGAGATTCTCCTTTGTTATTTTGGTTAGATTTAAAGGGGAAATCTTTCCAAACCCGAGATTTTCCCATAGATAGATCACCTCTGAATCTTTAATTCGATCGTTTCCAGATAGCCGCTTTCCTTTGGAAAGATTTGATTCTCCTTCAGAATTTAATTCTGTTTGACAAAAATGGGCTTTGAAAGCCGGTCACGTGTGACCACGTGACTCATGGTCACGTGTGGGCACGTGACCCCCTTTGGAATGAGCCTTTTCCTTTCTTTTGTGCTCTGTCTTCTGATCGTTGCTTAAACGTCACGTGCCACCACGTGACCCCTGGTCACGTGTGAGCACGTGACCCTTGTTTGAACTCTCTCTTTCCTTGGTTCAACTGGAGAACGAGTCTGCTGTCTTGAACGTCACGTGGCAACACGTGACCCTGGTCACGTGGAAGCACGTGACCTCTTCTGAAGCCTTTTCCTTGATTGATCAGGGAACTTGTGTGCCTTTGACGCTTGCATTTAAATGTCACGTGTCGCCACGTGACCCTGGTCACGTGGGAACACGTGACTCTTTCTGAAGCCCATTTTCTTCAGCGTAGTCAGGAAACTGAACTTGACTTGATGATGCTTTTTTAGGTGTCACGTGCCAACACGTGACCCCTTTCTGAAGCTTTTCCCAGAAGCTTTCCTGATTTTAAATCAGGAAACAGGAACATGTCCTGCCACTTTACCATCTTGCCATTCTTGAACCTTAACTTCCTCCTGATCCTTACCTTAACGATATGCAAACCTTTTTGCATCTCGACTTGAAACCTTTTGGTTCCCTATTGTTTCTCCCTGTTCCTTGATTCGGATACCAGGATTTGAGCGACTTGAGTGGAGTTATGTGATTATAACTATGTACCGCGGTATGGTCACAACGCGGTACTCTATTTAAGTAACTTGGAGTTCTGATCTTGATTCATATCCTTGATTCATGATTATCACTCATCGCAAGTTTTGAATCTTGTTATCATACTAATCCCCTTTTGTGTATTGGAGGCAGGATCATGGCAGGCAGGAATCTGAGAGCGTACCAGAGGCATGTTGATAACGCCGCATTGCTTAGGGTAATTCATGGGATGCTGGAGAACCAGAAGCGGCAAGCGGAGCTGAACCAGCGGCAGGCCGAAGCTTTCAAGGAGAGTTTGTGGACCATCCAGCAGTCCGTAAACAATGTTGTGGCCAGATCAGTTGAGCGTGTGGGTACCGTGGTGGATTTCAGGAGACTGGGTCCGTCCATCTTCACTGGTTTGGAGGAACCGTTGCCAGCAGAGCAGTGGCTGGTTGATACAGAGAATCTACTCGTTGCGGCACAGATTCCGGAGGACAAGAGAGTGGATGTAGTACGCATCCAACTGGTGGATTATGCCCGTGAGTGGTGGCTTGTGGAAGAGATCCATTTGCCCAAGCCGATCAGTTGGGCAACGTTCTCGCAGAGTTTCTTGGAGAAGTTCTTCCCGCAGACTGCACAGGAGGAAATAGAAGAAAGGTTCATCAGCTTGAAGCAGAACGACGCAACCGTGGATGTACATGCAGCTGAGTGGACACGGCTCAGTAGATTCGCTGGATCTTTGGTTGCCAACGATGCTGATAGGGCACGGAGGTTCATGCGCGGTTTGGACGTGGACATCCAGAGGCACATTATATCTCTGGGTTTGACAACTTTCTCGCAAGTGCATAAAGCAGCCAGGGAGCAGCAGAGTCTATCATTGAAGACAGAGGGTACGCTGCAGCAGGCAGTCGTGGTACGGAAGCCGGCATTTACGTCGAATCAAGCGCCTATATGCAGAGGTATTCCGGTGAACCGGTGTGGCATTAAACCAATGAAGAAGCCAGTCGTGCACAAGAAAAAGGGTAGGACGATTTGTTGGTACTGCCATCTTCCCGGACACGTGCAGAGGGAGTGTCGAAGGATGCTTGGAATTTGTTTGGTTTGCGGATCAGCTGATCATACTGTCAGTGTTTGCCCGTCGAAGTTACGTTTGAAGGATGATGTTCAGAGGCCGCCGCAGAGGCAGATTCAGGAGCAGAAACAGTTAACTCAGGAATCTAATCAAGCTCGAGCCTTACCCTGAAGACTGAAGAGGCCAAGGATTCAGATGAAGTTGTTTCAGGTATCCTACTTGTTCATGATTTTCCCGCATTAGCATTATTCGATTCTAGTGCATCCCATTATTTTATGTCGTCCAAGTTTATTACTATACACTCGATTGCTGGCATGACCCTGTCTAGTTGTTGGGACATACACTCTGGAAATGGGAAGATCATAGCTGGTAGAGAGGATAAAGATTGTTCAGTCGTTAGTTGCGGACGAGAGTTATTGGTGATCGTTACCGGCAGATGTGATATTGTCTTGGGAATGGATGTTCTCGGCACTTCCCATGCTCACATTTAGTGTAGGGCAAAGAAAGTGATTTTCCAGATTCCCGGACATCCGGAGTTTGTCTTTACTGGAGGTAGCAATTCTGTCGGGCTAGTCGAGTTTAGGGCTGGGCCGACAAACAATGTTTTTTCATCAATGGAAGTTGCTATGGAGGAAGCGCCAGCTGTAGTTCGAGAGTTTATGGATGTATTCGAGGACATCTCGGGTTTACCGACAAAAACGAGATGTAGAGTTCGTGATCAATCTTGTTCCTGGTGCAGCGCCAATTTCAAAGGCGTACTATCTAATGGTACCAGTGGAGTTGGAAGAAGTCAAGAAGCAAGTTACCAAATTGCTAGAGAAGGGTTGGATTCGCAGCAGTAATTCACCTTGGGGAGCTCCAGTTCTTCTAGTTAAGAAGAAAGATGGTACAAGAAGGATGTGCATCGAATATCGAGAATTAAACCGGGTGACTATTAAGAACAAGTACCCGATCCCTCGCATTGGCAAATTATTCGAGCAACTTAATGGTGCAAGGGTATTCTCGAAACTGGATTTGCGATCCGGATATCATCAGGTCTAAGTTAAATCAGAGGATATTTGCAAGACTGCGTTCCGAATTCGGTATGAACATTACGAGTATTTAGTGATGCCATTCGGAGTCATGAATGCACCGGCAATAATTATGGACTTGATGAACCGAATATTTTCATTGTTCTTGGACCAGTTTATTGTGGTGTTTATCAATGATATTCTGGTCTACTCGAGGAGTCTTGAAGAGCATGCTGAACTCTTGAAGACATGATGAGAGCTTGCATGTTAGACTTCAAGGGTTCATGGGAGGATCATCTACACTTGGTGGAGTTTTCTTACAATAACAGCTTTTAGGCGACTATTCAGATGGCTCCATTTGAAGCATTATATGGTCGCAAGTGTCGCTCACCCGTTTGTTGGGAAGATGTTGGTGAACGAAGATTGCTGGGACCGGATTTGATTGTACAAACAGTAGAGAAAGTTAATACTATTCGTAATCACATGAAGGCAGCACAAGATCGGCAGAAGAGTTGGGCTGATACATCGAAAAGACCTTTAGAGTTCGCTGTTGGTGATCTGGTGTTCTTGAAAATATCACCGACTAGAGGAGTGATTCGTTTTGGGAGTCGAGGCAAGCTTAGTCCTCGATTCGTAAGGCCTTTCGATATTTTGGAGCGTGTTGGAGAAGTGGCTTATCGATTGGTTTTACCACAATCTTTGGCGAATGTTCATGACGTGTTTCACGTATCTCAACTCCGTAAGCATGTTTGAGATGAAACACACGTGCTGGATCATTCAGAGCTGACTGTACGAGAAGATTTAACCTTTGATGAACGACCGATGTCGATCGTTGATCGAAGAGAAAAGGTTCTTAAGAACAAGGTTATCCCTCTCGTACTTGTTTCTTGGGGGAATCGCTCGCATGGAAAATCAACTTGGGAACGTGAAGATAAAATTCGACAGAGGTTTCCATACTTATTCTTGTATTTTCTTGGTTGTTATCTTTTCTTGTCTTGGGAATTTCGAGGACGAAATTCTTTTTGTAGTTGGGTATAATGTAACACCCTAGTTCATTTATACCAATCCCAGTTCTCATATTTCTTTATTTATGGTATTTTCTTGATTTATCGTGTTTTGGGTGCGAATGGTATTTTACATTTTATATTGCATTCGACCCGACCCGCTTGCTTGAAACCTGTTGATTCATGTTTATAGTTTATCCTGACCTGTTATATGGACTTGTGCACTTTCATGTATATCGCCTACTCGCATTTTATCCGGCGTTGCATCTTTTACCATATAACATTTTAAGTCACGTAAAATATTTTAAAAATACATTTCATGGCCTGCATGATACCCCTAACCCCGTGGTAGTATCCGCGCATCTTGTTCTCGTCCCATTCAGTGAAACAGACGTGTTTGGATGGCTATGCGCACGTACGTGCACCGTTCTTTGGGGTATGCATTTTCGTTACCCGAGCATTCATTTTGAATTTTGGTCATCGCATATATTTTTCGTATTTTAAAACTGAATTTTTTAGACCTGACCCGGGCGTATTTTGGACTAAGTTTGTATTTATCGGAAAATCAAATTTTATAAATATGATATTTATTAAACTGTTACGTTTAAAATTTAACTAACCAAAATATATTTTTAAAACTAAAATCCTAACACTAAAAAACAACTTTCTCTCTCCTCCTGATCTCGCTCTCTCTCCTCTCTCTGTCTCTCTCCTCTCTCTCTCTCGTTCTCTCTCTGTCTCCCTCTCTCTCCCTATCTCTCTCTTTCTCCCTATATATAGTAATAACTTACAGAACCCACACGAATCCCATCACCCTATCTCCCATATTATCACCTTCTCCTTCTTTTCGTTTTTATTTTTCCCGCCTCCTTTCTTCTTCCTCGTGGGTGCTCGAACCCACGCCACGCGTCGCGCTCACCGTCGCCGACCTCACCTTCGGCCACCACCCTCTCATCTCCTTCCCTCTCCTTCCCCGAGCTCCATCCCCATGAGAACCCACAGTAAACCCTAACCCACAACCTTCGAACCCCGCTTCTGCCACTCGCCGCGCCTCGCCGTCGCCGCGTCCACCCTCGACCCCGTCTCTTTTCCTTCGCCTCCTCATCTCTCTCGTTACCAGCACCGACCCCTTTTCTCTCTCTTCTTCTTCTTCTTCATCTCCGTTCTTCTCCCGTCTTCATCGCCAGAACCTATCGCCTCACCTCCGCGCCTCACCGCCGTCGCCGTCCCCTCGACCCCGATCTCTTCATTCATTATCTCCTTCCTCTTCTTCCTCCACTCTTCTCTCCTTCCTTCTCCTCCTCTACAAACCCCTCGACCCCGACACCAAGAAACTGCCCTGCAACCTCCGCCTCGCCCACGTCGTCGTTGCCGGCACCATCACCGCCGACCAGTCTCGTCGACGTCCCCTTATTACCTCTTCCTCTCCAATTCCCTGCACCCCAAGCTATCCCTACACACCCCGTTTCAACCCGACCCCAGGATCCCACTGCCTTTGGCCGCTCTCTCACCTCCGGCCACCCCACTTCGTCGTCGCCCCTGACCTCACTTCCATCACCCACAGCCCCGACTTCAAGAAACCCAGAACAACCTTGTTTCTTTCTTCTCTCTTCTTCTTCTTCTTATTTTCTTCTCTCTTGCTTTCTTGTTTCTTGATCCGTGTTTCCAATCGTCGCCGGAAACCCACGACTCATCGTCACATCTCCCCTCGCTTCGCCTTGTGCACAGAACACCACAGCAGTAAGCCCCTCCTTCTCCCTTCTTCTTCCTCTTCTTCTTTTCTTTCTTTTCTTTTCCCGTTCTTGAAATCATGATTTGCAGCCATCGCCGGAGCCGTGACCGTCGCTGCCGATCCAGACGACCCAGAGGACGTACCTTACCTGCGCGATCACCCTCTTGCATTGCTTGGACCCGTCCCGTGGGCCGTGCATGCGTTGCGACGTTTTACCGACGTCGGACGTGCCGTACACATCCGTTTCGTGATCCGTTGAGGCAAGTTTATCTTGTTACATGCTATACTACTATATTCTACATCTATTGAATTATAACACTTCATAATGGTTGGTTTTGTAATCCACATTATCAGTTTTCATATTACACCGTTTTCGGACATCCGTATGCGTCCGTACATGTTATTTTACCTCTAGTGCATGCAAACCTATCTTGTTACATACTATATTACAATATACTGCACTCAATGGAATATTTACATCTCATATTGTTTAATTGTACATCATGCATTTACCTGTTTATGATTTTATGGTTATATGATATCCGTATGCATCCATATCATGAATTACATATCTAGTCACATGCTAAATCATCTTGCTACATGCTAGGTATAGTTTTACGCATCCATATGAGTAAACTGTTACCCGTTTATCATATTATACATCCATATGCAAGTGTTACAGTTTTCGGATACCTGTTTGCATCTATATCATATAGTACACATGTAGCTGCATTTATAGATCACATTAATATATAATATTGTTATATTAACACCCCATGTTTAATAAAGTGCATCCTAATTAGTATTGGAACTATAAAAGGTAACCCTAATCGATAATGTGCATCCATGTCATTGATTTTGTATCTATTTGCATACCATTCATATTATTTCATTTTATTAGCACTTCATACTTGATTTTATGCTCCCATACTTACTACAGTTTGATTATGAGCTTCCGCTTGATACACCACTGCTTGACACAACCTAATACCTGTGCACTACTTGACACGACCTAATACCCGTGCACTACTTGACATGACTTGATACCTGTGCACTGCTTGACACGACTTGATACCTGTGCACTACTTGACACGACCTGGTACACCACTACTTGACATGTTACCTGATCCTGTTTCTAATGCCGACAATCCTGACCTGTTGTCCCGATGGACATATCCTGTTGTCTGTATAGACAAACCCGTTCCTGCTTGATTCATGTGTTGGCATTAGCTTCAGACTTATCAATACCTGACTTGAACACATAACTTGGGGGTATGGGGAAATCAATGATGAAACCTGACTTGTAACTCAACAGTTCGATGCTTATACCGATCAGTTTTGGGATGCTAGGCCAGTCTCGGGATGATGTTGCTGACATCATTCGTCTATACATATTTCCTGTTTGTGCCTAGCAGCACGTCTCGGATTCAGCCCCGAGAGTCTGGACCATGGTCCCGAGTACGCACGGGATACTATTGAGTTACATCAACGATTCATTAAATTGATTTCAAAGACTTGAGAGTAATTAACCAGTAGCTTAGTTCAGATTACTTCACCCGCACGTCACATGCGCTTATACCCTTCACTGTTCCTTATTCATGTTACCGTTATACTCTTGTTACTGTTTATATTCATACCTGCCTGTCTTGTTACCTCCTGATTGCATTATTGTTGATATTATGAAGCACTGATGTCTGAGTTTTACATGGCCCAGATCCGCTATCTCTGACATAAGCCGTTCAGGAGTATCTCAGTCAATGGGCCGAGCAGTGAAGACTTGTTAGTATTCTAGTTTAGTTTCTTCTCAGTACTTTTCATTTCCTGATGTGAGCCCGTATTTAGGACATACATTCCAGATTATTATTTTACTTGGATCTATTGCTTCCGCATTTATTTCATGACTCTTTCATTCTGTCTTATGGACATGTATTATATAGTTTATTACTGTTCTTGATATCTCTAGACAGCCGTAATATGACTGTGGAGGGATATTTTCTAGCCACAGGTAGCATGGTTGGCTCTGTCATGTGCCTATCTTAGCGCACTCTGAGAAGCGGAGCGTGACATAAACCCTCTTTTGGGATTTTAAATCCCATTTCTGGGACTAAAAGCCCCCTTTTTCTCGCCGGCGCCCGAGCGCCCAGCGCACACGTGCCGGGCACGTAGTGCGCTAGCGCTCGAGCGCCCGGCGCCCACGTGCCGGGCACATGGTGCGCTAGCGTTCGAGTGCCCTGCGCTCAAGCGCCCAGCGCCCACGTGCCGGGCATATGGTGCGCTAGCGCTCGAACGCCTTGCGCTCAAAGCGCCCAGCGCCCACGTGCCAGGCATGTGGAGTGCCAGCGCTCGAGCGCCCAATGCTCAAATGCCCAGCGCCCACGTGCCGGGCACGTGGAGCGCCAGCGCTCAAGCGCCGTGCGCCCAATGTGCCGGGCACGTGGTGCGCCAGCGCATAAGTGCCCAGCGCTCGCGTGTTAGACACGCGAGGCGCTGGCCCCCACGCATCCTTTGGACGCCCTTTCCCTTACACACACACACACACATACTCTACAACATTGTCCCTCTCGAAAAAATTTGGGCCGGGGCGCTGCCCCGCACCCTGAAAGGGGGCTACTAGCCCCCTTAACCCCCAACCCGCTATCCGAGTAGCAGGACCCCCGTAAAAACTCTACGCAGCCCCCGATATATCCAAAACCCCTTCAAAATACAACATTGCACATTGAGTTCGCATGACCAGTTTAACCCGTTAATCGAAGGTCCCCTCACTCTAAAGGTGAGGGGTAATTAACAGTAGCTTTGTCCGCGGCTGCCGGAGATTCGGATCCCCACAATCAATAAACCCCAGCCTACCCTAGGCAGGGGAAATCTGTAATGCGCCTGACAAGCGTGCGCGTATTCCCATCTCAATGGGGTGACGAAAATCACCCTACAGATTCTGGCACGCCCGGTGGGACCTATCTCTCCTCCCATATTTCGGGTTAAACGTTCATGCGAACTCAATTAATATGCATATCAATTGCCTGTACTGAAATCATGCTTTTTTGTGCAGGTTAACGTTCTCCAATTGTAATCTTCGGACGCGGCAAAATTGTCTCCAAGGATCAGCTCAGCTCTTAGCACGGCTCCCATCTCCTACAAGATGAAGATGGACTCCAGGACGGTCCTCCCTGCCAGTCTCGGGCGACAATGGGAGGAACCGCCACTACCATTCGGCTATATCCTATTCGTGTTAGCTAACGCCGTCCCAGCTCCTCAAGCTCCGGTAACAGACAAACCGGTCTTAAAAGGGAAAAGGCCGAATGTCATGGTTACGAGGGCACCTCTGCCCAAGCACAAATCCGTTTCCAAACGACCCTCCATCGCTCCAGCTGGGGGCAAGGCCATCAATGTCAACGAAGCAACGGGGCATCTCGGGCAAGCTCCGGTGGTACCCCTGACAACTGCTCGATCGTGTATCTTCTTTAAGCTCCCTATCAATTGACTCACGGTGGCTTCACAGAAAACGGATGCCGGCCAAGCCCTCAAAATCAAGAAGCTAAGGCAGAAAAGGCTCAGATACAGAGCCAACAAAAGGGCTAGGGCTCATACTAGGCTGAGCTTCATGAGGTTCCAAGAACGGGATTACCCCGCCAAAGATAAAGAGACGGCTGGATATGTGGTCCACACTATTTACATGGTCGGACATGAAGAAACAAACCCTCCTATACTTCACAGCCAGGGTGATGATACGGTGGACGCTGCCCAACGTCAACTCGGTCTAAATGACGAAGAGCTCGCTCAGGCCGATAAGCCAAAAGATCCTGGGGTTCCTGCGGAATTAAGCTCAGGCAATAAGGATGACCCGGTTGTCATAACCGGAACTACAGAACAAGTATTATTCCGATGGCTTCAGAGGCAGCTTCAGGACAGGGATGAGAAGTTAGCCAAGATACAATCTAAGGTCGACGAATTGGCAAACGTTGCGGCAGATCTCGCGACTAAGTCGCCCGATTGCAATTACAGCAGAATCAAAGTTTGGTTCATGAGCTAGGGATTGATACCCGGAGGTAGCCAACTGATACCCCCTTCAACCTAAGAGCGGAGCGCCTTCGCGAAAAACGGCCGCGATCAGCCTCCAGTCCCTCCGATACATACACCGGAGGAGAATCTCCACTGAAAAAGAAGCTGGATAAGGTCTATTCCTTCAAAAGGGACAAAATCCGTAAAATATTCAAAGACGCCCGAGGAACGGTCTACAACTGCCAGAGTCAAAAAGACCGCAGGAAGCGAATATGATCGACGACCCCAAATACTGCCCCTATCACAGAGTGATAGGTCATGCCATTGAAGACTGCTTCATCTTCAAAGATTAGGTCGAAAGACAATACAAGACGGGAGAGATAGAACTGTCTAAAGGCGTGCTAGTAAACAGTCAAGTTACGACCACCGATTTCACACAGATGGAGACCGAAGCCTTTCGGGAACCCAATCCTCTCAGGCATGTGCCATTATCTGAAAAAGGGCGAACCAAGGACTGATCGGCCTCAAGGACCAGCATCAGTAAGGGCCCCTACTCTAATGGAGAGAAAGAAGAAGGTGTACTCTTTCGGGAGGGATGAGGTCCGCAATATGTTCGAGGAAGCCCTGAACAACGGTCTGCAATTTCTTATTCCGAAGAGGCCACATGAAATGAATATGACCGGCAATCCCGTATACTGCCCATACCATAGGGTGGAGAGTCATACCATTGAAGACTGCCGTGTTTTCAAAGATTGGGCAGAGGACCAATACAAGCTTGGAAAAACCTCACAGTCCTCGGATGTATCGGCAAGCCACAAAGCTACGGTCATCAACACAGCTCCGCCAAGATTAAAATTCAAGGAGCTGGGATAACCAAAGAGGACCACCACGTTGTTAAACTGGGAACACCAAAGGACCACCACGTTGTTAAACTGGGAACAAACGACCTCTAAGTCGTTAAACTGGGAATGGAAAAATATGTAAATAAAAAAAAAAAATAAAGAAGTAAATAAAAATAAATAAAAAGCCGAAATGATGGGGCAATTCGCAATAAAAATCACCGAGTAAAAATAAAGAGGAAAATAAAGTCGAAACGATGGGGCAACCGCGAGTAAATACCGAAATGATAGGGCAATCGTGACCTTCGCGATAAGAAAAGCTGAAATGATAGAGCAACCACGGTAAAAAAATGGCGAATGATGAGTCGCTCCTGGTACCATATTCTAGTGCAGCGATGGAGACGCCGACCAAAGTCCAAATCCCCAAGTGGCGAATGATGAGCCGCTCCTGGTACCATATTCCAGTGCAGCGATGCAGACGCCAATCAAAATCCAATTTCCCAAAATTCTTCTAGCCCTACGGCCAGTCCCCAAATTGACTACCATATACAATCCACGGGCTCAAATAATTCTCATCATATCTATGCCCCACCGCAATCACCAGTTACGCGGCTGATCTCCGCCCTCGGAATTATGCTCCATTAGGAAGACCCACTCATGTGTCCTCACGATGCATGAGGAGAACAAACCTTCGTGGGATCCTTATGACTCACAAAGGAAAAACACACTCAGGAGTCCTCACGACTCCTAAGGAGAAAATACACCTACGAGATCCTTTCGACTCGTAGGGAGAAGATGCTTTTATGGGACCCTCACGGCTCATGAAATTGAAAAGTCTTAGGTGATAGAGACCTAAACCTGTCTCCTAAGCCATCGCCCCCCAACAGGGAAAGGTAAATGATGAATTGCTCCTGGCACATGTGCTTCAGTGTTAGCAACGCTGATGCCGACCCCTACCCCAAAATTCCGAGCTTCAGATCCAATAGACCCCTAAGTCTTTAAACTGGAAACAGATGACCTCTAAGTCGTTAAACTGGGCACAGATGACCTCTAAGTCGTTAAACTGGAAACAGAAGACCCCTAAGTCTCTAAACTGGGCACAGATGACCACCACGTCGTTAAACTGGGAACGATAGACCTTTAAGTTTTTAAACTGGAAACAGATGACCTCTAAGTCGTTAAACTGGAAACAGTAGACCCCTAAGTCTTTAAACTGGGAACAGATGACCGCTAAGTCGTTAAACTGGGCACAATAGACCCCTAAGTCTTTAAACTGGGAACAGATAATTGCTAAGTTGTTAAACTGGGCACAATAGACCCCTAAGTCTTTAAACTGGAAACAGATAACCTCTAAGTCATTAAACTAGGCACAGATGACCTCTAAGTCGTTAAACTGGAAACAGAAGACCCCTAAGTCTCTAAACTGGGCACAGATGACCACCACGTCGTTAAACTGGGAACGATAGACCTCTAAGTCTTTAAACTGGAAACAGATGACCTCTAAGTCGTTAAACTGGAAACAGTAGACCTCTAAGTCTTTAAACTGGGAACAGATGATCGCTAAGTCGTTAAACTGGGCACAATAGACCCCTAAGTCTTTAAACTGGGAACAGATAACCGCTAAGTCGTTAAACTGGGCACAATAGACTCCTAAGTCTTTAAAATGGAAACAGATGACCTCTAAGTCGTTAAAATGGGCACAGATGACCTCTAAGTCGTTAAACTGGAAACATAAGACCCCTAAGTCTTTAAACTGGAAACAAATGACCTCTAAGTCGTTAAATTGGAAACAGATGACCCCTAAGTCATTAAACTGGGAACGAGGAAAATCCACTCATGTGTCCTCACGATGCATGAGGAGAACAAACCTTACGGGATCCTCACGACTAGTAAGAAAACACCTTCGTGGGATCTTTATGACTCACGAAGGAAAAACACACTTGGGAGTCCCCACGACTCTTAAGGAGAAAGTACACCTACGAGATCCTTCCGACTCATAGAGAGAAAGTGCTCTTATGGGACCCTTACGGCCCATAAAATTGAAAAGCCTTAGGCGATAGGGATCTAAACCTGTCTCCTAAGCCATCGCTTCCCAATAGGCAACGGTGAATGATGAGTCGCTCCTGGTACCATATTCCAGTGCAGCGATACAGACGCCAACCAAATTCTAAATCCCATACCCCAACGGCGAATGATGAGTCGCTCCTGGTACCATATTCCAGTGCAGCGATGCAGACGCCGACAAAGTCCCACTCATGTGTCCTCACGATGCATGAGGAGAACAAACCTTCGTGGGATCCTTGCGACTCACAAAGGAAAAACACACTTAGGAGTCCTCACGACTCCTAAGGAGAAAATACACCTACGAGATCCTTTCGACTCGTAGGGAGAAGATGCTTTTATGGGACCCTCACGGCTCATGAAATTGAAAAGTCTTAGGTGATAGAGATCTAAACCTATCTCCTAAGCCATCGCTCCACAACAGGGAAAGGCAAATGATGAATTGCTCCTGGCACATGTGCTTCAGTGTTAGCAACGCTGATGCCGACCCCTACCCCAAAATTCCTAGCTTCAGATCCAATAGACCCCTAAGTCTTTAAACTGGAAACAGATGAACTCTAAGTCGTTAAACTGGGCACAGATGACCTCTAAGTAGTTAAACTAGAAACAGAAGACCCCTAAGTCTCTAAACTGGGCACATATGACCACCACGTCGTTAAAATGGGAATGATAAACCTCTAAGTTTTTAAACTGGAAACAGATGACCTCTAAGTCGTTAAACTGGAAACAGTAGACCCCTAAGTCTTTAAACTGGGAACAGATGACCGCTAAGTCGTTAAACTGGGCACAATAGACCCCTAAGTCTTTAAACTGGGAACAGATAACTGCTAAGTTGTTAAACTGGGCACAATAGACCCCTAAGTCTTTAAACTAGAAACAGATGACCTCTAAGTCGTTAAACTGGGCACAGATGACCTCTAAGTCGTTAAACTGGAAACATAAGACCCCTAAGTCTTTAAACTTGGCATAGATGACCACCACGTCATTAAACTGGGAACGATAGACCTCTAAGTCTTTAAACTGGAAACAGATGACCTCTAAGTCGTTAAACTGGAAACAATAGACCTCTAATTCTTTAAACTGGGAACAGATGACCGCTAAGTCGTTAAACTGGGCACAATAGACCCCTAAGTCTTTAAACTGGGAACAGATGACCGCTAAGTCGTTAAACTGGGCGCAGATGACCTCTAAGTCGTTAAACTGGAAATAGAAGACCCCTAAGTCTTTAAACTGGAAATAGATGACCTCTAAGTCGTTAAACTGGAAACAGATGATCCCTAAGTCATTAAACTGGGAATGAGGGAAATCCGCTCATGTGTCCTCACGACGCATGAGGAGAACAAACCTTACGGGATTCTCACGACTCGTAAGAAAACACCTTCGTGGGATCCTTATGACTCACGAAGGAAAAACACACTTGGGAGTCCCCACGACTCCTAAGGAGAAAGTACACCTACGAGATCCTTCCGACTCGTAGGGAGAAAGTGCTCTTATGGGACCCTTACGGCCCATAAAATTGAAAAGCCTTAGGTGATAGGGATCTAAACCTGTCTCCTAAGCCATCGCTTCCCAATAGGCAACGGCGAATGATGAGTCGCTCCTAGTACCCTATTCCAGTGCAGTGATGCAGACGCCAACCAAATTCCAAATCCCATACCCCAACGGCGAATGATGAGTCGCTCCTGATACCATATTCCAGTGCAGCGATGCAGATGCCGACAAAGTCCCAAAATTTTTCCGGCCCTACGGTCTAGATCATACATTCTGCAAAACCGTATACAATCCACGGGCGTAAAACGATCCCAATCTCTTCCAAGTCCTACCGGCAAGACCACATTCAAAGTCCTACCGGCGGTGAAGATTCAAAAAAAAAAATGGTATGTCCACAAGCAAAATGGGCACGGATGAAAACACGAAAGGGCTCCGTGAGTAAAAACAGCAGGATTGCCGGCGAGTTTGTGAAAACCCGGAAGGGCGCAAACTCGTAAAAAGAGATGAAATGCACTCGCAAAATCCTCTCAACTTTGTGAGGAGAAAATTCCCGCGTGAGATCCTTACGACTCACAAAGGAGCAACACACTTAGGAGTCCCCATGACTCCTAAGGAGAAAATACACCTACGAGATCCTTTCTACTCATAGGGAGAAAATGCTTTTATGGGACCCTTATGGCCTATAAATTGAAAAGCCTTAGATGATAGGGATCTAAACCTGTCTCCTAAGCCACCAATTCCCAAATCCTCCAAGGGCAAATGATAAGTTGCTCGTGACATTATTCCAGTGCAGCAATGCAGATACCAAACAAAAACCAAAATCCCCAAATCCTCTCAAAGGCAGATGATGATTCGCCCATGGTACCATATTCCAGTGTAGCGATACTGATGTCAACCCAAATCACAATCAACAAGTCAACTTCAACTCCGACACCGCAGAAAGCGGAGTAAGTCAGAATCCAATCTCGACACCGCAAGAAGCGGAGCAAGTCAAAATCACCCCTGACACTGCAAGAGGCAGAGCAAGTCAAATAAAGCGTCGACCGTCTATATCGTAAAAAGGGCAGTGCACCCACAAATCGGGAACCAAATCGCTCCGGGTCAGAGCGTCGATCGTCCATGTCGTAAAAAGGGCAGTGCAGGCTTCCTACAAAGCAGGAACCGGATCACTCCGGGCCAAGGAAAATTCTACTACGGACACTCCGTCTCGGAGACGCGTCAAGCGTCGACCGTCCATGTCGCAAAAAGGGCAGTGCAGGCTTCCCACAAATCGGGAACCAAATCGCTCTGAATCAGAGCATCGACCGTCCATGTCGCAAAAAGGGCAGTGCAGGCTTCCCACAAATCGGGAACCAAATTGCTCCGGATCAGAGTGTCGACCGTCCATGTCGCAAAAAGGGCAGTGCGGGCTTCCTACAAAGCAGGAACCAAATCACTCCGGGCCAAGAAAAAGTCTACCATGGACACTCCGTCTCGGAGACGCGTCAATCGTCGACCGTCCATGTCACAAAAAGGGCAGTGCATGCTTCCCACAAATCAGGAACCAAATCGCTCCGAATTAGAGCATCGATCGTCCATGTCGCAAAAAGGGCAGTGCATGCTTCCCACAAATCGGGAACCAAATCGCTCTGGATCAGAGCGTCGACTGTCCATGTCGCAAAAAGGGCAGTGCAGGCTTCCTACAAAGCAGGAACTAGATCACTCCGGGCCAGGGAAAAGTCTACCACGGACACTCCATCTCGGAGACGCGTCAAGCGTCAACCGTCCATGTCGCAAAAAGGGCAGTGCAGGCTTCCCACAAATCGGGAACCAAATCGCTCCGGATCAGAGCGTCGACCATCCATGTCGCAAAAAGGGCAGTGCAGGCTTCCCATAAATCGGGAACCAAATCGCTCCGGATCATAGCGTCGACCGTCCATGTCGCAAAAAGGGCAGTGCAGGCTTTCCACAAATCGGGAACCAAATCGCTCCGGATCAGAGCGTCGACCGTCAATGTCGCAAAAAGGGCAGTGCAGGCTTCCTACAAAGCGGGAACCAAATCGCTCCGGGCTAGGGAAATGTCTACCATAGACACTCTGTCTCGGAGACGCGTCAAGCGTCGACCGTCCATGTCGTAAAAAGGGCAGTGCATCCCAAAAAGTGGGAACCAAAGCAATTCGCCTCCACGCGAAAGAAGATCCATCAATTTCATGCATACAACTCACATATGTGGTGTGCATTTATTGATGGGGGGCACTTTGTTGAAGTCGAAAATTGCACCCCGGTTGACCAAGTCAAAGTCAAAGTCAACCCAAGCCAAGTGGGCCCATGCCCAGGTCGAGTCCGAACATGAAGCGGCCGGCCCTCCCCCATGCCAAAATGAAATCATGTAATAAATAATTTTTATGCAATTTTTTATGCATGAATGTAAACAAAATGGGCATAAAGCCAAATTTTTTGTAAGCCCATGGTTTATGTGCAAAAAGAAATAGCACATGAGACATGGGATGGGCAAAATGCCATTTTGTAAAGCCCAAGGGGCTATATGTAAATATGTAAGCCTATATAAGACAACATGATGATGAATAAAATATACACTTTTTCATTCCCTAAAAAAAAACTAGGGTTTGTGTCTCTTTCCACTTTCTGAAGATTCTAAACCTTCTTCTTTCTTTTGAATTAAATCAAGAGTTTTACTCTTCCTTTTCCAAAACTAAATAGTTTTTCACCACAAAACCCACAAAGGGGAGCTTAGATCTCCCATTAGATCTCAAAAAGAAGAGATTTTTAAAATCTCACATCTCTTGATCTTCAAGATCCTACCAACAGAGGAGGAAGAAGAAGGCCCATCTCCAAAAACCCCATTTTGGGGAAGACCCAGGGCTCCAAAGAAGAACCCCTTTCATCAACTCCAAAACATCTTAGGAGTCGAACTCCACTCTAAATCCTCTTTTGGGATTTTAAATCCTATTTCTGGGACTAAAAGCCCCCCTTTTCTCGTCGGCACCCGAGCGCCTGGCGCCCGAGCGCTCAAGCGCCTACATGCCGGGCACGTGGTGCACTTGCGCTCGAGCGCCCAGCGCCCACGTGCCAGGCACGTGGTGCGCTAGCGCTCGAGCGCCCTGCACCCACATGCCGGGCACGTGGTGCGTCAATGCCTAAGCGCCCAGCGGTCGCGTGTTAGACACATGAGGCGCTGGCCCCCACGCATCCTTTGGATGCCCTTTCCCTTATATATATATGTATATATGTATACAAACACACACATACTCTACAACATTGTCCCTCTCAAACAAATTTGGGCCGGGGCGCTGCCCCACACCCCGCAAGGGGGCTGCTAGCCCCCTTGACCCCCAGCCAGCTATCCGGGTAGCGAGACCCCCGTGAAAACTCCGCGAGCCCCCCGATATATCCAAAACCCCTTCAAAAAACAACATTGCACATTGAGTTCACATGACCAGTTTAACCCGTTAATCGGAGGTTCCCTCACTCTAAAGGCGAAGGGTAATTAACGGCAGCTTAGTCCGCGGCAGCCGAAGATTCGGATCCCCACAATCAATAAATCCCAGCCTACCCTAGACAGGGGAAATCTGTAATGCGCCTGACAAGCGCGCACGTATTCCCATCTCAATGGGATGATGAAAAACACCCTACAGTATATATATATATGGGCTTCACTAATGGTTTTTTTTCATTCCCTTCTTTCAGGACCAATGGCTTCTCTTCCTTACTTTCCTTTTACTCGCTCAGACGCTGCTTTTCCACAATCGTCGTCGGACGAAGAAACAATGGCGATGATTCGGGCCTATGACAAGGACTGTACCAGTTTGCTCTTGTGGGGAACTTGGTATGGGCATATCATCCGGGGCCGCCGCAGATTTGTTTGTGAAGTGCCAGCAGAGCCTCTTCGCCCTATTTTGCCGATGGAGCGTCCGCATACTGCTTTTGCGGTGGAGGCGGTTGACTGGACTCCTATAGGCCGGCTTGAGCCGTCAACAATTGGGATACCTAACCAGCCTTTGCCGGCCATAATAATCTTAGGGCGTCGCATTTGTTAAGGTGAAGCCCAACCCTGGGGACAAATTTATAAGATATGGCTTACCCCTCGTCATCCAATCGGCTATCTTCCTTGGGCTCGATATGTCCTCTCTACCCACCGTGCACGGTTGCATAAGGTTGGGTTATATCAAGCAGTATACTCGTCTCTTTTTCATTACCCGGCTCCTCGCTTCTGGTGGGTTAAAGCTTTCTATTTCGCCCAATCAGAGCAAAGCTCTGTTGAAATTCAAAATTCAAAATTTTGAAGCAACGCTTCAAATTTCGGGCGCAACGCGCCACATGTCAGGCGCTGATACGTCAGCGCAGCGCCCAAGAAGGCGCGCCCAATCAGAGCAAAACTCTATTTAAAGGAAGCAACGCTTTAGTTGCGCTGCGCTGTGCGCTGCGCGACACGTGTCAGCACAGATGCGCTCGCGCAGTTGCGCTGCGCTGTGCGCTGCGCGACACGTGTCACGTGCTGGGGCATCTGCGCCAAACAGAATTAAAATTCTAAGAAATCTTTTCTGTTCTTGTTAAAACAAGAAGATTTTCTTCTGCAAAGCAGAAACCCTTGGATCAAAGATCCAACGGTGGGGAAAATTCCCCAAATCACTCAGAGAAAGATCTCTTTAACAAATTTAACTAATTTATGGGCATTATAAAAAGGACCCTAGGCCTCAATTCAAAGGAGGAACATTTTCTTGGAAAAAAGTCAAGAGCTTCAAACAAAGAGAGAATTCTGAGAAAATTTCAAAGAAAAAGGTAAAAAAACCTTCACGAGAGAAAAGAAATCTCTTTTAATAAATCATTGATCTAAAAACCAGATCAATGTTCTTCACATAATAAACAGTGCTTTGCACTTCTCATGAACCACTGGTTCTTTTAAAAAAAACAAGAAAACAATAAAATAAAAATAGTGCTTTGCACTTTTATGAACCTCTGGTTCTTGAAACAAAAAGAAAAAATTATTTTTCTTTGATCTAAATTAGATCAAGAAATCAAATAGTGTTCTGCACTTCTGTTCTTGAATCTAAAAGATTCTTAGTGCTTTGCACTTCCAAACTGCGCTGTTGCGCTCTTGAGAGAGCGCCACATGTCAGCTACAGAACAACTTGCGCTACGCGTTCTTGAAATAGAGCTTTGCTCTCTGGAATTGGCGCAACTCACCAGAGCGCACCACGTGTCAGCAGCGCAACAGCGCAGCGCACTGCACCGTTGCGCTTGCGCTCACCAGAGCATGACACGTGTCCTCACCACAAGCGCTTGCGCTCAGTGATTGGCGCAAAGCGCCTGACAAATGCAATGCATTTCATTTCCTGAAGGGCCAGGCCCAATTAAAAGGCTTAACAGGCCTAATAAATAAAATGCTATGCATTATTTAAAAGGGCAGAGCCCAATTGAGAGGTCCAATGGACCAAAACAAATGATCTGCATCATAATAAAAAGGGTAGAGCCCAGTCAAAATGGGCATAAATGGCCTGATGTAATGCAATGCATTATTTAAGTGTGGGCAAAGCCCTAGCACAGATCTAATAGACCAAAAATAAATAAGGGTGTTGAACATTTTCAACTGGACTTAGCCCAATTTTGGCCGTAGGTCCTCAAATTAAATTGACTGAGCACGACTGCTCCCTAAATCAATTTATATCTGGTTCGAGGGTACATCTCCGAACTCCTTTGACATCTGTCGTTGTAATCCTTCAACGACGTCAGAGAGGCGACGGGTCCCGACGACTACACACGTATACGGACTGCGGGGTCCTTAAACTCGTGGACCGAAACGTCCCTAAACTAATATTGGACCGAAACGTCCCTAAACTAATAATGAACCGAAACGTCCATAAACTAATAATGGACCGAAACGTCCCTAAACTAATATTGGACCGAAACGTCCCTAAACTAATATCGGACCGAGACGTCCTTAAACTAATGTCGGAACACCGTGTCCCTAAACTGGAACATAGACCACCACGTCCCTAAACTGGAATACGGACCACTACGTCCCTAAACTGGAACACGGACCACTACGTCCTTAAACTGGAGCAATGGAGCCCCCAAATGCTCTTTTGCCGGATCTAAACGGTCCCGTTAAGTTGATCTTAGTCTCCAAACAGGACTAACGTATCCTTAACGAACGTTTAAGTTGATCTTAGCCGCAACGCGACTAATGCATCCTTAAACTAAAAACACCAAACCCAAATCTAAGTAAATACGGATTTGGACTAATCCACGTCCTACGGGCGACGGCATTACTCAGTCTCCGTATACAATCCACGGGCAACCACAAACAAAACATACACACACGACACGAAGTGAAATTCTGGAGAAGGAGAAAGTTGTTACCGCGATGCGGTAGCGTAATTAACTGCAGGGGCTTGCGCCTGCAGGGAAGAGCGTCCCCACAATCAAAAACCCATCAAGTGGGGGGGAATCTGACGAAGTCTGCTACATCGGCCGCATCCGTCTAAACCTCCGATACACGGTGCCATAAATCAACCTGACATCTTCGGAGAGGTGGACGGATAAAACCAAATAGCATCTGCCCCGAATCTCAGCGTCAGGACCATCGCGGTCCTGTGCGCCGCCTTTCGGAGGGGAGCAGATTCTGGCACGCCCGGTGGGACCTTTTCCTCTTTCCACTCCACACTTCGTGTGTCGTCCTCGCGAACCAATCACGGTTTGTTAAATGGTTGCCTTTGGATTTTAAGTTACTAAGATTTGGTCTTTTGCCTGGCGCAGAACTCAAGCATCAATGGCCTCTAACTGCACCAACTGCTCGAAGTGCCACTGCAACGGACGCTCCACCTCACCTGGAGGTGTAGCATATGGGCCCCAAGCGGCCTCCTTCCTCGCTCTGCCGGTAGACCAGGTGACCCGGGCCACCATCGGCCTATTTTTCGGGACCATGATCCCACCTACAAGCTTCTCTATGCCAAAACCTGCGCCGAAAGTGAACAAGAAGTCGGTCTTCGACCGGCTCTTTGCTACGACGGCCCCTGTCAACGGGTCGCCCACTACCAAACCGACAGCCTCTGTTTTCACTAGGCTAGATCAGAACTCTAAATTGGCTGTCCCAAGGAAGGCAATAACTGCTGCTCCAGAAGTCGTCAAGGCGGCTTCCCCTGTCAAAGGGTCAGTCTTTTCAAGATTGACGATTCCTACTCCTGCCCCTGCTCGAGGATCCGTCTTCGACAGGTTAAATATCAACCCTCAAAAGACAACCTCAGTCTTTAAGAGGTTAACACCAGCGGCGCCTCATTCAGACAGGGGGCAAAAAGAAGCTGTCTCAGTCTCCGAGCCAGTCCCAACGGCTCGTCATGCTCGACGTCGCCATTGACGACGAGTAAGGAAGGCAGGGGGCAACTCCCCCTCAGGGCTAACTCCACCGGCTCCAGTGGTGGAAGTCAACGCTGCTGTTCCAACTGGGAACAACTCTGAACTGCTGAGGAGGGTGCGTAAGAACTCTCCAACCTCTACACTGAAAAGATCTCCTCCGCCTGCGGAGAGAGTTCCAGAAATGAAGCAAGAACAGCCCCCTCAACGGCTGTCCTCAGGAATTTATAAAGTTTGGCAGAGGGTTCAAGACTCCGTGATCGACCCAGATCACTCTCGTCAACGAAAGAAGACGAAGGTGCAAAAAGGAAAAGACCGTCCTATTGAACAGCAGAGGACAACAATCGCTAGGGTGCCCAGTGCAACGGCCCCTTCAACTTCAATGGCCTACAAAAGAAGAATGCCGGAGAAAACCCCCGCGCCGGCGACAAATATCAAAGGTGGTGAACCCAAACACCCTAAGTCAGGAGGCATTGTAGTTCATACCGTTTACGTGGCATCTGGTAAAGAAGATAGCCGCATATCAACAGGTCATAGACCGCACACGAGGTCAGTAACTAAGGCTCAGGAGCAGCAGCAGAAGCTCCAAGAGATGATGAACGCTATGGCCGCACTTACAGGGCCAAAAGAAACCCCTGAAATGTCCTCGGACGAGCGTCAAGAACAAGAAACGGACGCTGAATTCCTTCGTCGCGTACTGGAGAAGAAGGATAAAGAAGCTGCGGAGCAGGCAGCCAACATAAAGAAAATGGCCCTCCTGTTCCAGGATATGGTGGGTATGATGATTCAACAAGATCCACCTGCTGAAGATCCCCCGATCATCCTTGAAGACGATAGGGGAGAGACATCAAATTCTCCGCTAGCCCTATCAACGGCTAAAGAGGATGCAATCTCCAAAGCTGATTTGGACGAGTACACCGCCCAACAAATACGGGTTCATCATGCGACCGAAGCAGCCGGCCAGGTCGTAAAAACGGGACGGCCATATCCGAGTTGGTACGATCAAATCAAGTACCCGCCAGGTTATACAATTCCCAAGTTCCATGTCTACAAGGGGACGGGCAATCCTCATCAGCATGTTGCCCAGTTCAGGGCACTCTGCGGCAATACCGGTGGTGATGACAAGCTTTTACTTCGCCAGTTTGTTGGAAGTTTATCGGATACGGCGTTCGAGTGGTACTCCGAACTCCCGAACGACTCTATCAAGACCTTCACGGAGATGGAGCTGCTGTTTACTCAGCGTTTTGCAAGTGCCAGTGAACGCACCCCGATGACGGCACTGATTAACGCCAGGGTAAAACCCGGCGAGACGTGGGTTCAGTACGCTATACGATGGCGGAACTTATGGTTAAAGTGCGAGCAGCGCATTGAAGAAGCTCCCGCAGTGGGTATGTTTGTGGGAACCCTTGATCCGCAAGCAACCATCTCGCAATTTATGATGTTTTTCAAGCCAACTACCTTCCAGGTCTTGATCGACAAGCTAGCGCAGATGGATCAAATGGGCCATAAACCCCCTCTTCCAAGGCCGGACTCCCGAAATGACAAAGAGAAGGGAAAAGCGATCGTCGCCGCTAATGCTTAACAACAACCGAGCGACTCAAAGCCGGTTGCTTGTCAAAATAATATGCGCCCGTACGTACACCTTGAGGATAGGATGGGGCGTCCTTATTCCTTTCCCCGCGATAAAACGAGGAGGTTATTCGAGCTGGCGTTGCGCAACAGACTCATAAATCTGCCGGATCCAAAACGTCCGTTGCAACCAAGTGACGTCAACGAGCCCAACTACTGTCCTTATCATCGAGTACTAGGCCATCCGATCGAAGATTGCTACGTTTTCAAAAATTGGCTGGAAAACCAGTACCGACAGGGCAAGTTCGCGTTATCTGATAAATGGAAGGTGAATCCCCCGCAACCCCACACCTCTAAAGGGACGAATACGCCGGGGGCAACATGCTCCGTCATTGAAGAAGCTCCTTGGGAGGTTGTATTATCAGCCAAGACAAAGAGGATGCTAAACGATCTTCAGACATGTCTAGCAATCAAGTGGAAGAACCTGTTGGAACCACAGGTCATTGAGGGGTGTTGAAGCCACGTCCAACTCCAAAGACCGATGGTGGTGGTTCAATCACTTGCAGCCAGTCGTCAAAATCTTCATAAAAGAAGAAGAAGAAATCTAAGAAGCCCGTGAAGCCTGGCGACAAGCGCACAGACTTGCAAAAATAAATTGACGCGCTGGAGGAGTACAACCAGAAGGCATGGACTCCCATTACACTCCAAGAGTTCCTCAATCACGTCTTTCAAGAGGAAGGTGAGGGAGAAAGTTCGTCAGATGAATCTGAAGAATGCGTGGCGAGCTGTCATGTGATTTCCCATTCGTTCATGGGTGATGAGGAAACTCCTTGTACCAAAGCGCTGGGGGCAAATCTTGAACCAAAATTCCCGAAACTATCAGACGAAATGATTGACGCGTTCCTTAACGAAGCTCGATTGAAAAGTAAAGCTGATCGAGAATGCGAGACGGCTATATTTGAAAGGGCCAAGCGCCAGCGACTTGATGAAAGAGCTGAGATGATCCCGCTGGAGCAAAATGCCTCCACCGCTGATAAAAGCCAATTCAAGATGAGGAAAAAGTTTGCTAAGGCCATATCAATGGGCATGAAGCTACCATCCTCTAAAGGAAACATCGCCGGTGAAGTGGAAACGCACCCCTCCTATTGCTTATATCATCAAAAGATTTTGCACCCCACTCAAGAGTGCAAAGCTTTCGATAGATGGTGGCAAGGATATGTTGCTCATCGACAACGCTTTAAGCGGGAAAAGCGTAAAACTCGTCGAGAGCAAAGAAATACGACCGAAGGGATTAAAAGAACTACCGGCAATTGTCGCATGGTTAACACTGGCGGGTCATAAGTGCCTACATTCGGGAGCGATTCTGATGAAGAGCTGGAACTTGCCCCTCTCTTTAAAGAATCCACTTCGGGAAAAGAAGAAGAGCCGAAGGTCTGCGAAAGTATCCGGCTGCGGAATCGGACGCTGCCTGAAAAGAACCTTGGACCCTCAAACAGAAAAGATAAAGGGAAAGAAAAGGTCTATGAAGATATAGTCTTAGATGACCAGATTCTGGTGGAGCTAAACGCCAACAACCCACCGAAGAAGAATAAGGTAGATTACAACGTCTTAGCGCATCTGAGGAAGCTACCCTCACAGCTCAGCATTCTTGACGCTCTTTTGCTATCAAAGGAGGCGAGAGATTCGTTAATTAAGGCACTCCAAGAGCCGAAACAATTCCAAGCTTACCTGGCCGAGGAAAAGATGAAGGATGAATTGGAGGAAGTGCACACGGCCGATGTCACTTTTGGCGATGAGGACCTTCTCCTTGGGACGTGCGAACACAACCGCCCCCTTTATGTCTCAGGATACTGCCACGATATTAAGATAGGTAAAATCCTGATCGACAATGGATCCTCCGTTAATCTCCTCAACGTGCGGGTGTTAAAAGAAATCTGTATGAGCGTCCAGCACCTTGCTCGTGACAAGATCACCATCTCCGGGTTCGACTCCCAGTCGTCAAGAACTCTTGGGTCTGTGATACTGACGCTACGCTTCGGGCTACTCGTAACGGACATTAAGTTCCACGTCATAGACGCCAAGACATGCTACAACGCTTTGCTCGGCCGACCATGGTTACACGAGTACAACATCATCCCTTCTACACAACATCAGTGTATGAAGTATTTTAAGGATGGTTTCGAGTATACCGTGACGGGAGAACTGAACCCGTTCTCTGTGAACGAGGTCCGCAAATATGAAGACGCCGAATTCTTCTTACCGGATTTCGAAGACACGGAGAAGTGTCACAAGCCGGAGAATAAAACTAACGCTACCATCCCTGTTTTCGGCAGTGATACTGAGGAGGAAGAGGAGATAGTTTATTCAGATCCGCCCCAACACAACAAGCCGGGACCATCAGCTCCTACATTGATCTTTGGCAGCGACTCGGAAGATGAAGTCCATCCTGTATTCTCTGCTCGACCTTTAATACAAACGTCCGCTGACGAAGAGCAAAGTCTACAAGTCGCCATGGTGCCGCCTGAACATCATAAAGAACTGGATGCACTTAATATCTACAGTGTAGAAGAGTTGCGGACATTCTATATCCCTCCCGGGCGAGAAAGCGAGAAAGCAATTATGTTTTACTGCTCTGAAGAAACCAAGGTGGAGAAAGAAATCTGGCATGGCGCGGATTCTACGCTCGACATGCTTCAACCTATCCATCTCCCCAGATATTATACGGAAGGTTTGAAAAAGCTGCTGAAACACCAGGGGATACCCTTCAAACAGACCGTTAGAAAGGCCAAATTCTATGACAGGGTCTGGAACATCTCCGGAACTCAACGCAAACTGCCTAACGGGAGAATGGAAACAAAAGGGCTTGGATACATCCGGTCAAAGAAACGAGAGTTACTACCAGGCTGCTACGTCGTGTATGACCTTGATGAAGTGGCGGATGCTCAATGGGAGGACGCTAATCCTAAGCCAGTGAAAGTTCCAGATGCAAAGGAGTCCAGTCCGTCGTTCGAGAAACAAATGGACAAACTTATAAAGAAAGCTGGTCAAAAAGTCCAAGTTGATCACAACCGTGAGACGGCCATCTACAAGAAAGCCAAGACGCAACGCCTTCTTCAACAAGCCACGAAGGATGAAAATGCCGCTCCTTGCCAACATGTTATAAAGAAGGCTCGGCGCAAAAGCAGAAATAAGTCGAAAGGCCAAAAAGACGCTCGACAACAACAAAGCGGGGGTAAGAAGCCACGCAAATGGGAGTCGAGCGTTATTGATCTATCCCTCATGAAGAAAATGGGTCGAGCGTACTCGTTTCCTCGGGACAAGACGAAGAAGATACTTGATCTCGCTCTAAAACATCAGATGCTTACATTGCCGGAGTCCAAACACCCCGAACAAGCAAGCGAAGTCTCTGGCCCAAACTATTGCTCTTACCATCGAGTAATAGGGCACCCGCTCGAAGACTGCTTCACCTTTAAGAATTGGGTCGAAGATCAGTACCAGCTCGGCAAGTTCGCTCTGTCCTACAACTGGAAGGTAACGCCACCACAGAAACACGAGCCCAAGGCCACGAAAGAAGAACCGGTTCCACATCGGGATTGGAAGCGAATTCGCACCTGTCACGTGATTACAATATTAAAATAAGAGCCCGAGGACATAGATGAGTTCCCTTGGTGCTTCGAAAACAGCAGCGACGAGATAATCTCAGAATTCCCACCAGCGCCAAAAGAGCTGGAAGATGGAATCCGTACCACTGCAGATAACCTCAAAAAGATTGAGTTGGGGACGGCAAACGATCCACGACCGACATTCATCAGCGAGTTACTATCTGAAGAAAGGGTAGCTAAGTTAAAGGATGTGCTTCTGCAGCATAGAGATTGCTTCGCGTGGAACTATTCCGAAATGCCGAGACTAGATACAGAAATTGCTGTGCACAAATTGGCAATATCCCCAGACGTCAAGCCAGTCAAACAGGCGCCGAGAAGAATGTGGCTCGAGCTTGAGATGAGTATCAATGCCGAGGTCAAGAAGCTGATCGACTCTGGCTTCATCCAGGAAGTTCAATATCCTGAATGGATCGCTAACATCGTCCCGGTGATGAAGAAAAATGGGACAGTGCGCATATGCGTAGACTTCTGGGATCTTAATAAAGCTTGCCCGAAGGATGATTTCCCAGTGCCAGTCACCAAATTGATGATAGACAATACATCCACTCATGAGGTTTTCTCCTTCATGGACGGCTCATCGGGGTATAACCAGATAAAGATGCATCCCGAAGACCAGAAGCACACAGCCTTCAGGACCCCTTTAGGTATATTCTGTTATAAAGTGATGCCCTTCGGTTTAAAGAACGCCGGTGCTACTTATCAGAGGGCCATGACGAAGATCTTCGATGACCTATACACGAAATCGTCGAATGCTATATCGACGATCTCGTGGTTAAAAGCAAATCATATGAGGAACATCTCGAACATCTGAAGACCGTATTTCAACGCCTTCGACAATACAACTTGAAGATGAACCCTCTTAAGTATGCATTCGGAGTTTCCTCGGGCAAATTTTTAGGATTCATCGTCCGACACCGGGGTATCGAAATAGATCCGTCCAAGATCAAGGCGATCATGGAAATGCCTCCGCCGAGGACTCTCAAACAGTTGCGGTCTCTCCAAGGGAAGCTCGCATACATACGGTGATTTATAGCCAACCTCTCTGGCAAGTGCCGTCCTTACAGTCACCTGATGAAGAAGGGAACCCCATTCGTCTGGGATCAAAAATGCCAAAGCGCGCTAGATGAGATCAAGCAATACCTGCAGAACCCGCCGGTGTTGGCTGCTCCGATTAAGGGAAAGCCTCTCATTCTTTATACAACTGCCCTCGAAGGTTCTTTAGGCGGATTATGGGCATAAGAGAACGATCAAGGGAAAGAGAGAGCACTCTACTACTTAAGTCGAGTTCTGCTGGGGGCAGAAAGCAACTACTCCCCCATCGAAAAACACTGCCTGGCGTTGATCTTTGCGATAACAAAGCTCATGCACTATGCGTTGGCGCATGAGGTCCGTCTCATTTCAAAGGTATACCCTCTTAAGTATTTAATGTCAAAGGCCATATTGACGGGACGACTCGCTAAATGGGACCTGCTCTTGATGGAGTTCTCGATAATATATCAACCTCTCAAGGCAGTGAAAGGCCAGGCCATCGCCGACTTCCTCGCTGAACACCCGATACCCGCCGATTCTCCTCTGAATTGCGATCTTCCAGACGAACATGCGTTTGATGCGATCGAAGGTGATAATACCCGATGGGAGCTTTATTTCGACGGAGCATCTTCCGTGAAGAAGCGCAAACAAAGTACCCCTATAATTAAGTCGGGGGTAGGACTCATCTTTATAACTCCACAAGGAGGGATAATGCGCTACGCGTTCTCCCTGACGGAGCCGAGGACAAACAACGAAGTCGAATACGAAGCTCTGATAGTAGGCCTCGAGATCGCCATTGACATGGGAATTAAAGACCTCCTCATATATGGAGATTCCCAACCGGTCGTCAGTCAAGTAAACGGCGACTACCAAACGTGCAAGCCAGAATTGGTGAAATACAGTGAAAAGGTGCAACAACTGTTGACCCAAATTCCCTCTTATACTTTGGAGAACATACCGCGTGCGGAAAATAGCAAAGCAGACGCGTTGGCCAAACTTGCTAAAGAATTGGCTGACGAGAACCTCGACGACGTTAGAATCGTGGTACAGAGCCGTCGAGTTCTTGCCCCAGCAGAAATATCTCCGGAATCATCCGAAGAAAAGGAAACGACTGAGCGAATGGCTCTGCAAATAAAAGACCCGGAAAAGGCCGAGGATTGGAAGGAAGTCTTCATAGACTACTTTAAGTCCCACCGATTGCCCGAAGAAGCGTCCACAAGACATCAGCCTATGAAACGAGCTCTGTCTTTCGCCTTCGTCAATGATACTTTGTACAAGAGGTCATTTGATTCTCTGTGGCTGAGATGCTTAGGACCTGACGAAGCGAGAAGGGTCATCCAGGAAGTTCATGACGGACTCTGCGGTTCTCACCAGGCAGGCCCAAAGATGAAGTTGAAGATCAAACGCATGGGCTACTACTGGCCCACGATGATCCAGGACTGCCTCAAATATGCGAAGCAATGCCACTCATGCCAAATTCATGGGGATTTCATCCATCAGCACCCGAATCCACTACATCCAACGGTGGCTAGCTGGCCATTCGAAATGTGGGGGACTGATATAGTCGGCCCCATTGAACCAGCATCGTCTAGAGGACATCGTTTCATCCTAGTGACGACCGACTATTTCTCTAAATGGGCCGAAGCGGTACCGCTGAGGGAAGTAAAGACGGAGAATATCCTCCATTTCTTCAAGACTCTTGTCATATATCGGTTTGGAACGCCAAGACGGATCATCTCCGATAACGCGCCAGCCTACAGAAGCCACAAGATCAGTCGCTTCGCGCAACAGCACAATATAGACTGGAGATATTCCTCGGTTTATAATCCGCGAGCTAACGGTCTAGCTGAGGCCTTCAACAAGACCTTGACGAAGATCATGAAGAAAACAGTGTCGCGAAATAAGAAAGACTGGCACGAAAGACTGCAAGAAGCTCTCTGGGCGTATCGAACTACGTTTAAAACGGCCACAAACGCAACACCATATGCGTTAGTATTCGGGACGGAAGCAGTACTCCCTCTCGAGATAGAGTTACCCTCTCTACGAGTGGCAGTCCACTACGAGCTGACGGACGCAGAAAATGCTCACCTTCGGCTTGAGGAGCTTGACGCCCTTGATGAAACCCGGTTCATAGCACAGTAAAATTTGGAAGCTTATAAAGCAAAGATGACGCGCTTATATGAAAGATTGACCCGACCGAGGACATTCCGCCAAGGAGAACTCGTGCTAGTGGTCAAAAGGCCTATGATCCCAAATCGCGCCAAACGGGGAAAATTCGAGCCAAACTATGAAGGCCCGTACATCATAGATAAGGTCTATCAGGGCGGGGTCTATCTACTCATGGATATGCACGGTGAAAGGCCTTTCAGGCCGATAAACGGTCGCTTCCTAAAGAAATACTACGCTTAATGAGCCACAGCCTAGGTCAATGATAGATGACGACGACTACGTCCGCTCGCTATCTTCCTAAGCTCAAGCTTTATAAGCAGTAGCCAGCCTCTCAACGCCGGACCGAAATGTCCTTAAACTAATAGTGGACCGAAACGTCTTTAAACTACTACCGTAGCATCTTTAGGCTGACAAGATATAAAAAAAATATAAAAATAAAAAGAATAAAAAAAAACGGTATGTCCATAAGCAAAATGGACACGGATGAAAACCCGAAAGGGCCCCGTGAGTAAAAATAGCAGAGCTACCGGCGAGTGTTCGTGAAAACCCGAAAGGGCGCGACCTCGTAAAAAAAAGAGAAAAAAAATATTTAAAAATAAAAAGAATAAAAAAAACGGTATGTCCATAAGCAAAATGGGCACGGATGAAAACCCGAAAGGGCTCCGTGAGTAAAAACAGCAGGACTACCGGCAAGTGTTTGTGAAAACCCGAAAGGGCGCAACCTCGTTAAAAGACACTTATAGGGTCCTTCCGACCTTGTAAGGAGAAACCACCCGCGTGAGATCCTTATGACTCACAAGGGAGCAACACACTTAGGGATCCTCACGATTCCTAAGGAGAAAATACACTTACGAGATCCTCATGACTCGTAAGGAGAACTCTCTTATGGGACCCTCACGGCTCATAAGAGTTGAAAGTCTTAAGTTACAGAGATCTAAACCTGTGCTTAAGCAACGCCCACAACTTCCGATATTGCCCTACAAGTGGCTCAATACCGACCCTTGTATACAATCCACGGGTGCGGATAAACATTTCCCTAACCAAGTCTCATCCGTGACTGGGGATATGTTCGCATGGTAAACAACCTTTATAAATCCTCTCGATTTATGAGGAGAAAACCCTCCTGTAAGATCCTTACGACTTACAGAGGAACAAACACTTAGGAATCCTTACGATTCCTAAGGAGAAAATACACTTACAAGATCCTCACAACTTGTAGGGAGAAATACCTTTGTGAAGCCCTTACAGCTTATGAAGTTAAAAGCCTTAGTCGACAGGACCCTAACCCTGCTCGCTAAGCCACCCTTGTTCAACATCGACAGAGGCAGATGATGATTCGCTCCTGGCAATATCCCAGTTGTAGAAGTGCTGATGCTGAAATCGGTGTTTAATTTCAGGTTTACGGCGAAAAGCCAGTAGGCCGCTCATGCATATGAAATAGCCGAAATGATGGGGCAACTTGCAATAGAAAGCAGCAAGTAAAAATGTATGCATGCGAAATAGCCAAAATGATTGGGCAACTCGCAATAAAATGCAGCGAGTGAAAACAAAATAAATAGCCGAAATGATTGGGCACCGCGAAAAATAGCCGAAATGATTGGGCAATCGCAACCTTCGCGATATAAAAGCTGAAATGATAGAGCATCGCGGAAATAAAACAAAAAAAAAGAGAAATGATGAAACTCTGGCCCTACAGTTAAGATCACATCGATCCCTGTATACAATCCAAGGGCGTAAAAAAAGAGGGAACCATACTTTCCTAACAGGCTCCGCCAGAAGACGAAGCCAAATCTCGACGGTTCAGTCCAACTCCGAAGAAACCAGTGTCTTCAGCAAATTCATCGACTCACGGATACAAACACTCCTTGACGAGAGCCCCCCGATCCGCGTCGACTCGCAGAGCCACCAGTGCCTCCGTGGGAAATTCTCGACTCGTTTCAAACCCCAAGGAAACAAATAATCCTTAGCGCTTGGGAAACAAATAATCCCTAGCAAACTCCTCGACTCACGGATACAAACACTCCTTGACGAGAGCCTCCTGATCCGCGTCGACTCGCAGAGCCACCAGTGCCTCCGTGGGAAATTCTCGACTCGTTTCAAACCCCAAGGAAACAAATAATCCTTGGCGCTTGGGAAACAAATAATCCCTAGCAAAATCCTCGACTCACGGATACAAACACTCCTTGACGAGAGCCTCCTGATCCGCGTCGACTCGCAGAGCCACCAGTGCCTCCGTGGGAAATTCTCGACTCGTTTCAAACCCCAAGGAAACAAATAATCCTTGGCGCTTGGGAAACAAATAATCCCTAGCAAACTCCTCGACTCACGGATACAAACACTCCTTGATGAGAGCCTCCTGATCCGCGTCGACTTGCAGAGCCACCAGTGCCTCCGTGGGAAATTCTCGACTCGTTTCAAACCCCAAGGAAACAAATAATCCTTGGCACTTGGGAAACAAATAATCCCTAGCAAAATCCTCGACTCACGGATACAAACACTCCTTGACGAGAGCCTCCTGATCCGCGTCGACTAGCAGAGCCACCAGTGCCCCCGTGGGAAATTCTCGACTCGTTTCAAACCCCAAGGAAACAAATAATCCTTGGCGCTTGGGAAACAAATAATCCCTAGCAAACTCCTCGACTCACGGATACAAACACTCCTTGACGAGAGCCTCCTGATTCGCGTCGGCTCGCAGAGAAACTAGTGTCTCTGCGAGAAATTCCCGATTCTTCTCAACATGCAAATGAAGCCTCAGGCAGCAGGGACTAAAAAACTTGCTTCCTGAACAATGGGACCCTGCAAGTCAATCCAAAATGGTCTCTTGCATACTATTCACGGGCCTCACTCTCCAAAGTCGAATTTCGACGAAGAGGGAAACAACCGCTTGTGGGTTCTCTCGACTCGTAAGAGGGAAAAACTCTCTTACAGGATCCTTACGACTTATAAGAGAAAACCACACTTAGGAATCATCACGATTCCTAAGGAGAAAACCCACCTACGAGATCCTCTCGATCCGTAGGGAGAAAAGTCTCTATGAGACCCTCACGGCTTATAGAGTTGAAAAGTCTTAGGCAGCAGATCTGAACCTGCGGCCTAAGCCATCGCTATTTCTTAAGAAAGTTAGGATACTCATTCTAATCATCCGTTAACCATGTTTGCTAAGGTGATATGCTGATAATAAAAGAAAGAAAAGACGGAGAAAATGACACATTACAAAAAAGGTGTATCTTTTATTCATAAACTTGATTGGATACAGGATACATTATGTCAAAGAATAAAAAAAATATACATTCTTTTATCTACGAGTACAAACGATACAAAGATGGATAGCTACTGAGGAGGAAGTGTCTTTAGTAAATTCACAAGCTGCTCTCGCACTTCCTTCAGCGCTTCCTCCTGAGTGACAGCCGCAGCCACCTCCGCCTCCACCTGGGCCCGCTGCTGCAAGAAGAATGAAAGTTGCTCCTCCGCCGCCTTCTGGGCTGCTTCCTGGTTGGGTGCATCTCGCTCGACAATGTCAAGTTGTTTCCTTAATGATAACCCTTCGGAAAGACATTGCAGAAGGCCCTCAAAGACAACCTTCAGCCGTGCGGCGTTGGCCTCCACCCGAGCATGCAGTTGGGCAGACTTGCTCAAAGTCTCACCACGCTCCTTACGCCTTGAAATGACTTCTTGTTCGAGATGGCAGAAGTAAGGAGCAAGGAGCGCTCTGCTCAATCCACGCTGTGCTTTGATTACTGGCAGCCAAGGTCTCGGGAGCGGGACGCAGCGACTCCAACTGATATAGGCGACCCTCGATCTCCCTACAATGGTTAACCCAGGATGCGATGATGCCCTCATCATGAAAGTTCACGAGTATTGCTAGCATCGGGTTAACCAACATAGCGAAGTCTGCGGCAGATGTAGGAGTTTCAATGTCGAGTTTCTCGACGTAGTCACTCAACATGCGCAGACTATTCGCGACGCCTTTTGAAGACAGACTCCTCAGATAAGGACCCGCCGGCATTGTAATACGAGGCTCGAAGGGCGACGAGGCCGGAACGACAACTGAAAAGAAACAGGATGCGATCAGATAACAGTACAGAAAATAAAGAGAGGGAAGTTATCAACGTGATAGTCGCTGTACCAGTCGAGACAGGTGGCAAGGTCGGAAGGGCCGGCGGCGCAGCTGATCTTTTATCCCCTCCTTCAATCTGTAGCACTGCAGTCGAGATAAAAAAAGGGGGGGTTAGAGGTAACTCCATCAATGAAAAAAGAAAGACATCAATGGAAATCATACTCACCAACGCCACCAGGGGAAGAAGCAAGTTCGGACGGGAAAGAGAAGTGTGGGAGCAACATCTGATATACATGATCAAAGAGTACTCCTGAAGAGATACAACAATATGACTTTAGTACACAAATTATATGTCTGAAGTATAGGATTAATAAATTGCAAACCCATACCTTCCAACATCTTAGATGGTATGAGAGAGGGTTGAAAGGTGACCACCGCCAAGGCAGTTGTTGAAGGCGCTCCCTCAAGAAGTGGAGCATCGGCACTGGCTGCACCTGCGTTACAACAAATGCGAATTTGTCAAAAAGGATTGTAAGATAAAAAAAAATAGTAACTTGGGATTTACCTGATGAGCTGCCGGCTGAAACGGAGGCGATTCCCTCCTCTATTGACATGAGACCACCGCCCGTGGCCTCATCACCTGACTCAATGGGAACCGTTGTGGTGCTCGCGAGACCTGGAGACAGCGGAGGACCATAGACCGGGAGGGCTATGACTGGAGTATTGCCAGATTCCAGAGAAGGAGCGGTTGGCTCGTCCTCGGGAATCATGGCCACCTCACCCACTACTCTCTCAGGTTCAGTAGTCGCGGTTGTATCGTCCACCATCACCACGAGATCGCCCAGGCTCGAGCGCCTCATCCGCCACCACCCTGGACTTAGTTATAATGATTATATCATCTGCCACCATTTCAGGTTCGGCATCAATGACCTTCTCGGCGGTAGGCCCCTCGACCT
This sequence comes from Agapanthus africanus, assembly GCA_030015575.1. Taxonomy (NCBI): domain Eukaryota; kingdom Viridiplantae; phylum Streptophyta; class Magnoliopsida; order Asparagales; family Amaryllidaceae; genus Agapanthus; species Agapanthus africanus. The sequence goes on from JASDDO010000001.1 coordinate 13,522,186, forward strand.
CCACCTCAGGCTCCAAAGCCACAACAACGTTGCCCACCGTCGGCTCGAGTTCGGCAGGTGCCGCCTCCTCTGTTTCTTTGGGATCAACGGTTCCCGCCTCCCCCTCGATCGGACTTGGCCCTGCAAGATAAGAGATATAAGGACCAATGACATTAAAATCCTTATAACAAAAACTCTGAGAGAAATATTACCTGAAGCGGATTTACCGTTTGCGCTCCGAACTGCGCGCGCCACCTCTCTGCGGCCAGTGGATAGGGCGACATGGGCCTCTTCAGATGGAGTATCAGCACGAGGGGCAGTGCTGGGACCCGCTCCCATAGCCAAGGCAGCCCTGCGCGCCTTCGCCTCACGCCTCAGCCGCTTCCTTTCCTCCCGGGCTGTCGCGATGGACCTTTGTGACGCCTCCTTCAAGGCGTCGTCATCCTCGTTCAGGGATGCCTCCAGAACCTTTAAGGCATCTTTCATCGGCTCTTCAAGACGAACCTCCTGCGGTGGCCCAAAGGAAGAAGGAACATCGGCAGCTGGTAGAACATCTGCGTCACTTAGAGGGAACGGCATTGAGGTTCCTGTGATTAAAAGGGAGAGGTTAGATCGACCATAACACAAGGGAAATGAAAGCTTGATGAATAAAAACTTACTAAGGCCCATGGATGCTCTAAGACGTTCCTCCTCCTGGAAAGTCTTCAGAGAAGCGGCAATGGCTTCTTCATCAGTGATGCCTATTGAAAGGAAAGAAAGAAAAGCGTTAGTCAAAGGCAACGAAGAGGATATGTTACAATAAAGAAAAGGGCGACTAGTAGTTACCTGATTGCGCAAGCTTAGCTAGCCACACGTCACGCCTCGCCAGCCATGCTGAAGCTTCGAGAGCAGCCTCCAAGTCTGTATCGTCCGGCGGCGGCATCACTAATCCTTCGTTAGTCCCGTACTCGATCAGACCCTCGGCATAGGGAGCATGGGGTTCCTGACCGAACACGACGTCCGCAGCGAAGAGCGAATTCTTTTTCTTTTGCCCTCCGACCCTAGGCTCACGTGGGATCGACTTCCGCTTAGCAGCCATTTTGGGACGACGGGTCCTGATGTCTGCGCCCACTCCAGACTCCGGCGAGGATACAACCACTGTCTCCACTGGAGCACAGTGTGCGGGAGGTGCATCTGTGATATCAGGGAGTGGCAACTCACGTGGAGGACTTTGCGCACGCGATGGTCTGCCCCCGGCATCTTTTAGAGGGGGAACCATCGGGGTCCTTGGCACTAAGGGAGTATTACGGTTGGTGCCGGGAGGTTCTTCTTTACGATCGATCAACACTCGCCTCTCTTCCTTTATAACGGCCCTCGTCGCATGATTGTACCACTCTTTATATACATTAAGGAGTCGTTGAGCGCAGGCCGGCGTGCTGATAAAAAAACGAGAACCCGTGTTCAGGCGCATGAAGTGATGTAATGTATTCTCCATCCCTTCTTCATCGGCAGCAGGTTCCAGTAAGAAAGCTTCCAAGGATACCCCTTGATCGTAGCCCAGTTATTGGGCAAAACGATGTGGGTTATATCTCATGAAGATTGCCGCACCGCCCTGCCTGAAGACTAGGAAGCCCGGTCTAATAGAATACAAGTGGAGGGTCTCCCGGGCCGTCAACACTGAAGCTCCATCCTTAAAGGAGTCCTGTAATGGTCGCACCGCAGTGGCGGACGCTTTTCTAATGGTTAATACCTTGTCAATGAAGGACATCCCGACTCCAACGGTGTGAGGGCGAAGCAGTAAACCCCTGGCGTTCCGTGGTGAAGGGGTCACGATTGATGAGCCAATCAACTGTATAATGCGAGGAAAACCGCACTTGTTAAAGAATGAAGGCCTTTTATGCATGCCGAAGACACCCGCCGTGTGTAGCTCGAGCCACGATGCAAAGTAGTGCATCGGGAAGACCACGTGCAGTACCCCGGGCTCATTGGCATCCGCTGCTCGGCTGAGGCCATGATATAGGTGCGCCAAGCCAGCGATCCCTACAGCCACCTTTACCCCGATGACCATTCGGTGGGCTGGGTAAAAGACAGAAGGCCGCATGCGATGAGAATGCATTGGGATCGCGAACCAACTCAGCCACAGTCTGAGAAATCCTAAGAAAAAGGCCTCCTCATCCATTCCGGGGGCCGTAATTTCTGCAAAAGACATGGTTGGGGAGTTAGGAAGAAAAAAGTCCTTTTGGTCTATATCTCTCGCTGGCAGGTTATCCAAACCTAAACCGAAAGGGTCCTCAAGGGTGGCAAACTTGGCAGCTTCTGCCGAGAGGACGTTTGGATGAAGGAACTGAGCAATGAAATCCTCAAAATTAACTCCAAGGCTCCCGCGTTCGATAAAGAGAGATTCATAGATGTTCAACACCTTAATCAAGCTCGGGAATTGGTGTTGAACAGCATTTTCCGGCGTGATCCCCCTTACCATCGGCTTAGCGCCGAAGACATACTCATCTGTCGGGAGCAGCACTTCATAGTGTTCCCCCATGACCGGTAGGCCGGATATCTCCGCGAATTCCTCCAAAGAGATGGACACTTCCCGATCCATGGCAAGGAAAGTGTGGGTGGGAATATTCCATTGCTCCAAGAAAGCCTTGAACCACCAGGTGAGGAGCGTGGGATACTGGAAGAGAGAGACGTAGACCGCGGTGTACAGTGCTAGTCTTATCAACTGCGACTTCTTCGTCGACAGGATGTACCGGGCCCACGGCAGATAGCTAATCGGGTGACGGGGAATCAGACCAAGGTTATATGATTGCCCCCAGGGTCGTGCTTCACCTTCACAACTACGGCGTCCTAGGATATCCAAAACCATAGGACGCTGAACCGGAACTGCATCCATAGCGGGATGAAGAAAGCTGTTCGCGGTCCAATCTACGATCTCCACGGCATACTGCACTGAAGGTGGGGTAGCGTAGTGAATTACCATGATGGGCTCAGACGACACTGCGCATGTGAAGCTGCGTCGACCCATAATGATCTGGTTATACCAAGACCCCCAAAGGTGGAGTTTCTTGTACTCCGGGTCGTATTCTCTAATCATGGTCAGGACTTCACGGTCCGAGGGTGCCTTGGGAAATCTCTCCTCCGAGCGGACGAACGGGAATGAAGTGTCTAGAGACATGATCGCTGCAAAAGAACAATTTAGCCGTTAGTATTGTAATTCCAACGTTTGGCGTATAAAAAAGAAAATGCATTAATTAAATTAAAATTAAAATTAATTAATTACACCACACAGCAGTGCAGTGAGTAGGAGACCAAAGAGGGACCCACAAAATCTGGATGACAGTACGTCAGTTAATAAGACAACCTCATCATTGGATGAGATTGTCAGTTGGTCCCCAGGAAAACATTCCCATTTATAAAAAAGGGGGGGGGGAAGAATCCCTAGAGACAAGGAGAAAATCTCCTTTTTCAGAGCAAAGCTCTGTCACAGAGTGACACTTGTCAAACTCTGGTCCCAGGGAAATAAGATTCCTTAAAAGAGCATGGCTTGTGGTAATGATGGAAAAGGTCCATCAGAAAATTTTTGGAATCTTGAAAGATTCATGAAAAATTTATAAAAAAGACTCTTCATTTTTCAAATCTAAAAGAGCTGTTTTTAGATCTATGAGCAAAGCTCTGTTCATAGGTTAAAACCCATGAACAAGATCCCTGCAGATCTATAAATTTTGAGAGCAAAGCTCTGTTTATGAAACCCCAATGGGGATCTCTTTAGATCAAAAGATCTGTGAGAGCAAAGCTCTTTGGTTAAGATTAATTTAAATTAATTTGATTTAAATTAATTTTTACCTAAAGTTTCTAACTTTGGGAAGGAGCAAAGCTCTGAAGTTCTTAAGCAAGAGCAAAGCTCTGTTGAAATCAAAAATCTTAAAACGGTAAGATTTTTCTAAGGGCCAGAGGTCCTATTTATAAGGCGTTTGCGCCCCTTGAGCTCACCCCTTGATCCAACGATCAGGAGTTTGCCACCGCTGCACTCACGTGTGCGCCACGTGAGTACAACGGTGGGGGGCATTTGTTTCGTCCAATCAGAGCAAAGCTCTGTTGAAATTCAAAATTCAAAATTTTGAAGCAACGCTTCAAATTTCGGGCGCAACGCGCCACATGTCAGGCGCTGATACGTCAGCGCAGCGCTCAAGAAGGCGCGCCCAATCAGAGCAAAGCTCTATTTAAAGGAAGCAACGCTTCAGTTGCGCTGCGCTGTGCGCTGCGCGACACGTGTTAGCGCAGATGCGCTCGTGCAGTTGCGCTGCGCTGTGCGACACGTGTCAGCACAGATGCGCTAGCGCAGTTGCGCATGCACTGCGCTGCGCGACACGTGTCAGCGCAGTTGCGCTGCGCTGCGCTGTGCGCTGCGCGACACGTGTCAGCGCAGATGTGCTCGCGCAGTTGCGCTGCGCGACACGTGTCACGCGCTGGGGCATCAGCGCCAAACAGAATTAAAATTCTAAGAAATCTTTTCTGTTCTTGTTAAAACAAGAAGATTTTCTTCTGCAAAGCAGAAGCCCTTGGATCAAAAATCCAACGGTGGGGAAAATTCCCCAAATCACTCAGAGAAAGATATCTTTAACAAATTTAACTAATTTATGGGCACTATAAAAAGGACCCCAGGCCTCAATTCAAAGGAGGAACATTTTCTTGGAAAAAAGCCAAGAGCTTCAAACAAAGAGAGAATTCTGAGAAAATTTCAAAGAAAAAGGTAAAAAAAACCTTCACGAGAGAAAAGAAATCTCTTTTAATAAATCATTGATCTAAAAACCAGATCAATGTTCTTCACATAATAAACAGTGCTTTGCACTTCTCATGAACCACTGGTTCTTTAAAAAAAAAACAAGAAAACAACAAAATAAAAATAGTGCTTTGCACTTTTATGAACCTCTGGTTCTTGAAACAAAAAGAAAAACTTATTTTTCTTTGATCTAAATTAGATCAAGAAATCAAATAGTGCTCTGCACTTCTGTTCTTGAATCTAAAAGATTCTTAGTGCTTTGCACTTCCAAACTGCGCTGTTGCGCTCTTGAGAGAGCGCCACGTGTCAGCTACAGAACAACTTGCGCTACGCGCTCTTGAAATAGAGCTTTGCTCTCTGGAATTGGCACAACTCACCAAAGCACGCTACGTGTCAGCAGCGCAACAGCGCAGCGCACTGCGCCGTTGCGCTTGCGCTCACCAGAGCATGACACGTGTCCTCACCACAAGCGCTTGCGCTCAGTGATTGGCGCAAGCGCCTGACAAATGCAATGCATTTCATTTTCTGAAGGGCCAGGCCCAATTAAAAGGGTTAACTGGCCTAATAAATAAAATGCTATGCATTATTTAAAAGGGCAGAGCCCATTTGAGAGGTCCAATGGACCAAAACAAATGATCTGCATCATAATAAAAAGGGCAGAGCCCAGTCAAAATGGGCATAAATGGCCTGAAGTAATGCAATGCATTATTTAAGTGTGGGCAAAGCCCTAGCACAGATCTAATAGACCAAAAATAAATAAGGGTGTTGAACATTTTTAACTGGACTTAGCCCAATTTTGGCCGTAAGTCCTCAAATTAAATTGACTGAGCACGGCTGCTCCCTAAATCAATTTATATCTGGTTCGAGGGTACATCTCCGAACTCCTCTGACATCTGTCGTTGTAATCCTTCAACGACGTCAGAGAGGTGACGGGTCCCGACGACCACACACGTATACGGACTGCGGGGTCCTTAAACTCGTGGACCGAAACGTCCCTAAACTAATATTGGACCGAAACGACCTTAAACTAATAATGGACCGAAACGTCCCTAAACTAATATTGGACCGAAACGTCCCTAAACTAATATCCGACCGAAACGTCCCTAAACTAATATCCGACCGAAACGTCCCTAAACCAATGTCGGACCACCACGTCCCTAAACCAATGTCGGACCACCACGTCCCTAAACTGGAACATAGACCACCACGTCCATAAACTGGAATACGGACCACTACGTCCCTAAACTGGAACACGGACCACTACGTCCCTAAACTGGAGCAATAGAGCCCCTAAATGCTCTTTTGCCTGATCTAAACGGTCCCGTTAAGTTGATCTTAGTCTTAAAACAGGACTAACGTATTCTTAACGAACGTTTAAGTTGATCTTAGCCGCAACGCGACTAATGCATCCTTAAACTAAAAACACCAAATCCAAATCTAAGTAAATACGGATTTGGACTGATCCACGTCCTACGGGCGACGGCATTACTCAGTCTCCGTATACAATCCACGGGCAACCATAAACAAAACAAACACACACAACACGAAGTGAAATTCTGGAGAAGGAGAAAGTTGTTACCGCGATGCGGTAGCGTAATTAACTGCAGGGGCTTGCGCCTGCAGGGAAGAGCGTCTCCACAATCAAAAACCCCTCAAGTGAGGGGGAATCTGACGAAGTCTGCTACATCGGCCGCATCCATCTAAACCTCCGATACACGGTGCCATAAATCAACTTGGCATCTTCGGAGAGGTGGACGGATAAAACCAAATAGCATCTGCCCCGAATCTCAGCGTCAGAACCATCGCGGTCCTGTGCGCCGCCTTTCGGAGGGGAGCACTTTCCTGAATCAATGGAATCTTCCCACCAACACTTTCTTGCCAGGGGATCGTGAGGTCTCGATTTCTCTGGAAGAGTTCCACGAGATCTCTGGATTGCCGATCAGGGGAGAGCACTATGAAGAGTTGCTGCCTCCCGATGAGTATGTATTCGCGACCGTGCCTGCTATGCTTGACGGCTTAACGACCGAAAACGTCGTCCATCATAAGTACCCCAGTCTAATCAAGACTCTGGGTATTTTCGATAAGCTGTTCGCGGAGGCAGAGGGATATGGCATCACTTTTAAGAGCTTCATCGCCTGCTTCCTTCATGAAGATGTCTTATTAAAGGAGGCTCCAAAATTTGCGAATATTAATGACCCCTTTGGGTTTGGGCTGAATAAGCTGCTGGCCAAAGAATAGGACTTGCCGCAGTTTTACATTCCGGTTTCGTCGGCCATGCCCTTTGATTCAATTGCGGCCCCTGGTATGGACGAGGAGACCTTCTTCGTCGGCTTCATCAGTCTTTGGCTCAGTTGGTTCGCTATACCGACGCATCGACGCTTCATGAAAGCCTCTGTCTTCTACCCCGCTCATCGTGTAGCCGTAGGGGCACAGTTGGCTGTTGGCATTGCAGGGTTATCACAATTATACCATGGGCTGAGCACTGCGGCCAATACTTTGCCCCCAAGTGTAGATGTGGTGAGTTTCTCTCTCCACTATTTTACGTCGTGCATTGAGATGCATGTATTGGGGGCGTTCGCAGCGCATCAGAGGCCGGATTTCTATGATGCTTACACCTTCCAGCGGCTCATGAGGTTGGTGGATGCTTCTGCTCCTGATCCGACTCAGCTAGGGGCTCTTCGTGTGTTGCTTAACCTGTATGCTAACGAAGGCGGGATGGTATTCAATGACCGAGTCCTCTCTGCTCCTTCGGGACCTATTCAACAGCTGTTCGATTTATCGAAAGGGGGAGCACCGTCCTTAAAGCCTAAGGAAATTATGCACTTGTATTCGATTAGGCCGGGTTATTTGGTGTTTTGTCGAAATGATACGGTTCTTTTCATGCGGTATAATCCGCACCGCTTTGCTTGGCAATTGGGTTACAACCCGGTTTCCCTTCAAGACATTTTGGGTGAAGCCCAGCTCGTCTCTAGGAGTCGTTCGTGACATCACCCATCACTCCATGCGGCTGAACACCGGCTCTCGTTTCGTGATTCCCGAGGCCGACTATATCCCAAGGTGTGTGGGGTCTTTTACGGGTTGGTACCGCCTCGAGTTGGTCCCATCATTGCTGAGGAGAAGCGGATACTCTTTGGATATAGAGCTCCCTCCCCGATCCAGGCCACGGGCGTTCCGCCGCGACCGTGGACGGTGGTTCGCCCTCCATTGAGGGGTAACAACACCTTACTTATCCCTGAGGCGGTGGATTTGGAATCGATTCCTTCCATCGTTGGTATGCCAATGCGCACTAGAGCCCAGGCAAAGGCTTCCGATAAGGCGCCAGCAGTAGTTTCATCAGTCGCAGTGTCATCAATGGCAGTGTCATCATCGGTAGTGCCGCCAAAAGAGGATATTGGAAGCGAGCTTGGGCAGCGCCATATCAAAGCACCAAAGGGGAGGAAGCGATCCTCTTCCTCTAGTGTTAGCTCCAGCTCGAAAAGGAGGAAGAAAACGGTTACCGGTCTGATCGACCTCTTGCTCAAATCTGAAGTTGTTGCTTAGGACGAATCCATATCCATGCAAGAGCCGGATGATGGTCTTCTCTTTCCGGGTTCGTCTGCCGAGGAAGCCACACAATTGGCTGAGGCTATAAGGCGCTCACAGGACGAAACTGAGAACGTGGGTGTCCCAAAGAAACCTTATCCTCCCGTCATATTCTACGAAGATCCCCCACCACTGCGGCGGGTACATATAGGTCCCTTGCGACAGGAGGATGAGATAGCCCTCAAGCGGCCTATCTCAACCGCTACCGAAGATGAGCTAGCATTGAAGACCGGTGGCCATGAATCTGCATTTGAACCCCGGTGGGCACACTTCCTCAGGAAGGAACGTCGGCTTGAAAAAGTCATACTAAAAGCATCCTGGCGCATCGGTATGTGTGCTTTACATATTTTTCTTTCGGCAAATAATTTGTATCGCTTTTTATATCTCCTTATCTTTGCGAAAACTTTGCAGGGACTTCAGTAATGACAGAGAGTTTGAGCTCGAGTCGCGTCCTGACTGTGGACTCTGTAAATGTCCCCGATGAGGCACTAGTAGGTGCTGAGGAGGTCGTTACAGCTGCTATTCCTACTGTGGAGCTTCCATTGGTAGCCTCTGTTCCCCTGGTGTCTGTTCTCCCAGAAGAGGTGCCCTTATCGGCCGTGGATTTCATGGATATTTTCGGTGACGGCCTGGAGATTGTGGAACGGGTAGTTGAGACCGCCGTCTCTTCATTGTATCCTGAAGTGGCGGCCATTGCCCCTCAATTGGAAGCTGTCATACCAGCAAATGTCTCCGGTGATGTTCCCGAGGGAATGGAGGAGGCTGCCGAAGCTGCTATTCCTCTGGTTTAAGGCGGGAAGAGCATCGAAGGTAGCCTTCTTATACTTTGTTTTAGCCTTCTTTCTATTATCTGAACATTTCCTTCCTTTCAGAGTTACGGGAATTGGCGGCTTCTATTGTGGACCTATCTCCCAGAAAATCCTTCCAGCGCTTACTTGACATAGGTGCCCTACATGCGATATCCCCGCAAAGTATAGTCCTTTCTTCCGGGCAAGGTTGGTGCTCTTTGACCCTTTTCGTTTTATTATTATATTTTTATAATGATGCTGATATGTGCTCCACAGTTCTGGAAGCCAATGACGAGGTTGAGATCCTCGACGGGCCTGGGGATCTCTCAAACCCTCCTTGCATGACTGCGGGTAAGTAAGGTTTTATCTTTGGCATTGATTTGCTCATTCTATGTTGGTAACTCTCACTGGCTGTTCACATATCCTGACAGCTCTGCCAACCCTAACTACGTTGGAATCTTGGGTCTTCATGCCACCGGGTCCCTATGCCTGGCATGCGTCCGAAAGGATGGCGAAGCAAAGCATCTACTCCCTGACGGCTCTCATTGAAGACCTTCGCGTTGGTACCTTTGTCCCGGCCGAAGAATTCGCTGTCGAAGCCAATGCTTCCTTGTCCGTTCTCGCCACATATCATGATGAAGTATTGGTACACGTCTGGGTTGAGTATTGTCGCTGAGTGGAAGTATGCCTTCACAGGCTTGAATGCACCCGCCTTCCCTCTGACATATTAACCATGAAATCAAGTCTGCGAGGATGGATCGAACGGTGCGCGGCCAATCTGTAGTCGTGCGAGAAGAGGCTCGATTGGAAGTTTTCGGAGATGGAGTTAGCTTCGAATGCTTTGGAGGAACTTCAAGCTCAACTTACTACTAAGACCACTCATGCGTACGAACTTTGGCGGGTGCTTCAAGAAGCTATCACGGAGGTGGTAGCTCTTGATAAAATTGTTATCTTTACCCGCGAGATGGTCGAAGCTCACAAAGTTTCTGAAAAGGAGCTTGAAAGCCGGCTCACCTCGTATCATGCTCAACAGTCTCAGGCGGAGACCCGTCTTATGGCCATAACAAAGCTTGAAGCCGAGGCCCAGCGGAATAGTGACGAGTTGACGAACTTATTGCACCGTCCGCCGGCTTGAAGATATATATGTTTTTTTATACTCCTTTTTGTATTTACTCCTGAATGAGAGTATCTTTTGATTCTTTTATGCAATGTACCTTGTATTCATTTGGATTCATGAATAGAAGATATATTTTGTTTCGCAGTGTTGTGTTCTTTTTAGCAAATGCATTTTGTAGATAGTCTATCTTGATCTCCTTACAGGACAGCGACGACTTCGGAAATAGGTTCAGATCTGTCGCCTAAGACTTTTCGACTTTATGAGCCGTGGGGGTCTCATAAAGACTTTTCTCCTTATGAGTCGAGAGCATCTCGTAGGTGTAATTTCTCCTTAGGAATCATGAGGATTCCTAAGTGTGTATTTTCCCTCGAGAGTCGTAAAGATTTCACAAGAGAATTTTTCCCTTTTACAAGTCGAGAGGGCTCGTAAATGGTTGTTTCCCTCCTTGTCGAGATTCGACTTTGGAGAGTGTGACCCGTGAATAGTATACAATGGCCCATCTTGGGCCGACTTGCAGGGCCCCAATGCTTAGAAAACAGGTCTTTATCTCCATTGTCTAAGGCTTTCTGAGTGTCGGGGGTTGACGTACTCCACTTTCTGCGGTGTCAGGGTTGACGCATTTCCGAGACAGGGTTATTGGATGACGTATTTCCGTGACGGGGTCATTGGATGACGTATTTCCGAGACGGGGTCATTTGCTGACGTATTTCCGCGACGGGGTCATTGGATGACGTATTTCCGAGACGGGGTCATTTGCTGATGTGTTTCCGCGATGGGGTCATTGGATGACGTATTTCCGAGACGGGGTCATTTGCCGACGTATTTCCGCGACGGGGTCATTTGCTGACGTATTTCCGCGACGGGGTCATTAGATGACGTGTTTCCGAGACGGGGTCATTGGCTGACGTGTTTCCGCGACGGGGTCATTTGCTGACTTATTTCCGCGACGGGGTCATTTGCTGACTTATTTCCGCGACGGGGTCATTGGATGACGTATTTCCGAGATGGGGTCATTTGCTGACGTATTTCCGCGACGGGGTCATTGGATGGCGTATTTCCGAGACGGGGTTATTGAATGACGTATTTCCGCGACGGGGTCATTGGATGACGTATTTCCGAGATGGGGTCATTTGGTGACGTGTTTCCGAGACGGAGGTCATTTGCTGACTTGCTCCGCTTTCTGCGGTGTCGGGGCTAACTCTAGGTTGTCTGTGAACCGTAAAGTCTTGGAACTGGGGACTTTGTCGTGGTTCCGATTGGTGGTGTCGCGTCCATGCCCTGCTGGCATGAGGAGGAACGTCTTTGATGGTCTTCTGGGATGCAGATGTTGCTGTCGAGATCTGACTTTCCCTGTGACAGAGTTTGTTGGGACATGTGGTTCCCTTTTCGTTTATGCCCATGGATTGTATACAGGGGTTAGTATAGACTTACCTCCAGGGCAAAAGTTTCATTCTTTCAATCTTTATTTCTTTCCATGATGCTCTATCATTTCAGCTTTTTATATCGCGAAAGTCGCGATTTCCCAATCATTTCGGCTATTTTTCACGGTGCCCAATCATTTCGGCTATTTTTTTACTCGTTGCTTTTTATTGCGAGTTGCCTAATCATTTCGGCTATTTTTGTATGCATATCTTTTACTTGCTGATTTTTTTGCAAGTTGCCCTATCATTTCGGCTATTTCATATGCATTTATAGCTCGCTGACTTTTTGCTGCGTGTATGGAACTTGGAATCTGATGTCAATCTTAGCATCAGCATCGCTGCGACTGGAATGTTGCCAGAAGCGAATCATCATTTGCCGTGAAAGGACTTGTGATTTGATACCGATTTAGGCATCAGCATCGCTGCCACCAGGACATTGCCAGGAGAGAATCATCATTTGCCTCTGTCGATGTCGAACAAAGGTGGCTTAGCAAACATGGTTAGGATCCTGTCGACTAAGGCTTTTGACTTCATGAGCCGTAAGGGTCTCATAAAGATGTTTCTCCCTACGAGTCGTGAGGATCTCATAGATGTGATTTCTCCTTAGGAATCATGAGGATTCTTAAGTGTGTGTTCTCTTATAAGTCGTAAGGATCTTACAAGAGCGTTTTCTCTTTATAAGCCGAGAGGACTTACAAGTGTTGTTCACCAAGTAGGAAAATTTCGTGCCATTGGTGGGAACTTAGTAAGGGAGACGTTTATTTGTGCCCGTGGATTGTATACAAGGGTCAATATTGAACCGTTTGTAGGGCAGTCTGGGAGATGTGATGGCTTAAGAACAGGTTCAGATCCCTGTAGTTTAAGGCTTTTGAATCTTACGAGCCGTGAGGGTCTCATAAGAGGGTTCTCCTTATGAGTCGTGAGGATCTCGTAAGTGTAATTTTTCCTCAGGAATCGTGGGGATCCCTAAGTGTGTTGCTCCCTTGTGAGTCGTAAGGATCCCACGCAGGTATTTTGTCCTTACAAGGTCGAGAGGACCCTACAAGTGTGCATGAATTTTTTTTACGAGTCTGCGCCCTTTCGGGTTTTCACAAACTCGCCGGTAGCCTTGCTGTTTTTACTCACAGAGCTCTTTCAGGTTTTTATCCGTGCACATCTTGCTTATGGACGTACCTTTATTTTTTTATTTTTTTGGCGTCAGCCTTAGGATGCTGCGGTTTGTAGTAGTTTAAAGACGTTTCGGTCCGTAGCTAGTTTCAGGACATTGCGGTCCGTTGTTAGTTTAAGGACATTTCGTTCCGCAGTTAGTTTAAGAACATTATGGTCCATTGTTAGTTTAAGGACGTTTCGGTCCATAGTTAGTTTAAGGACATTCGGTCCATTGTTAGTTTAAGGACGTTTCGGTCCATTGCGATTTTGATGCGAGATTTCCCTGGATACTACTTATAGAGTTTGGGCTTGGGAAGATAGCGAGCGGACATAGGCATCATCATCTATCGTTGATCTAGGACGCGACTCGTCAGGCGTAGTATTTTTTCAGGAACCGGCCGTTTATTGGCCTGAAAGGTCTTTCGCCATGCATATGCATGAGCAAGTAAGCCCCGCCTTGGTAGACTTTGTTTATGATGTATGGGCCCTCATAGTTCGGCTCGAATTTCCCCCATTTGGCACGATTGGGGATCATGGGTCTCTTGACCACTAGCACAAGTTCGCCTTGGTAAATGTTCTCGGCCTAGTCAATCTCTCGTATGAGCGCGTCATTTTTGCTTTGTAAGCTCCAAGTTTTGTTGTGCCATGAGACGGGTTTCATCGAGGGCGTCTATCTCCTCAAGCCGAAGATGAGCATTCTCTTCGTCTGTTAGCTTATAATGAACCTTCACCCGTAGAGAGGGTAACTCTATTTCCAAGGGGAGTACCGCTTCCATGCCGAATACCAATGCGAATGGCGTTGTACTCGTAGCCGTTTTGAACGTAGTCCGATACGCCCAGAGAGCTTCATGCAGTCTCTCGTGCCAGTCCTTTTTATTTTTGGACACTGTCATCTTTATGATCTTCGTCAAGGTTTTGTTGAAAGCCTCAGCTAGACCGTTAGCTCGGGGATTATAGACCGAAGAGTATCTCCAGTCTATATTATGTTGTTGTGCGAAGCGGCTGATTTTGTGACTTCTGTAGGCTGGCCCGTTATCGGAGATAATCCGTCGCGGAGTGCCGAACCGATAAATGACGTGTGTCTTGAAGAAATGGAGAATATTCTCCGTCTTCACTTCTCTTAGCGGTACTGCTTCTGCCCACTTAGAGAAGTAATCAGTTGTCGCCAATATGAACCGATGTCCTTTGAATGACTCTGGTTTGATGGGCCCAATTATGTCGGTTCCCCACATTTCAAACGGCCAGCTTGCCACTGTTGGGTGTAGCGGGTTTGGATGCTGGTGGATGAAGTCTCCATGAATTTGGCACGCATGGCATTGCTTCGCATATTCAAGGCAATCTTGAATCATCGTGGGCCAGTAATAGCCCATCATTTTGATCTTCAGCTTCATCTTCGGGCCGTCGTAATGAGAACCGCAGAGTTCGTCGTGAGTTTCTTGAACGACTTTCCTTGTTTCTTCTGGTCCCAGGCATCTTATCCATAGAGATTCGAACGATCTCTTATATAGATTATCATTGACGAAGGTGAATGACAGAGCTCTTTTCATGAGCTAATGTCTTGAGGATGCATCTTCAGGTGTTCGACGGGATTTGAAGTAGTCTATAAAGACTTCTCTCCAATCCCTAACCCTTCCTTGGTCTTTTATTTGTAAGGCCGTTTGCTTGGTCACTTCCTTTTCTTCAGATGACTCCGGAGATATTTCCGCTGGTGCGAGAACCCGACGGATTTGTACAACGATCCTTACATCATCGAGGTTTTCGTCAGCCAGTTCTTTAGCGAGTTTGGCTAATGCGTTCGCCTTGCTATTTTCTGCACGCGGTATGCTTTCCAGGATGTAGGAGGGAATTTGAGTTAGTGTTACGCCCCGCTTCCCAGAGTATGCTAAGGTAGGCACGTGACATAGCCAACCATGCTGCCTGTGGATAGGAATTATCCTTCCACAGTCACATTACGGCTGTAAAGATATCAAGAACAATAATAAACTATCTAACACATGCCCATAAGCCAAAATAAAATGAGTCAAGAATAAAATAATGCGGAAGCAAAAGATCCAATACAAGAATAACTGGAATGTATGTCCCATAATACGGGCTCACATCAGGAATGAAAATACTGAAAATAAAAGAACTAACTACTAACGAGTCCTCACTGCTCAGCCTGCTGACTGAAGTACTCCTGCTCGGACTGCAGCAAAGGTACGGAATCTGGGCCATGCAAAACCCATACTTTAGCGCGTCATAACATCAAGCAATAATATATAAACAGGGTAGCAAGGCATGCAAGTACAATCATGAATGGTAAAGCAGGTGTAACAGCAATATAAATCAGAACAATGAAAGGTAGTGTGCAGCGAGTAATCTAAACTGGTCTATTGGATTAACTATTCTTAAGTCCTTGAAATCAATTTGATGAATTATCGATGTAACTCAATAGTATCCCGTGCGTGCCCGAGATCACGGTCTATGACTCTCGGGCTGAGCCCGAGACGTGCCGCAAGGCAGTAAAGGATGGTAGGTAATGACGAGTGATGTCCGTAGCATCACTCCGGGGCTAGCCTAGCCCGTAAGACTGATCAGAACAGGTATAGAACTGTCGAGTTACAAGTCAGGTTTCATCATTGATTCCCCATACCCCCAAGTCATATGTATTCAAGTCAGGTATTAAGTAATCTAGAGCTAATACCAACACAGGATCAGGCAGGTACAGGTTTGTCTGGATAGACAACAGGAACTATCCGTAAGGACAATAGGTCAGGTTTGTTGGCATTAGACACAAGATCAAATAACAGGTAACGCCATGGTACATCAGGTCAAGCCAGGTAGTATATAGATATCATGTCGAGAGGTGCACGGTACCATGTCGTGTTCAGTAGTAGGTGTAATAAGTCGTGTCAGGGTGCACAAGATGTCATGTGGGTGCTCATAATCAACTCACATAAGCATAGGTATACAAAACAAGCATGGGGTACTAATGGAACAATAAAATGGAACATTGTAATGTGAAATGCAATCATGTACAGATTAAGGTATATCGATGCACAGTTATGATTAGGGTTAAGATTACAGTTCCAATACTAATTAAACTACAATTTATCAAATGTGGAATGCCGATTTTATAATATAATATATTCAAGTGATCTATGAATGCAATAATATATATACTAGACGAGATGGATGCACACAGGTGTTTGAACAGTGGAAAACTATTTTAAAGGTACCATGGGCTATGTAAATAATTATTATGCGATTTAAACAGGGACGTGGGTACACGATATTGTAATCTAACATGCAACAAGGTATAATTCAAGATCCCAATCTAAAATGATATATGGAACATCGAAAAGGAAAATGGAACATGTGGCGCTATATGTAATCTACAGTTTTACTATGCAATTTAATAGGTATAAAAATAATATAGATAGCATGTAGCAAGTTTCACTTGTCTCGACGGATCGCGATACGGTATACGGAACGTCACACGTCGGCGAGAAAAGTCGCGACGCGCGCACGGTACACGGAAAGAGTCCAAACAACGCACGAGGGGATCCCACGGGTCAGAGGTGCTTGCGGGGTCGTCAGGATCGTCGACGTCGTGGCCAACTCCGGCGATCTAGACAAAGGCAGTGAACAAAAAGAAAGCAAGGAATTAAAGAAAGGAAAGAAAGAAGAAGGCAAGAAAAGAGAATGGAGGAGGAATGAGTGTAGGATTGCTTACTGGGTTGCAGAGGGGTGAGCTAGCGGTGGCGGCGAGACCAACGGCGGTGAGGGGCGCCGGTGAAAGGGTTTCGAAGAGCTAGGGTTTGGTTAGGGTTTGGGCTCGGTTTTGAAGTTGTTAGGGTTTTATGTGCAGGGTTTTGGCGCTGGAGGGAGAGCAGAGGAGAGGGAGGAGATAGCGATGGCGATGGGAGATGGTCGGCGACGTGAGAAGGTGGTGGTGGTGGAGAAGGGTTCTCAGGTTTCTTGGGTGCAATGGGTTCGTTCGAGGGAGAAAGAAGGAGAAGGAGGT
Organism: Agapanthus africanus; assembly: GCA_030015575.1. Taxonomy (NCBI): domain Eukaryota; kingdom Viridiplantae; phylum Streptophyta; class Magnoliopsida; order Asparagales; family Amaryllidaceae; genus Agapanthus; species Agapanthus africanus. The sequence continues at coordinate 13,538,987 of JASDDO010000001.1, forward strand.
GATGGAAATGAGAGTGACGAGAGGATGAAGAGGGTTGAGAAGACGAGGAAATAGGGTTAGGGTTGATGGAGGCGGTGAGGAGTTGGGGTTCTCGTGAAGGCGCTCGGGTGTTTTTTAAAAGGAAGAAGGAGGAATTTTTTAAGAGGGAGGTGACGATATCTGAAGGCGGTGACGGGAGTCGAGAAGAGCACAGTAATCGCGAGAAGAGACAGAGAGGGCGCGAGAGGAGAGAGAAAGAGAAGAGAGAGAGAGAGAGAGAGAACTGCGGAGAAGAGAGAGAAAGAGAAAAGGAAAGAGGAGAGAGGATTTGCGTGGGGCCCAGCGAATAGGAGAGAAGGATTCTGAGTGGTGGAGGGAAAAATAAAAGAGAGAGAGAAGAGAGATAGAAGAGAGAGGGATGGCTCGGTGGTGGGGCCCAAGCGCAGTAGCCAAAATCTCATTGGCTCGTGGGGAAAGAAAAATTGATAAAATTTTATAAAAGATTTTATATTTTAAAACTAAAAGATTCATTCAGTTCCTCAAATTTTTAACAGAAAATTTAAAATAAATAAAATAAAATAATAAATTTGAATTTAGGCGGACTACAAAATATTTCGGAAATGCGCTCGGGTCGGGTCCAAAATTTTGGGTTTGAAATATGAAAATTTTATGCAACTTCCAAAACTTAAAATGAAAGACCAAGTAGATGCAATATCCACATTAAATGCACGTGTCTAATTACCCAATCGGGGTAGTCCAAACTATGAATTAACCCGTTCAAGTAAGCGGGTCGGGTCGAATGTAAAATAAAGGTGTAGACTACCATTCGCACTCAAACAAGATATATCAGTAAAATACCACATATAAAGAATACTGAAACAGAAATTGGTATAACTGAACTCGGTTGTTACATTATACCCAACTACAAAAAGAATTTCGTCCTCGAAATTCCAAGAACAAGAAAGGATAAACGAACAATCATGCTACAAGAATAGATGGGGAAACCTTTGCCGAATTTCATCTTCTCGTTCCCAAGTTGACTCTCCATGTGAGCGGTTACCCCAAGAAACCAGTACAAGAGGGATAACCTTGTTCTTAAGAACCTTTTCCCTTCGGTCCACAATCGCAATCGGCCGTTCCTCAAAAGTCAAGTCTTCTCGTACAGTCATCTCCAAATGATCCAACACATATGTTTCATCTTGAACATATTTACGGAGTTGAGATACGTGAAACACATCATGAACATTCGCTAAGGATTGCGGTAACGCCAATCGATACGCTACCTCACCAACACGCTCCAAAATCTCAAAAGGTCCGACGAATCGAGGACTGAGCTTTCCTCGACTTCCGAAACGAATCACCCCTCTAGTCGGTGATATCTTCAAGAATACCAAATCACCCATTGCGAACTCTAGAGGTCTTCTCGACGTATCTGCCCTACTCTTCTGTCGGTCTTGTGCTGCTTTCATATGATTCCGGATAGCGTTAACTTTCTCAACTGTCTGCACAACCAAATCTGGTCCCAACAATCTTCGTTCACCGACATCGTCCCAACAAACAGGTGAACGACACTTGTGACCATACAAAGCTTCAAATGGAGCCATCTGAATAGTCGCCTGGAAACTGTTGTTGTAAGAAAACTCCACTAAATGTAGATGATCCTCCCATGAACCCTTGAAGTCCAACATGCAAGCTCTCAACATATCTTCAAGAGTTTGGATCGTTCTCTCCGACTGGCCATCTATTTGAGGATGATAAGCTGTGCTAAACTTCAATCGAGTCCCCAAACTTTCCTGTAAGCTCCTCCAAAAGTGTGATAAGAACCGAGTGTCACGGTCGGACACGATGCTTACCGGTACTCCATGCAATCTTACAATCTCCTACATGTACCGTTCTGCCAAAGTTTCTGTTGATTGACCAACCCGAAAAGGAATGAAATGAGCTGCCTTGGTCAAACGATCAACAATCACCCAAACTGCATTGTTGCCTTTTGGACTCCGCGGTAGAGCTGTCACGAAATCCATGGTTATATGTTCCCACTTCCACCGAGGAATCGGAAGTGGTTGTAATAAACCAGCAACCCTTTGATATTCAGCCTTAACTTGCTGACACACCAAGCATTTTGCCACAAAGCGGGCAATCTCCCGTTTCATGCCTTCCCACCAGAAATGCTGTCATATATCTCGGTACATCTTCGTGCCTCCTGGATATACGGAATAAGCTGAACTGTGCGCCTCCTTCATAAGCTCTTCGCAAAAATCTCCCTTTGGCACACACAAATGGCTACCATATCTCAACGAACCATCTTCATGGATCAATAAGTCAGTTCGAAGTCCAGCTTCAACCTGTTCTCAAAACTTTTTCAATCTAGGGTCCTGCGATTGCGCTGCTTTAATATTCTCGATCACTGACGGAAGTACCTGCAGCTTCATCAGCTGTCCCGAAGAATGCGGTAGCACAACCTCCGAATCAAATCTTCGAAAGTCTTCAATGAGTTTCTTCTGTGCAGTCAACATCTGAATTGCTGGTAACCGACTGAGCGCATCCGGCACAACATTAACTTTTCCCGGATGGTACTTAAGATCAAGATCGTAGTCAGCCATCAGCTCCAACCATCTACGTTGCCTCATATTAAGCTCCTTCTGCATGAACACATACTTCAAGCTTTTATGATCGGTGAAAACCTCGACCCATTCGCCCAAAAGGTAGTGTCTCCAAATCTTCAAAGCGAAGATCACAACTGCAAGCTCCAAGTCATGAGTTGGGTAATTCTTCTTATGAGTCTTCAACTGTCTCGGTGCGTACGCTATAACCTTCCCATGCTGCATCAAAACACATTCCAATCCTTTCCCAGATGTGTCGCTGTGAATTACTAATCCTCCGGAACTATCTGGCACGGTCAGAATTGGAGCGGTTATCAATCTCTGCTTTAACACCTCAAAAGCAGACGCACACTTATCCGTCCACACAAATGGTACCTCCTTGCCTGTAAGCTTGGTCAACGGCTCTGCCAGACGAGCAAAGTTCTCCACGAACCTTCTGTAATACCCGGCTAGTCCAAGAAAGCTTCTTATCTCCGCAACATTCTTCGGAATCGGCCAATCTCGAACTTCTGCAATCTTTTCGGGATCAACGGCGATTCCATCGCCAGACACAACATGCCCCAAAAACTTTACTTCTTCCAGCCAAAACTCGCACTTGCTCATCTTTGCATATAATTTTTCTTGTCTCAGCGTCTGTAGTGCGATCTTCAAATGTTCCACGTGCTCTTCAATACTCTTCGAGTAGACCAGAATATCATCAATGAACCCCACTATAAACTGGTACAAGAATGGGAAAAGATTCAGTTCATCAAGTCCATGAATATCGCCGGTGCATTCGTTACTCCGAAGGGCATCACTAAATACTCGTAATGTCCATACCGAGTTCGGAACGCCGTCTTACAAATATCTTCTGTTTTCACTCGGACCTGATGATATCCGGATCGCAAATCCAGCTTCGAGAATACCCTCACGCCACTAAGCTGCTCAAATAGTTTTCCAATGCGAGGGATCGGGTACTTGTTCTTAATAGTCACCCGGTTTAATTCTCAATAATCGATGCACATCCTTCTTGTGCCATCTTTCATCTTCAGGTTGTATTTCCGAAGGCGCTGGAACATGATCTTCAGATGCTCCCAATGCTCCTCATACGATTTGCTTTTCACTACGAGGTCGTCGATATAGCATTCGACGATTTCATGTATGAGGTCATCGAAAATCTTCGTCATGGCCCTCTGATAAGTAGCACCAGCGTTCCTCAGACCGAAAGGCATCACTTTGTAGCAGAATATGCCCAGAGGAGTCCAGAAAGAGGTATGCTTCTGGTCTTCAGGATGCATCATTATTTGATTGTACCCCGATGATCCGTCCATGAAGGAGAAGACTTCGTGAGTGGACGTGTTATCTATCATCAGCTCGGTAACCGGTACGGGAAAGTCATCCTTCGGACATGCTTTGTTGAGGTCCCGAAAATCCACGCAGATACGCACCGTCCCATTTTTCTTCATCACTGGAACAATGTTGGCAATCCAGTCAGGGTATTGAAATTCTTGGATGAAGCCGGAGTCGATTAGCTTCTTGACTTCGGCATTGATACTCATTTCAAGTTCGAGCCGCATTCTTCTTGGTGCTTGTTTGACTGACTTGACGTCTGGAGATACCGCCAATTTATGCACCGCTATTTCTGGATCTAGCCCCGGCATCTTGGAATAGTTCCATGCGAAGCAGTCTGTATACTGCATGAGCACGTCTTTTAGCGTAGCCACCTGTTCTTTAGACAGCAGCTCACCGACGAACGTTGGCCGCGGGTCGTTTGCCGTCTCTAAGTTGATTTTTTTTAGGTTGTCCGCAGTAGTATGTATTCCATCTTCCAATTCTTTTGGCGCCGGTGGGGATCAACTCTTCTTCATCCTCATTTTTGAAGCACCAGGAGAGGTCATCCATGTTCTTGGGCGCTCCTTCTTCTGACAGCGTTATCACGTGACATGTACGAGATCATTTCCAAGACCGATATTGATCTGGTTCTACTCTCTCCATATACGTTGCTTTTGGCACATGCCTTTGTGGTGGGGCTACCCTCCAACTGTTGGATAGAACGAACCTGCCGAGTTGATATTGGTTTTCGACCCAGTTTTTGAAGGTGAAGCAGTCTTCGAGACGATGTCCTATCGCTCGGTGATAGAAGCAATAATCCGGGTGATGAACCTCATTTGCTTGATCGGGGTGCCGAGACTCTGGGAGTGTCATCATCTAGTGTTTCATGACAAGGTCAAAGATTCTCCTTGTCTTGTCTTGAGGGAAGGAATATACTCGACTCATCTTTTTCATAAGAGACGAATTCTGGCTGACCTTTTCTTGATTACGTGGCCTTTTGGATCTGTTTTGCCGCTTTCGAACGTTTTTCCGTTCTTTGACTTTTTTTTTCCTCTGTGTCGGGCCTTTTTCTTGTCTTGGGAATGCATGGCGGGCTGACGGCGAAGGGCATCATCATTCTTCGTGGCCTGCTGAAGGAGGTGTTGCGTCTTGGCTTTCTCATAAATGGTCATTTTGCGGCAGTGGTCGTTCCGAGCCTTTTGACTCGCTTCCCTTATTAGCTTGTCCATCTGTTCTTCAAACGAGGGACTCGGCATTTTTATGACAGGACCGCGTTTTGGTTCAGCGTCAGCGTCTTTTAAAAGAGCATCATCTTCTTCATCAAGGTCCTTTATGACATGGCAACTATGGAACTGCTCCCGTTTCTTGGACTGGACATATCCAAGCTCGATCGTTTCCATTTTTCCGTTGGGCAATTTTCGCTGAGTTCTGGGAACGTTCCAGATCTTGTTGTAGAATTGGGCCTGTCGCGCGGTTTGCTTAAAGGGTACGCTTTGGCATCTCAATAACCTTTTTAATCCCTCTGCGTAGTATCTGGGTAGACAGATTGGTTGGAGCTTGTCCAGCGTAGGTTCAGCACCACGCCAGACTTCTCTTTCGACTTTAGTCTTTCCGGATCGATAGAATAGGATCGCCTTTTCACCTCTTCGTCTGGGAGGGACATAGAATGTCTGCAGCTCTTGCATACTATATGTTTCAAGCGCATCAAGTTCTCTGTAGTGCTGCCGCGGAACCACGGTGATTTGCAAACTCTGATCATCTCCAGTTAATGCCTGCATTGATGGACGGACCGAGAACACCGCGTTGACTTCGTCTTCAAAGTCACTGCCAAAAACCAGAATAGGGGTAGATGGTCCCGGCTTGTTGAATTGGGGCGGTCCCGAATAGACTATCTCTTCCTCCTCCTCGGTATTGCTCCCAAAGACCGGGATAGTGGTGACAGCTTTTTGCTTATTCTCCGGTTTATGGAATCTTTCCGTGTATTCAAAGTCTGGTAGGAAATACTTTGCATCCTCGTACTTTTGGACTTCATTCACGGAAAATAGGTTCAGTTCCCCCGTCACGGTATACTCGAGACAATCTTTGAAATACTTCATACACTGATTTTGTGTAGAACGGATGATGTTGTATTCGTGTAACCAAGGTCTTCCGAGTAAAGCGTTGTAATAGGTCTTGACGTCAATGACATGAAATTTAATGTCAGTGACGAGCAGCCCAAAGCGTAACGTCAGAATCACAGACCCGAGTGTCCGTGATGATTGGGAGTCAAACCCAGAGATGGTGATTTTATCCCGAGCGAGGCGCTGAACGCTCATGCAGATTTCTTTTAATACCCTCACATTTAGGAGGTTGACAGAGGACCCGTTGTCAACTAGGATCTTCCCTATCTTGATGTCATGGCAGTGCCCGGTGACATACAGGAGACGGTTGTGCTCGCACTTTCCGAGAAGGAGATCTTCATCGCCGAAAGTGATGTCAGCTGTGCGCACTTCTTCGAGCTCGTCCTTCATCTTTTCTTCGGCAGGGAAAGCTTGAAACTGGCCGGGCTCTTGTAGTGCCTTAATCAGAGAATCTCGTGCCTCTTTAGACAACAGAAGGGCATCCAAAATGCTTAGCTGCGAGGGTATTTTCCTCATGTGTGCAAGGACATTGTAATCCACTTTGCTTTTCTTGGGTGGGTCCTTAGCTGTCAGCTCTTCGACGACTCGATCATCGAGGGCGATATCCTCAGGAAATTTTTCCTTCCCTTTATCCTTTTGTTCGATCCCTTATTTGTAGGTCCGAGATTCTTTTCGGGCAACGTACGGTTGCGCAGCTGAATATTCCCACAGTCCTTCGTCTCTTCCTCATTTCCTGAAGTGGATTCTTTGAAAAGAGGGCCGAGGGCTGCTTCTTCATCAGAATCGCTTCCGAAGGTGAGAACTTGCGATCTCCTGGTGTCAACCTTGTGACAGTTGCCGACAGTTCTTTTGGGCTCATCCGTCGTATTTCTCTTCTCCCGACGAGTTTTGCGTTTCATCCGCTTGAAATGCTATCGATGAGCAACGTATCCCTGCCACCACTTTTTAAAGGACATGCATTCTTCGGTAAGGTGTGCAATCCTTTGATGGCATAAGCAGTAGTTAGGATGCACATCCGCTTCGTCAAGGTGTACACCGCCAGGAGTATTTCCTTTGGGAGATGGCAGCTCCATTCCCATTGACAGGGCTTTAGTGAACCGTTTCCTCGTTTTAAGCCTGCTTTTGTCTGCCGCGAGCGTGCTTCGATCTAGTTAGAGTGCTTCAACCCTTTTATTCAGTCGCCGACATTTGGCTTTTTCGAATATGGCCATTTCGTGGTCTCGATCAGCTTTGCTCTTCTGACGGGCTTCGTTCAGTAGCATGTCGATCATCTCGTCTGACGGTCCCAAGGATTTTGGCACTAATTCTGCCCCCAGCTCCTCTAAGTTATTTTCTGATGCTGAGTGAGCTTCTTCATCGTTTATTGGTGAATGAGAGATCATGTGACAACTTTCTACATAGTTCTCAGGTTCATCCGACGAGTCTTCTCCCTCATCATTGTCGTCATCTCCGTCCTCAAGGATGTGGTTGAGAAACTCTTGGAGTGTGACCGGGCTTCGCGCCTTCTGGTTATATTCCTCCAGCGCGTCAATAGGCTTTTGCAGCTCCGTGCGCTTGTCGTCAGGCTGCGTGGGCTTCTTGTTCTTCTTCTTTTTCTTCGAAGACTTTGATGACTGGGCCTGTGTGTTTTGCCTTTCGCTACCAACTTCTGATGTTGGGCGCGGTTTCAGCATCCCCTCAATAATCTTTGGCTCTAGCGGGCTTTTCCACCTGCTCGCCGGATAAGTTTGAAGATCTTTCAGCATTCTTTTAGTTTTTGCTGAAAGAACAACTTCCCATGGAGCTTCCTCTATAAATGAGCATAATGCCCCGGCGTGTTCATCTTCTTCGGAGCATGTGGTTGTGGCGGGTTTACCCTCCAGTTTTCAGATAGCACGAATTTGCCTTGCTGGTACTGGTCCTCAATCCAGCTTTTGAAGACGAAGAAATCTTTGATCGGATGGCCCAATATTCGGTGGTAGGGGCATTAGTTGGGATTGTTGACGTCACCGAGCTGCAGTGGGTGCTTCGGATCCGGCAGGGTGATGGGCTTGTTACGCACCGCTAGTTCGAACAGTCTTCTCGTTTTATCCTGGGAAAATGAGTAAGGACGTCTCAACTTCTCGTCGAGGAATTGTGATTTGTTGCCTTGGCGAGCAGCTAGTTTCGGATCGCTCGGCTGTTGTTGAGCGTTGGCGCCGAAAGTCGCTTTCCCTTTCCCTTTCCCCTTTTCATTCCGAAAATCCGCTTTTGAAGAGGACGGCCTATGGCCCATCTGATCCATCTGGGCCAGCTTGTCAATCAAGGCCTAGAAGGTGGTCGGCTTGAAGAACATCATAAATTGAGATATGGTCGCTTGAGGATCGAGGGTTCCCATAAACATGCCCACGGTAGGAGCTTCCTCTATGTGCTGTTCACACTTTGACCGTAGGTTTCACCACCGAATGGCGTATTGAACCCAGGTTTCTCCCGGCTTCACTCTGGCGTTGATCAATACCGTGATCGGGGTACATTCGCTGGCGCTTGCGAACCTTTGTGTAAACAGTAGCTCCATTTCTGCAAATGTCTTGACAGAGTCATTCGGGAGCTCGGAGTACCATTCGAATGCTGTCTCTGACAAGCTGCCAACAAACTGGCGAAGCAGCAGTTTATCGTCACCCCCGGTATTACTGCACAAAGCTCTGAATTGAGCAACGTGCTGGTGTGGATTACCCGTCCCCTTATACACGTGGAATTTAGAGATCGTATATCCCGGCAGGTACTTTATTTGATCGTACCAACCCGGATAGGGTCGTCCAGTTTTGACGATTTGGCCAGCCGCTTCGCTCGCCTGATGAGCTCGTATCTGTTGAGCTATATAGTAGTCAAGGGCAGCTTTCGAGATCGTCTCCTCTTTGGCTGTTGAAAAAGCAGGAAGAGGGTTTGATGTCTCCCATCTGTCTTGTTCCAGGATAATTGGAGGGTCTTCAGCTGGGGGATCCGGCTGTATCATCATCCCGACCATATCTTGAAACAGAAGCGCCATTTGCTTTATCTTAGCTACTTGTTCCGCGGCCTCTTTGTCTTTCTTCTCGAGCATTCTTCGGAGGAATTCGGCATCGGTTTCCTGCTCCTGGCGCTGCTCCGACGATGTCTCCGGGCTTTCTTTTGGCCCACTGAGTGCGGCCATCTTTGTCAGCATCTCCTGGATCTTTTGCTGTTGTTGCTCCTGAGCCTTAGTTACTGATCGCGTAAGTGGTCGATGACCCGTGGAGGTACGGCTATCCTCTTTTCCGGATGCCATGTAAATGATGTGCACTACCATGCCCTCAGGCTTGGGGCATTTGGATTCAGTGCCCTTGAGATTTGTTGCAGACACAGGGATCTTCTCCTTTTATGGGCGGTCGAAGTTGAGGGGGCCGTTGCAGCCGATGCTTTCCGTGGTACGACAGCGATGGGATGATCCTCCTCTTGCCTAACCTTCATTTTCTTCTGTCGGCGGGAGTAGTCTTTGTCGATTATAAAGTCTTAGACCCTTCGCTAGACCCTGTGGATTTCGGAAGACAGCCGCTGAGGAGGCTGCTCCGGCTTCGCCTTAACAACATTTTCAGCGGGTGGAGGAGACTTTTTCAACACGGTGGTTGGAGAGTTCTTGCACACCCTCCTGAGCAGCTCAAATTTGTTCCCAGTTGGAACAGCAACATCAATTTCTACCATTGGAGCTGGTGGAGTCAGTCCAGAGGGAGAGCTGCCCCCATTTTTCCTCATTCGGAGCCAATGGCGACATCGACCATGTCGTGCAGATGGGACTGGCTCGGTTACGGAAGTGGCTTCGTCATGCCCCTAATCTGGTGAAGGGATGCTGTTGGCGCCAGCCTATCGAAGACTGACGTCCACTGAGAAGAAACGTCCAACCTGTTAAAGACTGACTTTCGGGTAGGGGAAGCACTTGTAACGACCTCACCCGCAGTAGGAATCGGGAGGACTATCCTTTTTGGGATAGCCTTCTCTGGTATCGCGAGCCTCTTTGCAGGCTCACTGATGCTTTGGCTCAGCCTGTCGAAGATTAAGGCGTTGGATTTGGATGACCCGTTGAGAGGGGCCGTGGTAGTTGCAAGCCGATCGAAGACCGACCTCTTTGGAGCTTCCTTTGACGGCACTGGAGCGTTGAAACTCATTGGCGGGAGCATGGTCCCGAAGAATAACCCAGTGGTGGCCTGTGTCACCTGTTCCACCGGCATTGCGAAAATGGAGGCCGCTTGGGGCCCGTAAGTTACTCCTCCAGACAGGACGGAGTGGAAGTTGTTGTTGCAGTTGGTGCAGCTGGAAGCCATTGATCTTCTCCTTTTCTGCACAGGAGCAAGACACCAAATCTTAGTACCTCGAATCCACAGGCAACCATAGCAGACCGCGATTTGTTTGCGAAACACGACACACGAAGTGTGGAGTGGAAAAAGGAAAGGGTCCCACCGGGCGTGCCAGAATCTGTTTATCGCCGAAAACAGAAACGAGACCGCGTAGGTCGTCTTTCCTGAATTTGGGGGCAGATGCTATTTGGTTTTATCCGTCCACCTCTCCGACGATGCCAAGTTGATTTATGGCACCGTGTATCGGAGGTTTGGACAGATGCGGCCGTTGTAGCAGACTTCATCAGATTCCCCCTCGTTTACGAGGGGTTTTTGATTGTGGGGACGCTCTTCCTTGCATGCGCAAGCTCCACAGTTAATTACGTTACCGCACCGCGATAACCATTTTCTCCTGCTCCAGAAGGTCACTTCGTGTCGTGTGTGTTTGTTTTGTTTTTGGTTGCCCGTGGATTGTATACGGAGACTAATTTATGTTGTCGCCTGCAGGGCGGGGATTAGTTCAAATCCGTATTTTCTTAGATTTGGGGTTTGGTTTGATTTAAGGCTCGTTAATCTCTTTTGAGATTAATATCAACTTAAATGTTTGTTGAGGATACGTTAGTCTAATTTTAGACTAAGATCTACTCAACGGGATTTTGGGATCATTTAGATCCAAAAACAGAGCATTTGGGCTCTATCGTCTTAGTTTAGGGACTTTGCAGTCCATTGGGTTTAGGGACATCATAGGCTATGGAGTTTAAGGACATCAAAGTCCATAGTTTAAAGACATCATAGTCTATAGAGTTTAGTTTAGGAACGTTGTGGTCCATTGGGTTTAAGTACATCATAGTCCATGAGTTTAAGGACCTCATAGTCCATGTTTAAGGACATCATGGTCTGTGAGGTTTTAGTTTAACAGCTTGGGGATGCGCCAAAAGTTATTGGTTATTGGGACCCTCCATCTTTCTGAAGACGTTGAAGAATTACAACATGTATCAGAGGTGTGGAGAGATGTACCCTTGAACCAATGTCCCGACTGGGGGGGATGGGATGAACATCAGTTTAGATGCCATTAGTTGGGAGCTCATTAGCTGTCTTCGCGACTGAGATCGGTTTTAGAGACCCTGAGCATGAGGGGCTCAATTGATGGTCCTCGGAAAATCCGGTCTGAGTTTGGATAATATTGGTCTTTTATAGTGTTCAACACTAGTATATGTTCAGCGCTCACGTGCTCCCAAGTGAGGTGCTTGAAATAGTGTTAAACCTTAAAAATTTGCGGCGCTCACGTGGGGTCACGTGAGGCGCTTGAAGTAGTGTTAAACTCCAAAAATTTGAGGCGCTGTTTCTTTTTCTTTTCTGAGCGCTAAGCGCTATTGGGTCACGTGAGATCACGTGAGGCGCCCCAAAAATGGAAACTGCCTTTGATTTATTTCCTTTTTGCTTTGTAAGTGCTACGCACTACTTTGGGGTCACGTGTGATCACGTGAGCCAATCTTGGTTATCCTCTTTTGTTCATCAAAGGTGCTCACGTGGGAGCACGTGATCGGCTGTTATCATGTTGGGTGCCAATCCTTTTACGTGCATGGAGATCCTGAGTTTCGAGACTTTCAAGCCCACTATTTTGTAAGAATTAAATTCTCAGGACTTATTTTTTCTCTTAGGTTTGGGATCTGCATGGCAGAATCTCCTCGATGAGAATTTAGTTCTCAACTTGTAGGGAGATCTGCTTCTGCAGATTTTCACTATAAGGAAGAACTAAGTTCTTATATGAAGAGTTAAACCCTTGTCTTATCAGAGGAATTAAATTTCTACATACTTTTTGGGAGAATTAAATTCTCTAAACTTAGATCTCCCCCTAGGTTTTGGATCTGCATGGCAAAATCTCCCCGATGAGAATTAAATTCTCAACTTGTGGGGGATCTCGTCCAGAGGAAGAATTAAGTTCTTTTTAGAAGAGTTAAACTCTTATGGAGGTGAAAAAGAGATGAGATATTCTCTGTGTTTTGTTCCTTCTCTTACCTCGGGTTTTTCTTTCTGTTTTCTCTCTTTTAACTCGAAGTTTATAGGGGGGTTCTCTCCTTTTTTCGACTTAAAGTCTTGGATCCTTTATATAGTGGAGGCTAATTTGTTGATTCAGTTGAGGAAATCTCTCATTGAGAGAGAGAGATTTCTTAATTGATTCAAGGAATTTATCCATCGATGGATCTTTGATCCAAGGACTCCTGTTTTACAGAAGACATTTTTTTGTTTTTAACAAGACTGGCAAAATATTTTCCCATACAGAACTTATTCTGTATCTTGGTGATTTTTAATCACTATTGGATCTTTGATCCAACGATGCTCTGATATACAGAACATAATCTTTCTTGTTTAGAAAGATTGTGGAAAAATATTTCCAAAATAGGGTTCTGATCCTTTTCATTTAGAATTTAATTCTATCGGCTCAGAAGGCATCTGAGACCATCATGTGTAGCACGTGACCCCACAAAGTTAAGCCTACCAAAGAGCATCACGTGCTATCACGTGAATTCTTCTGACCAATTGTTTGTTTTAAGAAGGCACTTATATACTTTGTATATAAAGGTCACGTGTCTGCACGTGAGGCTCAATTTCAGTTTTGTTTTGTCAAGCGCAGTGCCTATCACGTGTGGGCATGTGATGCTCCATTTGAGGACTTTTCCCATTGCTTTTTATATTTATTATTCAGTTTTCATGAGGGAACAGGTACTAGCTGGACGTAACGGCTATCCAGGTATTGAGCGAATAGAAGATCAACAAGCAAGCTTGTCCAAACTCGCACGAAGCCTATAGGTAACACTTACCGCATAGTCCGGTCTCTTCGTTTGATATGTCGCATATCAAGTCTGAGGTGAAATCGTCGGACCCCAAAAACTTGATAAGTTATGCCGATGTGTGGCCTATAACGGTACGAGAAACTACTGATAACACTTACCAGTAAATCTCATCAACAGACATGGTCAGGGACTTTCTGTTATAGCCAATCGAGCATAGCGCAACATCAACTCCCTATACCGGCAGAGACGAAACTCCTCCTATCGCTCATTTCCTCCATGTGACTCGGTACTGTACCCAAAATCCACCTATTTGCACGACCCTTTGAGCCGTGGTAGGGAGGAAATCACAACACGGTGGGAACCACACAAGAATCTATGACGATCTCGGGTCTACAGACTAACCTGTACCAGTGTCACCAGAGAACTGCTATCTGATGATAGGTATAATACCATCTAGGAGTTCTCGGCGAGTCCTGTTCGGTGTACCCATTCTCTAATGAACACCTGTATACAATCTTTGATATCAAACACCAATGGATATGGGATCAACCATCGCCCCCTACAGGGTCAAGAAACGTAGTCACTAGTCTAAAAACCAATGGATATGGGATCAATAATCGTCTTCTATAGGGTCAAGAAACGTATACACTAGTCTACTCTGGAATATCGATACCCTGTCTCGATACTCCATCGACTAGGAACTGTTAAAGGATGTGCTTGTAGACTACACAAGTCCCAGTAGTATGATCTACATCATAATCCTAGTAGTCAAGCCAATATCCTAAGGGGTTTATCAACATGTATCAGAGAGACGGTATAATAATACAAGTGTACATGTTAAGATAAAGAGCAACAAGATAGCCTACTATCATGTCGAGCAAGAAAGTCCTCTATATGTATGTCCAAGCATCCACTATAATATACATCAATGTACAATAATGATCTCTAGAGCATACATATCCCTAACATGGAGATCGTTGGAGAAGGGAAAGGAGTTCGCTTCGAAAAGGGTCGTAGTTCGTTGGAGTAAGGTTTCTTGGTGTAGGGTTTTGAGTTTCAACAACGGATTTAAGGTTTTCCCCCTCTTCCTCAAGGCAATCGAAATGTTGGGGAAACAATGACGATCGATTCTATAAAGCATGAGAAATTATCGAGCTCAAGGATTTCGAAGTTAGACGGAGGATGTTGTTGCAAGGATTCAGAGAGGGAGATGAGAGAGAATCAAGGCTGTATTTTTTTAATATTATTATGCAAGTACAAGGGACCGTTTGGATGGTCTCCAATACTATTATTTTAACTTTTTTAAATTTATTCTGCATGTATTGGCGACCGTATAAATGGTTGCTAATACCTTTATGAGCGACTACATTTTTTGCGACTGGGTATTAGCGATCGTATAAAATTTAGATGGTCGCTAATACCTATTAGCGACCGTTACATAAGTATTAGAGACCGTTTAGTACGGTCTCTAATATACACAGTATCAAGTAGTGTTAGATACCACAGGGAACTGTTTAGATGTTCCTGGCAACTGCTTCGATGCTGCAGGCAACTGGTTAAATTTTGCAGGCAACTGCTTAGAGATTACAGATAACTTTGTAGATATTATAACCATGTGGTTAGATGTTACTGACAACTATTTAGATGTTGCAAGCAACTTTGTAGATATTACCGGAAAGTGGTTAGATGTGTAACTGTTTAGATGTTGCAGGTAACTCTTTATATGTTACAAGCAACTTTTTTAGATATTATATGCAACTTTTTTAGATGCTACGGGCAAATATTTAGATGTTGCAGGCAATTGGTTATATGTTACCGGCAAATTTATAGATATTACAGGCAAGTGTTTAGATATTACATGCAATTTTTTTAGATATTACAGAAAACTATTTAGATATTGCAGGCAAGTGGTTAGATACTACACACAAATGTTTAGATGCTGCAGTCAACTATTAGATGTTACATGCAAGTTTGTAGATTCTACAGGCAAATGGTTATATGTTATATACAACATTTTTAAATGTTGCAGGCAAATGGTTAGATATTACAGGCAATTGTCTAGATGTTACATGCAACTGCTTAGATATTACATACAATTAGCAACCGCTTAGATATTACGTCCAAGTGGTTAGATGTTACATGCAATTTTTTTAAATATTACATGTAAGTGTTTAGATGTTACAGGCAAATTCTTAGATGTTACAGGAAACTCTTTTGGACATTACGGGTAAGTGGTTAGATGTTACGTGCAGCTTTTTAAAATGTTACAGGCAAGTATTTAGATGTTCCAGGCAACCGCTTAGATGTAAGTGGTTAAATGCTACATGCAACTTTTTTAGATATTACAGGCAAGTGTTTAGATGTTCCAGGAAACCGCTTAGATGTTACAGGCAAGTGGTTAGATATTACACGCAACCTTTTAAAATATTACAGGCAAGTATTTAGATGTTACAGACAAATACTTAGATATTAAAAGCAACTCTTTTAGTCATTATAAACAAGCGGTTAGATGTTACATGCAATTTTTTTTGATGTTACAGGCAAGCGGTTAATGTTATAGGCAACCGTTTGGATGTTGCAGGCAACTGCTTAGAAGTTATGGCAACTATGTAGAAATTACGGGAAAGCAGTTAGATGTTACGGGCAACTTTTTTTAGATGTTACAAGTAAGCGGTTAGATGTTACATGCAACTGTTTAGATGCTATAGGAAACTGCTTAGATGCAGCAGATAACTGCTTAGATGTTACAGGTAAGTGATTAGATATTACTGGCAAGTGATTAGATATTACAAGCAAGTGGTTAGATATTACTGCAAAGATCTGTAATACTAATCATG
The DNA here is from genome assembly GCA_030015575.1 of Agapanthus africanus. NCBI lineage: Eukaryota > Viridiplantae > Streptophyta > Magnoliopsida > Asparagales > Amaryllidaceae > Agapanthus > Agapanthus africanus. The sequence continues at coordinate 13,554,936 of JASDDO010000001.1, forward strand.
AATAATACAATCCATACTATTGGCCAATTTCGATGAAATAAATGTATATTAATACATCTCCGAATAAACTCACAAAATATTTAAATTTAGAACAAACAATATCAAGACTTTTGTTGAGCCTTTAGCGATGACGGTAGAATTTATCCATTTAATATCGGCCGCCACTGCTCCAAAAAAATTTCCTTCGGTGCATCCGCCGCGTTTTGGCCCTCGATCAGACGCCATGCTCCGCTATATCTACATCTTCAAACAAACTCAAAAAATGTTTAAAAATTGTGTTATTGATTTCCATGGTAACCATTTCTTGTTCTAATCAATTAAAGCAGAATTTTTTTTTATTAAAGACCACAATACATGCAAATTCACGAGCTGAATTCATTCTAATTATGATTTGATGCTTGTTGTAGATGAAGCATGTAACAATAATATGCAACAGGCATCAAACCATATGAAATAGGTCAAAAGCTCAAAATCAAAACTTTTATTAAAAAAAAACAAACACAAACACTTACATCCACAGTGATAATCATCGGCCACCAAATCTTAACCCCACTACAAACTTTCCCCAATGCAACCCCAATCCTCTTCTTCTCATCTTTAACTTTCTCTGAGCCCTATTCAGTTTCAAATCATCTATTCAATCTCAAACCCATCTTATTCTTCTTCTCATCTTTTATCGATCTCAACAATTTTGAACAAAGATTGCAGAGGACAGGGACAAGGTCGTCGTTATTGGCGGCGGCGACGGCGACGGCGAGATTACCGATAGTGGGGATGAGATTTGAGGAGAGGTCATCATGAACGACGGCAATAACAGAGATGTTGAGGCGAGGGAACGGCGAGATGGAGACGACGAATTTGGAAGACGAGATGGGGGCAAGGAATTCGGGCATAAATTAGAGGCGATGGCTTGGAGCAGGGATCGAGGGGGTTGAGGAGAAGGCGACGGAGGTCCGGCGGCGAGGATGGTAGAGGCAACAAGGGGAAGGTTAGGGCTTGCGAGGGCGAGAGAATGGTGGTCAGAAGAGGGAGAGAAGAGAAAGAAAATGGGAAGGATATTTTGGTCATTTTTCCATATCAATTTCTAACAGGCCAAAAGAGTGATGGGCTAAGGGGTTTTCCATAGGCATTTTAAATTGCAGGCACTTACTTTCTATTTTGAAATATCGGGGGTTATTTAACAAGTTTTTGATGTATCGGGAGCTTTTCAACAATTTACCCTTATTTAATTTGCAACCTTAGATTGCCGGATAAACTTTTATCAATATGTGGCTATGTATCGGTTCTTATGATATTTCCGTGTAGTTATTCATAAATTTTAAATTGTCAAAAAGCCCTCGCCGGCTTCAGAAAACCTGTGTAAAAACCTACGGCGCATCTCGAAGCAAAAGATCCGTTATTAGCTTATTCAAACAGTCGAAGGTCCTTAAAAGCCTGTCTTTTTGGCATACTTGCCTTTTTCCTTACAGCCTATGTAGATTGAGGGCATCTTGCAGCCACTTCTTGGAAAAACGGCTTTTTTGTTCTAACTGCGCATTTTAAAACCATTGGGCCTAATTAAAATCCCATTACTGGTTGCAGGTTGCATGCAATATCTAAAAAGTTGCCTGTAATATCTAAGCACCTAAATGACATGCGGCCAAGGTTTTTTCACAAAAGCTTTTGTTCAGCAGGCCGCTTTTTAGACAGCTTCCAAACGGGCCTAGAGGGCTTTTTGTCAATTTGCCCTCTCCTTTGAGATTTCCTCATAAATTTGTTTCAGAAAATGGGCTTTTTATTGACATGGAAGCAGATAAATCACTCGTAGGACTCTCTCATATTTAAGCATTTTTATTGGGCCAGTAAATTTTAATGTGGAAACGGATAAGTAAGGAAGTGGACCGGGCTGTATTGCGACCATTGAGCTCATTGCAACCGGCCTTCTCTATATTTAAGCATTTCTATTAGTCCCAGAAGAAATTTAATTGGATTCAAACGGATTTGGTTGGCTCTTGTTTGGGCAGAACCGGAAGCCTATTTTCCTTTCAAGGTTAGGTTAGATTTGACAGGCAGTGTGAAATGTACATTTATTAGAGCTATAATTAGAGTTGAGAGATTTATTTTTATATGCTGAGATGAAGATTCACATGACATCTCTTAGAAATAAAAACACACGGCTCCTAGATTTAAGTATAGGGACCACAGCCCCATCGGCCATTGATTTTCCTTGTGATATATCCCAGAGGCCCTTGGGTTATGTTAAATTTAAATACACGAACGAGTGAGGCCAGTTATATATTTATTTATGTGAGGGCACACATGGTCTTTCAACATAGACATCTTCTATCCAACAAGACTCAAGCAGGTTTGTCTCATTCCATATACCTCTCATAGTTTTCCTAATGCGGGATTATGTTATCCACATATCTCAACAGGTTAAGTTGGGATAGACCCCACCCTCAGGTTAAGTTGACCTCACCCTGTTAAGTTCTTAAGATAGCATTTGCATCGTATGCAATGTTTAATTTGAGCTTATCTGCAGTTTAGTAGTTTTCCAACCTATTTAATTCATGTGCACAACCAGGTTCCGAGTAGCAACAATAGCCGTTTAGATCCACCTTAGACTAAAGAAACCATAATCCAAGGCACAAATCAAGAAAATATCTATAATTTTCGCATGTTCCTCTACATCACCTAACATAATATTTGCAGAACTTATATGATTTATTGACATATATGCCAAAGAAAATCTTATAATTCAAAACTACTAATTAAGCACAATCTAACCCATATGTGCATATCATGAATTATATATATTAATCGCATGTGATCCTAGTCTAACTTGTGTGTAGAGATCATAAACATATATAAAGATTCTCTCTTAGCATAGTATATAATTAACACATAAAATTTCATCAATGCAAAGAATATCTCGGAGTTCAACTGGAATAATGGTCGGAGCCAGTATCCAAGACCATCAAGACAATGCTAAAAACAAAACAACGCTTGTGTTTTTAAACACAAGTGACAGGCACGTACTCATCTTAATTAATTATATCCATGCAATAATTAATTAAAATGCTTCTGATGCCACTTGTAACTTAGCTTGCACTAATTAATTAATTAGCAGCAGGATTTATTTTATATATGTTCATTATTCCAGCATATATATAAGACACAGTCTCAGAGGTCTCTCTGTCTAATGCATTTCTTGACCCTGGATTCTAAGTTTTGGAAAGAATGTGTCAGCTATTTACATTTTGTTTAATTTGTGGATGCAATCAATGTTAACGAGTAAAAAATTAAGAATATTTTATCCAACAGCTAGAGGCTAAACTGAGCTGGAGAAGCACAAATGGAATATGAATAGAGCTAAGTTTATTTTGTTGTTATTTGTTTATTTTGTTGTTAGATATATAAGCCAAGGGCTGCAGTCAAGCGATTAGAAAAGATTTTCATAAGTGATGCAGATTTTTTTGATTACAAATCTTTTCATAACTTTTCTGATTTTATTTGTGCGTTTATTTCTTCATCATATAAAGTGTATATATACACCTTTGAGATTTAATACAAATCAATTAAGTTCAAACCCCAAAATTGCATCTTTCTCAAGATCTTATATGGTATCAGTGCCTTACGATTAAAATCTCAATTTTTTGATCCATGACCTCCTCTCAAAACTCAACCTCCATCATCTTCAAATTATCTTTCCCAACAAAACTTTTCAACACAAACTTCATTATGTAGAGATCTCAAATTAAAGCGTCCTTAATCGGCCACAATCTTCTTGGCCACATCTACGGCTCTAAGTTTCTTGTAACATTTCAGAAAAATAAAATATTATTTTGGAAAATTATAAAATTAAATAATAAATATTATGAATATTTTAATATGGCGGTATAATTAAATACCGATAAATTGGGGAAAATTTGGAAAATTATAAGAATTACTGAAATGAGCGTGTTTTATATGATTTAAGAAAATTATAAAAATCTATAATTAATTATACTCCGCTTTATTGCTAATCACGATTAAATATCGCTAATCCTGTATTAATCCGGATTTGTGCACATGACATGCACCATGTCACATTTTAGCACTTGTTACATTTTGTCATGGCTTTTCTTCATTTTTATGCACGGTTTTGTTTTAAAATGAGAAGAAGAGAAAATAAAAACAAAGAAAAGAAAAGAAAAGAAAAAGAAAATGGGATTAGAATATTGGGTATGATGGACAAGAGAGAGAAGTGAGAGAGAGAGGTGAGAGGGTCAACCTTGGACCATGGCTTCTTCCCTTTATTATTTCCTTCTTCATTTTTCCTCTCCCCTCTCTTCATGGCTGCTGCCCTCCTTCATCCCCCTCCTCTAAACACTCAAAACACCATCAAAAACTCATCCAAAGTCCATCCCCACTTCATAAAAAATGTGCACAAGCTCCATATAAACACTTTGGACCAAGAAAGTAAGGATTTTGGACACTTGAGACAACTCAAGAAATTTCTTGAGTTGCCAAACGAGATAATTTCTGCACCATTAGTATTGTATTTCAATTTCTTTATCACCAATATAAGTTTAGAAATGTGTTAATGCGGTTTAGTGAACTTTGAAAATTCCTAAAAAGGATTAGGGTTTGGTTTGAATCCAAAGGTGTAATTGAGGGTTTATAGTGATCTTAAACCCCTGTAGGGATTGTATCATGGACTGAAACCATAGAATAAATCCCGAAACATAAATTTAGAAACCCCGATATCGGGAATTTGTGAGAATTGTGAAGGGAAATTGATATCTGCTAACACCCGGGACTCTAAAAATTATTTAGCAAACACTGTGAGTCATGCAGGCACCCAGGAAGCCAACACAGAGACCTGAGCCCCAAATACCCAACCCAGGTCGCAGATTTATTCTTCCTGGCCGCAAATTGCGGCCAGGGTAGGGTGAAACCCTTTCGTGTTTGGTCCATGTCTTATTCTCCAGTAAACTAGACCCCTCCAATGTGCAAAATTGGCTAATTTGACTTAGGGTAAAATCTGGAGCATGTTTTCAAAGTTGCTGCTTTATCTTTTGCGATATTTATAAATTGAAGTTTTGATTTTTGTGTTTGGTATCGATCACTTGACATTTGTACGTCTATATCGGGTGTTGTTTGGTTGATTTGCGTGAGTAGACCATATGTTTCAACCTATGAGTGATTCGTGTGTCGTTTCGATTTGCGAATTGGATTTTAATACGATACGATGTGTTATGATATGTAGGTACCCTCACAAGGACTTCGAGACGACAAGCAAGCGCGTGGCGACATCGACACCAGCAAGCAAAGATCAAGTGAGTAGATATATATCTACGGGGGAAGTCGGGTGGATAGCGTATAGCACCCCCACAATTTCGTAGTGTAGTATACGAATACGCATATATATATATATATATATATATATATATATATATATATGTTTATTGTGAGATTATTGATTATCAAGATAGATTCTAGGTGCTCATGATATAGTGTTAGTATAATTAGAAATAACTTAGTTTAGTTTCTTACTCGCGAAACCCTAGATTAGAGATTACACCCACACGCACATACACACATGCATACATTTTAATTATTTGTGCGTATATGGGGATATATACATATATACATACACACACACATATATAGGTATGTGAATATGTGTGTGTGTGTGTGTGTGTGTGTGTACATATACTTGGATATGAGCATAGTATATGATATTTAGAGATGAGTCGATGAGATTGGGCGTGAGGCTATAAGATCGGTGATGTGTTTTGGTTCGTATTATAAGACACGACATGATATTTTAGCGGGTCCTTAGGCGATGTGTTTTCATACACACGCATACATATATATAGATGGTATCAGTTTGTACTAGACTTAGATCAGTACCCTCAGATCGTGATATATGATGAAGAGGATACCAGATGAATAATGAGATAAATGTTATATTCGACCCGTACCTAGATTTGGAAGCCGTACGATGGATTTACCGTACGAGCTATATATTGATGATAGATCCGCACTTTTGACTCGAGAATATCATATTATATATATTGTATCGTACGTGATACTATTGAGGCGGGATCACCGACTGTTATATATATATATATATATATATATATATATATATATATATCGACTCAGACTTAGGTGTTTTTTCTTACCCTTTCGATCAGTCTGTTAGTTTAGTCTAGTAGTTTACTTGTAGATGTTAGACTCGGGTCATACCTATTTCAAACTAACGAATCGTGAGTATTTTAAAGACAGGCCAAGGGATTCTACGGATATTTCAAAGGACGTGCCTTTTCTTAAAATCACCGCAGCCCTATTTTCTAAACACCACGATTCGTTTTATTTCAAACGGAAAAACTGTATGACCCATATATATTATTGTAGATTCCTTATTGTTGCATTTACTATTCATTGCTGTATATTCGGTACTGCTGCTTTTATCATTCATTCTCCGTTTATCCATGTTGTTATCATCGCATTGCATGTTTTATTGTGTACTGTAGCGATTATGAAACCATGCTGTCAGCACACCAGCACAATTACCGATGATGCGTATGCTCCACGCACACCTTCTTGCCGGCTCACACACATCATCATCGGTAATTGCCATGTCACGTACACATTAGAAAATGCTACTTCATTAGTATAAAATGTTAGCTGATAGTTTCGACATGGTACTAGTGAGCTTGCTTTTATATGATAGCTTAGACATTGCATTTATTACTATGATTTTCATGCATATTTATATATTCATTTGCCATGACATCATGGGCCAGTCCGGATTGCCGGAGCCCAATATTATAGAATTTATTGTTTATTTACCCTTGAGATTTGGGATTTTGGTTTTCCGTGAGATTTCTGGATTTGGAGAAACCGTAAGGATTTTATGAACTGATTATCATTTTAAAATGAAAGTTGCGGTTTTCTCATGATATGATTTGAGATATGTCCACCATGAGTTTTCTCGGCTCTTGAGCGATATCATACATCCGATTCGAGGAGGAGGAACCGTCTGTGGGTGCATGGTGGACCCAGTGCGATACCCCGGGACGAGAAGGTCGCAGATGATGGCGTTGAGCCTGTGACAGGGGAGCACTACTGACCGGTGATTTTATTGTGACTCGACGGATATCCGGAGGATACCGATCGGAGTACAGGCCAGTCTGGATAGACGGAGCCTGAGGTTTTGAGATTTGATGATATGGGTCAGTCCGGATAGCCGGAGCCCTAGATATTGAGATTCGAGGATACGGGCCAGTCCGGATTGCCGGAGACTGAGATATTGAGATATTGGGATATATGTTTTGTGTTGATGCTTGACACCGATTTCATGTTGATTTCATTGATGATACCTCGATTTATATACATAAAGAAATCTCACTAAATTAAGAAAACAGTTTCACATGCATGATGAATCATGTTTTCATTATATTGCATTCACATCTCATATTTATGATATGTTGCTATCTGAGGCACTGACACGAGCACATGGTATTACACTTATATATAGATGTTTACCCTTGCTACCTTATCATGCTTCAGACTTTATCATTTTGAGGATATACATATTATGATCGTATTGATCTAGGATGAGTCATACATACGATTTCTGCTCTGTGATGTTTTCTACTCACGAGTTGGCAACTCACCCCCGTTGTGCCACAGTTCTTGCAGGTTTTGCCGTACAGGTTTCGTTGCGGCTTTCCTGGCACACTACTTCATTCCGGGTGATTGCTTTGGTAGGTGGACTCACTTGTATCGTGACCACCATTGTACATGTATTTATTTCAGTTGTATCTAGAAACTCCATCAACCAGACTTGTATTTTATTTAACCTTAGAAGACCAGTTGTTTATTTTTTTCTACCTTAGAGTCGCGCGTTGTATTATTATGGTTTTCTTGATGATTGTGTTTCCTTTTGAGTTTTGATCCTCGCCTTTCGGCGTTGTATATTATATTGCTTGCGTGGTTGTGACCGTCAATTGACGAAGAGCTAGCTCCTGCTTGGGATACCTTTATTCATATTATGCATGTTGTACCCTTTTGGGGCCAGTATTTATAAAGGAAACTCTGCCGAAATTTTCAGAAAAGTATTGAGATTTTAAAAATGCATATTTCGACTTATGTTATTAAAACCACTTGCTTTTAAATAAGTTTTCTTCACTCCTTCCTTAAAATGGTTTAGATTTCTGGAATTTTTGGATTACTTGAATTAGATGGGGTCCTATAGACTTCATATGATTCAAGTGCCAGTCACGTGCTATTTCGGGTCGTGACAAAGTTGGTATCAGAGCGCTAGGTTAACCTTGGTTCGAGTCTATGTTTGACTATGCGGAGCCTAGGGCGTTTGTATATATACGGAATCTAGGCTTGCCCTTACGGAACGTAGACTTAGTTGAGGGGGTATTAGACCCGAAATTTCGTCGCGTAGGTTGACTTTGGTTGATGGAGTAGGTGACTTAAGGAGAGTGACGTACCGTGTGTATGTTCCACGGCATACTTACAATACACTACTCCGCTTAAGGATCCTTAGGATATACATTTCATTGCACAGTATTATATTCATTCCTATGATCTATCCTCATCAATATCAGTTTATGGTTTTTGCTGCCACGATTACGCGGGCAGAGAGAGCTACAGCTAGAGTTGTGGCAGCATGAACTCGTCACGGACGAGAACTGACCAGGGCGTGATTTCAGGGACATACGATTTGCATAGATGTGTCGTTATTGTGTTTTCGCGCCATGAGCGTTTGATGGATCGCTTTTACAATCTCGGACGTGCAGATCAGCACCAGAGGATTGGGCCACTGCTAGAGGCCAGACAGAATATGATGACCGTCGATGCATCGATTATACTTGATGATTGAGGCACTGTTCAGCATGTGGACGAATGAGCCAGTTGCTGCTGCGAATGATGAGATATCGCCCTAGATGTTTGGAGCTATTGCCGCATGAGTATACTTAGAGATATGATAGAAGATCGCTAGTCATCTAAGGATGAGGGACTATGACATATGATTCATTGCCTACCCCGATGCGAGGTCATCAGATTGATTGATTCCAGCTTGAGACAACTTCACACAGGTACGTTGAGAGTCGATAGAAGACGATCGAATGTCAGAAACCCATTTTTCCAAGTTTAAAGTATTCTGAAAAATATGCAAGTAATTCCGTGGACCCTCTAGAAGAATGAAACCCTAACTCGATATAATGACCATGAGAACGCTTTGAAACCTTAGGGTTTACAGCAGTTCCGCGGTGCCATTAATGAGGCTTAAGTTTGCTCTTCTACGGCTGGTCAATAGGTACTGTGGCATGTATTGGAATACTATTAAACTGTACTCAAGATGTTGAGCTCTGCGGGGATTATGGAATTTGATTACTCGATCGAAAGGTTCGACGTCGTTCGGATATCATGTGATGGAATACATTGCATGGGAGACTCCAGATACGAGTATAGTCGTTGGAGCGCAGTCCATGCAGCCACGAAGAGACGAGTCCAAAGCAGTCGACATTAGAGAAAAGTGGAGTAAGAGGTTCGTACGAGATCTTGACGAGATGACGTTCCACTCCGCTGACATCAGAAATGTGATACGCATGCAGAAGCGTTGTACATGGATATATCTTCCAGAAAGAGTCGCGATGAGTATGCAGCCGTTCCGGAACATGAAACAGATTTAGTAAAAGGTGATAATTTCCGGGCAGTTCGGCAGAAACGAGATTTAGTGGAGATTTCGACAGAACCTTTCTGGAATACTATATGAAAAGACTTGGACCCAGCAGGCCAGAGATTTAGGGGAGACTTGGACCCAGGATCGGTCATATTGTGCACACCCAGCAGGTCAGAGTTCGGCATCGTCGACGAGATATGTTATGAGTGACTATGACAGTTGGCCAGAGATCTATAGAGGATGTGCTAGAGAGGGACTGTTTCTTCTATCTTTGATTTCAGTATTTTGAGCGATTTATTTGCATGATTAAGATTTTGTGCACCACAGTTGCACTTGTCTTCGGTTTGATGTCATTTGAGATATTGATTTTGATTTCATGCCTATGGTATGCATGTGATTTGACTTATGCTTTCGGCATAGTTTTCATACACTTTTAGTATTTTGATTTGATTTTGTGCACGCTGATGCACATGGCTGTGAGATTATATACCACGATGTACCTGATTTGGATTTGGATTGAAATGTGTTGTATACCGTCGATTTCGATTGTGATATTCGATATTTGTTTTCGTGCACCTTGTGCACTTGATTTGGATTCTCGCACATACTTAGGCGCTTGATGCGATTTTGGTGCACGCCAGATGCACTAAATCGATATTCTTCGTGCATATCAGATGCACCTGATATTGCTGTCAGGCACACCCGTTGCCTTGGACAGGTGTTTTGTGCACAACCATTGCACTTAGATTTTATTTCTATGCACATGTATGACACATTCATGGATTCGATTTCCGTGCACACCAGACGCACGTGGCATTCTTATATACATTTTGGGATTGATTTTGAGCAGTATGTTTTTATGATATTTACTATTTGGTATAGTAGCTGAGCAGGACTAGTCCGAGGACATTACCTGAATATATTGTTGCATGCATTGATAGTTATCGAAGGAATTTCCATAGAAAGAGCTACAGTCTCAGTATTTACCTACACGTCCGAGATGACACGAAACATTTTATAAAGGAAACCCTTCTAACATTGTTTTCAAAACGGCGGGGTATGTATATTAAAAAAAAAGTATATATATATATATATTTATTTATTTTCTTACAATAGACGTCCACCGCTGTGCAGTGATACACACATCGCACATCGACTTGAAAAGATTTGGCATGCATTCCTTTCAGATGTTTTAATGATATTTACATGTATGGCTTGATGTATATCATGTTGGTTTTCGTATTGGGCTTTGACATTGGTGTCTTCGCCATAACTTCGATGATTGATGGATGCTTGACGGAGTTTTGATTTTTGGTTTATATACTCGTTTTCATGCGCATGCCTTGCGCTAAGACATGTTTTATTTATTATGATTTCGGAGCCCCGACAACTGGATCATTTTACCGAAATGTTTTAGTATTTGAGGGGTTTAGATTTAAATTTGGGGACCGAATTTCTTTAAGGGGGGAAGACTGTAACATTTCCCAAAAATAAAATATTATTTTTGGGAAATTATAAAATTAAATAATAAATATTATGAATATTTTAATATGGCGGTATAATTAAATACCGACAAATTGGGGAAATTTTGGAAAATTATAAGAATTACTGAAATGAGAGTGATTTATATGATTTAAGCAAATTATAAAAATCTATAATTAATTATACTTCGTTTTATTGCTAATCGCGATTAAATATCGCTAATCCTGCATTAATCCGGTTTTGTGCACATGACATGCACCATGTCACATTTTAGCACCTGTTACGTTTTGTCATGGCTTTTCTTCATTTTTATGCAAGGTTTTGTTTTAAAATGAGAAGAAGAGAAAAGAAAAACAAAGAAAAGAAAAGAAAAGAAAAGAAAAAGAAAATGGGATTAGAATATTGGGTATGGGCAAGAGAGAGAAGTGAGAGAGAGAGAGAGGTGAGGGGGTCAACCTTGGACTATGGCTTCTCTCCTTCATTATTTCCTTCTTCATTTTTCCTCTCCCCTCTCTTCATGGCTGCTGGCCTCCTTCATCCCCCCCTCTAAACCCTCAAAACACCACCAAAAACTCATCCAAAGTCCATCCCCACTTCATTAAAAATGTGCACAAGCTCCATACAAACACTTTGGACCAAGAAAGTAAGGATTTTGGACACTTGGGGCAACTCAAGAAATTTCTTGAGTTGCCAAATGAGATAATTTCTGCACTATTAGTATTGTATTTCAATTTCTTTATCACCCATATAAGTTTAGAAGTGTGTTAATGCGGTTTAGTGAACTTTGAAAATTTCTAGAAAGGGTTAGCGTTTGGTTTGAATCCAAAGGTGTAATTGAGGCTTTAAAGTGACCTTAAACCCCTGTAGGGATTGTATCATGGGCTGAAACCATAGATTAAACCCCGAAACATAAATTTAGAAACCCCGATATCAGGAATTTGTGAGAATTGTGAAGGGAAATTGATATCTGCTAACACCCGGGGACTCTAAAAATTATTTAGCAAACACTGTGAGTCATGCAGGCACCCAGGAAGCCACCACAGAGACCTGACCCCAAATACCCAACCCAGGCTGCAGATTTATTCTTCCTGGCCGTAAATTGCGGCCGGGGTAGGGTGGAACCCTTTCGTGTTTGGTCCATGTCTTATTCTCCAGTAAACTAGACCCCTCCTATGTGCAAAATTGGCTAATTTGAGTTAGGGTAAAATCCGGAGCATGTTTTCAAAGTTGCTGCTTTATGTTTTGCGATGTTTATAAATTGAAGTTTTGATTTTCGTGTTTGGTATCGATCACTTGACGTTTGTATGTCTATATCGGGTGTTGTTTGGTTGATTTGCGTGAGTAGACCATAGGTTTTAACCTTTGAGTGATTCGTGTGTCGTTTCGATTTGCGAATTGGATTTTAATGCGATACGATGTGTTATGATATGTAGGTACCCTCACGAGGACTTCGAGACGACAAGCAAGCGCGTGGCGACATCGACACCAGCAAGCGAAGATCAAGTGAGTAGATATATATTTACGGGGGAAGTCGGGTGGATGGCGTATAGCACCCCCGCAGTTTGGTAGTGTAGTATACGAATACGTATACGTATACATATACATACATACATACACACACACACACACACACACACATATATATAAATATGTTTATTGTGAGATTATTGATTATCAAGATAGATTCTAGGTTTTCATGATATAGTGTTAGTGTAATTAGAAGTAACTTAGTTTAGATTCTTAGTCGCGAGACCCTAGATTAGAGATTACACCCACACGCACACACACATGCATACATTTTAATTATTTATGCGTATATGGGGATATATACATATACATATATATATATATATATACATACATACATACATATAGGTATGTGAATATGTATGTGTATATATATATACTTGGATATGCGGATAATATATGATATTTGGAGATGAGTCGATGAGATTGGGCGTGAGGCCATGAGATCGGTGATGTGTTTTGGTTCATATTATTAGATACGACATGATGTTTTAGCGGGTCCTTAGGCGATGTGTTTTCATATACACGCATACATATATATAGATGGTATCAGTTTGTACTAGACTTAGATCAGTACCCCCAGATCATGATATATGATGAAGTGGATACCAGATGAATAATGAGATAAATGTGATATTCGACCCGTACCCAGATTTGGAACCCGTACGATGGATTTACCGTACGAGCTATATATTGATGATAGATCCGCACTCTTGACTCGAGAATGTCATATTATATATATTGTATCGTACGTGATACTATTGAGGCGGGATCACCGACTGTTATATATATATATATATATATATATATATATATATATATCGACTCAGACTTAGGTGGTTTTCCTTACCCTTTCGATCAGTCTGTTAGTTTAGTCCGGTAGTTTACTTGTAGATGTTAGACTAGAATCGGGTCATACCTATTTCAAACTAACGAATCGTGAGTATTTTAAAGACATGCCAATGGATTCTACGGATATTTCAAAGGATGTGCCTTTTCTTAAAAATATCGTAGCTCTATTTTTTAAACACCACGATTCGTTTTATTTCAAACGGCAAAACTGTATGACCCATATATATTATTGTAAATTCCTTATTGTTGCATTTACTATTCATTGCTGTATATTCGGTACTGCTGCTTTTATCATTCATTCTCCGTTTATCCATGTTGTTATCATCGCATTGCATGTTTTATTGTGTACTGTAGTGATTATGAAACCATGCTGTCAGCATACCAGCACCATTACCGATGATGCGTATGCTCCACGTACACCTTCTTGCCGGCTCACACACATCATCATCGGTAATTGCCATGTCACATACACATTAGAAAATACTACTTCATTAGTGTAAAATGTTAGCTGATAGTTTCGACATGGTACTAGTGAGCTTGCTTTTATATGATAGCTTAGACATTGCATTTATTACTGTGATTTTCATGCATATTTATATATTCATTTGCCATGACATCATGGGCCTGTCCGGATTGCCAGAGCCCAATATTATAGAATTCATTATTTATTTACCCTTGAGATTTGGGATTTTGGTTTTCCATGAGATTTCTGGATTTGGAGAAACCGCAGGGATTTTATGAACTGATTATCATTTTAAAATGAAAGTTGCGGTTTTCTCATGATATGATTTGAGATATGTCCACCATGAGTTTTCTCGGCTCTTAAGCGATATCATACACCCGATTCGAGGAGGAGGAACCGTCTGTGGGTGCATGGTGGACCTGGTGCGGTATCTCGGGACGAGAAGGTCGCAGATGATGGCGTTGAGCCTGTGACAGGGGAGCACTGCTGACCGGTGATTTTATTGTGATTCGACGGATATCCGGAGGATACCGATCGGAGTACAGGCCAGTCCGGATAGCCGGAGCCTGAGGTTTTGAGATTTGATGATATGGGCCGGTCCGGATAGCCGGAGCCTTAAATATTGAGATTCGAGGATACAGGCCAGTCCGGATTGCCGAAGCCTGAGATATTGAGATATTGGGATATATGTTTTGTGTCGATGCTTGACATTGATTTCATGTTGATTTCATTGATGATGCCTCGATTTATATACATAAAGAAATCTCACTAAATTAAGAAAACAGTTTCACATGCATGATGAATTCTGTTTTCATTATATTGCATTCACACCTCATATTTATGATATGTTGCTATCTAAGGCACTAACACGAGCACATGATATTACACTTATATATAGATGTTTACCCTTGCCACCTTATCATGCTTTAGAATTTATCATTTTGAGGATATACATATTATGATCGTATTGACCTAGGATGAGTCATACATACGATTTCTGCTCTGTGATGTTTTCTACTCACGAGTTGGCAACTTACCCCCGTCAGTTCTTGTAGGTTTTGCCGTACAGGTTTCGTTGCGACTTTCCTGGCACACTGTTTCATTCCGGGTAATTGCTTTGGTAGGTGGACTCACTTGTATCGTGACCACCATTGTACATGTATTTATTTTAGTTGTATCTAGAAACTCCATCAACAAGACTTGTATTTTATTTAACCTTAGAAGACCAGTTGTTTATTTTTTTCAAACTTAGAGTCGCGCGTTGTATTATTATGGTTTTCTTGATGATTGTGTTTACTTTTGAGTTTTGATCCTTGCCTTTCGGCGTTGTATATTATATTGCTTGCGTGGTTGTGACCGTCAATTGACGAAGAGCCAGCTCCTGCTTGGGGATGCCTTTATTCATATTATGCATGTTGTACCCTTTTGGGGCCAGTATTTACAAAGGAAACTCTGCCGAAATTTTCAGAAAAAACTTGAGATTTTAAAAATGCATATTTAGGCTTATGTTATTAAAACCACTTGCTTTTAAATAAGTTTGCTTCACTTCCTCCTTAAAATGGTTTAGATTTCTGGGATTTTTGGCTTACTTGAATTATATGGGGTCCTATAGACTTTATATGATTCAAGTGCCAGTCACGTGCTATTTCGGGTCGTGACATTTCTGCCTCCGAGGACTATCACTGACGTTCATGACACCACCAAGCGTGTCGAAAATCCCGACTACCATCAATGGTACCGTCATGATCAACTTATTCTCAACGCTATCCTCCACAGTAGTGTCGAGACGATCCAACCCTACATCTCTTATGTTTCCTCCTTCAAGAAAGCATAGGATCTACTTGTTATTTTCCTTGCGAACAAATCTCGCCCATAAGTTATGTCGATCAAGAAACGCCTCATCAAAAATCAACGTGGTTCGCAATTTATAAGCGAGTACCTACAAGAGATGTGATCTATCTCCGAAGATCTCACTTTTGCCGATCATCGTCTTCCCGAAAATGACCTTGTTCTTCACATCCTCGCTGGCCTTGGACCTGATGTAACGACTCTGTTTTAATACACATAAAACTTTTAAAATTAATGTACAAATGGAGTATTTGTAAATCCTGAGCATAAATTATAAATTTGATTTGCTTTTAAACAGCAAGGAAGCACTTGTAGCTCATTAGTAAAGCCTTACACTGCTGTGACATAGCCCCCGTGTTCAAATCCCCCTGCAACATATTATTTTTACTGATTTTTCTTTTAAAATTTTTGGAAGCCCAAAAGTTACATGTGTAATACACGTAAAATGAAAAGTCACCAAAAAATCAAACATGTGCAAAATACTATTAACTATGACTAGGACACGTGGCAAGAATCTAGAGCCCAAACACCCTAACTTGGCTGACGAGATTGAGCTTGGGGCCGACGCCGTCGGTCCCCCATAGCTAATGCTCCAAAAACAATTCCCTAGCACCTCTTGGACTCTCCCATTAACCCTAGTCTGTTTGTTATCCCTGCACATTTCCAGAGAATTAAAATGAGGCATTAATCTAAAATGTTAATGCATTTTAATTCCATTCTTTAATACCCTAAACCCTAATTTCTCCTATAAATATCACTCTACACCATAGCCCTCCTTATTCAGAAATTGTCACGCCCCGCTTCCCAAAATACGGAATACGAGGGATGAGTAGGCCAGCCATGCTCTTACGGTCAAGGAATAATCCCGCCGTAGTCACACTTCGGGTTCTAGCATTACATGGTAATTAGTAAACACAGCACAGAAGTAAAGGAAATACATCACTAGTTATTACATCAACTTTCATTGTTCACAATTTGCAACAAAACAAAGAAAGAACTACTAACCAAGTGTGAATACAAGGTTTCTTTAGGGAAAACAGTAAAGGTACTGGAGGCACGACCGTCTAACTCTCTGCAAGTTCGAAGGGCAGGTCTGACTCCTGAACTGGTTCTTCCTCAAGGTCTGAGCATGCATACTCAGGTCGTCAGAGCGACATAATAGCAATATTATAATTATAACAAGAGACAAGAAAAGAAGGTAATAACAGTGGAGATAAAATGCAGGTAGTCAATATATCACTAACTGATGCAATGTATGATCTGTGCTCCTATCAGTCTCTAAGTCATTTTTGAAATCGAGTTTTGGAAAGGAGGATCATGTTTAACGAGGGTCTCGTATGTACCCGAGACTACATCCCGCTATCGCCCGGGACATAACCTTGTCAGCCGGACCGCCAGACCCAACCTAAAATATATAAGAGTCGCTGTTCGAATGATCATCCGCTAAATCATTGTCCTCACTAAATACAATTTCATTTCCACTTCGATTTCCCCCTTTTTACCCAGGTTTCACTATTCGTGAGTAGGCTAGTTGTGTACAAGTACGCATCAATAACACGATTTCTTTCACTGTTCACTGTATGGTTCATTGTCACGAATCACTCACTATTCATTGGCGTACTTGACACAACCACACCAATACTACATACGTTCGACAATGCAACATACACTGAGAATTAACATGAATTCACTAACACTAGAGGTCCGGTAGTCGGGTAGAAGTATGAATCATGTCGCTAAACAGTTTATGTGCAGTATAAGTCGTTATGCATCTTATGAACATAGAAAAATTTGTATTAAATCATGCATTCATAATTGAGCAAAAATATATAAAAGCGGTAATAAGTAAATTCAGTCAGAAGTTCAACAAAATTAATTTCAAGTCAATCGGGTTTCGGATTCGCAAGTTACAGTCATTTCATTTTAAGTGTTCGCTGCTGGAATTTTAGTTCCTGAACTAAAAGTCCGTTTCGCAACACCGTTTTCATCCTGTTGGGATCAGAATTAGGCGATACTATAGTTGAGCGATGTTTAGGTTTTACAGTTAGGTTTCCAACTCAATTGGCGGATCAGTGATATCCTATATCAACAGGGAGTTATGGTCATGTTATGTTCGATATGTAAAATCTGTCACTGCAGAATTCAGCAGGACACCTCGACTTCATAAAATGTGTTAAAAATAACATACAGTTAAGGAATTCAGTGAAACTAGTGGAATAAGGAAGCTAACTAGATTCTCTACGTAACGATATAGGGTTATGCACATTTACGCATTTTTCAAGGATATTCAGTGGATTAAAAATAGGGGTTACCTGGAATTACTGCTCTAGACTGCAGTCCAGAATCGTAATTCACCGCAATTTTATCTATCATAACTAGTTCAAATTTAGGTATCAAAATAGGGTTCTGTAGATTGTTCTGTTGGCTTCGGTACAAGCCAGGGAACGCCAAAAACCGATTCGTAAAATATTTAATGTGAATTTAATGGTCTAGCATGTTCAGGAAATTCAGGTTTCGTAATGATTATCGAGATTAACATTTCATAGGTGAAGCGACCGCGGTTTCCAACCAAATTTCTACAGCACATCGGTAAATAGTATATGGGTCTAATGATCACAAGTTCCTCTATTTAAAGACGGTCTTCACATATAGTTTCGTATCAAACACTTGCATTCAATGGCTCGCACGAGGCGTACATGTACGATATAAACTCGAAACTAAATTTAATACGGATTAATAGCATGAAGCAAGTAATATACTTGCCTAATGACGTGTTGACGACGGTACGGCAGCGGCAAAGACACGATCGCGCCACGAATACGGCACGGCGACGACTAGACTCAAGCTCGACTGCGACTGCGACGAGGAGGCGTCGATGGTGGCAGGGTTGCTTGCTGTGGTGGTGGCCAGGAGAGGAAGCGACATCAAGGTGAACGGAAGTGGATGTGGTGGTCGCCGGTGAGGGTGCAGCGATGGGGTCGAGGCTCGAAGCTTCGGTGTAGTGAAGGGAGTGAAGCAATGGAGGGGGCTCGGGGTAGTAGGAGGTGATGGTGATGATGCTGAGGGATCGACGAGGTGGTCGGCGGCGAGAGGGTTCGCAAGGGAGGCTCGGTGATGAAGGAGGAGGGAGGAGGATAGATTGTAACAACTCCAATTTTTGTATACATAAATTTGATTTAAATTTGAAGTATACTTGGAGTATTTCATGTTGCTGATAATACTTTAAGTATCTATTTCCCTACAATAATTACAAGAAGGAGCTTGTAGCTCATTGGTAATACCTTGCACTGCTGAACCAAGCCATCAGAGTTCGAATCCCATGCCCCACATTATTTTTAGTTTATTTTTCTTTTAAAATTCTCAGAAGCCCAACAGTCCACAGGCCATAACTCCCAAATGTTGAACTGAAACCTAAAAACGGAGTATGCCATAAGCCCCACCAGAAGATCCCTTACGTTTTGGTTGCCGGAATCGGCCGAGTCGGCCGGCCGGACTCGGTCGGACGGCCGAGGTCCCAAGACCAAAAGGTTGTCTTTTCGTATTTCCAATCTCCCTGTTTACTCCATTTTATTATATCAGTTTCCGAGTGATAAATATAACCAATTTAATACAAATTTTAATGCTTTTTCTTTAAATTTTTTACATTTTTTTAATAAAGAAAACCTTTCACCTACCCTACCCTAGCTACCCTATAAATAGACCCCCTACCCCCTACCCTTTCATCCCAAAACACTAGGTTTACTCTCTTGAAATTTCTACAAGAAAAGTGTGCTTTGAAACCGAGTTCACGGCGAAGCGCTGACGGATTTCCGGCGACGTTCTTTGAAGCAACCTGCGACGAAACAACATCTCGGCCATTTCCCTTGTTCCTCTATACTCTTTAGAAGAGTTTGAAACCCGTAAGTCCCGTTCTTCTCTCTTTTCTACTTCTCAAAATACGACTTTTTAAAACCCGACGGAAATCGGAACAAACCGATTTCCGATTCGGTTTTTCTACAAAATCTCACTTGCCACCCATACCATAATACCTAAACATGTTCATGATGACCATTAATCACATAAAAATTAATTTGGACAAAGTTTCTCACATGAAATGATAGCTTTCTTGTAATATCGTATTCTTTTCACAATAATACCATAATATTTATTTTTCTTCTTCTAATTAATTCCATCATTCCTAAACATGTTCATCTTGATCACTAAACTTGTAAAAATCAATTTGAATGAGTTTTCACACATGAAATGATAACTTTTGTAAATACCGTATTCTTTCACCTAAATACCCTCATGTTTAATTTATCATATTTAACCCCTAAACTTCACTATATCTTAAAATAAGTCACGAGATAATGACCTACCTTCACACACATGCAAATACAACCCTAAAATGATATCATCAAAACTTAGAATACAACAAAACGAATTTTTCATTAAAATACCATAATCTTCATAAAACCATTCTTAAAAGGTTACACTTTTAAGTAAATATTTCTTACTAGGAAAATACGATAAGTTGTGGACATCGATCGTTTATCTAAACTGACATTGTGGTGTCTAGGCTAGGCAAGTGAGCTTGGGTAACTTTAAAAGGCCCGCCTCACGATTCGTGAGCGGATCCCTCCTTCCTCACTTGTACTTACCTGGCCACAATTGACGGTGAAGAGGCGATTTAAGACTTCTAACGACTTGTCGTTTAGACCATTTAGAAATAGGCTAGTTGGCTTAGGAAACCCTAGAACCTAAAATACGGAAAATTACACTTTTCAAATAAATACCTTTTACTTTATAAAACCGTTTTCTAAATGATTAGTATTTATTAAATCTTTCCAAAGCGCCACTACAACCCACCTTTGGGGAACTCGTTAGGGATAGTACGGTTTATCGTGCACCCTCGGGCTTAGTAGTGCGAGATTCAGACCTCCGCAAGGAGCATTCGGTCTCGAAAGGTTTAAAATACGATATTTAAGAAAAATGAGATTTTTGGAAAATAAAATATTTATTAAAAATTATTCTTGTTTAAAACATATGTATATTTATCATTTAAACACCTATTTTATTATAAGATAAAGTTTCCACCTTTTCCTAAAAAATTACAAGATTAAAAGTTACATTAAAATACCATGAATTTCAAATAAATCAATATTACAAATTAATACCTTTATTTATGTAATTAGGATATTTTCACTAGATATATCACAAAATAAATCACACTCATTATAACTATAAAGACGAATAAATAATACTTGAGGTATATCTTGAAAACTATACAAAATATTTTTTATATAAAACCCCCTCATGTTTTTATAAATTACAATAAGGACCCTAACAATTATAGAACTTCAAATTACTTTTCTTTTAGTCTGACTTGAATATGATTCAAGTCAATCTATATTCTTTAATATTCCAACTCAATATGAACACATGAATTCCTGAATCCAGTTAACAACCTATTTAACCTGACTGAATCAAACCATGGATATACATCCATTATTCCATTATTCCAATTACATGATACAATCCGTTTACTGATATCATGGCTTTGGTCAGTCATCCAACTTACATAAAACAATACAACAATACTGTTAAAACACTACGGGGTTTAAGGGGTAGATTGATACGGTAGGTGTTAAAAGTGGCACGAGGTGGTCAGATTAAGATACCTAACCTGTATTCCGTGGCTATTGTACCGTGGCTTAACGGTTCCTTATACTTTCCGTTTGCCCTGGTCTCTAGCATATAGAGACCCCCCTTGTATACATTGGCATCCTTCTGTACCAAGCTACAAACAACAGCGTTGACATAACATTACAATAATAGTTTACACTTTAAAATGTATATTCTTATTCTGTCTTCTCTACTTCCCTCTTACCTTTGGGACTTACCGAGCGATCTGTTCGCTGACGACATTCTGTTTCTCTCTTCTTTGAATATCGTCTGGTGGCTTGGACCCGGCAGAAGTTGAGCCATCACAAGAAGACTTGGAGCAGTTTACTCAAGACCCTGCAGTATAATTTCATTGTACACTTTTCTTTCCAGTACTTCACATTTTCTGTTATGCCACTGTTTAGGCATCTTTATTTCAGTTGTACTTCCTTTTCATGTATTGTACAAAGAATGTTAATAAATAAAAGTTGCTGTTCTTTTTATACTCTTGTCTCTTGTGTAATTATTTCTATATTGCATAGCTACGCTTAGCGTATGTACTTCTGAGTACATACGTAGCGGACCTCGTCGTGTCCCCTTCGCCGTACACTGGGAAGCGGGGCGTGACAGGTTTTGTTGGTGGCCCATGCAGGTCAGAGCTGTATGAATCCCTGTCATACAGTTCTGGTCTGCGTGAACAACCTAAGCAATATAACACAAGAACCAGCAACTAAAACATTTTTTACAATTCATGTTCCTTGAATCTTGTAAATTTCTATTCCTTGAATCTTATCATTTCATGTATTTGAATCTGTCCTAACCCGAATTTTTCTTCAAGCTTATGGATTCCCCGAACAACACCAGCACCAACGTCAACAACACCCCTTCAGCACTACCTCTTACACCAGCTGTTCCTGCACCACCCACTGAGCAAACAATGCTATTTGAGGCGATCCGCAGCCTTCTCGAGGGACAGCAACAATTTCTGAACCGTCCCGAGACTGATGCTCCGGGAGTGAAGCAATTCAGGGCTTTACATCCGAAGCAGTTCTCAGGAATGGGGACCCCACTGGAAGCTGAGGAATGGGCTCAAAGTATCGAGGATGATCTGGCCGCAGCACAAGTGCCAGACGTCGCTTGGGTCCGTGTAGCGAAACTACAGCTCACGGATAATGCTCGCAACTGGTGGAAGGCGGAAGAAAACCGTCTGGTACAGCCGATTGAATGGAAGACCTTTCGCTTGAAGTTCGACGCGAAATATTTCCCTGTGACTGCCAGGTTTGCAATGGAGCAGCAGTTTATTCATCTACAACAGGGTTCAATGTGGGATAAATCAGTAGATGAATGCGATGCTGAATTCACCATGTTAAGCCGGTAAGATATGTCACAATAGTTCAATTTTTAATTATCACATACAACACAGCTAACACAATCTTAAAACAGATTCGCGGCACACTTGATACCGACGGACGATATCAGAGCCCGTCGCTTTCAACAAGGTTTGGATACAGAGATTAAGGATGCTCTAGCCACAGGAAAGTTCTTGACTCATGATGATGCTCTAGAAGCTGCCCGCAGTTATGAGGCAGTAATAAAAGAGAGGGGCAGACCCCAGTCTGCAGGAGTCAAACGCCCTTCCAACCAGATGGCAGGTGGAGCCTCGTCCAGACCACCTTTCGTGCCAAGGCAACCCGGAGTACCAACCCATCGTCCTAGCCTAGCCTTTTGCACCTATTGCAAGAGACCTGGACATATGATGAAGGACTGCCGTCGAGCCAACCGCCTTTGCTTAGTCTGCGGCTCAGCTACTCACGATATTGGGTCTTGTCCTCAAAGGTAGAACCCAGTTGCTGCACCCAGGCCAGCAATTACCTATCCGCAGCGACCAGCTCTTCAGACACCTGCTCCCAGACTTGCACTGCCTGCACTACCCAGGGGACCACAAGCTGCACCACCTCCTCGACAGTTCCATCAAGCTCAAAGGAACGTTCAGAGGAATGCTTCTCAAGCCAGGAGGAATGTGCCAAAGCGCCCGGCTTTCATGATGTCTGTGGAAGAAGCTGAGGCCACTGGCCAAGTCATTACTGGTAAACTTCCTTCTCAAACTTATCTTTTAGTCTTGTTTACCTACACACTTTCCCTATACCTAAAACATATCCCATATACTTTAGGTACAATCCTAGTAGCTTTACTACCTGCACTTGCACTGTTTGATACTGGAGCATCCCACTGCTTTATGTCGCAACAGTTTGTCCGAACCCATGCGATTCCAGTCTCACCGCTTGTATCTAGCTGGAATGTCAGTTCCGGAAATGACATTCTAAAGGCAACTATGGGATACAGCTTGTGTCCAGTAGTCGTCTGCAGTCGAGAGTTTTATGCTGACTTCAAAGTGCTGGACATACCGAACTTCGATGTGGTTTTAGGAATGGATTGGCTTGGAACTTTTTATGCTACCATCAACTGTCGTCAAAGGAGGGTAGTATTTGAGATTCCAGATCATCCGGTCTTCTATTTCAAGAGTGGAGATCGTACCCTAGAGCCAAGTACCTACAAAGCGAAGCCAAGAGAAGCAGTAGTTGCAGCAGCTCAAGCAGAGGAAGAATCAAGACCGGATGTGGTTCGAGAGTTCGATGATGTATTTCCTGACGATATATCAGGTTTGCCTCCCGATCGAGCTCTTGAATTCAGTATTGACTTAGTACCAGGAGCACAACCGGTGATCAAAGCACCTTATAGACTGAGTCCGGAAGGTTTGAAGGAAGTTCGAACACAGTTGGACGAATTATTGACGAAAGGATGGATTCGTCCCAGCACTTCAAGTTGGGGAGCACCTGTACTACTGGTAAAGAAGAAGGAAGGTTTATACAGAATGTGCATCGATTATAGGGCCTTGAACGAAGTCAATATAAAGAACAAGTATCCACTTCCGCGCATCGATGATTTATTCGATCAGCTAAGGGGATCTTGTGTTTTATCTAAACTAGATCTTCGTTCAGGTTATCATCAGGTGAAGGTCAAGGAAGCTGATATTCACAAAACAGCTTTCAGAACTCGCTATGGACATTACGAATTTCTAGTGATGCCATTTGGAGTGACCAATGCACCAGCAATATTCATGAACCTAATGAACCAAGTTTTCCGGGAGTATTTAGACAGGTTTGTTGTCATCTTCATCGACGACATCCTGGTATATTCTAAGAATCGGAATGAGCATGCAGAGCATCTACGAATTGTCCTGGAAACTCTTCGACAACATAAGCTTTATGCCAAGTACAGCAAGTGCGAGTTTTGGCTAAATCAAGTTGGTTTTCTTGGACATATCGTATTAGGAGAAGGAATCTCTGTGGATCCAGCGAAAGTTTCGGCAGTTAGCGAATGGCCTACACCAAAGTCAGTGAAGGATATTCGAAATTTCTTGGGTTTAGCTGGATATTACAGAAGGTTCATTGAAGGATTCTCAAAGATAGCAACACCCCTGACCAAGCTCACACGAAAAGATGAAGAATTTGTGTGGTCAGAAGCATGCGAGCAAGCTTTCGTAGAACTCAAGTCAAGACTGACATCTGCACCTATTCTCGTAATACCGGATCAATCTGGAGGATTCGAAATGCATTGTGATGTATCCGGTAAGGGATTAGGATGTGTTCTACATCAGCACGGTAAGCTTGTAGCTTACGCTTCAAGACAACTAAAGACTCGTGAGCGCAATTATCCGACGCATGATTTGGAGTTGGCAGCTGTCATCTTTGCTCTCAAGATTTGGCATCATTACCTACTTTGAACGAGTGAACATCTACACAGATCATAAAAGTCTGAAGTATGTGTTTACTCAGAAGGAGTTGAATATGCGGCAGAGAAGATGGTTAGAACTCATGGAGGACTTTGACATCAACTTGCAATATCACCCAGGAAATGTGAATGTAGTACCTGATGCTCTTAGTCGCCAACCATTATCATTGAATCTCACCGCTCAGTGGAACCTTCAGCAAGACTTACATCAGATGGAGATTGAAGTAGTCATGCCAGGTGATGCTTCAAGTTTGATGAATCTACAAGTTCAATCAACCATTGTCAATCAGATCAAAGCAGCTCAAGCAAGTGATGCTAAGTTGCAAAAGATCAGAGAACAAGTGGAGAATGGACTCAGAACAGACTTCATCATCCATGAAGACGGATTTTTGAGATACGGCAGCAGATTGTGTGTACCAAAAGGTCCTGTTCGGGAAGAGTTAATGAAAGAAGCTCACAGCTCTCCCTACTCAGTACATCCTGGAGGTACCAAAATGTACAAAGATCTACGTCAGAATTATTGGTGGCATGGAATGAAGCGTGAAGTAGCCAGAAGCGTCGCAAAATGTTTGGTGTGTCAGCAAGTAAATGCTGAACATCACATGACAGCTGGACTACTTCAACCGTTACCAATCCCAGAATGGAAGTGGCAACACATCACGATGGACTTTGTAACTGCTCTTCCTCGCAGCACAAAGGGTAACGATGCGATATGGGTCATTGTGGATCGACTCACAAAGTCGGCTCACTTCATCCCATTTCGAGTTGGTCAATCAACTGAGACACTAGCAAAGAAGTACATGGAGGTAATAATCTAATTAAGATTTAAACACTTCATAATGTACTATCTCTGATACCCATGAACTCATACAGGAAATTCTGAGACTTCATGGAGTACTGGTCTGCATTGTCTCCGATCGTGACACCAGGTTTCGATCGCAATTTTGGCAGAGTCTGCAAGCTAGCTTAGGAACAAGTCTGAACTTCAGCACGACTTATCATCCACAAACAGATGGCCAGTCGGAACGAACTATTCAGATCTTGGAAGATATGCTCAGTGCATGTATGCTAGACTTCAAAGGATTGTGGGAAGATCACCTGCATCTTGTGGAGTTCGCATACAACTACAGTTACCAAGCAAGCATAGGAATGGCACTTTTTGCAGCATTATATGGAAGGAAGTGTCGATCACCATTAAGTTGGGACGACATCGGAGATAGGGAACTTCTTGGACCAGAGATGATAGTAGCGACTGTTGATATGGTTCGTCCTATCAGGGAAAGGATGCGTATAGCCCAAGATCGACAGAAGCACTGGGCTGATGCAAAGAGACGACACTTGGAGTTCCAGCCAGGAGACCATGTATTCTTGAAGATATCTCCGAACCGCGGAGTGATCCGATTTAGAAGACGGGGTATATTGAGTCCGAGATACATTGGACCGTTCGACATACTCGAACGAGTCGGTGAAGTGGCACCGATTAGCGCTTCCACCCTCATTGGAAGGAGTGCATAACATGTTCCACATATCCCAACTCAGAAGGTATGTGAGTGACCCCAGCCATGTACTTGATCATTCCGAGCTCACTATACAACCCGACTTGTCTTGTGAGCAACAACCTGTGGAAATCCTGGACAGGAAAGTGAAGACACTTCGGAGCAAGGAAGTTAACTTGGTCCGGGTAATGTGGAGAAAAGACACTCCAGGAGAATCCACGTAGGAAAGGGAACATGAAATGCGTGCAAGATATTCTCACCTTTTTGTAAACTAGTCCTCAAATAAAAGTTGTAAATTTCGAGGACGAAATTTTTGTAAGGAGGGTAGATTGTAACAACTCCAATTTTTGTATATATAAATTTGATTTAAATTTGAAGTATACTTGGAGTATTTAATGTTGCTGATAACACTTTAAGTATCTATTTCCCTACAATAATTACAAGAAGGAGCTTGTAGCTCATTGGTAATACCTTGCACTGCTGAACCAAGCCACCAGAGTTCGAATCCCATGCCCTACATTATTTTTAGTTTATTTTTCTTTTAAAATTCTTGGAAGCCCAACAGTCCACAGGCCATAACTCCCAAATGTTGAACTGAAACCTAAAAACGGAGTATGCCATAAGCCCCACCAGAAGATCCCCTACGTTTTGGTCGCCGGACTCGGCCGGGATCGGCCGAGTCGGCCTGTCGAGGTCCCAAGACCAAAAAGTTGTCTTTTCGTATTTCCAACCTCCCTGTTTAGTCCATTTTATTATATCAGTTTCTGACTGATAAATATAACCAATTTAATACAAATTTTAATGCTTTTTCTTTAAATTTTTTACTTTTTTTTAAATAAAGAAATCTTTCACCTACCCTACCCTAGCTACCCTATAAATAGACCCCCTACCCTCTCATCCCAAAACTCTAGGTTTACTCTCTTGAAATTTCTACAAGAAAAGTGTGCTTTGAAACCGAGTTCACGGCGAAGCGCTGACGGATTTCCGGCGACGTTCTTTGAAGCAACCGGCGACGAAACAACATCTCGGCCATTTGCCTTGTTCCTCTATACTCTTTAGAAGAGTTTGAAACCCGTAAGTCCCGTTCTTCTCTCTTTTCTACTTCTCAAAATACGACTTTTTAAAACCCGACGGAAATCGGAACAAACCGATTTTCGATTCGGTTTTTCTACAAAATCTCACTTGTCACTCATACCATAATACCTAAACATGTTCATGATGACCATTAATCACATAACAATTAATTTGGACAAAGTTTCTCACATGAAATGATAGCTTTCTTGTAATATCGTATTCTTTTCACAATAATACCATAATGTTTATTTTTCTTCTTCTAATTAATTCCATCATTCCTAAACATGTTCATCTTGATCACTAAACTTATAAAAATCAATTTGAATGAGTTTTCACACATGAAATGATAACTTTTGCAAATACCGTATTCTTTCACCTAAATACCCTCATGTTTAATTTATCATATTTAACCCCTAAACTTCACTATATCTTAAAATAAGTCACGAGGTAATGACCTACCTCCACACACACGTAAATACAACCCTAAAATGATATCATCAAAACTTAGAATACGACAAAACGAATTTTTCATTAAAATACCATAATCTTCATAAAACCATTCTTAAAAGGTTACACTTTTAAGTAAATATTTCTTACTAGGAAAATACGATAAGTTGTGGACATCGATCGTTTATCTAAACTGACATTGTGGTGTCTAGGCTAGGCAAGTGAGCTTGGGTAACTTTAAAAGGCCCGCCTCACGATTCGTGAGCGGATCCCTCCCTCCTCTTTTGTACTTACCTGGCCACAATTGACAGTGAAGAGGCGATTTGAGGCTTCTAACGACTTGTCGTTTAGACCATTTAGAAATAGGCTAGTTGGTTTAGGAAACCCTAGAACCTAAAATACGGAAAATTACACTTTTCAAATAAATACCTTTTACTTTATAAAACCGTTTTCTAAAGGATTAGTGTTTATTAAATCTTTCCAAAGCGCCACTACAACCCACCTTTGGGGAACTCGTTAGGGATAGTACGGTTTATCGTGCACCCTCGGGCTTAGTAGTGCGAGATTCAGATCTCCGCAAGGAGCATTCGGTCTCGAAAGGTTTAAAATACGACATTTAAGAAAAATGAGATTTTTGGAAAATAAAATATTTATTAAAAATTATTCTTGTTTAAAACATATGTATATTTATCATTTAAACACCTATTTTATTATAAGATAAAGTTTCCACCTTTTCCTAAAAAATTACAAGATTAAAAGTTACATTAAAATACCATGAATTTCAAATAAATCAATATTACAAATTAATACCTTTATATGTAATTAGGATATTTTCACTAGATATATCACAAAATAAATCACACTCATTATAACTATAAAGACGAATAAATAATACTTGAGGTGTATCTTGAAAACTATACAAAATATTTTTACATAAAACCCCTTCAAGTTTTTATAAATTACAATAAGGACCCTAACAATTATAGAACTTCAAATTACTTTTCTTTTAGTTTGACTTGAATATGATTCAAGTCAATCTATATTCTTTAATATTCCAACTCAATATGAACACATGAATTCCTGAATCCAGTTAACAACCTTTTTAACCTGACTGAATCAAACCATGGATATACATCCATTATTCCGTTATTCCAATTACATGATACAATCCGTTTACTGATATCATGGCTTTGGTCAGTCATCCAACTTACATAAAACAATACAACAATACTGTTAAAACACTACGGGGTTTAAGGGGTAGATTGGTACGGAAGGTGTTAAAAGTGGCACGAGGTGGTCAGATTAAGACACCTAACCTGTATTCCGTGGCTGTTGTACCGTGGCTTAATGGTTCCTTGTACTTTCCGTTTGCCCTGGTCTCTAGCATATAGAGATCCCCCTCGTATACACTGGCATCCTTCTGTACCAAGTTACAAACAACAGCGTTGACATAACATTACAACAATAGTTTACACTTTAAAATGTATCTTCTT
Source organism: Agapanthus africanus (assembly GCA_030015575.1). NCBI lineage: Eukaryota > Viridiplantae > Streptophyta > Magnoliopsida > Asparagales > Amaryllidaceae > Agapanthus > Agapanthus africanus. The sequence continues at coordinate 13,584,726 of JASDDO010000001.1, forward strand.
ATTCTGTCTTCTCTACTTCCCTCTTACCTTTGGGACTTACCGAGCGATCTGTTCGCTGACGACATTCTGTTTCTCTCTTCTTTGAATGTCGTCAGGTGACTTGGACCCGGCAGAAGTTGAGCCATCACAAGAAGACTTGGAGCAGTTTACTCAAGACCCTGCAGTATAATTTCATTGTACACTTTTCTTTCCAGTACTTTACATTTTCTGTTATGCCACTGTTTAGGCATCTTTATTTCAGTTGTACTTCCTTTTCATGTATTGTACAAAGAATGTTAATAAATAAAAGTTGCTGTTCTTTTTATACTCTTGTCTCTTGTGTAATTATTTCTATATTGCTTAGCTACGCTTAGCGTATGTACTTCTGAGTACATACGTAGTGGACCTCGTCGCGTCCCCTTCACCGTACTCTGGGAAACGGGGCGTGACAAGGTTCGTCGGCGTGTCGTCGTTGAGGGGAGCTCAGCGCGGTGCACGGAGGTGGTGGGTTGAGGTGTCTTGGGGTTGTAAGGGGGTGTAAGGAGTGGCGATGAGAGGAGGAGGAAGAGAAGGAGGTGAGGCTATTGGGGAGAGGCGGTCGACGTGTAGGCGAGGGTCAAGAAGGAGGCAGGGGAAAAAGGTAGTGGGGATGAGGCGAGCTCGGTTCTATTTTGAGAGGGAGAGAGAGACGATGTCGAGAGGGGTGAGTGGGCGCGCGCGAGATCATGGTCGAGGAGCGGGGACGTAGGGCGACGAGGCGTGGTGGCGTCGACAACGTGGGAAGAAGAAGAAGCGGGAAAATGAAAAGGAGTGGGGAAGAAGAGAATCGGGTCGGGTTTGGGCACGGGGCCGAGTCGGGCATTGGTAAGGGATTGGGCTGGGCCGGGATTTGGGTTTTGTTTAAGAATATTTAAAATTCAAAGTATACGCATTCTAAATTCCTCCAAAAATAACGGTAAAAATAGAAAATATTCAGTGTACTTGAAAAATTATAGAATTTTTTTATTGACGGAACCGGGAATTTACATCATACCCTCCTTACAAAAATTTCGTCCTCGAAATTTAAAAGGAAACAACGAAACAAAAGCACTATACAAATAGATGTGGAAAATGTGCACGGATATCCTCCTTATGCTCCCAGATAGTTTCCCCTGGGGAACAACCGCCCCAAGACACTCAGACCAACGGAATGACTTTATTTTTCAGCACTTTTTCTCTGCGGTCGAGGATGGTGGTGGGCTGCTCCTCGTAAGATAGGTCGGTACCCAAAGCTAATTCCGAAAAGTCCAGAATATGGCTGTCATCCCGAACATAGGGCCGCAACTGTAATACGTGGAAAGTATTGTGCACACCAGCTAGCGATGGAGGCAAGGCAAGTCGATAGGCCACCTCTCCTACTTGCTCTAGCACCTCAAAAGGTCCGATGAAACGGCGGCTGAGTTTCCCGCGACCTCCAAACCTGATAACTCCGCGGACAGGGGAAATCTTTAGGAATACGTGATCTCCGACTTCAAATTCTAGTTCTCTCCTGCTGGCATCCGCCCAACTCTTCTGTCGATCCTGAGCCGTCTTAATGCGCTGTCTGATCATTTGGACTTTGTCTACCGTCTGCACAATGAGTTCAGGGCCCAGTAATCTTCGTTCGCCCACATCATCCCAACAAACAGGGGATCGACATTTACGCCCGTAAAGTGCTTCGAAAGGGGCCATCTGGATGCTAGCATGGTAACTGTTGTTATAAGAAAACTCAACTAGATGAAGACGATCCTCCCAAGAACCCTGGAAATCCAATATACAAGCTCTCAACATGTCCTCGAGCATCTGAATTGTACGCTCGGATTGTCTGTCCGTCTGTGGATGATACGCTGTGCTGAACTTGAGGCGGGTACTCAGACTCTTCTGTAAGCTCTTCCAAAAGTGCGAAACAAATCTGGTGTCTCGATCTGACACAATGCTGACCGGAACTCCGTGAAGTCGCACTATCTCCTGCATGTATCTCTCCGCAAGTGACTCTGTTGACTGTCCCACCCGGAAGGGTATAAAGTGTGCAGCTTTCGTGAGGCGGTCGACGATAACCCAAACGGCGTTGTTGCCCCTAGGGCTCCGTGGTAAGACCGTCACGAAATCCATAGTAATGTGCTCCCACTTCCATTCTGGTATCGGAAGTGGTTGTAACAGTCCCGCTGTCCTCTGATGTTCCGCCTTCACTTGCTGGCATACCAAGCACCTAGATACAAACCGCGCAATTTCTCGCTTCATCCCGTTCCACCAAAAGTGCTGCTTTAGATCTCGATACATCTTCGTGCCTCCCGGATGCACAGAATAAGCTGAGCCTCAGCTATTACCTCCTCTCGGACATCCCTTCTGGGTACGCAGAGTCTGCTACCGAATCTCAAAGAACCGTCTTCATGTACGAGTAAGTCCGTTCTCAGCCCGGCTTCTACCTGCGCTCTGAACTTTTGCAATTGAGGATCATCCGCTTGCGTAGCCTTGATGCGATCCACAAGAGAAGACTGCACCTGTAGTTGCCAAAACTGTCTGATTGTGCTCGGTGTAACAACCTCAAGCTCGAGTCTCTGAAAATCCTCGATGATGCTCCTCTGACTGGTCAACATCATGACCGCTGGCTTTCAACTGAGAGCATCGGGTACCACATTTACTTTTCCTGGACGATACTGAAGGTCCAAGTCGTAATCCGCCATTAGTTCTAGCCATCGGTGCCGCCTCATATTCAGTTCTTTCTGAGTGAAGACGTACTTCAGACTCTTGTGATCCGTGTACACCTCCACCTTCTCGCCCAACAGGTAATGCCTCCAGATCTTCAATGCAAAAACCACTGAAGCTAACTCCAAGTCGTGCGTAGGGTAGTTCCTCTCGTGATTCCTCAGCTGTCGTGAGGCGTAAACAACCACCCGACCGTGCTACATCAGAACACAGCCTAAGCCCTTCCCTGAGGCATCACTATGTATCACCAAACCACCAGATCATCTGGCACTGTAAGAATGGGCGCCGTGGTTAACTTCTGCTTCAGTGCCTCAAATGCCCGAGTACACTCCTCTGTCCACATAAATGGTACATCCTTCCGTGTCAGCCTCGTCAAAGGTTCAGCGATTCTTGAAAAGTCTTGGACGAACCGCCGATAATATCCTGCCAGTCCCAGAAAGCTTCTGATCTCGGCCGCTGACTTCGGTGTTGTCCAATCTCTGACAGATTCTATATTTGTCGAGTCCACTGAGATGCCTTCGCCCGAAACAATATGTCCCAAGAACTGAACCTCGTCGAGCCAGAACTCTCACTTGCTCAATTTTGCGTACAACTTCTCTTTCCGAAGAATTTGCAGTATTGTGCGTAAGTGCTCGACGTGCTCCTCCCGAGTCTTAGAGTAGACTAGTATGTCGTCGATAAATACAACGGCAAACGTGTCCAAGTACTTCGTAAACATCCTGTTCATCAAATCCATAAAGATCGCTGGAGCATTGGTAACACCGAACGACATCACAAGAAACTCATAGTGTCCGTATCGGGTCTTGAAAGCCGTCTTGCATATATCCTCGGCCACTACTTTGATCTGATGATAGTCCGAACGGAGATCCAACTTCGAAAATACCTTGGCCCCACTTAACTGATCAAATAAGTCGTCGATGCGCGGAATGGGGTATTTGTTCTTTATCGTGAATTTTTTCAGCTCCCGATAGTCTATGCACATCCGTAGCGATCTATCCTTTTTCTTCACCAACAAGACAGGTGCACCCCACGGTGAAGCGCTTGGTCGGATAAATCCTTTCTCCAGAAGTTCTTCAATTTGCTTCATCAATTCCACCAACTCAACCGGTGCCATTCTGTACGGGGCCTTAGAAACTGGTGCTGTACCTAGAATCAAATCAATCGAGAATTCCAAGACGCGCGGAGGTGGTAAACCTGGTAAATCTTCTGGGAACACATCCAGGAAATCCGGAACAATCTCTGGGGCTGGGCTCTCATCAATTTCCATAGCTGTCAACTCTTTTGGCTTGGCTCTATACTTGGCTGGCCCCAAAGATTCGCTCCCGCCTTCGAAAATAAACTCTGGGTGATTGGGAATGCGGAAAGTCATGTTCCTTGCTCGGCAATCAATAATTTCATGGAAGGTACTCATCCAATCCATCCCGAGAATTGCGTCATAGCTGCCTGTTCCGATCAGAAGGAAATTCGTATAGAATTTCCTGCCACACACTACAACTGGACAGGATCTACATTCTCGACTGGATACTATAACACCATTACCCGTATGTATTTCCCAACCCTTGGTTAATAGTTCATGTGGTATGGAGTGTGTATCAACGAAATGTGTAGATATGAAACAATGTGATGCTCCAGAATCAAACAGTACTCTAGCTGGCACAGAATGAATGAGTAGAATACCTGTAACAACTTCACCTAAAGCCTCTGCCTGCTCGGCGGTCAAGGTGAAAGCCCATCCCTGATCGCGCCCTGTGTAGGATTGCCTCTGCTCCTGTGACCTCTGCTGCTGCAGCCCAGACCCTCCTTGTAGCTCTATTCCTTCGGGGCAACCACTGACTCAGTGCTGGCTGGATCCGCAGATCAAACACCGTCCCTTGGCACAGCGACAGTCCTTCTGGGTATGCCCATCCCTGTTGCAGTAGCCGGAAACTAAGTTTTTACTTTGGGGGCGATGCTGGGGCACGAATGGACGCTTCATCTGTGTCGTTCCGGGCCTGTGAACTGGTATGACTCCTCGAGACGGTGTGTGGGTACGCGCTGGAACAACTGGGGGCTTCCTAAATTTATTGATCAGCTTCTCCTGAATTCGTGCCGCGTTGAGTAGTTGCGCAAAAGTCTGCAATTCGAGTGACGCGATCAACTGTTGTAGCTCAAAATCAAGTCCCTGTAAGAAGTGCCTGGCCCTGGTGGCCTCTGAAGCGACTATATACGGAGCAAATCGGCTCAGACGGTTGAATTCTGCCGCATATATGTCCACGGGACGGCCATTCTGCTTCAGTAAACTGAATCTTTCATCCATCTCTGCCTTGGCGGTGGGAGGAAAATAGTGGTCCAAGAAACACTTCTTGAATTTGCTCCATTCGATTGGTCCAAGAAGCACATTTCCAGAGAATTAAAATGAGGCATTAATCCAAAATGTTAATGCATTTTAATTCCATTCTTCAATACCCTAAACCTTAATTTCTCCTATAAATACCACTCTACACCATAACCCTCCTCATTTAGAAATCCTTTTCCAAAACTCTCTAAATTTTCCAAGTCCAAGAAGTTGTACAAGTGGAGTTAGCTCAAGGTCAAGTTCCAGCGACGACTCGGGACAAATCAGATGACCCCACGACTTCACGACGCTTGCAAACCCATCCTCTACCTCCTCTTTCTATTCTCAATCTGCAAGTACCCTCTCCCCTCATCTCTTTCTATTAAAAAGACTTCTCTTTTCAAAACTCGTCGGAAGCGAAGTTAATCCGACTTCCGATTCTAATTTCTTTAAAAACTCAATTTTTCTTAATAAAAAATTAACCATATCTTTATATCTTGTTTAGAAACCATAAGACAATATGTAGAACAAGTTTCAATTCAAGATTATAATGTTATACAACTTTTAGTTCACTTTTACGGTTAAATCCAATCAAGTTTACCTACGACATTATTTCTTCATTTTGCTCATATTACATTTAGAAAATTGCATGAGGTAATGAACTATCTTATCACAACACTCATCTTGACATAGCACGATGGTTTGAAAACGATATTTTTGTGGTTAAGATGAATTTTACATTTAAATATCATAAACTATCAAAACCGTATTCTTCAAATTGTTTTAATTAAATTCCATACGATTATGTCCTTACAACCCATTTTGGGGAATCCGATTTGGTTGGTGCGGGTTATCGCATATCCATCGGACTGGTAGGGCGAAATGCAGAGCTCCTCACGGAGCATACGATCTCGATGGAATTTATATTACAATTTTTAAGAAAACGTGATTTCTATTAAATAAATAAATTTATTTTCGATATATATATATATATATATAAATATTATCAAAATATCTATTTTAAATATATTTAATAATTCCATGTTTCCTAAATTAAAAGAAAAGAATCACAAAAGTTCATGAAAATACCATCAAGATCAATATAAGTCAAATTTACATCAAAATACCATATACTATTAAAGTTAGGTTTATATCCACTAGAATATCTCATCTTCTAAAAATTATATCTATGAAAACCCTAAAGACGATAAATGAATATTTGAGATTTATTTTGAAATTATATCAAAATTATTTTTCATAAAACCCCCTCAAGTTATACAAATTTATAATAAGGATCCTGGTAAATATAGGTTTAAGCGGGACCAATTCTCTTGAGCTTCAGAGAGCCGGAGAAAGTGGGTGCTTGCTTATTTAAGGTAGACAAACTAAAAACGGTGTTATCAATACGGTAATTGTCTTGGAAAAAGACACACATCCTACCGTTCATGTGCAGCAGTTACCGATAACATCAAAACTAATTCAGGACTTCAATTATGTTTAAAGAGTCTGACTCAATCTGAGTCTCAGTCAATCCGAATACAATCTATACTTGAATACAATCCAATACAACAAGAACCCGTTTATCCCAGAATACCATCTATAATTAACATGACTTGAACTGACCGAACCATGGATATTCATTGACTTGTCTACATGACTATCCGATTTTATCCTTATCCGTTTACATGAACAACTGATATCATGGTTTTGGTAAGTCTTACATCTACAATTTACTACAAAACAATACATTCAATACAAAATACATTACAGGGTTTTTAAAGGGATAGACCGGTATGGAATATGTTAGAAGTGGCACGAGATGGTCACTTAAATCACCCAACATGAATATCCGTTGCCGTTGTCCCATGGGTTTTGACTGAGACTTGTGATTCGTATACCATAGTCCACGGGGTAAGCTGGACTCCTCTTGTATACATTGGCATATTTTATACCAAGCTACAAACAACTGCGTTAACATAACTATCAACTTTATACCAGTTATAATCTCTTACATGTCTATTCTCATTCTACATCTCTTTGGGACTTACCGAGCGATTGTTCGTTGACGATATTCCTTTTCTCTTATTTTTTTGGAATGTTGTCAGGGGGATCTGATTCTTTGGAGATCGAGCCCAGCACAGACGACTTGGAACAGTTCTCAGAAGACCCATAGCTCTAGTCACTTATATATACTTTACTTTCAGTTCATGCCATTGTTTAGGCATTGCCTTTCAGTCTTGTATTTACATTTCCAGTTGTATTGTAAAGGATGTTTAATAAATAAAAGTTCCTGTTCATTTACATCTCATGTCTTACTTGTGTACTTTACTATATTGCTTATTTACGCTTAGCGTGTTTACTTCTGAGTAAATACGTCGCGTGACTCGTCATGTCTCCTTACCGTACTCTGGGAAGCTGGGCGTGACAGGTTTTGTTGGTGGCCCATGCAGGTCAGTGCTGCATGAAACCCTACCATGTAAGTCGGTTCTGCATGGAAACTTAAGCAATATAACACAAGAATTACAAGACTCAGCAACTATACATTCTTTATATTTCATAATCTTTGAATCTATCCTAACCCTATTTTTCTTTCAAGATTATGGATCTCCCAACAACACAAGCACAAACGTCAACAACACACCACCACCTCTTCCACTTACGCCTACCGTTGTAGCTCCGATCAACGAGCAGACGGTACTGCTCGAGGCAATTAAGAGCCTCCTGAAAGGACAGCAGTAGCAGACTGCCATACTAATGAACCGTCCAGAAGCAGAAGCACCTGGAGTGAAGCAATTTCGGGCACTTCACCCGAAGCAATTTTCTGGGAAAGAGAGCCCCTTGGAAGTTGAAAAATGAGCTCAATCGATCGAAGACGATCTGGAAGCAGCACAAATGCCAGACATTGCTTAGGTAAGGGTTGCGAAACTGCAACTCACAGATAACGCCCGAGTATGGTGGAAGGCGGAAGAAAGCCGTCTTGTCCAGCCGATCGAATGGAAGACTTTTCGCGATATGTTCGACGCGAAGTAATTTCCAAAGACTGCCCGATTCGACATGGAGCAGCAATTCATCCACTTACAATAAGGCTCTATGTGGAGCAAATCAGTGGATGAGTATGATGCAGAGTTCACCATGTTGAGCAGGTAAGATATGTCTTAATATTCGATTATCTAATATCACATACTACGCAGTTAACATAAGACCGTAACAGGTTCGCGGCACACCTTATTCCGACTGCTGAGATCAGGGCCAGACGATTTCAGTGTTAGTTATGTATATGCCCTAGAGGCCATTGTTGTACATATGATGTATATTATAATGGATGCTTGGATATATATAGAGATGACTTTCTTGCTCGTCATGATAGTATGCTATTTGGTTTCACTTTATCTTAACATGTTGACTTGTATTGGTTTACTGTTTTACTCTCACATGTTGATAAAGCCCTTAGGATCTGTACTCGACTACTGGGACTATGATGAGATCATACTAGTGGGGCCACGGTAGTCGATGAGTACATCCTATAACTATTCCTAGTCGAGGGTATATCGAGACAGGGCATCGATACACCAGAGTAGACTAGCGTATACGCATCTTGACCCATATGATGGGCGATGGATGATCCCATATCCATCGGTGTTTGACATCAGAGATGGTGTACGGGTGCTCAGTGGAGACTGGGTACACTGGACGGACTCGCCGAGAACTCCCAGATGGTGATATACCACACGTCAGATGGCAGTTCTCCGGTGACACTGGTACAGGGTAATCTGTAGACCCGAGATCGTCATGGAGTCTTGTGTGATTCCCACTGTGCTTTGATTTCCACCTTACCACGTCCAAGAGGGCGTGCAAAACGGTGGCTTTTGGGTACAGTCCCGAATCACATGGAGGCAATGAGCGATAGGAGGGGATTCGTCTCTCCCGGTATAGGGAGTTGATGTTGTGCTGTGTTCGATTGGCTATAACTGGAAGTCCCTGGCCAGGGCTGATATAGAGATTTACTGGTAAGTGTTACTAGTAGTTTCTCGACCCTTTATAAGCCACACATCGACACGACTTATCGGTTACTGGGGTCTGACGTATACCACCCCTAGACTTGATATGCGACATATCAGACGAACAGACCGGACTGTACGGGAGTGTTACTGATTGGATTCACAGGAGAACGCACATGCTAGCTTGTTGATCTTCTGATCGCTCAATACCTGGGTGGCTGTTACGTTTAGCTGACCGCTTGCAGCTTGTGGGTGTTTGATATGATCATCACCTACTACCGGCGTATTGACGATTCTTTAGAGTCCTACACAGAGGTTTCTTGGCTCAGGCGAAACAGAGTAGAGGCACATATGTGATATGTGCAGGACCGAGAATAATGCGATATGAGATACCGTATTATATTCTCGCGATATTTAGATATGAACTGGGACATCGGATCAAGTGTTGATTCGATGAATCGGTACATGATATATATTAGTCGGTAATATTCGATATAGCCGGATCATCGAATCAAGTGTTGATTCGATGATTTAATGTATAATAATATATATATGATATATTATTACATTATCTAATATTGGCTCGCTTTATTATTTCATTTTCTCATTGGATGATACATTGATATATATGCGATATATGTTAATTGTATTATTTTCTTTTGTTGCAAATATATAATATATATGTGATATATATTATTGTGACATGATATGATTAATTGTTAAATATGTTTAAGGATGATTAATTGAGGTTAGGGTTTGATTAGGGTTAGATGCTTCATGCACCTTCTAGATGCTTTTTCTTTTGTCATTGTTAAGATATTTCATGGTGACTCATTTCTAAACCTAACCAAACCCTAACTCTAGTTGTTTCTCTACACAATCTTGGCCACTCATCCTTAACCATGGTTTATATATCAATCATATACATTTCTTTCTATTCATCATAAAAGAATTAATCTTATTATTGTTTTTCCATCATCATCTTCTTCTCTCTTGAAAAAGCTTACTTGATTTTCTTTATGTGATGAATAAATAAGAGAAAATGATTTAAAAAGAAAGCAAAAATACTACTCTCTCATCCTCATCTCATCTAGCCCATGAGATTAGTGTGTTCATCTCTTTAGAGTGAGAAAGCTTGAGTCTTTGCAACTTCGACGTAGATCATCGGAGATTTGGAACACTTCAAGCTAGCATGGATCGTTCGAGTCGTGGAGCCTCTCATGAGTCCGGGAGATCGTGGATCGCGGCAAAGGGATTTCTACTCGGAGCTTGTGAAGCGAAGGAGCGGACTACAAAGGTTGTATTCCCTCACACTTAGATAAAAGTTATCATCTTGCATGTTAAACCCTAATAATCTAGCAAAGATCCCGGCTTTGGGTTGTTCGGCACGTCTAAATTTTTATCCGGGCATGTTTGATGCCTTATGAACCTTCACAAGAGTGCCTAGGAACTTTTCAGTGGTATCAGAGCCTAGCTAGAGCATTAGACGATGTGTTTACGAAGTTAAAACTCCGATCGAACCCGAACCGACAAAATATACCCCCTCTCTGGAATTTTTTTAAAATTTGGGTTTTTTCTGAATTAAAAATACGCAAAAAAATCAGCAGGGAATTCTAAGAATTACCATGAAATACGGGCCCCCAACTCCACCAAAACGCGGCGGAACCGCGGCGGAAACATGCTTCCCGCGGCGGTTCCGCGGCCGTTTTGTGGAATTGTGACACGTGGCTTCATGGTATTTTCTGTAGTTTCTTGTAGATGCTTCTAGGTATTTTTAAACTGTTTTAAGTGTTAAGACTTCCGGGGTTTGTTTTGTAGTAGTAGATTCGATCGGAATATTTAAATTCGTATTTCTTTCCGGATATTTAGAAACTGTTAAACTATTTGAACGGATATCATTAACCCACTTTTTCCCGGCACGTAAAACTTTCAAGTGTTGAATTTTTATCGGGTTTAAATCTTTCGGAAAAATTGTACAAGTTAAGCGGTGGACCCTCTAGAAGACAACAAACCTTAACTCGATTATGTGACCGTCTTGAACTGCCTTTTGAACCTTCGGGTTTGGGGCAGTACGGCGTGCCACATGTGAGGCGTTGGCTTGACCCTTCTACGGCTGGATCACTGGTACTTTGACATATTCTGGGATTATTTGAACTCCGCTCAAGAGTTGAGCACTTTGGGAAATTTTGGGTATTTGATTATCTGTTCGGAAAGTTTAATACTGTCTATTTATCTGGAATGTGATACAATATGTGGAATTCATAGAGTTAGGCATGAAATGCGAAGTATGTGATATTTCGGATTTACGATGTCTAAAGTGATTGTGGATTCCAAATGTTGTAGTTTTACACTTTCTTTTCTGTGACCGTAAGTGTAATATGTGATATCGCCGGTTTCGTTGCTATATGTCAACGACAATTGGGATGCGCATATTTACTTACGTTGATGATATGAGATATTATGTGTTGCTGTGATATGTTATATTGGATCGTCGCGTTCAGAATAGCCGGGGGTTTTATGTGAGATGAGGGTTTTTATTTTCATTCATGTAAAATTCATTTGTAATGTAATATTCTTTTATTTGGGGCACTTCCAGGTTGCGGTTGCTGTCACCAGTGTATATTATTTACTTTTCCGCATTAGGTGGACCCAAGGAGGGGAGCATAAGTAACCGGGTTCTAGGGTCCAGTGGGAGGCCATCTCGAGGAGTCGAGACCGGGTCTCCTAACCCTAGAATTGGCAGTGTTACTTGCCGCTCTCGTAGGGGTCTTGGGATGTGGGTTTGGCTATTCGTCGCGACCGTGGAATCCGTGTTTTATACAGGCTCGTATTGAAAACACGGACATCCTAGTATATCCAATATTTCATATATGTTCTTTTGCTGCAATGTTCTGTGATGAGATCATATTATTGCCTGAGACGAATGCTTATACTATATATATATGCTGATATATAAATATTACTGCTTTCGTTTCTTCTGTGATGCTTAGGAAGCATAAGCTGATGGGATTTTTATTAATGAGATTAATAAAAGGAAAGAAACCTAAAGATGTTGTAGAATCAAAACTTTATAAAAGGGGTAGCTACAGTTTTGCTTTGCACAGTGATATATATGATATATCCTGCATCTTATTCGATGGGGAAAGAGCCGACGATCCCTTCACCGGGAGTGACCTCTTTAGCGAAACTGGCAGATGCTATAAAACTCGGTTTGTCTTTTGATTGCTTTTAATGTTTTGCTTTGCACAGCGGTATATATGATATATCCTGCACCTTATTCGATGAGGAAAGGGCCGACGATCCCTTCACCGGGAGTGACCCCTTTAGCGAAACTAAGAAAAGCCTCAAAAACACTCCTTTTCAAAAAACTACATGATTCTACGACGATATCAAGTTCATTACGCTCAGGGTTTTCTGAAAAACCTGCGTAGCCCTCTGTCATTTCAGATAAATACTACTTAGTATTCGTGCTACGGTAGTTTGGCCTTCGTCAAGACGTAGTGTACGGTAGCTAACTAGTACTTATCTGCTAGCATACGATGCGATTGGATTAGGGTATTCGTACGGCGTAGTTTGGCCTTCGTCAAGGGTCGTACGGGTGGGTTTAATTCAATCAAGAAATGAACGGGTTGAACTTGACTAGCGCCCTATGAGTAGTTTGGCCTTCGTCAAGGTCATGGGACGCCGGGGGCAAAATATTATCGGGAATTTCAAGTATTGAAATTTGCAATGAGATTGCATACCTCCTATAAGATAGTTGGATCCCGATACCCACTGCGAGTAAGAGTTACTCCTGGGAGAGTTTTACACAGGACAATTAGCCGATCAAGTAGGTGTCTAGAAAAGTGTTAACGGGGTTACGCCTCTGGGAAATCGAGGTTTACTTTAATTAGGTCCGTGCGAAAGCACGGGGAACCTCCCTCAAAGTACCGACACTGATCTGGCTGAAAGATTGACGAAATTGTAGGGTGTAATTAATCCCGGCTAATCTTACCTTTCAGGGTTTTAAGGTAGATTTGATAAAAACAGTGGGAGACATCCTGATTAGATAAGATAATAACCAATCTAATCTTGCAAGAGCATACGCTAAAGTGTTTTCTTCTCTTTCTCTCCAGGCAGCGACCATGTCAGGCCATAATCAAGATAATAATATGGATGTATTGACTGAACCCGATTATTGTACTGAGCAAGGGAACGTTGGACCCGTTCTTTCTTATAAGAGTTATAAGACTGAACATGAAACAGGAGAATATCTGGATTCTCACGCCGCCCAAAAGAACATGCATGTTGATGCATCTTCTTCGGGTGTGTTAGTTATTGAGAACTGTTTCTCAGTTCACCCTACGTCCTTAGTATTAGATACCGGATCAGGATCCCACATATGTAAACAGTTACATGGGCTACGTAAAGGTAGAGAACTGGGAAAAGGTGATCATTCCGTTCAAGTAGGGAACGGTGCAAATGTTGCGGCCAAAGCAGTTGGGGAATATCACCTGGTATTACCAAGTCGTAATACACTGATTCTAAATGAATGCTATTATATACCGAACATGATGTGCAACATTATATCAGTTTCTTTATTGAGTAAAGAGGGATATAATTTTGTAGTACAGGATAATGTTATGAACATATTCCTAGATCAAAAGTTGATTGCATCAGGCTCGTTACATAATGGCATATTCATTCTAAATCAGAATACAGTCCTGAATATACAAAACACACACAAGAGGAAAAGTTCAGATATGAACGAATCCTACTTGTGGCATTGTAGACTTGGTCATATCAATGCGACACGACTGGCTAAGTTACATAAGGATGGTTATTTGAATCCGTTCGAATTATCATCTTATGATACTTGCCATTCATGTCTAAAAGGAAAAATGACCAAAGCTCCGTTTAGTGGACACGGAGAAAGAGTTACTGAACTCTTAGGACTAATACATAGTGATGTATGCGGTCCCATGTCTACGCATGCCAGGAACGGTTCTTCCTACTTCATTACATTCACTGACGATCTCTCTAGATACGGACATGTGTTTCTGATGAAACACAAGTCTGAAGCTTTTGAGAAATTCAGAGAATATAAGCATGAAGTAGAGAACCAAACGGGCAAAAGTATTAAGATTCTTCGATCTGATCGAGGAGGTGAATACTTAAGCGGTGAGTTTTTAGATTATCTTAAAGAGAATGGGATTCTCTCTCAGATTACTCCTCCTTATACACCACAGCACAACGGTGTATCTGAGCGGAGGAATCGCACCCTATTAGATATGGTGCGCTCTATGATGAGCGAGGCTGAGTTACCTATTTCCTTCTGGGGGTATGCGCTTGAGACAGCCATACATCTATTGAATATGGTTCCTACCAAATCAGTGCCCACCACTCCATATGAGATATGGAAAGGGAAGAGACCATCTCTTATGTATATTAAGATATGGGGTTGTCCAGCCTATGTCAAAAGACAAAATCCGGACAAGCTCGAGGCAAGATCTGTCTTATGTAAGTTTATTGGATATCCCAAACATTCGCGAGGGTATATCTTCTACCACTCCGAGGAACAAAAAGTGTTTGTTTCTCGACATGCCACCTTTTTAGAAAAGGGTTTTCTTATGAAAGAAATTGATGGCAATGAGGTAGAACTGGAAGAGGTTCCAGCAACACAAACTACGGCAGATGATTTAATGGAACCAGAGGATTCAGTAGTACCCGACGAACCCCAGCCTCTCCGCCGATCTAGTAGGGTTTCTCATCCACCTGAGAGATACTACGGTTTTCTCATTGATGGTGGAAGCGAGGATTGTATCATGGACGATGATGACCCGACTAGTTTCGAGCAGGCCATCACGAGTGGTGACTCTGTGAAATGGCTGGATGCAATGCGATCTGAGATGGAATCCATGTACACCAATAAAGTATGGATTTTGGAAAATGCTCCTGAAGGGGTAAAACCCATTGGGAGCAAGTAGATTTTTAAATGGAAATTTGGTGTAGATGGAAAAGTTGAGACTTTCAAAGCTAGACTTGTAGCAAAGGGTTTTCGTCAACGACCAGGTGTGGATTATGACGAAACCTTTTCTCCAGTGGCTATGCTTAAGTCCATCCGGATCTTACTTGCCATTGCTGCATACCATGATTACGAAATCTGGCAAATGGGTGTTAAGACCGCCTTTCTAAACGGTGATTTAGAAGAGAGCGTGTACATGACTCAGCCAGAGGGCTTCGTAGATAGTGGGAGCAGCGGAAAGGTGTGCAAGCTGCTTAAATCCATTTATGGGTTAAAGCAAGCATCGCGGAATTGGAACATCTGTTTTGATGTTGTAGTCAAAGAGTTTGACTTCATCAAAAATATAGATGAACCTTGTATCTATAAGAAGGTAGCAGAGGGTAAGGTTGTCTTTCTCGTATTGTATGTGGATGACATACTCTTGATAGGAAATGATATTCCTATGCTGCAATCAGTCAAGCTCTTCTTATCATAGAGATTCTCGATGAAAGATCTAGGTGATGCCTCCTGCGTATTGGGAATCATGATCCATAGAGATAGATCTAAACGGATACTGGGATTGTCCCAATCCAGGTACATTGACACCATACTAAAGAGGTTTAGTATGGAAGAATCCAAGCGTGGGAACCAACCCACGATCTCTGGACTCACTCTCTCCAAAGAGATGTCTCCCAAGACTGATTTGGAGAGAGCTCGTATGCAAGGGATACCCTATGCTTCGGCAGTAGGCTCTATCATGTATGCGATGCTATGTACCAGACCCGATGTAGCATACTCACTAAGTGTAGTGAGTCGGTATCAAGCAGATCCTGGAGAGAGTCACTGGACAGCTGTGAAGAACATTCTCAAGTACTTACGAAGGACTAAAGAGATGTTCTTGGTGTATGGTAATGGAGAACTCCAGGTGGAGTCCTTTACCGATTCCAGCTTCCAAAGTGATAAGGACGACTCTAAGTCGTATTCGGGTTTTGTCTTTACCCTCAATGGAGGGGCGGTATGTTGGAAAAGTTCCAAACAGGATACCGTTGCAGACTCGACGATGGAGGCTGAATACATCGCTGCCAACGATGCTGCCAAAGAGGCTGTCTGGATAAAGAAGTTCATTAGTGAACTTGGTGTGGTTCCATCCATTGAGCATCCAATACCTCTGTATTCCGATAACAATGGAGCTGTGGCATTAGCCAAGGAACCCAGGTCCCATCAAAAGTCCAGACATATTCTGAGGCGGTATCACCTGATCAGGGAGATAGTTGATCGCCGGGAGATCGAGGTCAGGAGAGTAGATACGAAGGACAACACTGCGGATCCATTCACGAAGGCTATTCCCCAGATACAGTTTGAGAGATTATTCGGGATGCTAGGTATGAAATACTACAGCAGCTGGCCTTACTGCAAGTGGGAGATTGTTAGTTATGTATATGCCCTAGAGGCCATTGTTGTACATATGATGTATATTATAATGGATGCTTGGATATATATAGAGATGACTTTCTTGCTCGTCATGATAGTATGCTATTTGGTTTCACTTTATCTTAATATGTTGACTTGTATTGGTTTACTGTTTTACTCTCACATGTTGATAAAGCCCTTACGATCTGTACTCGACTACTGGGACTATGATGAGATCATACTAGTGGGGCCACGGTAGTCGATGAGTACATCCTATAACTGTTCCTAGTCGAGGGTATATCGAGACAGGGCATCGATACACCAGAGTAGACTAGCGTATACGCATCTTGACCCATATGATGGGCGATGGATGATCCCATATCCATCGGTGTTTGACATCAGAGATGGTGTACGGGTGCTCAGTGGAGACTGGGTACACTGGACGGACTCACCGAGAACTCCCATATGGTGATATACCACACGTCAGATGGCAGTTCTCCGGTGACACTGGTACAGGGTAGTCTGTAGACCTGAGATCGTCATGGAGTCTTGTGTGATTCCCACTGTGCTTTGATTTCCACCTTACCACGTCCAAGAGGGCGTGCAAAACGGTGGCTTTTGGGTACAGTCCCGAATCACATGGAGGCAATGAGCGATAGGAGGGGATTCGTCTCTCCCGGTATAGGGAGTTGATGTTGTGCTGTGTTCGATTGGCTATAACTGGAAGTCCCTGGCCAGGGCTGATATAGAGATTTACTGGTAAGTGTTACTAGTAGTTTCTCGACCCGTTATGAGCCACACATCGACACGACTTATCGGTTACTGGGGTCTGACGTATACCACCCCTAGACTTGATATGCGACATATCAGACGAACAGACCGGACTGTACGGGAGTGTTACTGATTGGATTCACAGGAGAACGCACATGCTAGCTTGTTGATCTTCTGATCGCTCAATACCTGGGTGGCTGTTACGTTTAGCTGACCGCTTGCAGCTTGTGGGTGTTTGATATGATCATCACCTACTACCGGCGTATTGACGATTCTTTAGAGTCCTACACAGAGGTTTCTTGGCTCAGGCGAAACAGAGTAGAGGCACATATGTGATATGTGCAGGACCGAGAATAATGCGATATGAGATACCGTATTATATTCTCGCGATATTTAGATATGAACTGGGACATCGGATCAAGTGTTGATTCGATGAATCGGTACATGATATATATTAGTCGGTAATATTCGATATGGCCGGATCATCGAATCAAGTGTTGATTCGATGATTTAATGTATAATAATATATATATGATATATTATTACATTATCTAATATTGGCTCGCTTTATTATTTCATTTTCTCATTGGATGATACATTGATATATATGCGATATATGTTAATTGTATTATTTTCTTTTGTTGCAAATATATAATATATATGTGATATATATTATTGTGACATGATATGATTAATTGTTAAACATGTTTAAGGATGATTAATTGAGGTTAGGGTTTGATTAGGGTTAGATGCTTTTTCTTTTGTCATTGTTAAGATATTTCATGGTGACTCATTTCTAAACCTAACCAAACCCTAACTCTAGTTGTTTCTCTACACAATCTTGGCTACTCATCCTTAACCATGGTTTATATATCAATCATATACATTTCTTTCTATTCATCACAAAAGAATTAATCTTATTATTGTTTTTCCATCATCATCTTCTTCTCTCTTGAAAAAGCTTACTTGATTTTCTTTATGTGATGAATAAATAAGAGAAAATGATTTAAAAAGAAAGCAAAAATACTACTCTCTCATCCTCATCTCATCTAGCCCATGAGATTAGTGTGTTCATCTCTTTAGAGTGAGAAAGCTTGAGTCTTTGCAACTTCGACGTAGATCATCGGAGATTTGGAACACTTCAAGCTAGCATGGATCGTTCGAGTCGTGGAGCCTCTCATGAGTCCGGGAGATCGTGGATCGCGGCAAAGGGACTTCTACTCGGAGCTTGTGAAGCGAAGGAGCGGACTACAAAGGTTGTAATCCCTCACACTTAGATAAAAGTTATCATCTTGCATGTTAAACCCTAATAATCTAGCAAAGATCCCGGCTTTGGGTTGTTCGGCACGTCTAAATTTTTATCCGGGCATGTTTGATGCCTTATGAACCTTCACAAGAGTGCCTAGGAACCTTTCATTCAGTAGGGGTTGGACCAGGAAATCCAAGCTGCTCTAGCTACATGGGATTTCCCAACCCATGACCTAGCTCTAAAAGCTGCCCGTCGGTACGAGGCAGTAGTGAAGAAGAAGGATAGACCTCAATCTGCCGGTGTGAAGCACCCTGCTACTCAGATAGAAGGAGGATCCTCTTCAAGGCCACCGTTTGTGCCCAGGAGACCGGGAGTACCAAATAACCGGTCCAGTCCAGATTTCTGCTTTTATTGCAAAAGGAATGGACACCCGGCGAATGATTGTAGACGTGGTAATCGCCTCTGCTTAGTCTGTGGCTCATCCGCACATGATATTGGGTCTTGTCCTAAAAGACTCAATCAGTATCAGGCACCCAGACCAGCAATCACTTATCCGTAGCGGCCAGCTATTCAGGCACCTGCACCACGTCTTGCTCTCCCAACTCCACCTCCTCGTGGACCTACTGCACCTCCTCCTCGTCAGTTCCATCAAGTACAAAGGAACCTACCTCAAGGACAGAGGAACGGACAGAGGAATGCTCCTCCAGTAAAGAGGATTGTACCTAGGCGGCAGGCTTTCACAATGACTGTGGAAGAAGCTGAAGCTACTGGCCAATTCATCACTGGTAACTTCCCAACTTTCAAATCTATTCAATACTTGTTTACATCCATATATCCTTTCCTAAACCTAAAACCTATCCTACGTAAGTTAGGTACAATCTTAGTAGCCTCACTTCTTGCACTAGCACTCTTCGATCCTGGAGAATCTCATTGCTTTATGTCGCAACGGTTCGTCCGAACTCATGCGATTCCAGTCACAGCGCTAGTATCCAACTGGAATGTCAGTTCAGAGAACGACGTTCTAAAGGCAATAATGGGATACGACATGTGTCCAGTGGTTGTCTGCAGCAGAGAATTCTATGCTGACTTCAAGGTGCCAAACATACCGAACTTCGATGTAGTTTTGGGTATGGATTGGCTAGGAACATTCTATACTACCATCGACTGTTAAAGGAGGGTAGTGTTCGAGATTCCAGAGCATCCGGTCTTTTGTTTCAAAAGTGGAGATCGTACCCTGGAGCTTAGCACATACAAAGAAAAACCGAAGAAGGCAGTGATTGCAACTCTACAGGCAGGAGAAGACAAGCCAGAGGTAGTTCGAGAGTTCGACGATATATTTCCTGAAGACATATCAGGTTTGCCTCCCGATCGAGCTCTTGAATTCGGAATTGATTTAGTACCTGGTGCACAACAGGTGATCAAAGCACCATATCGGTTAAACTATGAAGGTTTGAAGGAGGTCCGTACTCAGCTGGATGAACTTCTGCAGAAAGGATGGATTCGCCGCAGCATTTCAAGTTGGGGATCTCCAGTTTTGCTTGTGAAGAAGAAGGAAGGTTCATACAGAATGTGCATTGATTATAGAGTTTTGAATGAAGTCACGATAAAGAAAAAGTATCCACTACTGCGAATCGACGATCTGTTCGATCAACTAAGTGGGTCTTGCTTTTTCTCAAAATTAGATCTTCGTTCAGATTATCATCAGGTGAAGGTCAAAGAGTCTGATATTCCGAAGACGACATTCAGGACTCGCTATGGACATTATAAGTTTCTCGTAATGCCATTTGGAGTGACCAATGCACCAGCCATATTCATGAACCTAATGAATCAAGTTTTCCAAGAGTACCTAGACATGCTCGTTGTCATATTCATCGACGACATCCGGGTATATTCAAAGAATCGGAAAGAGCATGCCGAACATTTACGAATTTTGTCACGACCCGAGATTTGGCACGCGACGGCCCTTAAACTACGTAATGTCTACAGGTGTAACACAATTCAAGTAAGCCGAAAACCCAGCAATCTAAACTATCAAAAGTAGTAAGTGATAAGAACATTGTTAAAAGATTTTGGGAATCTCAAGTAAAAATCTTTAAAGTCCAAATTTACTTTCTTTAAAATTTGGCAGCACCTCCTTTGTAAAAATTAGCCCCAAAAAAGGTACAACAAAAGATATAAGTAAAGTATCCACAATGGGAGCAAATCCACGCCCAAAGGCGGAAACAACCACCACAAGAAGATATACGAAGCCGTAGCGAAGAAAAAGACGATATAAGTGAAAACAACATAAAAGATAAAGCTGCATAAAAGCCGGCTCACACGAGCACGACACCCAAGTCACAAAAATAATATACAATATCGTCCTCACATCTTGTCTCTAAGTCAATACATGAAGTAGTAGATGGAGAGTACTAGATACAAAGAATATACAAATGAGCATCATCGGATAACCGCAATACCCACCTATAGCAAAACTGCTCACGGTCAGCCGTAGCGGTTATCACTGCAAAAGATGATACGATAAGAAGAAGCCCTGCCGCTACCACTCTGAGGGTCACCTGCAAAACACTGTGGCTAAAGGGGGGTGAGTTGACAACTCGTGAATACTAAATAACATATGCAGGTAATCACAGGTATGCACGTACTGCGATAATTTATCACATGTAAGCTGATAGCAATAAATGGCAATATGTATATGCAACAGTCATGAAAGGTACTCTATCAGGTACTACTAATACATGAAGCAATGCATATCAAATAAATGCTGAGTATGGGATAAAATATGTCATCCTCACGGAATCCTCATCGTGGCAAGACCAGTGTCCATCAAGACAATCTAAATCCCAAAACCAAAGACACTGCATTCTAAGATCGGCCATCATATCCTGTAAGTCTCATGGAACCTGAGTGTCCAATATTGACACCCGAAAACATCATGAAAACATATGCCTGTATATATGTATGTGTGTGTGTCCCTCAACGACACATCAAAATCATGGAACCTGAGTGTCCAACATTGACACTCGAAATATCATGAAAACTAGTGTCCAGTATCGACACGTAAATACTCATATGTCAGGCGCCGTCACCACGACTGGACCTGATGTCATGTCCGTACATAACTTCGGTCGGTATTCCCACGATAACCATCGAATCCAAATACTATCACCGGTAGGTACTAGCCCGCCTGCCAGGCTCATCATCTATACCACGAAAATCACCTCTTGCCCCGGGGAACCATACCGGGTCCACCATGTACCCGCAGACGGTGCCTATCTGCTTCTTGAATCAGGTATCTAACACAAGTCTCGGAACTGAGAAAACTCATGGTGGACGCACTGAAATATCATATCAAGAGAAACCGGTTTTTCAAACAATACATAATTTTCTTGAAATACCCCCACGGTTCTCAAATCCATAAAACATCAAGTAATGAATATGAATACTTGCATAGATTATTATGATGATATATATTATATATATGTACATATATAACAGCGTCCCATACCACTGATATATATATATATATATATATATATATATATATATATATATATATATATATATATATAACATCGTCCTATACCACCGATATATATCATCAGGAGTAAAACATACAGAAAACATCATATGAAATCTATATCTCAATGCGTAAATCCATGAAATATAATATATGCAACATAAAACAGTAATATGAGCATATAAAGGAAAACCGCTATTTAAATGCAACAAATTATTAAATATATCATGCAGTTCCTAATTTCTCCAACATCCAACGCAACATCATATAAGGGTGAACATGTAGCTATAGCAAGGTATATGTGTGTACATGTAAGTATGTATGCAAGATGTACATGTAGCTATATCCCATATGTGTATATACCTGTCAATAATGATACAATACCCTATAGATATATGTGTAGCTATAGCAAGATATGTGTCTATACCAGTCAATAATGATACAATACCCTATAGGTATATGTGTAAGCATGTAGGTATATGTATATACTATCTTTCATATGCACAATGTAAATAAGGATCATGTCTTAATATCCCTAACCAAACAATATCACATATGTATATGTGTCAGCTATATCTAATATGCACAATGGAAATAAGGATCATGTCTCAATGTCTATAACTAAACAATATCACATATGTATATGGGTTGTGCGTGTCATAGCAATTATCGACGGCGTGTGTGTAACATACAATTAGTTCTCGTGTAGCATGAACCGTCAATAATGGTGTTTTGTCACATTAATACTATGTCCATATGCAATAGGAAAATAAGATATGCAAAAAAGGTACACATGCACAATTAATGTCCATATACTTATAACTAATAATCATGTCATATAATCTAGCCCAGACGCATAACGCCATGCGGGCGATTCCCCTGTAGATCTTAAATCTACTCACCGATGATTTCGAGCTAAGTAAATCCGACCACCTGCTTCCCTTTCTTCGCAGCGTCCGAAGTTCCTGCTCGCAATCCTAAATTTCACAAACACAACATATAAGGTTAAATATCCTGCGCTGATACAAAGCCAACGAAACGCAATGATAACGTCCACAAGATATACACATTGTGCACCTAGTGCACAAAACGCGTACGATATCGGCACAACCCTAACTAGGATGACACAACCACCAAGCCTAGACCCCGATCGTACCGATCGCGCATTCACAACACAATATATATCGTGAAATTTAATATATATAATATCACAACGTCAATAGAAACCCACGCCTAATTTATCCGAAAACCCAGTAAGCACTTTTAATCAATTTAGCTCAAATCTAAAAGTTTAACCAAATCTAGCGATCACAATCATCCCATAATAGCTTGATTAAGGCACACAAACCTTTACTACAATTTTAATCTCACCCATAAAAGATTTAGTAAAAGTTAGTTTGCTATTAATTTTAATTAGACGATTAGAAAAATAACAAATAACAATCTCACAACTAGATTAAGTTTTCCTTGTCTAAACAACCCACTTAACCATTACAATAATCAAAACCCTAACTTGATCTTCATAATCTTTTCTAGAATATCCAAAACATGCTAATTCAATCTTTAATTAAACATCTAATAACTAGATTTAAGTATTTAAATAATAACTAAAGTTTAGGGTTAGAATTTTATACCTCACTTAGATACACAAACTTGCAACTAAACTTCCAAATTAGCCTCCAAAATGCTAACTTTCCTCATGCATCAAGCTAGGTTAGGGTTAAAGAATAATGGGTATGGATTTGTATTTGAGTTTGTGGGATTATTTGATAATTTTTGATGATTTATTTGAGCTTTTAGAAGTGCAAACGGGATGAAGAAAAAGATGGGGCAGCAAGGGGGAAGCTCGGCCAAAGTGGAGGAAAAGAGTGGAATGTTGTGGAAAAATCTAGATTTAAAACAATAATAAAGCTAAATAATACACCTCACTATGCCACCTCTTAATCCTTTTAATTCTTTATTTAGAATTTTCTTTAATTTCAACAAATATCTAGATATTTTCTAGGATATTTTCAAAGAAGTCAAAGTTGCTTAATCTTGTGATTAAGTTAGCATGGATTCACATTAGCATAATTAACCCAATCAAAATTGTAATTACCACTAATTAAGTGTATAATTAAAAGCTTATAATAATATTTTAATTAAGGAAAAATATTAAAGTAAACCAAAATTTTCAAGTGAAAACTAAAAACCGCAAACTAGCAATTTCCTAGTTAAACTAGGTGCAGTTAATTCTGTACTGAAAAATGATCACTTCTGGGTTTTTACGGAAAACACAACTTATTTTACCTCTTATCGGAAATTCGCATAAACGATTTCTAAAACGTTACATTGTCCTGGAGACTTTGCGACAGTATCAACTCTATGCCAAGTACAGCAAGTGCGAGTTTTAACTAGAACAAGTTGGATTTCTCGAACATATCGTTTCAGGTGAAGGAATCTCTGTAGATCCAGCTAAAGTAGCAGCAGTAAGCAAATGGTCGACACCCAAGACAATGAAGGACATTCGAAGTTTTTTGGGATCAGCGGGATACTACTGTTCATATCAGAATTTTGCATTATTATATCGCCCATTCTTAATCATATTACAAATAAATAGGTGCTTTTGATCCATGTCTGCTAAATAGTTGCAGGTTATAGGTTCTCAGAACAATACAGTGAAATTCATGAAAAGACGTTACAAATGTGAGAATACGACCAACAATAGATGAATCCATATGATGTCGCCTACCAGTTCAAGGAACAAATGAAGATCAGTAGACAGTTCAATGCACAAAGCACAAGGGTAGCAAAAGGTTCAGGACTTCAACGCAAAGCTCACGGTAAAAGTCCACATAATTCTCCACTGTAGGAAATCTGGAAGAATGTAGAAAAGATTCTGAGGAACCAAATGAAGAAAACAGAAGGAAAAAGCAACATGAAGCA
Organism: Agapanthus africanus; assembly: GCA_030015575.1. Lineage (NCBI taxonomy): Eukaryota > Viridiplantae > Streptophyta > Magnoliopsida > Asparagales > Amaryllidaceae > Agapanthus > Agapanthus africanus. The sequence continues at coordinate 13,609,599 of JASDDO010000001.1, forward strand.
ACCCTGAAAGATGGAGATGAAGATCCCATTATACGGCCACGGAACCGCGGACAAACAGGGCTTTCTGCCGCAGAACCGCGGCCGTGCAATGTACGTGTCGGGGCACGTGTTGGTGGGTGTCGGTGCTTTGACCCGGCTTTCTCAGGGTAGTTCTGTAAATTCAAATGTGGATCAGATGTAAACCTAGGGTTTCTCCTATCTATAAATAGGAAAGCCGAAAGCCTAATTTGGCATGACTCTTTTTAATTCTTAGATTCAAAATTTTTAATTTCCTTGTAATCGTTGAGAGGTATCAATAAAGTAAGTTACTTTTCTATCTTGCATTTTTTATCTGAATTTAAATTCTTGCAATTTTTATATGTTCTTTTATCTGCAATTTAGTTTTCTAATATAAAAATTATAAAAAATGAATTTTATCGTTAACTTCCTAATGAGTGAGTAATTCCTCACTTGTTAGGGTTAGGATAGGGAAGATTTGAGAGAAGGAAATCTCTCTCACTCTTTTCTTTGCCCATTTATATTTTAAAATACGGACTCTTTTTAATCCAACCACACACCGCTCACTACGGCACCCTATCCTACATGATAGCGGTAATTCCCTAGTTAGACCGGCTGTGGTTGAATTAATTGGAGGTTAGGGCTAAGAGCCAAGAAAGGGCGGACAAGGACCAAAAGGAAGAAACTAAGTTAGTTTCTTTCTAGTCGTGCTAATCTTCTTTGTTGACTATTACCCTAACACCTATATTCTTAATTAGGGCAAAGAAAGCAGTGAGTAGAATCCCTAATCCAAACTAATCTAATCCTAACCCTAGTAAGACTTTAAATCAATTGAATCTCATTCTTAGATTTTAAAACAAAACCTACCAAAAATAGGAGTTAACTCGTTAGAACTTAAAGACAATAACACCATTTTCCTGTGGACCGATCCGTACTCAACCGGCTAGCTACCAGACGACACCGTCTTGATTGCGGTAATCTCTTAATTTTAAACACGCACAGAAAAACTCTTATCAATCAACTACCAAAAATTTATCGAAGGATTTTCGAAGATTGCAATACCCCTGACCAAGCTCATGCGTAATGATGAAGAATTTGTGTGGTCAGAAGCATGCAAACAAGCTTTCGTAGAACTCAAGTCAAGATTGATATCAAAACCTATTCTTGTAATACCGGACCAATCTGGAAGTTTCGTAGTGCATTGTGATGTATCCGGTAAGAGATTAAGATATGTTGTACATCAGCATGATAAATTTGTAGTTTATGTATCAAGACAGCTGGTTCATGAGCGCAACTATCCAATCTGGAATTGGCAGCCATTATCTTTGCACTCAAGATTTGGTGTCATTATCTTCTTGGAGAACGGGTAGATATCTACACAGACCATAAAAGTCTAAAGTATGTGTTTACTCAGAAAGAGTTGAATATGCGACAGAGAAGATGGTTAGAACTTATGGCGGATTTCGACATCAATCTACAATATCATTCAGGGAAGGTGAATGTAGTTACTGATGCACTTAGTCGCCAACCACTATCAATGAATCTTACCGCACAGTGGAAGCTACAGTATGATTTGCATCAGATGGAGATAGAAGTGGTAATGCTAGGTAACGCTTTAAGTTTGATGAACTTACAAGTTCAATCTACAATTGTCAATCAGATCAAAACAGCTCGAGCAAGTGATGCCAAGTTGCAAAAGATCATAGAATAAGTAGAAAGTGGACTTAGAATAGACTTTATCATTCATGAAGATGGATCTTTGAGATACGACAGTAGATTGTGTATACCGCAAGGTTCTGTTCGGGAAGAGTTGATGAAAAAAGGTCACATCTCCCCATACTCAGTACACACTGATGGTACAAAGATATACAAAGATCTATGCCAACATTACTGGTGGCATGGAATAAAGCGTGAAGTAGTCAAAAGCGTCGCTAAATGTTTGGTGTGTCAGCAAGTGAAAGTTGAATATCACAGGACTGCTGGTTTACTTCAACCTTTACCTATATCAGTTTGAAAGTGGCAACACATTACCATGGATTTCGTGACTGCACTTCCTCACAGCACGAAAGGTAACGATACTGTATGGGTTATTGTGGATCGACTCACAAAGTCAACTCACTTTATTCCCTTTCGAATTGGCAAATCTGCCGAGACACTAGCAAAGAAATGCATGGAGGTAAGAATCTAAGTAAGATTTAAACTCTTCATAGTGTACTATCTCTGATACCCATGAACTCATGTAGGAGATCATGAGATTACATGGAGTACCGGTTTGTATTGTCTCCGATCGTGACACAAGATTCCAATCACAATTTTAGCAGAGTCAGCAAGCTAGCTTGGGAACAAGTCTGAACTTTAGCACAACTTACCATCCACAAACAGATGGACAGTCTGAGCGAACGATTCAGATCCTAAGAGCTTGTATGCTAGATTTCGGAGGATCGTGGGAAGATCACTTACATCTTGTGGAGTTTTCATACAACAACAGCTACCATGCGAGTATTGGAATGACACCATTTGCAGCTCTATATGGAAGGAAGTGTCGTTCACCATTAAGTTAGGACGACATCAGAGATAGATAACTCCTTGGACCTGAGATGATAGTAGCAACAGTGGATGTAGTTCGCACTATCAGGGAAAGAATGCGCATACCCCAAGACCGACAGAAGGACTGGGCTGATGCGAAACGCCGTCACTTGGAGTTCCAACTGGGAGATCATGTCTTTCTGAAGATTTCTCCAAACCGTGGAGTGATTCGCTTCGGAAAGAGGGGTAAGCTAAGTCCGAGATTCATTGGACCGTTCGACATACTAGAATGAGTCGGAGAAGTGGCTTATCGCTTGGTACTTCCACCCTCATTGGAAGGAGTGCACAATGTGTTCCATATATCCCAACTCAGAAGGTATGTGAGTGACTCCAGTCACATTCTTGATCACTCCAAGCTCACTGTACAGACGGGCCTATCTTGTGAGCAACAACCCGTTGAAATTCTGGACAGAAAAGTGAAGTCACTTCGAAATAAAGAAGTAAACTTGGTTCGAGTGATGTGGAGGAAAGACTCACCAAGAGAATCAATGTGGGAAAGAGAAGTCGACATGCGTACAAGATACCCTCATTTGTTTGTAAATTAGTCCTTAAATAATTGTAAATTTCGAGGACGAAATTTTTATAATGAGGGTAGAATGTAACGACTCTGTTTTAATATACAGAAAATTTTAAAGTTAATGTACAAATGGAGTATTTATAAATCCTGAGTATAAGTTATAAATTTTATTTGTTTTTAAACAGCAAGGAAACACTTGTAGCTCATTAGTAAAGCCTTGCACTGCTGTGCCATAGCCCCTGTGTTCAAAACCCCTTGCAATATATTGTTTTTACTGATTTTTCTTTTAAACTTTTTAGAAGGCCAAAAGTTACATGTGCAATACACGTAAAATGAAAAGTCACCGAAAAATCAAACATGTGTAAAATACTATTAACTATGACTAGGACACGTGGCAAGAATCTAGAGCCCAAATACCCCAACTTGGTCGGCGAGATTGGGCTTGGGGCCGGCACCGCCGGCCCCCCCATAGCTAATGCTCCAAAAAGATTTCCTTAGCACCTCTTGAACTCCCCCACTAACCCTTGTCTGTTTGTTTTCCCTGCACATTTCCAGAGAATTAAAATGAGGCATTAATCCAAAATGTTAATGCATTTTAATTCCATTCTTCAATACCCTAAACCCTAATTTCTCCTATAAATACTACTCTACACCATAACCCTCTTCATTCAGAAATCCTTTTCCAAAACTTTTTAAATTTTCCAAGTCCAAGAAATTGTACAAGTGGAGTTAGCTCAAGGTCAAGTTCCGGAGACGACTCGGGATAAATCTGGCGACCCCAAAACTCCACGATGCTTGCAAACCCATCCTCTGCCTCCCCTCTCTCTTCTCAATCCATAAGTCCCCTCTCCCCTCCTCTCTTTCTATTAAAAAGACTTATCTTTTTAAAACTCGTCGGAAGCGGAGTTAATCCTACTTCCGATTCTAATTTCTTTAAAAACTCATTTTTTTAACCACAAATTAACCATCTCTTCATATCTTATTTAACAACCATAAGACAATATGTAGAACAAATTTCAATTCAAGATTATAATGTTATACAACTTTTAGTTCGCTTTTACGGTTAAATCCTATCAAGTTTACTTATGACATTATTTCTTCTTTTTGCTCATATTACCTTTAGAAAATTGCATGAGGTAATGACCTACCTCATCACAACACTCATCTTGACATAGTATGATGGCTTTAGAATGATATTTTTGTGGCTAAGACGAATTTTACATTTAAATATCATGAACTATCAAAACCGTATTCTTCAAAATGTTTTAATAAAATTTCATACGATTATGTCCTTACAACCCATTTTGGGGAATCCGATTTGGTTAGTGTGGGTTATCACACATCCATCAGACTAGTAGGGCGAGATGCAGACCTTCTCACGGAGCATACGATCTCGATAGAATTTATATTACAATTTTTAAGAAAACGTGATTTCTATTTAATAAATAAATTCTATTTTTGAAATATATATATATATATATATTATCAAAATATCCATTTTAAATATATTTAATATTTCCATGTTTTCTAAATCAAAAGAAAAGAATCACAAAAGTTCATGAAAATACCATCAAGATCAATACAAGTCAAATTTACATGAAAATATCTTATACTTTTAAAGTTAGGTTTATATCAACTAGAATATCCCATCTTATAAAAATTACATCTATGAAAACCCTAAAGATGATAAATAAATACTTGAGGTTTATTTTGAAATTATATCAAAATTATTTTTCATAAAACTCCCTCAAGTTATACAAATTTACAATAAGGACCCTAGTAAATATAGGTTCAAGCAGGATCAATTCTCTTGAGCCTTAGGGAGCCAGAGAAAGTAGGTGTTTGCCTATTTAAGGTAGACAAACAAAAAACGGTGTTATCAATACGGTAATTGTCTTGGAAAAAGACACACATCCTACCGTCCATGTGCAGCAGTTACCGATAACATCAAAACTAATTCAGGACTTCAATTATGTTTAAAGAGTCTGACTCAATCTGAGTCTCAGTCAATCCGAATATAATCTATACTTGAATACAATCCAATACAACAAGAACCCGTTTATCCCAGAATACCATCTATAATCAACATGAGTTGAACTGACCGAACCATAGATATTCATTGACTTGTCTACATGACTATCCATTTTTATCCTTATCCGTTTACATGAACAATTTACATCATGGTTTTGGCAAGTCTTACATCAACAATTTACTACAAAACAATACATTCAATACAAAATACATTACGGGGTTTTTAAAGGGGTAGACTGGTATGGAATGTGTTAGAAGTGGCATGAGATGATCACTTTAATACACTTAACATGAATATCCGTTGCCGTTGTCCCGTAGGTTTTGACGGGGCCTTGTGATCCGTATACCATAGTCCACGGGGTAAGCTGGACTCCTCTCGTTTACACTGGCATATTCTGTACCAAGTTACAAACAACTGCGTTAACATAACTATCAACTTTATACTAGTTTTAATCTATTACCTGTCTATTCTCATTCTACATCTCTTTAGGACTTACCGAGCGATTGTTCGCTGACGATATTCTTTTTCTCTTCTTTCTTTGGAATGTTGTCAGGGGGGTCTGATTCTCTGGAGATCGAACCCAGCACAGACGACTTGGAGCAGTTCTCAGAAGACCCAGAGCTCTAGTCACTTGTAAATATTTTACTTTCAGTTCATGCCATTATTTAGGCATTGCCTTTCAGTCTTGTATTTACATTTCCAGTTGTATTGTAAAGGATATTTAATAAATAAAAGTTGATGTTCATTTACATCTCATGTCTTACTTGTATACTTTACTATATTGCTTATTTACGCTTAGCGTGTTTACTTCTGAGTAAATACGTCGCGTGACTCGTCATGTATCTTTATTGTACTCTGGGAAGCGGGGCGTGACACCTGAATTCAAAGAAGTCGTCACTGCTATCCGAGTTCATGATAATGCCATCACCTTTGACGAGCTCTACGACAAACTCATAGACTATGGATGCCATCTCAAGAAGAAAGATACAGGTGTGTGTATGTGTCTCTCTCTCTCATAAGTGCCAACTATGCCAACCAATCCAATCGCTCCTCTTATCTCCCTCCGCAACAACGTGGAAGCGCCTCCTACAATCGCAACACCAACAACATCAACTTCGCTCGTAACAACAATAACAACCAGTACTCTGGCAACAACTCGCCCCGCTTCTACTCCTACTGCAACTTCTACAAGCGTCCCGGTCACAACACTAAATACTTTTGCTAACTCACTCGCTCCCTTCGTGAGAACGCAGTGCAAGTCAATCTCTCGCAGACCCCTCTTCACTTGTTGCCAACAACACCAACACCAACCGGCCCGCTCCCTCCTCCTGGATATTGGACATCGTTACTTCTCACCACGTTACGTCTGATGTTGGGTCTCTTCACAGCTACACCGATTACGGTGGTTCCGATGAGATCAACATAGATGATGGTTCCGGTTTGAAAATTTTCCATATCGGTAAAACAAAACTGCACTCACCCCAAAAACCCTTTCTTTTAGATAATGTTCTATGTGCACCATTTATTACTTAAAACTTAATTTTTGTTGTCAAATTTTGCAAATCGAACAAAATCTCACTTGAGTTTTTTCCCTCTAATTTTTTGGTGAAGGATCTTCGCACAGTGGCACCTCTTTTTCTTGGGGATAACCATAATGATGTCTATAACCTTCCACGATCCATCCAACCTCAAATTCACATTACCTCCAAATCAGAAATAAATGAGTGACACTGTCGTCTTGGTCATCCCTCCATCCTCATCCTTCAGTCAGTTGTTAGGAAAAATAACTTAGTGTCTAATATCTCGGTAGTTAATAATTTTCAATGCAACTTTTGCGATTGCAATAAAATTTATAAACTTTCTTTTTCTGAAAATTCACTTTGAACTTCTAAACCTTTGCAATTAATTTACACTGATATTTGGGGACCCACTGAATTGTCTTTTGATGGTTTTCGCTACTACGTAATTTTTGTTGATTATTATACAAAATATGTCTGGTTATACCCTATGAAATGTATATCTAATATTACCACCATTTTTCCCAATTCAAAAAACTTGTTGAAAAGTATTTTCAATTACCGCTCATATTAATAGACTCTGATAATGGCGGTGAATACACATCTCCTGCCTCCATTCTCACATCCTATAGTGTCTCTCATCTCACCACTCCTCCACACACACCTGGAAATAATGGCACGTCAGAACGTCGCCATCTTCATGTTTTCAAAATCGTTCTTACACTCGTGCATACGACCTCTTTTCTCTCTAAATATTGAAGTCAAGCCTTTAAAACCGTTGTTTATCTCATAAATCGGCTTCCCACACTGGTTCTTAATTTCCAATCCCCATCTGAAAAATTATTTCAACGTTGCCCAAACTACAAACGTTTTAAGATTTTTGGGTGTCTTTACCATCCCTGATTAAGCCCGTACACCTCCTCCAAACCTTAACCTAGATCCACTCCATACATTTTTCTAGGTTATTCAACGTTTCAATCTGCGTATAAATATTTAGATCCTGTCACTCACAAAATTTACATTTATCGTCATGTCAAATTTGTTGAAACCAATTTTCCCATGCAGAAATCTAGTAGACGTTAAGAGGCTCTTCCGCAAGATTTGGCCTCCCCTGGCGCAGTATCACAACCAATCAAGTATATCCAACCTTACCTAACCCAACCCTCACTGAACCGAAATCTAACATCTCATACTATCGACCTCTCCCCCTCTACTGACTTTTCACAATCATCATACTCCAATTTCGATAATCTTGCCAACTCCCAGTTTCTACCTCCCCACCTTCCTCCACATCCACTCAATCTCATTTACCTTCTTCCCAACCCCCAAATCTCTGCATCAACAATGAACATAAACCGAACCCAAAATACTTCAACTCCCAATATATAAATCATACCACTGTTCACCCAATACCCAAAATCCTTAAACCAGCCTGTGTATCTCAAGATGTGAAGGATCCTAATTGGTGTGCTGCAATATCCAAAGAGTTTGATGCCCTCATGAAGAATGGAATATAGGATCTTGTTCCCAAATCAAAGCAGAATCTTGTAGGTTGCAAATGGGTCTTCCAAATCAAGCATAACTCCGATGACACTATTGCCCGATACAAAGCTCGCCTTGTCGCCAAAGGCTTCCATCAACGGCCTGGTCTAGACTCAAATATCGAGAGAAGAAAGCACGAAGAATCTGGAAACTCAAACCCACGATAGGGCGGAGGATCCGCGGCCAATAGGGGTATTGGGCGGCTAAACCGCGGTTCTTTGATGGCCGTAGAATGTGAAAAATCAGGGGCTTGATCGTCTTTGCACACACTTCAATATGACGTCTAGGGTTTCAAGTTCCATAGCTTCTATAAAGGACCGAGAGCAATTAGGGTTATTATCTATCCATCGATCAATTTAGATCTATCGAGCAGACTAGGTTTTTAGTTTTTGTAATTTACTTTTTCAGCGAGCAACTTCTGTAATGCAATAATTTATTCAATAAAAGGTAGTTCTTTCTTTTAATTTTGTCGCATTTACTTTCCGCAATTTTAATTTTTTTTTAACTTATGGGTTCCGTATTCATCCACCTTTCTTTTACTTCGTTGATCTCCATGAGTGAGTAAAATTTCACTTATTAGACTTTGTAGGATACAGTAGAATAATGGATGAAAAATATCTCTTAATTTTTATTAAAGTTTTAATTTTTATAAATTTTAGCAAAATGAATATTAAACCTCTTATCGAGCGTGCTATCAATTCATGATAGTCACGACCACGATTTGAGATTCGTTAATATTTGCTTTAATAGTGACCCTCTTATCAGGCGTGCAATAAATTCACGATAGTCACGACCACGATTTGAGATTCGTTAATATTTGCTTTGTTGAGGACTTGAGATAAATAGGAATCAATAGAAGGACAAGGGTCAGTAGAGAGAAACTCTAATTCCCTCCAAGAACCCTAATCCACATTCATCACTATTTCTCTAGTATTAAATAATTAAAAGATAAAAATAATAATGTTTAAAAAATTCCATCCATTAACTACTAAATCCTATAAACCCTACAAGCCCTTCTCCTATAAACTTTTCAAACCTTCTTAGTATAAAATGATAAAAAAAATTCCCACATTTTTTCTATTAACTCTTTTAAAACAAGAAAAATAGTTCATCGTTTCCTTGCAGACGACCCGTACTCACTAGCAGCTAGCTATTGCGACACCGTTATTGATTGCGGTAATTAGAACATATATAGACACACTCTACAGAACCAATCAAATGGCGCCGTTACCGGAGAAATGGTCGTAATATTTTTCTTGTTATTCGGGTTGATTTCTAATATAAAACCAGAAAAAATAAAAATAAAAAGAGAAAAAAAAACCCGCATTTTGTGTTTTTAACGATTATTGTGTGAGTTTTGCAAAGAAATCTGGAGTAATTGGAGCGAACCAACAGAGATTCAGAGACTTTCAAATTGGACTAGAGGAGCATTGGAGTGCTGAGAAAAAGTTTGGAGACGAGACTCCATAGTACGGCGGAACCGTGGCCTAAGGAGGCTTTTAGCGGCTGAACCGCGGCCCTAGTGGGGAGTTAAGCCCCCAAAATTTTCTGGTATTATCCTATCGTCTTACTCTCTCTTCTAAAGCTATAATACACTGTTTTTACCTGTAGGATTCTTTCCAAACAGCGCCGCTAAAAAAATCTTTTTGCGTGTTTTAGATTTTGGTTTGTTTTGCATATTTAAAACGGACATTAAGGGGCAAGGAACTCAAATTCAGATAAGGTGGTGATTTCATCATCCTTTCTAGGCCCCACAAATCACAAACGAGCATACGCATCACCCTACATTAATAAAAAAATATCTAGAACAAGCCTCTAAGGAAAATCACACTCAATTAGGACGAAAGAGGGTCGTGGGTAATTTATTGCTTATCTGCATTTCTCTTGTGCTGTCTATGGCAAGTATGACTAAGAAAAATGGTTACTTAATTAAGCCCGCTATTTCGGTGATTCGTATACGGATACCTCCTACTTATCCAGCACTTACCTTGCTGCAAGATAGATAAGGAGATGATAGAGGATTTATTCTACGTCTTATCCTTTGGAAGTCTAGGAGCGGTCTTGTGATTTGACCTAAGTGACCCTAGCTCTAGGGAATGATTGTTCATTTTGTGATTGGTTGAGTCAAGCCTTGTGTCCGTCACTCTTGTCAAAACAAGCTTTTTTAAAATCGTTCTCACATGTATCACACGCTTTCATGTGCACTAAACCCGCTTAGTGCATAATCGACTGGACATGGGATTCTAGTGCTTGTCTAGTCCGTGTTTTTGCTGTCGACTCCGAGGTCGATACTTCTTCACCTTTTTTTTCTCCTCCACCTATCACATCTCTCAAGATGGGTAGATCTCCACCGAGTTTTAACAACTCCGCATTGCCACCATCCATAGGTGTGCAAATTGAGAATCCACCACGCATCGCTCTCCAAGACCGATGCTACCCCACACACGGATCCCTTCCTACGTGTTTGTCTCTTCCACTAGCCAATGGGGATAATTTCGAAATTAAACCCCACTTCATCAACTTGTTGCCCAAATTTCACAGGCTTGAATCCGAGAATGCATACGTTTTTATAACCAAATTCCAAAACGTATGTGCAATGATGAGCACCACCCAACTTTCAGGGGATGCTATACGATTACGTCTTCTCCCTTTTACCTTGTGCGGTCTTGCAGAGAAGTGACTTTATAGCACCTCCTCACATTCTATAACCAATTCGGATGAATTATTTAAAGTATTCTGTAACACCCAAGTTCGTTATACCATGACTTGATTTGATTAATTTATATATTGGATGGCTATTCTTGATTTATTGTTGTTTTGGGTGCGATTAGTATAATTGGTGTATGTTTTTGCATCCGACCCGACCCGCTTGCTGGAAATCCGTCTTGATTCCTGTTTATGATTGATCCCGGCTGGTTATGAGAATCTATGCACTTTCATGTTGTTATATAACTGCATTATATCTGGCATCTGCATTTTTCAATATAACATATAAAGTCAAATAAAATATTTTAAAAATATTTTGCATGGCCTGCATCATACCCCTAACCCTGTTGTAACATCAGTACATCGTGTTCTCGTTCCGTTCAGTGAAACGGACTCGTTTGGATCGCTACATGCACACTACGCGTATCCGTTCTTGGGGGTATACATTTTTGTTAGCTGGATATCGTATTTTGGTTTTGATTTATACGTATATTATCTGTATTTTCAAACCGTAATTTTAGACCCGTCCCGGGCATGTTTTGGACTATTTTTTGTATTAGCCAGAAAACTCAAAAATACACAATACAATATTCCTCATATTTTTAAACTGTTATGTTATATTCTATATATATTTTAACTAAAATATTTTTATAAAATCCTAACTATCCTATACACACACAGATCCCTCACTGTCTCTCTCCTCTTTCTTTATAAATGTAGTATCTATATACAGATATTAGATATATTAATTCTTTATTTTAAACCCATATTTACCCTACGTCATCTTTCTTTCTTGTCTTCGTTTTCTTTTTCCCGCCTCCGCCTCGTCACGAGAAACCCTAACCCTAGCTTTCGCCCGCGTCACCGTCGCCGCTTCACCCTCGACTTCGCCTCCGTCTCCTCCACCTTCCTCTCCTCCCAGGTTCCTCACCCTCATAACCACCTCACCTATCTCCTTTCCCCTACAACCCTCCTTCTCGAGCATCTATCCCTGCACAGAACCCACGCCGGAACCCCCGACCTCGTTGCCGTTCCCTCACCTCCGACGATCCTAACTTCATCCCATCATCATCCTTACCTCCACCTTCTCCTCTTCCACTCACCTCTCCCCTTCTTACCCGACACCAAGAAACCCTGCACCTTCCCATAGCCACTGCCCTTGCTGTCCATCATCGCCGTCGTCTCCCTTTGCCTCATCTCCGACTACAGAGCACCAATCCCAGGCCACTCCCTTCTTCTTCTTCTTCTCCTTCTTGGTTTCTTGGGTTCCGATCGTCGTCGGATTTGTGGCCGTCACTGACGATCCGGCAACCCAGTGGATGTTTTCAGCCAGCGTGGCCACCTTCTTGCTTTGCCTGGTCCTGTCCCGTGTGCGCGTGTGTACATTACGACGTTTACCCGACGTCGGATATAGCGTACGCATTCTGTCTTGAGATCCGATCAGGAAAGTTTATCTTGCTACATTCTATAATATATATATATATATTTCATCCATATGAATAAAAATATTACATGTTTATTGCATTATACATCCATGTTACTATTTTACTGTTTTGGATAGCCGTTCGTATCCGTATCATTTATCACATATATAGTCGCATGCAAGTTTACCTTGCTACATGCTATGATACTTATTTTGCATCCATATGAATAAAAATATCACATGTTTACTGCATTGTACATCCATGTTACCGTTTTACTGTTTTCGGATAGCCGTACGAATCCATATCATTAATTACATATCTGGTTGCATGCAAGTTAGCTTGATACATACTATATTATTATACTTGCACCTATATTAATAAAAATACTGCATATTTATTGTATTGTGCATCCATGTTACAGTTTTACCGTTTTCCCGATATCCGTTCGCATCCGTACAATTTATTATATATCTAATTGCATGCCTTGTCATATTAATTCATATTACTGTTACATTAGCACCCCATGCTTGATAATGTGTATCCTACGTAGTCATGGAGTTGCAGATGAAATCCCTGATAGATATTTGTGTATCCGTATTTTACTGTGCATCCGTACTTTTATCGTGCATCCGTACTTGCTACAGTTTTATTATGAGCATCCGTTTGATACCTGTGCACTACCTGTCATGCCTGATACACCACTACTTGACATGTTACCTGATCCTGTTCTAATGCCGACAATCCTGACATGTTGTCCTGACGGACGTATCCTGTTGTCTGCATAGAAAAACCTGTACCTGCTTGATCCTGTGTTGGCATTAGCTCCAGATTTATCAATACCTGACTTGAACACATAATCTTGGGGGTAAGGGAAAATCAAGAATGTAACCGAATGTAACTCAAAGGGCTATTATATTGTTTTCCATATTTCCGGGTGTTACGGAAAAATCCTGTTACCGTAGTCCCGTGGGGAATGAATGGGGCATATACTGAATAATCATGTTACCGTGGTCCCGTGGGGAATGAATGGGGCATAGTCTGACGGGTTACGATAAGAATTACATTAATTGATTTTAAAGATTTTAGATTAGATAACCTAGAGTCCAGAAATAGGTTGCACACTACATGTACATACACCTCACTGTTTCATTTCCGTGTTTACTTTCTATATTCATGTCATCGTTTATATTCATGCCTGCATATCTCGTGTATCCTATTCATTTATTATTGTTGATATTATGACGCACTGATGTCTGGGTTCTGCATGGCCTAGATCCTCTATCTTTGTCGCAGGTTGATCAGGAGTATTTCCACCGTCAGGCCGAGCAGTGAGGATCCTGTTAGTATCTAGTTTAGTTTAGTTTTATTTCCGTACTTTCATTTCCTGATGTGAGCCCGTATTTGGGACATACTTTCCAGATGTTATTGTTTATTGGATTTATTGCTTCCGCATATTATTTCTTGACCCGTTTATTCTGGCATATGGACATGTACTAGATAGTTTATTTTTATTTCTACCGTTCTTGATATCTTATAGACAACCGTAATATGACTGTGGAGGGATGCTTCCTAGCCACAGGTAGCATGGTTGGTTATGTCACGTGCCGATCGTAGCGCACTCTGGGAAGCGGGGCGTGACATGGTTTGTTTGGTATCAGAGACATAGGATTTAGGTTAATCGGGTTTGATTCTTTTGTAGTTGGGTATTGGACCCAATACACGAATCAGAAAACCCGTGATTAGGAACATGTCCTGCCACATTGTTGTCGTGATATTTGAATCTTATCTTTCTCTTAACCCTTTATCTTGACGAGATGGAATGACTTTGCATCTCGGCTCTTTTGGTTCGTTACTGTTTCTCATTTCCTATTCCTTTGATTCTGATACTCTAATTTGGGCGACTTGAACGGAGTTACGTGATTGTAACTATGAACTGCACCATGGTTACAATGCGGTACTCTATTTGAGTAACTTGGAGTCCTAGTCTTGATTCATTTCCTTGATTTATGGTCGTGATATTACCTTGCTTCTCTCAGTTTCATTGCTTACTAGTTCATGTTTTATCGCAAGCTTGAATCCTGTTTATCGTGCTTAATCTTCTTCAGTATCTTAGCTTAGGATGAAGTCGTTTCAGGTATCCTACTTGTTCATGATTTTCCCGCATTAGTATTATTCGATTCTGGTTCATCCCATTGTTTTATGTCGTCCAAGTTTATTGCTGCACATTCGATTTATTGCACGACCCTGTCTAGTTGTTGGGACATATACACTGGAACGGGAAGATCATATCTAGTAGTGAGTGCAAGGATTGTTCAGTTGTTATCTGCAAACGAAAGTTATTTGCAGATTTCTTGGTGATCGATACTGGAAGTTATGATGTCGTCTTGGGAATGGAATTTCTCGGCACTTTCCATGCTCACATTGATTGTAGGGCAAAGAAAGTGATTTTCCAGATTCCCGGACATCCGGAGTTTGTTTTTGCTGGAGGTAGCAGTTCTGTCGGGCCGGTCGAGTTTAGGGCTAGGCCGACAAACTGTGTTCTTTCGTCGATGGAAGTTGTTAAGGAGGAAGCGCTAACTGTAGTTCAAGAGTTCATGGACGTGTTCGAGGACATCTCAGGTGTACCACCAAAACGAGATGTGGAGTTCGCGATCGATCTTGTTCCTGGTGCATCGCCAATCTCGAATACGTACTATCCGATGGCACCAGTGGAGTTGGAAGAAGTAAGGAAGCATGTTACTGAATTGCTAGAGAAAGGTTGGATTCGCAGCAACAATTCACCTTGGGGTGGCTCCAGTTCTTCTAGTTAAGAAGAAAGATGGCATAAGGAGAATGCGCATCGATTGTCGAGAATTAAACCGGGTGACTATTAAGAACAAATACCCGATTTCTCGCATTGGCGAATTATTCGAGCAATTTAGTGGCGCGAGGGTATTCTCAAAGCTAGATTTGCGATCCAGATATCATCAAGTTTGAGTTAAATTAGAGGATATTTGCAAGACTGCGTTCCGAACTCGATATAGACATTACGAGTATTTAGTGATGCCATTCGGACTCACGAATGCACCGGCGATATTTATGGACTTGATGAATCGAATCTTTTCACCATTATTGGACCAGTTTATGGTAGTGTTCATCGATGATATTCTGGTCTACTCGAGGAGCCTAGAAGAGCATGCAGAACACTTGAAGATCGCACTGCAGACGTTGAGGAAAGAAAGGTTATATGCAAAGATGAGCAAGTGCGAGTTTTGGTTTGAAGAAGTGAAGTTTTAGGGGCATGTCGTATCCGAAAATGGAATTGCCGTCGACCCTAAGAAGATTGCAGCAGTTCAAGATTGGCCGATTCCAAGGAATGTAGTGGAGATCAGAAGTTTTTTGGGACTTGCAGGATACTACAGAAGATTCGTGGAGAATTTTGCTCAATTGGCTGAGCCTTTGACCAAGCTTACACGGAGGAGGTACCGTTCGTATGGACGGATAGTTGTACTTCAGCTTTTGAGGCGTTGAAGCAAAGGTTGATAACCGCTCCTATTTTAACCGTACCAGACGGTTCCGGAGGATTGGTGATTCGCAGCGACGCATCTGGGAAAGACTTGGGATGCGTTCTTATGCAGCATTAGAAGGTTATAGCCTACGCATCGAGACAGTTGAAGGCACATGAGAAGAATTACCCAACTCATGATTTGGAGCTTGCAGCAGTGATTTTCGCTTTGAAAATTTGGAGACACTAATTACTGGGCGAAAGGGTTGAAATATTCACCGATCACAAAAGCCTAAAGTACGTGTTCACATAGAAAGAGCTCAACATGAGACAACGTAGATGGTTGGAGCTGATGGCTGACTATGATCTTGATCTCAAGTACCATCCGGGGAAGGTTAATGTAGTACCGGATGCTCTTAGTCGGTTGCCAGCAATTCAGATGTTGACTGCACAGAGGGAGCTTATCGATGATTTTCGGAGATTCGATTTGGAGATCGTGTTACCGCATTCTTCAGGACAGCTGATGCAGCTGCAAGTACAGTTGTTATTGATCGATAATATTAAAGCAGCGCAGTCGCACGATCCAAGATTGCAGAAGTTTCGAGAACAGGTTGAAGCGGGACTTCGAATAAACTTGTTGATTCATGAAGATGGTTCGTTGTGATATGGTAGCCGTTTGTGTGTGCCGAAAGGAGATATTCGTGAAGAGATTATGAAGGAGGCACACAGTTCCGCATATTCTGTACATCCAGGAGGCATGAAGATGTATCGTGATCTACGACAACATTTCTGGTAGAAAGGCATGAAAAGGGAGATTGCCCGCTTTGTAGCGAAGTGCTTGGTGTGTCAGCAAGTTAAGGCTGAACATCAAAGGGTAGCTGGTTTATTGCAACCACTTCCGGTTCCTCAATGGAAGTAGGAACATATAACCATGGATTTCGTGACAGCTTTACCGCGGAGTCCAAAGGGCAACAATACAGTTTGGGTGATCGTTGATCGATTGAGCAAGGCAGCTCATTTCATTCCGTTTCGAGTTGGTCAGTCGACAGAAGTATTAGCAGAACAGTACATGCAGGAGATTATGAGATTGCATGGAGTACCTGTAAGCATCATTTTCGATCGTGATACCTGATTCTTATCACACTTCTGGAGCAATTTACAGGAAAGTTTGGGGACGCAATTGAAGTTTAGCACTGCTTATCATCCTCAGACAGATGTCCAGTCGGAGAGAACGATCCAAACTCTTTAAGACATGTTGAGAGCTTGCATGTTAGACTTCAAGGGCTCGTGGGAGGATCATCTGCATTTGGTGGAGTTTTTTTTTTACAATAATAGCTTTCAGGCGACTATTCAGATGGCTCCATTCGAAGCATTATATGGTCGCAAGTGTTGCTCACCCGTTTGTTGGGACGATGTTGGAGAAAGAAGATTGTTGGGACCCGATTTGATCGTGCAAACAGTAGAGAAGGTTAATACTATCCAGAATCACATGAAGGCAGCACAGGATCGACAGAAGAGTCGGGGTGATACATCGAGAAGACCTCTAGAGTTTACTGTTGGTGATCTGGTATTCTTGAAGATATCACCGACTAGAGGAGTGATTCGTTTTGGGAGTCGAGGCAAACTTAGTCCTCGATTCGTAGGGCCTTTCGATATTATTGAGCGTGTTGGAGAAGTGACTTATCGATTGGCTTTACCACCATCTTTTGCGAGTGTTCATGACGTGTTTCATGTATCTCAACTCCGTAAGTATGTTCGAGATGAGACGCACGTGTTGGATCATTCGGAGCTGACTGTAAGGGAGGATTTGACCTATGAGGGATGACCGACGTTGATTGTTTATTGAAGAGAAAAGGTCCTCAAGAACAAGATTATCCCTCTCATACTTGTTTCATGGGGTTGCGCTCGCACGGAGAATCGACTTGGGAACGAGAAGACGAAATTCGATAGAAGTTTCCACACCTCTTTTCGTAGATTAATGTTTGCTTGTCTTTTCTGCAGGGTTACCTACGACGGCAGCAAGGTTTCGGGAGGTATCGTCCATGCCAAATTCAAAAATTTGCCGTTTTAGCTAATCCTAACTAAGAATCGCTAACTAGAAATCGACGGAAAGTAATGCAAACAACTTTGCAAGTTTAGTGAGCAAGGAATACAACCTTTGTAAACCGGTCCTTCACTTCAATAGCTCCGTGTAGTATTCTCTCTCACTGCGATCGTGAACTCTGGACTCTAGAGAGGCTCCCGTGAAGAAACGAACATGCTTGCTTCGAAGTCTTCGAGACCGAAGATGATCTACGTCGAGGAGACACAAACCCAAGCTATCTCTTCACTAATTATAAAATTAGTGAAGCAAACACCCTATACTAAATGAAAATTATTAGGGGATGATGAAGTAGGAAGTTTGATCACATTAGAAATGATTTTCTCACTCATTTTCTCATACCTCCATTGAAGCTAGAAAGCTTTTGAGGAAGAAGAAGAAGAAAAGCTAATTCATCAAATGAATTATTGTGTGAGATTAGAAATGCAACCAAGGGTTAAGCATGTCATGCTTAACCCTTGTAGAGAGTTAACCATGAGTTAGGGTTAAAGGTTAGGTCAAATAATATCTTAAGCTAGACAAAAGGAGTGGACAAAGTCAAAAATGCTTATAAGCTTCTACAAGCTTTCAACAAATATCAACCATGACTAATTCCACAATTTTTGAATTACTTAATGATAAAATTATAAACCCTAATCTTAACCCTAGCATGGTTTAACCCTCATTAACCTTAGTTGCATTTGTAACCTAACTTGATACATTTAACATATGTCACATATACATCAATGTATCCAAAGTGAGAAAAGAAATCATAAGTGAGCTAATACTAGCTAATGTAATGTAATATATCAAATATATAATTATACATTAGATTATCAAATCAACTCTTGATTTAATAATCCGGCTATATCACCTATAACCGACTAATATTATATGAATCAACTTATCGAATCAACACTTGATCCGATAACCCAGCTATATCATATATAACCGACCGATATCTCATATCGCGAGAATAGAATACGGTATCTCATATCGTATCAATCTCGGTCCCGCACATATCACATATGTGCTCCTACTCCGTTTCGCTTGAACCAGGAAACCCCTGTGTAGGACTCTAAAGACTCGTCAATATGCCGGCAGTAGGTGATGATCATATCGAACACCCATAAGCCGCAAGCGGTCTGCTAAACGTAACGGCCACTCGGGTATTGAGCGATCAGAAGATCAACAAGCATGTCTGCTCACACTCCTGCGAATCCAATCAGTAACACTACCGTACAGTCCGGTCTCTTCTTTTGATATGTCGCATATCTCGTCTAGGGGTGGTAAACGTTAGACCCCAGTAACTCGATAAGTCATGTCGATATGAGGATCGTAACGGGTCGAGAAACTACTGATAACACTTACCAGTATATCTCTGAAGCAGCCTTGGCCAAGGACTTCCTGTTATAGCCAATCGAGCACAGCGCAACATCAACTTCCAATACCGAGAGAGACGAAACCCCTCCTATCGTTCATTGCCTCCATATGACTCGGGACTGTACCTAAAATCCACCATTATGCACGTTCTCTTGAACGTGTAAGGTGGAAATCAAAGCAATGTGGGAATCACACAAGTTTCTATGACGATCTCGGGTCTACAGACTAACCTGTACCAGTGTCACCAGAGAACTGCCATCTGACGTTAGGTATAATACCATCTGGGAGTTCTTGGCGAGTCCGTCCAATGTACCCAGTCTCCACTGAGCACCCGTATACTGTCTCTGATGTCAAACACTAATAGATATGGGATCATCATCCATCGCCTATCTACATGGGTCGAGAAGCTATACGCTAGTCTACTCTGGTATATCGATGCCCTGTCTCGATACACCCGCGACTAGGAACATTTGAAGGATGTACTTAGCGACTACACTGTCCCCACTAGTATGATCTGCATTATAATCCTGGTAGTCAAGTACTCATCCCAAGAGCTTTATCAACATGTAATATAGAGACAATCAGCGTACATGTTAAGATAAAGAGAAACTAGATAGCATACTATCATGTAGAGCAAGAAAGTCCTCCCTATATATGTCCAAGCATCTACTACAATATACATCGTTGTTCCCGCCAAAAATTTCTGCGCAGAAGAGCCCAAGGTATCAAATGGCAGCGATACGCTTAAGAAATGCGAATCAGTATCTTCCGGGATGTATTTTGATAAACTCCCGAATGTGAAACAGCTAAATTCTGATGGTATTGAAAGCGTATCGAAAAACCCTTCGATTTGATATATTATGGGCCTCATAATTCATCCAGGATCAAAAGTTATGAGGTATCACGTGTCCACACGTGATGGACCTTTAAGAAACCGCTGGAGGAGTTAAAAGATATAATAAAAACTCAGAAAAGACCCCAATAGGGCATCACGTGCTCACACATGACCATGGGTCACGTGCAGACACATGATGGGCTCTTAAGGCCTCTAAAATAATGAATAGAATTAAATTCTAAAATCTGTTCCCTGATTAAAAATCAGAAGTTACCTCAATGAGGTATCACGTGCTCACACGTGACCAATGGTCACGTGTTGACACGTGATGGTTAAAACAACAACATAAACAAGCGGCTGTTAAAGGAACCAATTTGGGGGTCACGTGCTCACACGTGACCAAGGGTCACTTGCCAGCACGTGACAGGCTTTGAAAGCCTTACAGTTTAATAGAATTAAAATTCTAAATTTCTCTAAAATCTTTCGAAATAGAATTAAAATTCTAAATTTCTCTAAATCTTTCCAAATGGAAAAGGATTATGGGGACCGTTGGATTAAAAATCCAATGGTGATTAAAGATCACCAATTTATGGAAAGATTTGATACAAGGAAAGATTTCCCTAAAATCTCACCGAAAATAACAAACAGAATATCTTTGGATTTAAAATCCAACTGTGAATAAAATTCACTGAATGATCTAAAGGATCATATTAATTATGAAATCAAATCAAATCTTTCAATGAGAGATTTGCTAAACAAATTGATTCTCTTCCTTCTCCTATAAATAGGAGCCAAGAAAAGAAGAGAAGGGAACCTTTTGAGAGAGAAAAACAGAGGGAGGAGAATTTAATTCTCAAGAGAAAAAAGAAAAGAGAAGAGAATTTAATTCTCTGCAAAAGAAAAAACTTAGGTAAGAAAAGGGAGGCTTCAAAAGAGAATTTAATTCTCAAAAGAGTTTAACTCTTATATAAAGAAAAGAACTTAGATCTTTCTCTGGTTGAGGATCTGCAAAGTGCACATCTCCCCATGAATTAAGAATTTAATTCTCATTGGGTTGAGATCCTGCCATGCAGATCTAAAACACAGAGGAGGAATTGAGTTTTTGAGAATTTAATTCTCCCAAACTCACAGGAATTTAATTCCTCCTAAAACAAAACTAGGGTTTAACCCTAATCAAGAATTTAATTCTTTTACATATCTGGGAATTTAATTCCTTTGAAAAGAAATCAGGGTTTTATCCTAAATAAGAATTTAGTTCTTTCACAATAGGAATTTAATTCCTCCAAAATCATAATTAGGGTTTAACCCTACAAAGAATTCAATTCTTAAAAGATCTCCGTTCATGAAAAGAACCAGGGTCACGTGCCCCCACGTGACCCTTGAAAAGATCCCCTGCAAAGAACTTTGAAGCATCACCTCACGTGCTCCCACGTGACTCCCAAAATGCAGAAAGAAAAAGCAAAGGAAATGAAAGTTTTGGGCGCTCTCACGTGTTATCACATGACCCCTCAGCAAATGCTTTAACAATTGGCGCACAGATCCCTATCACGTGCCAACACGTGATGCTCTAAAATAAAAACAAAGGTGTTTAACACTTATTCGCAGATTTGAGGATAAACCAAATGGAGATCTGGCTCCATATTTAGGGCGCCCTCACGTGTCACCACGTGACCCCTAATGAGCATTCTAACAGACCAGAGCGGGGGCCTCCATCACGTGCCCGCACGTGATGGCCAGGAAATTAAAAGTGTTAAACACTGATCTGCAGAATAAAATAAGGGAAATCAGGGCGCTCTCACGTGTCCGCACGTGACCACTCCTTCCTTAGTGTTTAACACTAATTGGAAGACTCTATTTGCAGTGTTTAACACTAATTTTCTTAGTGTTTAACACTAATTTGGAAAACTCTATTTGCAGTGTTTAACACTGATTTTCTTAGTGTTTAACACTAATTTGGAAAACTCTATTTGCAGTGTTTAACACTGATTTTCTTAGTGATTAACACTAATTGGAAAACTCTGTTCCCGGTGTTTAACACTGATTTGCTTTAGTGTTTAACACTAGTTTGAAATCTCTGCTACCAGTGTTTAACACTGATTTGCTTTTGTGTTAACACTAATTTGAAAGCCCTGTTGCTAACACAGATTATCTTTTAGTGTTTAACTCTAATTTGCTAATCTTATTCCCAGTGTTCAACACTGTTGGTCTCTAGTGTTTAACACTAGCTTTAGCACAATTGACTAAGTTTCTAGAGGCAAAGCCTCTCCTTCAATGAGCCAACAGAGGGCCAATATTTCAAACATAATTGGACTTAGCCCAAACTGGCCAGAAGTCCTCAAATCATCTTGAACTGAGCGCATCTGCTCTTTCAACCAACTCATTGGTTCAAGGGTACATCTCTGAACTCTTCTGATATTTGTCGTTGTAATCCTTCAACGTCTTCAGAGAGGTGACCGGTCCCGACAACCACACATCAACACGGACTGTGGGGTCCTTAAACTCATGGACTCATGCGTCCTTAAACCAAGATATAGACTGTGGGGTCCTTAAACCCGCGGACTTATGCGTCCTTAAACTAACGGACTAATGCATCCTTAAACACACCCATATGGACTGTGGGGTCCTTAAACCCATGGAATTATGCGTCCTTAAACTACCAATGGACCATTATGTCCCTAAACTGGAGATGGACCACTATGTCCCTAAACTGGAGATGGACCACCATGTCCCTAAACTAGAACAATAGAGCCCCCAAATGCTCTTTTGTCGGATCTAAACGATCCCGTTAAGTCGATCTTACTCCCAAACTGGACCAACGTATCCTTAACAACCATTTAAGTTGATCTTAGCCTCAAATATGGCTAACGTATTCTTAAACCTTCAAACAGACTTTAGTCCCAATTTGGACTATGAATCCCCCCAATCAACTTTGGTTCAAGGGTACATCTCTGAACTCCTCTGACACCTGTCATTGTAATCCTTCAACGTCATCAGAGAGGTGATGGGTCCTGACGGCCATACATGCAACGGACCACCATGTCCCTAAACTGGAACAATAGAGCCCCAACACTCTTTTGTCGGATCTAAACGATCCCGTTAAGTTGATCTTAGTCTCAAACCAGACTAACGTATCCTTAACAAACGTTTGAGTTGATCTTAGCCTCAAATATGGCTAACGTGTCCTCAAACCAAAACCCCAAAACCAAATCTAAGAAAATACGGATTTGGATTAATCCACGTCCTACGGGCGACTACATAAATTAGTCTCCGTATACAATCCACGGGCAACCACAAACAAAACAAAAACCCACGACACGAAGTGACCAGCTGGAGAAGGAGAAAGTGGTTACCGCAGTGCGGTAGCGTAATTAACTGTAGGGGCTTGCGCCTGCAGGGAAGAGCGTCCCCACAATCAAAAACCCCTCAAGCGAGGGGGAATCTGACGAAGTCTGCTACATCGGACGCATCTGTCTAAACCTTCGATACACGATGCCATAAATCAACTTGGTATCTTCGGAGAGGTGGACGGATAAAACCAATTAGCATCTGCCCCGAATCTCATGTCTGCGCCGCCCATATCTGCGCCGCCATTCGGAGGGGAACGGATTCTGGTACGCCCGGTGGGTCCTTTTCCTCTTTCCACTCCACACTTCGTGTGTCGTGTTCGCGAACGAATCATGGTTTACTGTGGTTGCCTGTGGATTCGAGGTACTAAGATTTGGTGTCTTGCTCCGTGCAGAAAACAGAAGATCAATGGTTTCAAACTGCACTGCACTGCCTGCAACTGCAACTCTCGCTCGGTCCTTGCTGGAGGAGTGACTTATGGGCCCCAAGCGGCCTCCCTTTTCAAGATGCCAGTGGAGCAGGTAACTCAGGCCACCACTGGATTATTCTTCGGGACCATGCTCCCACCGTTGATCTTCAATGCCACAATGACGTTGCAAGAATCCCCAAAGAAGTCGGTCTTTGATCGGCTTACCACTGCCGCGACCCCTCTCAACGGGTCGCCCAACTTCAATATCTCAGTTTTCAACAGATTGGGCCAGAGCGTCTACAAGCCCGCGATACCCGAAGTTGCCATCCCAAAGCGGATAGCCATCCCGGCTCAAGCGGAAGAAATCATTGGAAAGGCTTCTCCTTCCAAAAAGTCAGTTTTTACAAGGATGGCCATTCCGGCTTCTGCTCCAGGCGAGGTCCTCAAAGCTGCTTCCTCTGCCCAGAGGTCTGTTTTTGACAGATTAGACATTGCTTCTCAACGGGTGTCAGTCTTCGACAGGCCAGCACCAATAACGGTCTCTCCTCAAAGCAGGGGGCATGAGGAGGTCACCCCTACGGCTGAGACAACTCCATCCACACGACACGCTCGACGTCGCCACTGGCGCCGAGTGAGGAAGGCTGGGGGCAACTCCCTATCTGGGATAACTCCGCCAACTCCAACGGTGGGGATCGATGCTGCTGTTCCAACCGGGAACAGCTTTGAATTGCTGAACACGGTGCGCAGAAACTCTCCTACTGCGATGCTGAAGAGAACTCTTTCACCTGTGGAGGATACTCCAGAGAAGAAGCTGGAGCAGCCCCCTCAACGGCTACCCTTTAAAATTTACAAGGTCTGGCGACAGATCCAGGAGTCGGTGATTGATCAAGACTATCTCCGCCGACAGAAAACGATGAAGGTTCGGCAGGGGAAGGATTACTCCATCAAGCCACAAAAAGCAACGGCTACTTGGGCGCCCACTACAACGGCCCCCTCAACTTCAACCACTCAAAAGAAAAGGAGGCCGCAAAAAGCCCCTGTGAACATGGCGAACTGTAAACGCGCTGAGCACAAACACCCCAAGTCTGGGGGCATGGTGGTGCACACTGTTTTTATGGCTTCTGGAAAGGTGGAAAGCCGTGCTTCGACGGGTCACCGACCGCTCACCCGATCCGTAACAAAAGCCTAGGAGCAGCAACAGAAGCTTCAGGAGATGATGACTGCAATGGCCGCAATTACCGGGCCAAAGGAAAGCTCGGAGGCATCATCAGAGCAGCATCATAAACAAGAAACTGACGCTGATTTCCTACGCAGAGTCTTCGAAAAGAAAGACAGAGAGGCAACGGAACAAGCTTCCAACATAAAACAAATGTCGCTTCTCTTCCAAGATATGGTAGGGATGATGTTATAGCCGGACCCTCCAGCTGAAGACCCTCCAATCATTACTGAAGACGATAGAGGGGAGACATCTAATCCTTCTCGGGCTCTTTCAGCAGTCAAAGAGGAAACCATCTTCAAGGCCGCCCTCTATGATTATATCGCTCAGCAGATGCGAGTTCACCAGGCGAATGAAGCGGCTGGGCAAGTTGTTAAAACTGGGCGACCATATCCGGGCTGGTATGACCAGATAAAATACCCGCCGGAATATACGATCCCCAAATTCCATGTGTACAAGGGGACAGGCAATCCCCATCAACATGTCGCTCAGTTCAGGACTCTTTGCGGCAATACTGGAGGTGATTATAAACTTCTACTTCGCCAGTTCGTCGGTAGTTTAGCAGACACAGCTTTTGAATGGTACTCGGAGCTTCCTGACGACTCTGTCAAAACGTTTACAGAAATGGAGTTGCTATTCACCCAGCGTTTCGCAAGTGCTAGCGAACGCACCCCAGTCACGGCATTTATCAATGTCGGGGTGAAGCCTGGAGAAACTTGGGTCCAGTATGCGATACGGTGGCGTAATCTATGGTCAAAGTGCGAGCAGCGCATCGAAGAAACTCCTGCCGTGGGCATGTTCGTGGGTACTCTCGACCCTCAAGCGACCATCTCCCAATTCATGATGTTCTTCAAGCCGACCACCTTCCAGGCCTTGATTGACAAGCTGGCCCAAATGGACCAGATGGGTCATAGGCCTTCCTCTTCAAAGACAGAGCCTTGGAATGAAAAGGGCAAAGGAAAAGCAACCTTCGTTGCCAATACTCAGCAACGGCCGAGAAACTTAAAGCCAGTTGTTCGCCAAAACAACGTGCGTCCACGCCCATCCCTCGAGGAGAGACTAGGACGTCCTTACTCATTTCCTCAGAATAAAACGCGGAGACTGTTCGAGCTGGCAGTACGCAACAGACCCATCAATCTGCCGAGTCCAAAGCGTCCGTTGCAGCCAGGCGATGTCAACGATCCCAATTATTGTCCTTACCACCAAACGGTAAGTCACTCGATCGAGGATTGCTTCATCTTTAAAGGATGGATCGAGGATCAGTATCTACAAGGCAAGTTTGCGTTGTCCGAGAAGTGGAAAATAAACCCACCACAACCGCACACTCCAAAGAAGTCGGACACACCGGGGGAAACTTGTTCTTTTGTTGAAGAAGCTTCGTGGGAGGTCGTGCTGTCAGCCAAAACCAAAAAGATGCTGAATGATCTCCAGACATGCCCGACGATCGGGTGGAAGAACTCGCTAGAACCACAGATCGTCGAAGGGAGGCTGAAGCCGCACCCAACTCCAAAGATCGATGGTGAAGGTCCCAGCACTCACACCCAGCCGTCAAAATCTTCAAAGAAAAACAAGAAGAAATCCAAGAAGCCCGTGAAGCCCGGCGACAAGCGCACGGATTTGCAGAAACAGATTGACGTGCTGGAAGAGTATAACCAGAAGGCACGGATTCCAATCACGCTCCAAGAGTTCCTCAGCCACGTCCTCGAGGACGAAAATGATGGAGAAGACTCATTAGATGAATCTGAGGACTACGTAGCAAGTTGTCATGTGATCTCTCACTCATTAATAGACGATAAAGATGCTCCTTGCACCGAGAAACCAGGGGCGGATCCTGAACCAGAACTTCTATGGCCATCAGACGAGATGATTGATGCCTTCCTGAACGAAGCCCGTCTTAAAAGCAAAGCTGATCGAGAGCGCGAGATGGCCATATTCAAGAAAGCCAAACGCCGAAGACTAGATGAAAGGGTCGAAACACTCCCACCGGATCAAAGTACATCCAACGCAAATGAAAGCAGGATCAAGACAAGGAAACGATTCGCCAAAGCCATATCGATGGGGATGAAGCTGCCCTCTTTCAGAGAAAATTCTCCTGGCGGTATACATCTTGATGAAGCGGACGTACATCTTAACTTCTGCTTATATCATCAGAAGATCACACATCCTACTGAAGACTGCAACTCCTTTAAGTGTTGGTGGCAAGGGTATGTCGCTCACAGGCAACACTCCAACAGGACAAAGCGTGAAGCTCATAGACAGCGGAAAAATGCGACAAATGAGCGTAAAAGAATTGCCGGCAATTGTCATAGGGTTGATCCCGGGGGATCGCGAGTTCTCACCTTCGGGAGCGACTCCGACGAAAAATTAGCTCACGGTCCTCTCTTCAAGGAATCCATCTCTGAAATGAAAGAATTGAGGAGCTGCGAGAACATTCAGCCGTGCAATTGGACGCTACCCGGAAAGAATCTCGGATTTGCGAACAAGGGATCGAACAAAAGGGATAAGGGGAATGGAAAAGCGACCTTCGTCGCCAATGCTCAACAACAGCCGAGTAACCCGAGATCGTTTTGTCATCAAAACAACAACCCGCGATACCTCAATGAGAAGTTGAAACGTCCTTACTCGTTTCCCAAAGATAAAACAAAAAGATTGTTCGAGCTAGCAGTGCGCAGCGGGCTCATCACTCTGCCAGATCCAAAACGTCCGTTGCAGCCAGGTGACGTTAACAATCCTAACTATTGTCCCTACCACAGAGTAATGGGTCACCCACTCGAAAATTGCTACGTCTTCAAAAACTGGGTTGAAGACCAATACCAACAAGGCAAACTCGCGCTGTCCGAAAACTGGAAGGTGAGCCCGCCACAACCACACGCCTCGAGAAAGATGGATATGCCGGGGGCATCATGCTTATTCATAGGGAAAGCCTCATAGACCGAAAAGTCAGTAAACTAGAGATTCGCCTCAAATACGGCGACGCTAGACCGAAAAGTTAGTAAACTAAAGATTCGCCTCAAATACGGCGACGGCGGACCGCAATGTCCTAAAACTTGCAAATGACCGAAACGTCGTTAAACTACTATCAAACCGCGGCATCCTCAGGCTGGCGTGGTAAAAAAAACAAAAAAAAACGGTATGTCCACAAGCAAAATGGGCACGGATGAAAAACCAAAAGGGCTCCGTGAGTAAAAACAGCAGGGCTACCGGCGAGTCTTGTGAAAACCCGAAAGGGCGCAACCTCGTTAGAATAAAAAAAAGAAAGAATAAACAAAAAAAAGAAAAAAAAAAAAGAAAACGGTATGTCCATAAGCAAAATGGGCACGGATGAAAACCCGAAAGGGCTCCGTGAGTAAAAACAGCAAGGGCTACCGGCGAGTGTTTGTGAAAACCCGCAAGGGCGCAACCTCGTTAAAACACTTACAGGGTCCTCTCGACCTTGTAAGGAGAAACCACCCGTGTGAGATCCTTACGACTCATAAGGGAGCAAAACACTTAGGGATCCTCACGGTTCCTAAAGAGAAATTACACTTGCGAGATCCTCACGACTCGTAAGGAGAACTCTCTTATGAGACCCTCACGGCTCATAAGATTTGAAAGTCTTAAGTTACAGAGATCTGAACCTGTTCTTAAGCAACCCCCACAACCTTCGATACTGCCCTACAAGCGGCTCATACCGACCCTTGTATACAATCCACGGCGCGCGAATAAACATTTCCCCTGCAAAGTCCCACCCGTGACTAGGGATATGTCCATATGGTGAACAACTCTTATAAGTCCTCTCGACTTATAAGGAGAAAACCTTTTTGTAAGATCCTTACGACTTACGGGGGAACATACACTTAGGAATCCTTACGATCCCTAAGGAGAAAACACACCTACGAGATCCTCACGACTTGTAGGGAGAAATAACTTTGTGAGACCCTTACGGTTCATGAAGTCAAAAGCCTTAGTCGACAGAATTTTAACCCTGTTTACTAAGCCACCTTTATTCGACATCGAAGAAGGCAAATGATGATTCGCTCCTGGCAATATCCGATTGGTAGCGATGCTGATGCCTAAAACGGTATCAAATTCCAAGTCCTTTTACGGCAAATGATGATTCGCTCCTGGAAATATTCCAGTCGCAGCGATGCTGATGCTAAGATTAGTATCAGATCCCAAATCCCCCACTCGCGATAAAAAAAATCAGCGAGCCAAAAATGCATATGAAATAGCCGAAATGATGGGGCAACTTGCAACGAAATCAGCAAGTAAAAATGTATGCATACAAAAACAGCCGAAATGATTGGGCAATCGCGATTTTCGCGATATAAAAAGCTGAAATGATAGAGCATCGCGGAAAGAATAAAAAAAATGATGAAAGAATGAAACTTTTTGTCCTACAGGTGAGATCACATCGATCCCTGTATACAATCCAGGGGCACAAACAAAGAGGGAACTATATCTTCCTAACAGGCTCCACCAGAAAGCGAAGCCAAATCTTGACGATTCATAGACAACCCAGAGACAACCTCGACATTTGTCGCAATATCGCAGACATAATGTCAACAGACAAAGCAAAAGAAAGATCCCTAGCTTCAGGGTCTCGACGTCAATATCGACAACTTAGATATCACCAACGGCGTTTCTCCTCACTCCAACCAGATGCAGACATGACGCCAACAACCGATCTCAGAGTCGCAACGAAACGGAGCCATGGCAAAGTCCCTAGTTCCAAATCTCAATGGCCACATCTGCAGCCTAGAGACCAATGACGGTGGGCCTCCTCATTCCGACATGACACAGATGTTACACCATCAAGCGGAGTGACGGCAAAATCCCAGCTCCACCTCAGCATTCATCTTGTTACAGCAGACGCAATGTCAACAGCAGCGTTCCTTCGCAGTCTAGCAAGATGCAGACGCAGCGTCAATAAAAGACCTTACGGTCAAAGCAGATGAAGCAAAGGCCAAATTCCTAGCTTCAGGGTCTTGACGGCAAGTCATATAAAGCCTGAAAGACAATCGGAGATCATCTCGCACCAGCGCAGAGTGGTCACCACCTTGACGATCGTCTCGATACAGCAGATGAAATGTCACCCCAGCGTTCTTCCCCCAGCAGGATTCGGACGCGCCAAAGCAAATGAAGCAAAGGACAAATTCCTAGCTTCAGGGTTTTGACGGCAACTCATATAAAGCCTGAAAGACATTCGGAGATCATCTCGCACCAGCGCGGAGTGGTCACCACCTCGACATTCGCCTCGATACAGCAGATGAAATGTCGCCCAAGAGTTCTTGCCCCAGCAGGATTCAGATGCACCAAAGCAAATGAAGCAAAAGGCCAAAAACCTAGCTTCAGGGTCTTGACGGCAACTCATATAAAGCCTGAAAGACATTCGGAGATCATCTCGCACCAGCGCGGAGTGGTCACCACCTCGACGATCGTCTCAATACAGCAGATGAAATGTCACCCCAGCGTTCTTCCCCAGTAGGATTCGGACGCGCCAAAGCAAATGAAGCAAAGGCTAAATTCCTAGCTTCAGGGTCTTGACGGCAAGTCATATAAAGCCTGAAAGACATTCGGAGATCACCTCGCACCAGCGCGGAGTGGTCACCACCTCGACGATCGTCTCGATACAGCAGATGAAATGTCACCCCAGCGTTCTTCCCCCAGTAGGATTCGGACGCGCCAAAGAAAATGAAGCAAAGGCCAAATTCATAGCTTCAGGGTTTTAAAGGCAAGTCATATAAAGCCTGAAAGACAATCGGAGATCATCTCGAACCAGTGCGGAGTGGTCACCACCTCGACGTTCGTCTCGATACAGCAGACGCAACATCACCAAAAGGAGCCACGGCAAAGTCCCTAGTTCCAAACCTCGACGGTTCACCAGCAACCTAGAGACAACCATGACATTTGTCTCGATACAGAGGACGCGATTCCAGCAAACGAAGCGAAGGCCAAATTCCTAGCTTCATGCGTTTTGACGACAAGTCATATAAAGCCTGAAAGACAATCGGAGATTATCTCGCACCAGTGCGGAGTGGTTACCACCTCGACGTTCGTCTCGATACAGCAGATGCAACATCACCAAAAGGAGCCACGGCAAAATCCCTAGTTCCAAACCTCGACGGTTCACCAGCAACCTAGAGACAACCACGACATTCGTCTCGATACAGAGGACGCAATGCCAGCAAACGAAGCAAAGGCCAAATTCCTAGCTTCAGGGTCTTAACGGCAAGTCATATAAAGCCTGAAAGACTATCGGAGATCATCCCACACCAGCGCGGAGTGGTTATGACTCATCGGGGCTCTCCAAAATGAGCCTAACCTCAAGAAAAAAGCGACATGGCAAATTCCTAACGCTTGCTCTTCCGACGGTCAAACTGCCAAGGAGGATTGCTTGAAGACGTCTTGTCCATCCCCCGAAAGGATCAGAGACACGGCAGTCGCAGGGCTATTCGAACAGCACGATTGCCTATCGAGGAATATATCAGCTCATGCGACGGTACGACGGCCAAAACCCTAAGTACCACAGACCTAACGGACTTCTGTCGTAAAGTGCAGAGGTTAACTGTGACGTTAGGATATTCTTGCGAGATCTGCTCGATTCGTTTCGACTCGTGAGGAAATTGATGTCTTTGCGAGAACTTCTCGATTCGTCTCGACTCGTGAGATAAAGCCTTAGGCGGTAGGGATTAAAAAACCTGTTTCCTAAGCACTGGGACCCTGCAAGTCGGCCCAAAACGTTCTCTTGCATACTATCCACGGGTCACACTCTCCAAATTCGAATCTCGACAAGGAGGGAAACAACCGCTTACGAGTCCTCTCGACTTATAAGCGGAAAAATTCTCTTGTGAGATCCTTACGACACTCAAAAGAAAACACACTTAGGAGTCCTCACGACCCCTAAGGAGAAAATACACCTGCGGGATCCTCTCGACTCGTAGGGAGAAAAGCCATTATGAGACCCTCACGGCTCATAAAGTTGAAAAGTCTTAGGTGACAGATCCTAACCCTGTCTCCTAAGCCATCACCGCCCTGCAAAGTGGTCAAGATGGACCATCTACGAGCCACACTCGCCAAAACTACATGCCACTGAAATGGAAAAGCTACATATGAGCATATAAACTACTTCACGCCAGAGTAAGATATAAAGAGATAGAAGGGTGCGGCTTATGGAGTTAAGGGTTTAGAACTATATCTCTTAAGAGTCGAGATTTGAGTCAATGATAAATGACGACGCTTGTGTCCGCTCGTTATCTTCTCAGATCAAGATTCTGAAAGTAATATACCAACCTGAAACTGGTTATACGCTATGCATTACTTTGCACTACTTCACTCACGTATACACTTACGTGGGCAAATTAGTGGGGGGCATTTGTTCCCGCCAAAAATTTCTGCGCAGAAGAGCCCAAGGTATCAAATGGCAGCGATACGCTTAAGGAAATGCGAATCAGTATCTTCCGGGCTGTATTTTGATAAACTCTCGAATGTGAAATAGCTAAATTCTGATGGTATTGAAAGCGCATCGAAAAACCCTTCGATTTGATATATTATGGGTCTCATAATTCATCCGGGATCAAATGTTATGAGGTATCACGTGTCCACACGTGATGGACCTTTAAGAAACCGCTGGAGGAGTTAAAAGATATAATAAAAACTCAGAAAAGACCCCAATGGGGCATCACGTGCTCACACATGACCATGGGTCATGTGCAGACACGTGATGGGCTCTTAAGGCCTCTAAAATAATGAATAGAATTAAATTCTAAAATCTGTTCCCTGATTAAAAATCAGAAGTTACCTCAATGAGGTATCACGTGCTCACACGTAACCAATGGTCACGTGTTGACACGTGATGGTTAAAACAACAACATAAACAAGCGGCTGTTAAAGGAACCAATTTGGGGGTCACGTGCTCACACGTGACCAAGGGCCACGTGCCAGCACGTGACAGGTTTTGAAAGCCTTACAGTTTAATAGAATTAAAATTCTAAATTTCTCTAAAATCTTTCGAAATAGAATTAAAATTCTAAATTTCTCTAAATCTTTCCAAATGGAAAAGGATTATGGGGACCGTTGGATTAAAAATCCAATGGTGATTAAAGATCACCAATTTATGGAAAGATTTGATACAAGGAAAGATTTCCCTAAAATCTCACCGAAAATAACAAATAGAATATCTTTGGATTTAAAATCCAACTGTGAATAAAATTCACAGAATGATCTAAAGGATCATATTAATTATGAAATCAAATCAAATCTTTTAATGAGAGATTTGCTAAACAAATTGATTCTCTTCCTTCTCCTATAAATAGGAGCCAAGAAAAGAAGAGAAGGGAACCTTTTGAGAGAGAAAAACAGAGGGAGGAGAATTTAATTCTCAAGAGAAAAAAGAAAAGAGAAGAGAATTTAATTCTCTGCAAAAGAAAAACCCTAGGTAAGAAAAGGGAGGCTTCAAAAGAGAATTTAATTCTCAAAAGAGTTTTAACTCTTATATAAAGAAAAAAACTTAGTTCTTTCTCTAGTTGAGGATCTGCAAAGTGCACATCTCCCCATGAATTGAGAATTTAATTCTCATTGGGTTGAGATCCTGCCATGCAGATCTAAAACACAGAGGAGGAATTGAGTTTTTGAGAATTTAATTCTCCCAAACTCACAGGAATTTAATTCCTCCTAAAACAAAACTAGGGTTTAACCCTAATCAAGAATTTAATTCTTTTACATATCTGGGAATTTAATTCTTTTGAAAAGAAATCAGGGTTTTATCCTAAATAAGAATTTAGTTCTTTCACAATAGGAATTTAATTCCTCCAAAATCATAATTAGGATTTAACCCTACAAAGAATTCAATTCTTAAAAGATCTCCGTTCATGAAAAGAACTAGGGTCACGTGCCCCCACGTGACCCTTGAAAAGATCCCCTGCAAAGAACTTTGAAGTATCACCTCACGTGCTCCCACGCCACTCCCAAAACGCAGAAAGAAAAAGCAAAGGAAATGAAAGCTTTGGGCGCTCTCACGTGTTATCACGTGACCCCTCAGCAAATGCTTTAACAATTGGCGCACAGATCCCCATCACGTGCCAACACGTGATGCTCTAAAATAAAAACAAAAGTGTTTAACACTT
Source organism: Agapanthus africanus (assembly GCA_030015575.1). NCBI lineage: Eukaryota > Viridiplantae > Streptophyta > Magnoliopsida > Asparagales > Amaryllidaceae > Agapanthus > Agapanthus africanus. The sequence goes on from JASDDO010000001.1 coordinate 13,643,776, forward strand.
ATTCGCAGATTTGAGGATAAGCCAAAAGGAGATCTGGCTCCACATTTAGGGCGCCCTCACGTGTCACCACGTGACCCATAATGAGCATTCTAACAGACCAGAGCGGGGGCCTCCATCACGTGCCCGCACGTGATGGCCAGGAAATTAAAAGTGTTAAACACTGATCTGCAGAATAAAATAAGGGAAATCAGGGCGCACTCACGTGTCCGCACGTGACCCCTCCCTCCTTAGTGTTTAACACTAATTGGAAGACTCTATTTGCAGTGTTTAACACTGGTTTTCTTAGTGTTTAACACTAATTTGGAAAACTCTATTTGCAGTGTTTAACACAGATTTTCTTAGTGTTTAACACTAATTTGGAAAACTCTATTTGCAGTGTTTAACACTGATTTTCTTAGTGATTAACACTAATTGGAAAACTCTGTTCCCGGTGTTTAACACTGATTTGCTTTAGTGTTTAACACTAGTTTGAAATCTCTGCTACCAGAGTTTAACACTGATTTGCTTTTGTGTTAACACTAATTTGAAAGCCCTGTTGCTAACATAGATTATCTTTTAGTGTTTAACACTAATTTACTAATCTTATTCCCAGTGTTCAACACTGTTGGTCTCTAGTGTTTAACACTAGCTTTAGCCCAATTGGCTAAGTTTCTAGAGGCAAAGCCTCTCCTTCAATGAGCCAATAGAGGGCCAATATTTCAAACATAATTGGACTTAGCCCAAACTGGCCAGAAGTCTTCAAATCATCTTGAACTGAGCGCATCTGCTCTTTCAACCAACTCATTGGTTCAAGGGTACATCTCTGAACTCCTCTGATATTTGTCGTTGTAATCCTTCAACGTCTTCAGAGAGGTGACGGGTCCCGACAACCACACATCAACACGGACTGTGGGGTCCTTAAACTCATGGACTCATGCGTCCTTAAACCAAGATACGGACTGTGGGGTCCTTAAACCCGCGGACTTATGCGTCCTTAAACTATCGGACTAATGCGTCCTTAAACACACCCATATGGACTGTGGGGTCCTTAAACCCATGGACTTATAGGTCCTTAAACTACCAATGGACCATTATGTCCCTAAACTGGAGATGGACCACTATATCCCTAAACTGGTGATAGACCACCATGTCCCTAAACTGGCAATGGACCACCATGTCCCTAAACTAGAACAATAGAGCCCCCAAATGCTCTTTTGTCGGATCTAAACGATCCCGTTAAGTCGATCTTAGTCCCAAACTGGACAAACGTATCCTTAACAACCATTTAAGTTGATCTTAGCCTCAAATATGGCTAACGTATCCTTAAACCTTCAAACAGACTTTAGTCCCAAATTGGACTATGAATCCCCCCAATCAACTTTGGTTCAAGGGTACATCTCTGAACTCCTCTGACACCTGTCGTTGTAATCCTTCAACTTCGTCAGAGAGGTGATGGGTCCCGACGGCCATACATGCAACGGACCACCATGTCCCTAAACTGGAACAATAGAGCCCCAACACTCTTTTATCGGATCTAAACGATCCCGTTAAGTTGATCTTAGTCTCAAACCAGACTAACGTATCCTTAACAAACGTTTGAGTTGATCTTAGCCTCAAATATGGCTAACGTGTCCTCAAACCAAAACCCCAAAACCAAATCTAAGAAAATACGGATTTGGATTAATCCCCGTCCTACGGGCGACTACATAAATTAGTCTCCGTATACAATCCACGGGCAACCACAAACAAAACAAAAACCCACGACACGAAGTGACCAGCTGGAGAAGGAGAAAGTGGTTACCGCAGTGCGGTAGCGTAATTAACTGCAGGGGATTGCGCCTGCAGGGAAGAGCGACCCCACAATCAAAAACCCCTCAAGCGAGAGGGAATCTGACGAAGTCTTCTACATTGGACGCATCCGTCTAAACCTTCGATACACGGTGCCATAAATCAACTTGGTATCTTCGGAGAGGTGGACGGATAAAACCAATTAGCATCTGCCCCGAATCTCAGGCAAGACGCCCATGTCTGCGCCGCCATTCGGAGGGGAACAGATTCTGGCACGCCCGGTGGGACCATTTCCTCTTTCCACTCCACACTTCGTGTGTCGTGTTCGCGAACGAATCGCGGTTTACTGTGGTTTCCTGTGGATTCGAGGTACTAAGATTTGGTGTCTTGCTCCGTGCAGAAAACAGAAGATCAATGGCTTCAAACTGCACTGCCTGCAACTGCAACTCTCGCTCGGTCCTTGCTGGAGGAGTGACTTATGGGCCCCAAGCGGCCTCCCTTTTCAAGATGTCAGTGGAGCAGGTAACTCAGGCCACCACTGGATTATTCTTCGGGACCATGCTCCCACCGTTGATCTTCAATGCCACAATGACGTTGCAAGAATACCCAAAGAAGTCGGTCTTTGATCGGCTTACCACTGCCGCGACCCCTCTCAACGGGTCGCCCAACTTCAATACCTTAGTTTCCAACAGATTGGACCACAGCGTCTACAAGCCCGCGATACCCGAAGTTGCCATCCCAAAGCGGATAGCCATCCCGGCTCAAGCGGACGAAATCATTGGAAAGGCTTCTCCTTCCAAAAAGTCAGTTTTTACAAGGATGGCCATTCCGGCTTCTGCTCCAGGCGAGGTCCTCAAAGCTGCTTCCTCTGCCCAGAGGTCTGTCTTTGACAGATTAGACATTGCTTCTCAACGGGTGTCAGTTTTCGACAGGCCAGCACCAATAACGGTCTCTCCTCAAAGCAGGGGGCATGAGGAGGTCACCCCTACGGCTGAGACAACTCCATCCACACGACACACTCGACGTCGCCACTGGCGCCGAGTGAGGAAGGCTGGGGGCAACTCCTCATCTGGGATATCTCCGCCAACTCCAACGGTGGGGATCGATGCTGCTGTTCCAACCGGGAACAGCTTTGAATTGCTGAACACGGTGTGCAGAAACTCTCCTACTGCGATGCTGAAGAGAACTCCTTCACCTGTGGAGGATACTCCAGAGAAGAAGCTGGAGCAGCCCTCTCAACGGCTACTCTCTAAAATTTACAAGGTCTGGCGACAGATCCAGGAGTTGGTGATTGATCAAGACTATCTCCACCGACAGAAAATGATGAAGGTTCGGCAGGGGAAGGATTACTCCATCAAGCCACAAAAAGCAACGGCTACTTGGGCGCCCACTACAACGGCCCCCTCAACTTCAACCACTCAAAATAAAAGGAGGCCGCAAAAAGCCCCTGTGAACATGGCGAACCGTAAACGTGCTGAGCACAAACACCCCAAGTCTGGGGGCATGGTGGTGCACACTGTTTATATGGCTTCTGGAAAGGAGGAAAGCCGTGCTTCGACGGGTCACCGACCGCTCACCCGATCCGTAACGAAAGCCCAGGAGCAGCAACAGAAGTTTCAGGAGATGATGACTGCAATGGCCGCAATTACCGGGCCAAAGGAAAGCTCGGAGGCATCATCAGAGCAGCAGCATGAACAAGAAACTGACCCTGATTTCCTACGCAGAGTCCTCGAAAAGAAGGACAGAGAGGCAACGGAACAAGTTGCCAACATAAAACAAATGGCGCTTCTCTTCCAAGATATGGTAGGGATGATGTTACAGCCGGACCCTCCAGCTGAAGACCCTCCAATCATTACTGAAGACGATAGAGGGGAGACATCTAATCCTCCTCAGGCTCTTTCAGCAGTCAAAGAGGAAACCATCTTCAAGGCCGCCCTCGATGATTATATCGCTCAGCAGATGCGAGTTCACCAGGCGAATGAAGCGGCTGGGCAAGTTGTTAAAACCGGGCGACCATATCCGGGCTGGTATGACCAGATAAAATACCCGCCGGGATATACGATCCCCAAATTCCATGTGTACAAGGGGACAGGCAATCCCCATCAACATGTCGCTCAGTTCAGGGCTCTTTGCGGCAATACTGGAGGTGATGATAAACTTCTACTTCGCCAGTTCGTCGGTAGTTTAGCAGACACAGCTTTTGAATGGTACTCGGAGCTTCCCGACGACTCCGTCAAAACGTTTACAGAAATGGAGTTGCTATTCACCGAGCGTTTCGCAAGTGCTAGCGAACGCACCCCAATCACGGCATTGATCAATGCCAGGGTGAAGCCTGGAGAAACTTGGGTCCAGTATGCGATATGGTGGCGTAATCTATGGTCAAAGTGCGAGCAGCACATCGAAGAAACTCCTGCCGTGGGCATGTTCGTGGGTACTCTCGACCCTCAAGCGACCATCTCCCAATTCATGATGTTCTTCAAGCCGACCACCTTCCAGGCCTTGATTGACAAGCTGGCCCAAATGGACCAGATGGGCCATAGGCCTTCCTCTTCAAAGATAGAGCCTTGGAATGAAAAGGGCAAAGGGAAAGCAACCTTCGTTGGCAATACTCAGCAACGGCCGAGAAACTTAAAGCCAGTTGTTTTCCAAAACAACGTGCGTCTATGCCCATCCCTCGAGGAGAGACTAGGACGTCCTTACTCGTTTTCTCAGAATAAAACGAGAAGACTGTTCGAGCTGGCAGTGCGCAACAGACTCATCAATCTTCCGAGTCCAAAGCGTCCGTTGCAGCCAGGCGATGTCAACGATCCCAATTATTGTCCTTACCACCAAACAGTAAGTCACCCGATCGAGGATTGCTTCGTCTTTAAAGGATGGATCGAGGATCAGTATCTACAAGGCAAGTTTGCGTTGTCCGAGAAGTGGAAAATAAACCCACCACAACCGCACACTCTAAAGAAGTCGGACACACCGGGGGCAACTTGTTCTTTTGTTGAAGAAGCTTCGTGGGAGGTCGTGCTGTCAGCCAAAACCAAAAAGATGCTGAATGATCTCCAGACATGCCCGGTGATCGGGTGGAAGAACTCGCTAGAACCCCAGATTGTCGAAGGGAGGCTGAAGCCGCGCCCAACTCCAAAGATCGATGGTGAAGGCCCCAGCACTCACACCCAGCCGTCAAAATCTTCAAAGAAAAACAAGAAGAAATCTAAGAAGCCCGTGAAGCCCGGCGACAAGCGCACGGATTTGGAGAAACAGATTGACGTGCTGGAAGAGTATAACCAGAAGGCGCGGATTCCAATCACGCTCCAAGAGTTCCTCAGCCACGTCCTCGAGGACGAAAATGATGGAGAAGACTCATCAGATGAATCTGAGGACTACGTAGAAAGTTGTCATGTGATCTCTCACTCATTGATAGATGATAAAGAGGCTCCTTGCACCGAGAAACCAGGGGCGGGTCCTGAACCAGAACTTCTGTGGACATCAGACGAGATGATCGATGCCTTCCTGAACGAAGCCCGTCTTAAAAGCAAAGCTGATCGAGAGCGCGAGATGGCCATATTCGAGAAAGCCAAACGCCGACGACTAGATGAAAGGGTCGAAACACTATCACAGGATCAAAGTACATCCAACGCAAATGAAAGCAGGATCAAGATAAGGAAACGATTCGCCAAAGCCATATCGATGGGGATGAAGCTGCCCTCTTTCAGAGAAAATTCTCCTGGCGGTATACATCTTGATGAAGCAGACGTACATCATAACTTCTGCTTATATCATCAGAAGATCACACATCCTACTGAAGACTGCAACTCCTTTAAGTGTTGGTGGCAAGGGTATGTCCTCATAGGCAACACTCCAACAGGACAAAGCGTGAAGCTCGTAGACAACGGAGAAATGCGACAGATGAGCGTAAAAGAATTGCCGGCAATTGTTACAGGGTTGATCCCGGGGGATCGCGAGTTCTCACCTTCGGGAGCGACTCCGACGAAAAATTAGCCCACGGTCTTCTCTTCAAGGAATCCATCTCTGAAATGAAAGAATTGAGGAGCTGCGAGAACATTCAGCCGTGCAATTTCCTGCTACCCTGAAAAAATCATGGACCTGCGAACAAGGGATCGAACAAAAGGGATAAGGGGAATGGAAAAGCGACCTTCGTCGCCAACGCTCAACAACAGCCGAGTAACCCGAAACCGTTTTGTCGTCAAAACAACAACCCGCGATACCTCAATGAGAAGTTGAAACGTCCTTACTCGTTTCCCAAAGATAAAACAAAAAGATTGTTCGAGCTAGCAGTGCGCAGCGGGCTCATCACTCTGCCAGATCCAAAACGTCCGTTGCAGCGAGGTGACGTTAACAATCCTAACTATTGTCCCTACCACAGAGTAATGGGTCACCCACTCGAAAATTGCTACGTCTTCAAAAACTGGGTTGAAGACCAATACCAACAAGGCAAACTCGCGCTGTCCGAAAACTGGAAGGTGAGCCCGCCACAACCACATGCCTCGAGAAAGATGGATATGCCGGGGGCATCATGCTTATTCATAGGGAAAGCCCCATAGACCGAAAAGTCAGTAAACTAGAGATTCGCCTCAAATACGGCGACTCTAGACCGAAAAGTTAGTAAACTAGAGATTCGCCTCAAATACGGCGACGGCGGACCGCAATGTCCTAAAACTTGCAAATGACCGAAACGTCGTTAAACTACTATCAACCCGCGGTATCCTCAGGCTGGCGTGGTAAAAAAAACAAAAAAAAACGGTATGTCCACAAGCAAAATGGGCACGGATGAAAAACCAAAAGGGCTTCGTGAGTAAAAACAGCAGGGCTACCGGCGAGTCTTGTGAAAACCCGAAAGGGCGCAACATCGTTAGAATAAAAAAAAGAAAGAATAAACAAAAAAAAAGAAAAAAAAAAGAAAACGGTATGTCCATAAGCAAAATGGGCACGGTTGAAAACTCGAAAGGGCTCCGTTAGTAAAAACAGCAAGGGCTGCCGGCGAGTGTTTGTGAAAACCCGCAAGGGCGCAACCTCGTTAAAACACTTACAGGGTCCTCTCGACCTTGTAAGGAGAAACCACCCGTGTGAGATCCTTACGACTCATAAGGGAGCAACACACTTAGGGATCCTCACGATTCCTAAAGAGAAATTACACTTGCGAGATCCTCACGACTCGTAAGGAGAACTCTCTTATGGGACCCTCACGGCTCATAAGATTTGAAAGTCTTAAGTTACAGAGATCTGAACCTGTTCTTAAGCAACCCCCACAACCTTCGATACTGCCCTATAAGCGGCTCATACTGACCCTTGTATACAATCCACGGGCGCGAATAAACATTTCCCCAGCAAAGTCCCACCCGTGACTAGGGATATGTCCATATGGTGAACAACCCTTATAAGTCCTCTCGACTTATAAAAAGAAAACCCTTTTGTAAGATCCTTACGACTTACGGGGGAACATACACTTAGGAATCCTTACGATCCCTAAGGAGAAAACACACCTACGAGATCCTCACGACTTGTAGGGAGAAATAACTTTGTGAGACCCTTACGGTTCATGAAGTCAAAAGCCTTAGTCGACAGAATTTTAACCCTGTTTACTAAGCCACCTTTGTTCGACATCGAAGAAGGAAAATGATGATTCGCTCATGGCAATATCCCAGTGGTAGCGATGCTGATGCCTAAAACGGTATCAAATTCCAAGTCCTTTTACAGCAAATGATGATTCGCTCCTGGCAATATTCCAGTCGCAGCGATGCTGATTCTAAGATTGGTATCAGATCCCAAATCCCCCACTCGCGATAAAAAAAATCAGCTAGCCAAAAATGCATATGAAATAGACGAAATGATGGGGCAACTTGCAACGAAATCAGCAAGTAAAAATGTATGCATACAAAAACAGCCGAAATGATTGGGCAATCGCGATTTTCACGATATAAAAAGTTGAAATGATAGAGCATCGCGGAAAGAATAAAAAAAATGATGAAAGAGTGAAACTTTTTGCCCTAAAGGTGAGATCACATCGATCCCTGTATACAATCCAGGGGAACAAACAAAGAGGGAACTATACCTTCCCAACAGGCTCCACCAGAAAGCGAAGCCAAATCTTGACGGTTCATAGACAACCCAGAGACAACCTCGACATTTGTCGTAATATCGCAGACATAATGTCAACAGACGAAGCAAAAGAAAGATCCCTAGCTTCAAGGTTTCGACGTCAATATCGACAACTTAGAGATCACCAACGGCGTTTCTCCTCACTCCAACCAGATGCAGACATGACGTCAACAACCGACCTCAGAGTCGCAACGAAATGGAGCCATGGCAAAGTCCCTAGTTCCAAATCTCAATGGACACATCTGCAGCCTGGAGACCAATGACGGCGGGCCTCCTCATTCCAACATGACACAGATGTTACACCATCAAGCGGAGTGACGGCAAAATCCCAGCTCCACTTCAGCATTCGTCTTGTTACAGCAGACGTAATGTCAACAGCAGCGTTCCTTCGCAGTCCAGCAAGATGCAGATGCAGCGTCAACAAAAGACCTTACGGTCAAAGCAGATGAAGCAAAGGCCAAATTCCTAGATTCAGGATCTTGACGGCAAGTCATTTAAAGCCTGAAAGACAATCGGAGATCATCTCGCACCAGCGCAGAGTGGTCACCACCTCGACGATCGTCTCGATACAGCAGATGAAATGTCACCCCAGCGTTCTTCCCCCAGCAGGATTCGGACGCGCCAAAGCAAATGAAGCAAATGCCAAATTCCTAGCTTCAGGGTCTTGACGGCAAATCATATAAAGCCTGAAAGACATTCGGAGATCATCTCGCACCAGCGCGGAGTGGTCACCACCTCGACATTCGCCTCGATACAGCAGATGAAATGTCACCCCAGCGTTCTTCCCCCAGCAGGATTCGGACGCGCCAATGCAAATGAAGCAAAAGGCCAAATTCCTAGCTTCAGGGTCTTGACGGCAACTCATATAAAGCCTGAAAGACATTCGGAGATCATCTCGCACCAGCACAGAGTGGTCACCACCTCGACGATCGTCTCGATACAGCAGATGAAATGTCACCCCGGCGTTCTTCCCCCAGTAGGATTTAGACGCGCCAAAGCAAATGAAGCAAAGGCCAAATTCCTAGCTTCAGGGTCTTGACGGCAAGTCATATAAAGCCTGAAAGACATTCGGAGATCACCTCGCACCAGCGCGGAGTGGTCACCACCTCGACGATCGTCTCGATACAGCAGATGAAATGTCACCCCAGCGTTCTTCCCCCAGTAGGATTCGGATGCGCCAAAGCAAATGAAGCAAAGGCCAAATTCATAGCTTCAGGGTCTTAAAGGCAAGTCATATAAAGCCTGAAAGACAATCGGAGATCATCTCGAACCAGTGCGGAGTGGTCACCACCTCGACGTTCGTCTCGATACAGCAAACGCAACATCACCAAAAGGAGCCACGGCAAAGTCCCTAGTTCCAAACCTCGACGGTTCACCAACAACCTAGAGACAACCATGACATTCGTCTCGATACAGAGGACGCGATGCCAGCAAACGAAGCGAAGGCCAAATTCCTAGCTTCATGCGTCTTGACGGCAAGTCATAAAAAGCCTGAAAGATAATCGGAGATTATCTCGCACCAGTGCGGAGTGGTCACCACCTCGACGTTCGTCTCGATACAGCAGACGCAACATCACCAAAAGGAGCCACGGCAAAATCCCTAGTTCCAAACCTCGACGGTTCACCAGCAACCTAGAGACAACCACGATATTCGTCTCGATACAGAGGACGCAATGCCAGAAAACGAAGCAAAGGCCAAATCCCTAGCTTCAGGGTCTTAAGGGCAAGTCATATAAAGCCTGAAAGACTATCGAAGATCATCCCACACCAGCGCGGAGTGGTTATGACTCATCGGGGCTCTCCAAAATGAGCCTAATCTCAAGTAAAAAGCGACATGGCAAATTCCTAACGCTTGCTCTTCCGACGGTCAAACTGCCAAGGAGGATTGCTTGAAGACGTCTTGTCCAGCCTCCGAAGGGATCAGAGACACGGCAGTCGCAGGGCTACTCGAACAGCACGATTGCCTATCGAGGAATATATCAGCTCATGCGACGGTACGACGGCCAAAACCCTAAGTACCACAGACCCTAACGGACTTCTGTCGTAAAGAGTAGAGGTTAACTGTGACGTTAGGATATTCTTGCGAGATCTGCTCGATTCGTTTCGACTCGTGAGGAAATTGATGTCTTTGCGAGAACTTCTCGATTTCTCTCGACTCGTGAGATAAAGCCTTAGGCGGTAGGGATTAAAAAACATGTTTCCTAAGCACACTTAGGAGTCCTCACGACCCCTAAGGAGAAAATACACCTGCGGGATCCTCTCGACTCGTAGGGAGAAAAGCCTTTATGAGACCCTCACGGCTCATAAAGTTGAAAAGTCTTAGGTGACAGATCCTAACCCTGTCTCCTAAGCCATCACCGCCCTGCAAAGTGGTCAAGATGGACCATCTATGAGCCACACTCGCCAAAGCTACATGCCACTGAAATGGAAAAGCTACTCATGAGCATATAAACTACTTCACGCCAGAGTAAGATATAAAGAGATAGAAGGGTGCGGCTCATGGAGTTAAGGGTTTGGAACTATATCTCTTAAGAGTCGAGATTTGAGTCAATGATAAATGACGACGCTTGTGTCCGCTCGTTATCTTCTCAGATCAATATTCTGAAAGTAATATACCAACCCGAAACTGGGCATACGCTATGCATTACTTTGCACTACTTCACCCACGTATACACTTACGTGGGCAAAGTAGTGGGGGGCATTTGTTCCCGCCAAAAATTTCTGCGCAGAAGAGCCCAAGGTATCAAATGGCAGCGATACGCTTAAGGAAATGCGAATCAGTATCTTCCGAGCTGTATTTTGATAAACTCCCGAATGTGAAACAGCTAAATTCTGATGGTATTGAAAGTGTATCGAAAACCCTTCGATTTGATATATTATGGGCCTCATAATTCATCCGGGATCAAAAGTTATGAGGTATCACGTGTCCACACGTGATGGACCTTTAAGAAACCGCTGGAGGAGTTAAAAGATATAATAAAAACTCAGAAAAGACCCCAATGGGGCATCACGTGCTCACACGTGACCATGGGTCACGTGCATACACGTGATGGGCTCTTAAGGCCTCTAAAATAATGAATAGAATTAAATTCTAAAATCTGTTCCCTGATTAAAAATCAGAAGTTACCTCAATGAGGTATCACGTGCTCACACGTGACCAATGGTCACGTGTTGACACGTGATGGTTAAAACAACATAAACAAGCGGCTGTTAAAGGAACCAATTTGGAGGTCACGTGCTCACACGTGACCAAGGGTCACGTGCCAGCACGTGACAGGCTTTGAAAGCCTTACAGTTTAATAGAATTAAAATTCTAAATTTCTCTAAAATCTTTCGAAATAGAATTAAAACTCTAAATTTCTCTAAATCTTTCCAAATGGAAAAGGATTATGGGGACCGTTGGATTAAAAATCAAATGGTGATTAAAGATCACCAATTTATGGAAAGATTTGATATAAGGAAAGATTTCCCTAAAATCTCACCGAAAATAACAAACAGAATATCTTTGGATTTAAAATTCAACTGTGAATAAAATTCACTGAATGATCTAAAGGATCATATTAATTATGAAATCAAATCAAATCTTTCAATGAGAGATTTGCTAAACAAATTGATTCTCTTCCTTCTCCTATAAATAGGAGCCAAGAAAAGAAGAGAAGGGAACCTTTTGAGAGAGAAAAACAGAGGGAGGAGAATTTAATTCTCAAGAGAAAAAAGAAAAGAGAAGAGAATTTAATTCTCTGCAAAAGAAAAACCCTAAGTAAGAAAAGGGAGGCTTCAAAAGAGAATTTAATTCTCAAAAGAGTTTAACTCTTATATAAAGAAAAGAACTTAGTTCTTTCTCTGGTTGAGGATCTGCAAAGTGCACATCTCCTCATGAATTGAGAATTTAATTCTCATTGGGTTGAGATCCTGCCATGCAGATCTAAAACACAGAGGAGGAATTGAGTTTTTGAGAATTTAATTCTCCCTAACTCACAGGATTTTAATTCCTCCTAAAATAAAACTAGGGTTTAACCCTAATCAAGAATTTAATTCTTTTACATATCTGGGAATTTAATCCCTTTGAAAAGAAATCAGGGTTTTATCTTAAATAAGAATTTAGTTCTTTCACAATAGGAATTTAATTCCTCCAAAATCATAATTATGGTTTAACCCTACAAAGAATTCAATTCTTAAAAGATCTCCGTTCATGAAAAGAACTAGGGTCACGTGCCCCACGTGACCCTTGAAAAGATCCCCTGCAAAGAACTTTAAAGCATCACCCCACATGCTCCCACGTGACTCCCAAAACGCAGAAAGAAAAAGCAAAGGAAATGAAAGCTTTGGACGCTCTCACGTGTTATCACGTGACCCCTCAGCAAATGCTTTAACAATTGGCGCACAGATCCCCATCACGTGCCAACATGTGATGCTCTAAAATAAAAACAAAAGTATTTAACACTTATTCGCAGATTTGAGGATAAACCAAAGGGAGATCTGGCTCCACATTTAGGGCGCCCTCACGTGTCACCACGTGACCCCTAATGAGCATTCTAACAGACTAGAGCGGGGGCCTCCATCACGTGCCCACACGTGATGGCCAGGAAATTAAAAGTGTTAAACACTGATCTGCAGAATAAAATAAGGGAAATCATGGCGCTCTCACGTGTCCGCACGTGACCCCTCCCTCCTTAGTGTTTAACACTAATTGGAAGACTCTATTTGCAGTGTTTAACACTGATTTTTTTAGTGTTTAACACTAATTTGGAAAACTCTATTTGCAGTGTTTAACACTGATTTTCTTAGTGTTTAACACTAATTTGGAAAACTCTATTTGCAGTGTTTAACACTGATTTTCTTAGTGATTAACACTAATTGGAAAACTCTGTTCCCGGTGTTTAACACTGATTTGCTTTAGTGTTTAACACTAGTTTGAAATCTCTGCTACCAGTGTTTAACACTGATTTGCTTTTGTGTTAACACTAATTTGAAAGCCCTGTTGCTAACACTGATTATCTTTTAGTGTTTAACACTAATTTGCTAATCTTATTCCCAGTGTTCAACACTGTTGGTCTCTAGTGTTTAACACTAGCTTTAGCCCAATTGGCTAAGTTTCTAGAGGCAAAGCCTCTCCTTCAATGAGCCAACAGAGGGCCAATATTTCAAACATAATTGGACTTAGCCTAAATTGGCCAGAAGTTCTCAAATCATCTTGAACTGAGCGCATCTGCTCTTTCAACCAACTCATTGGTTCAAGGGTACATCTCTGAACTCCTCTGATATTTGTCGTTGTAATCCTTCAACGTCTTCAGAGAGGTGACGGGTCCCGACAACCACACATCAACACGGACTGTGGGGTCCTTAAACTCATGGACTCATGCGTCCTTAAACCAAGATACGGACTGTGGGGTCCTTAAACCCGCGGACCAATGCGTCCTTAAACTAACGGATCAATGCGTCCTTAAACACACCCATATGGACTGTGGGGTCCTTAAACCCATGGACTTATGCGTCCTTAAACTACCAATGGACCACTATGTCCCTAAACTGGAGATGGACCACTATGTCCCTAAACTGGAGATGGACCACCATGTCCCTAAACTGGAACAATAGAGCCCCCAAATGCTCTTTTGTCGGATCTAAACGATCCCGTTAAGTCGATCTTAGTCCCAAACTGGACTAACGCATCCTTAACAACCATTTAAGTTGATCTTAGCCTTAAATATGGCTAACGTATCCTTAAACCTTCAAACAGACTTTAGTCCCAAGTTGGACTATGAATCCCCCCAATCAACTTTGGTTCAAGGGTACATCTCTGAACTCCTCTGACACCTGTCGTTGTAATCCTTCAACGTCGTCTGAGAGGTGATGGGTCCTGACGGCCATACATGCAACGGACCACCATGTCCCTAAACTGGAACAATAGAGCCCCAACACTCTTTTGTCGGATCTAAACGATCCCGTTAAGTTGATCTTAGTCTCAAACCAGACTAACGTATCCTTAACAAACGTTTGAGTTGATCTTAGCCTCAAATATGGCTAACGTGTCCTCAAACCAAAACCCCAAAACCAAATCTAAGAAAATACGGATTTGGATTAATCCACATCCTACATGCGACTACATAAATTAGTCTCCGTATACAATCCACGGGCAACCACAAACAAAACAAAAACCCATGACACGAAGTGACCAGCTGGAGAATGAGAAAGTGGTTACCGCAGTGCAGTAGCGTAATTAACTGCAGGGGCTTGCGCCTGTAGGGAAGAGCATCCCCACAATCAAAAACCCCTCAAGCGAGGGGGAATCTGACGAAGTCTGCTATATCGGACGCATCCGTCTAAACCTTCGATACACGGTGCCATAAATCAACTTGGCATCTTCGGAGAGGTGGACGGATAAATCCAATTAGCATCTGCCTCGAATCTCAGGCAAGACGCCCATGTCTGCGCCGCCATTCGGAGGGGAACAATCGCATGTACAGTAATGGCCTCTAGGGCATATATATTACTAACATTTTCTTGTTTCGGGAATTTCGAGAATGAAATTATTTTGTAGTTGGGTATAATGTAACACCCTAGTTCGTTATACCATGACTTGATTTGATTAATTTATATATTGGATGGCTATTCTTGATTTATTGTTGTTTTGGATGCGAATAGTATAATTGGTGTATGTATTTGCATCCGACCCGACCCGCTTGCTGGAAACCCATCTTGATTCCTGTTTATGATTGATCTCGTCTGGTTATGAGAATCCGTGCACTTTCATCTTGTTATATAACTGCATTATATCTGGCATCTGCATTTTTCAATATAACATATAAAGTCAAATAAAATATTTTAAAAATATCTTACATGGCCTGCATCATACCCCTAACCCTGTTGTAGCATCCGTACATTGTGTTCTCGTTCCGTTCAGTGAAACGAACTTGTTTGGATCGCTACGTGCACGCTACGTGTATCCGTTCTTGGGGGTATACATTTTCGTTCCCCGGATATCGTATTTTGGTTTTAGTTTATATGTATATTATCTGTATTTTCAAACCATAATTTTAGACCCGACCCGTGCATGTTTTGGACTATTTTTTGTATTAGCCAGAAAACTCAAAAATACACAATACAATATTCCTCATATTTTTCATCTGTTATGTTATATTCTATATATATTTTAACTAAAATATTTTTATAAAATCCTAACTATCCTATACACACAGATCCCTCACCGTCTCTCTCCTCTCTCTTTATAAATATCGTACCTATATACAGATATTAGATATATTAATTCTTTATTTTAAACCCATATTTACTCCACGTCATCTTTCTCTCTCGTCTTCGTTTTCTTTTTCCCGCCTCCGCCTCGTCATGAGAAATCCTAACCCTAGCCTTCGCCCGCGTCACCGTCGCCGCCTCACCCTCGACTTCGCCTCCGTCTCCTCCACCTTCCTCTCCTCCCAGGTTCCTTGCCCTCATAACCACATCACACCTCTCCTTTCCCCTACAACTCTCCTTCTCGAGCATCTATCCCTGCATAGAACACACGCCGGAACCCCCGACCTCGTCGCCGTTTCCTTACTTCCGGCGACCCTAACTTCATCCCATCATCATCCTCACCTCCACCTTCTCCTCTTCCACTCACCTCTCCCCTTCTTACCCGGCACCTCCCCATAGCCACTGTCCTTGCCGTGGATGTCGTCGTCGACGACCTATCGTCGTCGTCGTCTCCCTTTGCCTCATCTCTGACTACAGAGCACCAATCCCAGACCACTCCCTTTTCCTTTTCTTCTTCTTCTTCTTCTTCATCTTCTTCTCCTTCTTGGTTTCTTGGGTTCCGGTCGTCGTCGGAGCCGTGGCCGTCAGCCAGCGTGGTCACCTTCTTGCTTTGCCTGGTCCTATCCCGTGTGCGTGTGTATACATTGCGACGTTTACCCGACGTCGGATACAGTGTACGCATCCTGTCTTGAGATCCGATTAGGCAAGTTTATCTTGCTACATGCTATGATATATATTTTGCATCCATATGAATAAAAATATCACATGTTTATTGCATTATACATCCATGTTACTGTTTTACTGTTTTGGATAGCCGTTCGTATCCGTATCATTTATCACATATATAGTCGCATGCAAGTTTACCTTACTACATGCTATGATACTTATTTTGCATCCATATGAATAAAAATATCACATGTTTACTGCATTGTACATCCATGTTACCGTTTTACTGTTTTCGGATAGCCGTACGAATCCATATCATTAATTACATAACTGGTTGCATGCAAGTTAGCTTGATACATACTATATTATTATACTTGCACCTATATTAATAAAAATACTGCATATTTATTGTATTGTGCATCCATGTTACAGTTTTACCGTTTTCCCGATATCCGTTCGCATCCGTACAATTTATTATATATCTAATTGCATGCCTTGTCATATTAATTCATATTACTGTTACATTAGCACCCCATGCTTGATAATGTGTATCCTACGTAGTCATGGAGTTGCAGATGAAATCCCTGATAGATATTTGTGTATCCGTATTTTACTGTGCATCCGTACTTTTATCGTGCATCCGTACTTGCTACAGTTTTATTATGAGCATCCGTTTGATACCTGTGCACTACCTGTCATGACCTGATACACCACTACTTGACATGTTACCTGATCCTGTTCTAATGCCGACAATCCTGACATGTTGTCCTGACGGACGTATCCTGTTGTCTGCATAGACAAACCTCTACCTGCTTGATCCTGTGTTGGCATTAGTTCCAGATTTATCAATACCTGACTTGAACACATAATCTTGGGGGTAAGGGAAAATAAAGAATGTAACCGAACGTAACTCAAATGGCTATTATATTATTTGCCGTATTTCCGGGCATTACGGAAAAATCCTGTTACTGTGGTCTCGTGGGGAATGAACGGGCATATACTGAATAATCATGTTACCGTGGTTTCGTGGGGAATGAACGGGGCATAGTCTGATGGGTTACGATGAGGATTACATTAATTGATTTTAAAGATTTTAGATTAGATAACCTAGAGTTCAGAAATAAGTTGCACGCAACATGTACATACACCTCACTGTTTCATTTCCGTGTTTACTTTCTATATTCATGTCATCGTTTATATTCATGCGTGCATATCTCATGTATCCTGTTCATTTATTATTGTTGATATTATGACGCACTGACTTCTGGGTTCTGCATGGCCCAGATCCTCTATCTTTGTCGCAGGCTGATCAGGAGTATTTCCGCCGTCAGGCCGAACAGTGAGAATCCTGTTAGTATCTAGTTTAGTTTAGTTGTATTTCCGTACTTTCATTTCCTGATGTGAGCCCGTATTTGTGACATACTTTCCAGATGTTATTTTTTATTGGATTTATTGCTTCCGCATATTATTTCTTGATTTGTTTATTCTGGCATATGGACATGTACTAGATAGTTTATTTTTATTTCTACTGTTCTTGATATCTTATAGACAATCGTAATGTGACTGTGGAGGGTTGTTTCCTAGCCACCGATAGCATGGTTGGCTCTGTCACGTGCCGATCATAGCGCACTCTGGGAAGCGGGGCGTGACATATTCCTTAAGAAATTTTATCTTAATCATAAGACTGCCCGTATTCGGAGCGAGATTAACCAATTTGCCCAACTTCCCAACGAATCCTTTTGGAAATGCTTTGAAAGGTTTAAAGATCTCTTTGTCCAATTCCCTCATCACGGATTTGAAAAATGGAAACTTTGCCAAATTATATATGAGGGTGTTAATCCAGCGACAAAACAAATTCTAGAAACCATTTGTCAATATCATTTCATGTCAAAATCTGACAAGGAAGCGTGGCAATTTCTTGAAAATCTCTCCGAACAAACACTATAGTGGAAGAGCACAAGACCAACAACATCATCTTTGTCATCATCTAGGGTAGGTATCCATCAGGTCGACGCTTTCATCGCAATGAAAGCCGAAATGGCCGCGATGCAAAAGATGCTCGAAGCTATTGAAAGCAAATTCTCTTCAGCCTTCCTAAACCAAGTTACGCTCTCCAAAATCGTGTGTGGTTGCTATTATGATTCGCCACATTTAATGGAAGAATGTATTTTGAATCTTCCGTCTCAAGGTCAAGAACAAACTAATACTGCTTTTCAGCAACGATCTAGAAACGATCCCTATTCCTCCACATATAACCTGGGAGGGAGGAATCATCCTAATTTTGCTTGGAACCAAAACCAAAATCAAAATCAGTTTCAAAGTCAAAATAACTACCAAAGGCTTCCTCCACAGCAATAACAACCACCACAACAAATGCAACAACCCTTTCAGCCGCAATCATTCCAAAACCTGGCTAACAACTTTGTCCCTTATAACAATTCTTTCCAACCACAGAATAATGTTCCTCCTGCCGGTACCGATAAAATCTCTGCACTCGAAAGAAGCGTATAAACATTTATTAAACAATCCGCGCAAACGTCGGCTAATTTAACTTCTTCTATCCAAACGTTAGTGCAACACACTGCTTTACACGGTAAAAGTATCAAATCTATCGATGCACAAATTGTATAGTTAAATGCCGTGATGAGTGAAAGAGAGAAAGAGAGAAAGAGAAACTTCCATTTCAAACTCTACCAAATCCCGGCCATCCACAAAACGCTAACACTGTCCTTAACCAACAAAATCATAATGTGGGTGCCGCAACTACGTTGAGATCGGGAAGGATGCTGAACAACCATATTGGAGAACAAGTTGATGATATCGATGACACCCCGGCTATTACTACTTCTACTTCGTCTAATCAAATATCTTCTTCTAAGCCTATTCTCCGTTCTCCACCGGGCTTGAACTCTCAGTTCACTTTCTTGAATTAATTACCCTCTTAGGCCACCACAAATCCAATTTTAGGATCCATTTGATCCCTACAAACTTCTCCATGAGTGTTGGACCCAACCCATGTTAATAAAACTCCTTTTCCAAACCGGTTGAGACCCAACAAACCAAGTCCACAGATGGAGAAGATAGTGGAAATGTTTAAGCAAGTTAACATTAATATTTCTCTTTTAGATGCTATCCAACAAGTTCCATCTTATGCAAAAATTCTTAAAGACTTATGTACTAAGAAAAGGAAAACTCAAGTACCTAAAAAGATTTTCTTAGTGAGCAATGTGAGTGATGCTCTTACCCAAAATTTGCCCAAGAAATATAAGGACCCCGGTTGTCTTACAATTTCTATAACTATTGGGGGTAAAAGCATCAATCACGCTCTACTTGATCTAGGTGCTTTTTTAACTTACTTCCGTATTCTGTTTATGAGCAATTAGGTATAGGAGAGTTGAAATCCATACACTGCACTCTTCAGATGGTCGATCGATCTATCACCCACCCTAGGAAGAGCTAGAGGACGTGTTGATAAAAGTCGGAAAATTTATATTCCCTGTGGACTTTATAATTTTAGATACACAGCCTGTGGCGAACCCACGGAACCAAATTCCGGTGATTCTAGGTCAACCATTTCTCGCAACCTCGAATGCGGTAATCAATTGTCGTAATGGTTCCATGAACCTATCCTTTAGGAAGATGAAATTGAACTTAACATTTTTAGGGTAGGAAGTCAACCCTTGGAACATTCTGCTCATATGATAGATATATGTTCCGTCTATGAGATAGCTTCCGACAGCTGCGAATTGGAGGAGTTTTTGTTCTATGATAATGATCTCGACTCCACTAGTGCGTTATTGTTTGATCCAGCTGCTCCTTACAAGAATAGGGAATACGAAGGGTTCACTTTTTTTGATGATCTTGATTTACGGGACCCTTATGTCGACAAGTCCACCCCCGAGTTCCAATCCTTCGACTTTTCGAACGAGTTATTTGAGCCATCCGAGTCAATTTCTTATGCTAGCTATGAACCTCTCATGGAGTCCGAGTATTGTTCCCTTATCCTACCTTCTATCATCTCTCCGCCGACACTTGATCTCAAGCCATTTCCGTTTCATCTTAAGTACTCATATTTAGGTGAGAATGCATTTTTACCCGTTATCATATCAGCTTCTCTAGCCTTAGAGCAAGAGAGAGCTCTTTTGTCTGTCTTGAGATCGAATCGGAAAGCTTTCAGTTGGACAATAACGGACATCAAAGGGATTAATCCCATAATTGTTGAACATCATATACATTTGATGGATGAGGCCAAACTAGCCCGTGACTCCACAAAGACGGTTAAATCCCGTCATGAAAGAGGCGGTGAAGAAGAAAATCGTCAAATACTTAGATAATGGTATAATTTACTCAATATCTGATAGCCAGTGGGTAAGTCCTATTCACGTTGTCCCTAAAATGTCTGGCATCACGGTCATAACTAATGAGGCAAATGAGTTGATTCAAACTCGCACCCAAACCGGATGGTAGGTATGTATTGATTAGAGAAAACTCAATGCCGAGATGAGGAAAGATCACTTCCATCTACCCTTCATTGACCAAATGTTGGAATGCTTAGCTGGGCATGAGTTCTACTATTTCTTGGATGGATACTCAAGCTGTAACAAGACTCCCATCGCCGAAAAGGATCAAGATAAGACAAGTTTTACTTGTCCTTTTGGCACTATCGCTTATAGAGGCATGCCCTTTGGGTTATGCAATGCTCCTGCTACATTTTAGCGGTGTAAGATGGGGATGTTCTCAGACATGGTCGATAATTTTCTGGAGATATTTATGGATGATTTTTCCATATTTGGGGACTCCTTTGAGGAATGCTTATATCATCTTGACACTGTTCTTACCCGCTGTAAAGATAAGAATCTAATTTTGAATTGGGAAAAATGTCATTTCATGGTTCAAGAAGGAATTGTCTTAGGGCATATCATTTCATGAAATGGCATTGAGGCAGACAAAGCTAAAATAGATATTATTTCCAACCTTCCTCCTCCCAAATGCGTCAAAAATATACGAACCTTTCTTGGTCATGCCAGTTTTTATAGACGATTCATTAAAAACTTTAGTAGGATTGCTAGACCCTTAATTCTTCTCTTGGCCAAGAATACAACATTTCATTTCGACTCGGAATGCTTGGCTGCTTTTGAATCGCTTAAACGTTCCCTTACCATTGCCCCCTGATTGATTCTAAAGAGTGTGTTTGTAGTTAACTGCAATCAATAACGGTGTCGCGTGTAGCTAGACCGAGATGAGTACGGGTCGTCCTCTGGGAAACGTGGAACCTTTTATTTCTACTTTAGATGTGTTGAGAAAGAGATGAGGGATAAAGAATTTTATAGAAAGATTTCTACATCTACGTAAAATATAGATCTAGATTATTTTAAAAATGTAATTAATATAATAAGAGGGCTTGTAGGGTTCGTTAGGATTTAGTAGTTATGGATGATTAATTAAAAGTTACCCTTTTTATCCATTAATAGATTTAGAACTAGAACGACGGTGATGCGTGTAGATTAGGGTTTCTGGAGGGAAAAGGAATCCCACTCTTAACCCTTATCTCGACACGGAACTCCGTTCATTATCTAGCCTTTACCAAAACAATCATTAATCTAATCTCTAATCGCGGTCGGAACTAGCAAAGAATTGCTAGCGCGCCCGATTAGGATGTTAATGATTCTTTTGATAAAGTTCCTAAACTTTATAGGACTTAAAAAGGGTTTAATTATTTTCATCGTCCATTAGCCTACCCTAATCCTACGAACCCTAACAAGCGGAGAATTACTCGCGCATGTTGGGAGAAGAAGATGAAAAGAAAGAGAGGGAAAACATAATGTAAATGCAAAGACAATTAAATAAAATAACTACCTTTATTAATCGACTTCTTCAAACTACACTTTTAATCCATAGAAAATGATTACAACTAATTGCTTCTCGATCTTTCCTAAGGAGGTAGTCGAACAGTCGATGATCAGCCTGGATGCGTGAGCGTCGGGAGCTTCGTGATCTCTTCGGCTTGATAGCTTTTCCAAGAGGCTCTCGGTGCTCTTTCATAGTGCAAAGCCAGAATCTTTTAGTTGGAAACTTGGTAAAATTCACCAAAGATTGATACCCAAAAATCTTGCCTTCTAACTCCATAATATTGCGGCGGATCCGCGGCAAATGGGGGCTAAGGCCGCGGATCCGCGGCCAACGGGTGAGATGTCTTGATAAAAATTCTTGTGCTTTCTTCTTATGACAAGTGTCAATCCTAGGCACCTTCATAATTCAAAAATCTTCTCTCGGTTGCTTCCAGACTTGGTCTCCAAGTTTTGTTTCTTAATTTGGCAAGTTTTCTTCAACAAATTGATTTGTTTGATAAATTCTTCATAACAACTTGGAAATATTCTGCACAACAACTCAAATAAGATTTTAGCAGACTTTGTTCTACTAGGATTAGATCAATAATATTATTTGCATACATTTTCCTACCAAATGATAATTAACATATATTAACACATGGAAAATAATGTTTTTACACATAAACCCTCATATGTATAATATATTAATATAAAGTCCTTTTTTAATATGAAAATGGTAGGAAAAATGTAATACAAATGTGCAGTTTTATCAACTGAACACCCCCGTTCTATCATCTCCAGACTATGAAAGTTGACCCTAGCACCACCATGAGGTTCTTGTGGCATCAAGCATGTCCAATTTTATTTTTTAGTAGTGCTAAGCTAGACTAAATAAGATCGTTGCTAGAATATTAGGGTTATGATTTGATGATGTGAACATCTAGAGAAAGTGAAAGAAGGCTACACCCTTTAGGATCAAGTCCTTCACTTCACATGCTCCGTGTAGTATCCTGCGACTCCACAAGGCTCCACTTGAGGCTTTGGACGAGCTTCCTCCGATGACTTTCGTGCCGAAGATGATCCACGCGAAGTCCCTCCACCTCAAGCTACCTTACACTAAACACTTTAGCGTAGTAAACACGCCACACTCGATCGCTAGTCAAGTGTAGGATGGTGAAGTAAGGGTTGTTAAAAGCTTACAAGTTTGTGTTCAAGCTTCATGATTCACATCTCATGTGAGGGTTGAAGCTTGAACCATGTTAATCGAGGAAGAAGATGAAGCTAGAGAGCAACCATGGGAGCAACTCAAGAAAATGGCTAAGTGTTGAGAATGAACTTAGAATTAATGGCAACTCTTGATCCCCACTCATTCAAGCATGGAATTTTGCAATATAAAATTGCAACCATGCTTGAATAGCGAGTCAAGATGAATAAACAAATATAACTCTCATGCTTGCAACCATGCACTCAATTTACACCTCATTTCTATTTTTCTCAAAAAATAGAAAAATCAAGCCATGCTTCATTATTATATATATATATATATATCATATATATTAATATATATATTATGAAGAATAATTAGTGAGCTAATGACATTAGTTAAGATATAATTATATCACCTATAATGTATATCACATTATTTAATCAACACTTGATTTAATAATCCGGTTATATCATATATGACCGACTAATATCATATATCGGTATATCACATTATCAAATCAACATTTGATTCGACAATCTGGTTATATCACATATAACCGAACTGATAACAGATTACTGCCAGATTACAATATGGTATCACATACACATATTTAATGAGTCCCACACACATCACATATGTGTCCTACTTCGTTTCGCTTGAACCAGGGAACTTCTGTGTAGGACTCTAAAGACTCGTCAATATGCCAACAGTAGGTGATGATCACATCAGTCACCTACAAGCCGTCAGCGGTACCAGATGGACGTAACGGCTACCCGGGTATTGAGCGATATGAAGATCAACAAGCAAGCTTGTCCATAGTCTCCATGAAGCCTATCAGTAGCACTACCGTATAGTCCAGTCTCTTCGTCTAATATGTCGTATATCATGTCTAGGGATGGTAAACGTCAGCCCCCAGTAACGTGATAAGTCATGCCGATGTCTGGCCTATATCGGTTTGAGAAACTACTGACAACACTTATCAGTAAATCTCATAAGCAGCCCAGGTCAGGGACTTCCAGTTATAGCCAATCGAGCATAGCGCAATATCAACCCCCAATACCGGGAGAGATGAAACCCCTCCTATCGCTCATTGCCTCCATGCGACTCGGGACTGTACCCAAAATCCACCTGTTTTCACGTCTCCTTCGAGCGTGGTAGGGAGGAAATCAAAGCACGTTGGGAGCCATACAAGACTCTATGACGATCTCGGGTCTACAGACTAACCTGTACCAGTGTCACCAGAGGACTGCTATCTGACGATAGGTATACTATTACATAGGAGTCCTTGACGAGTCCTATTCGGTGTACCCATTCTCCAATGAGCACCTGTGTACAATCTTTGATGTCACACACCAATGGTTTTGGGATCAACCATCATCCTCTAAGAGACAAGAAACGTACACACTAGTCTACTCTGGAATATCAATGCCCTAGTCTCGATATTCCCTCGACTAGGAACTGATTAAAGGATGTACTTGTTGACCACCCTGGCCCCACTAGCATGATCTCATCATAATCCTGGCATTCAAGTACATATCCTAAACTCTTTATCAACATGTAAGAGTCAGACAGTATAAATACTAGTCTACATATTAAGATAAAGATAACATGATAGCATACTATCATGTTGAGCAAGAAAGTCCTCTATATATATGTCCAAGCATCCACTATATTATCAATAATGGCCTTTAGGGCATACATATTCCTAACAATATCCTACTTGCAGTAAGGTCAGTTTTTGTAGTATCTCATACCCAACGTTCCTAGAAGTCTCTCGAATGGCATCTGGGGGATGGCCTCGATGAGTGGATCCGCTGTGTTATCCTCTATGTCAAC
This sequence comes from Agapanthus africanus, assembly GCA_030015575.1. NCBI lineage: Eukaryota > Viridiplantae > Streptophyta > Magnoliopsida > Asparagales > Amaryllidaceae > Agapanthus > Agapanthus africanus. Next base: position 13,668,442 of record JASDDO010000001.1, read on the forward strand.
TCTACTGACTTCGATCTCTCAGAGATTAACTATCTCCCTGATCAGGTGATACTTGTTAGTTATATGTATGCCCTAGAGGCCATTATTGTACATACGATGTATATTGTAATGGATGCTTGGACATATATAGGGAGGACTTTCTTGCTCGATATGATAGTATGCTATCTGGTTGTACTTTATCTTAACATGTACTCTGATTGTTTCTATATTACATGTTGATAAAGCCCTTAGGATATGTACTCGACTACTGGGACTATGATGAGATCATACTAGTGGGGCCACGGTAGTCGACGAGTACATCCTATAACAGTTCCTAGTCGAGGGTGTATCGAGATAGGGCATCGATACACCAGAGTAGACTAGCATATACGCATCTTGACCCATATGATGGACGATGGATGATCCCATATCCATCGGTGTTTGACATCAAGGATGGTGTACGGGTGCTCAGTAGAGACTGGGTACACTGGACGGACTCGCCGAGAACTCCCAGATGGCATTATACCTCACGTCAGATGGCAGTTCTCCGGTGACACTGGTACAGAGTAGTCTGTTGACCCGAGATCGTCATAGAGTCTTGTGTGATTCCTACTGTGCTTTGATTTCCATCACACCACGTCCAACAGGGCGTGCAAAAAGGTAGCTTTTGGGTACAGTCCCGAATCACATGGAGGCAATGAGCGATAGGAGGGGATTCGTCTCTCCCGGTATAGGGAGTTGATGTTGTGTTGTGTTCGATTGGCTATAACCGGAAATCCCTGGCCAGGGTTGCTGAGATTTACTGGTAAGTGTTATCAGTAGTTTCTCGAACTGTTGTAGACCTCAAATCGACACGACTTATCAAGCTATTGGGGTCGACGTTTACCACCCCTAGGCGAGATATGCAACATATCAGACGACGAGACCGGACTGTACGGGAGTGTTACTGATTGGATTCACAGGAGAATGTACAGGCTTGCTTGTTGATCTTCTGAGCGCTCAATATCTGGGTGGCTGTTAAGTTTAGCTGACCACTTGCAGCTTGTGGGTATTTGATATGATCATCACCTACTGCCGGCGTATTGACGATTCTTTAGAGTCCTACACAGAGGTTTCTTGGCTCAGGAAAAACGAAGTAGGAGCACATATGTGATATGTGCGTGACCGAGGATAATGTAGTATGTGATATCGTAATGGATTCTCGCGATATGAGATATCGGCCGGGTATATGTGATATAGCCGGGTCATCGTATTAGTCGGTTATATGCGATATAGCCGGATTGTCGGATCGAGTGTTGATTCGATAATTTAATGTATAATAATATATATGATATATTAAATTACATTAACTAATATTAGCTCACTAAAAGATTCTTTTTCTCACTCGGGTAATACATTGATATATATGCGATATATGTTAATTGCATTATTTTATTTTGTTACAATAAATATTATATATGTGATATATAATATTGTAACATGATATGATTACTAATGTAACATGTTTAGTGGAGATTAAAAAAGATTAGGGTTTGATTTGGGTTAGTGCATTCATGAACCTTCTAGAAGGTTTCTTTTTGTTTTGTGTTAAGATATTTTGTTATGACTCATTCTTAACCCAACCCAAACCCTAGCCCTAGTTAAATCTCTACAAAGGTTTAGTCAACCATGGTTGCATTATTCATCATTATCATCTTTTCATTATTCATGACAAAAGGATTCTAATCATTATTCATCTTCTTCTTCCTTCTTCTTTCTTTCATGAAAAAGCTTACTAGCTTTTTCCAAGTGATGAATGAGTGTGAGAAAAAGATAATAAAAGAGAGCAAAAATCCTACTTCATCATCCTCATCTATCCTTGCCATTTAGATGAGGGTGTTCACTTCATATTATGAGTGTTAGCTTGTGTTAACGAAACTTCAAGGTAGATCATATTCGTATCGAAGATCGGAAGCAAGACTGCATCTTTCTCTTCGTGGAACCTCTCGAGAGTCCGGAACACGATGATCGCAGCGAAGAGACTTCAACACGGAGCTTTAGAAGTGAAGGACCGGATCTACAAAGGTTGTAATCCCTCTCACTTAGTGTTAAAGTGTTTAACATACTTGTTTTCGCCTAAACTCTAGTTTAAAGATCCGGCTTCGGGTTGTTCGGCATGGCTAATTTTTAAATCGGGCATGATTGATGCCTCGTAGAACCTTGTATGCGTGCCTAGCAACCCGACAATGGTATCAGAGCCAAGCTAGAGCTTTAGGCGAAGTCTAAACGAAGTTTAAAGCCCGATCGAACCCGGAAAAGCCGATATACCCTAGTTTCTGGAAAATTTTTCAAAATGTAATTTTTTTGTGAATTAAAAATACTCAAAAAAATCAGCAGGATTTTCTAGGAATTACTGTGCAGCACGTGCTCCTAACCCCATCAAAGCGCCGCGAAACCGCGGCCGTACCCTGGCTTGCGCGGCGGTTCCACGGCCAAAAAGTTGAATCATGGCACGTGGTTTGCACAGTAATGTCCGTCTGTAATTCCTGATTCTTCTGGATATTTTTATATTTACTCAAGTGTTGAGTTTTCTGGGTTGTATTGGGGACTCGTTGATTTGATCGGATAATTTAACTTCGTTTAGTTTTGTCCGGGTAATTTTTAGAAACTGTTAAAAAGTTCGAACGGATATCAATAACTCACTTTTTCCCCTGTCGGAAATTTTTCAAAAGTTGGATTTTTTCTTGTGTTTGAAACTTTCGTAAAGTCATGCAAGTAACGCGGTGGACCCTCTAGAAGACAACAAACCTTAACTCGATTATGTGACCGTCTTGAACTGCCTATAAACCTAAGGGTTTGGGGCAGTACAGCGTGCCACATGTGAGGCGTTGGCTTGACCCTTCTACGGTTGGACCATTGGTACCGTGGCATGTGATGGATGTTTTTAAACTGATTTCAAGTGTTGAGAAATATTGGGAAAATCTTGGGTGTTTGATTATTCGATCGGAAAGTTTAACATTGTCTATTTATCTGGATAGTGATACAATATTTGGAATCCACATGTAGTTATGAGATAACTAATTTGAATGTTATAAATCTAGCCGTTTAGTCTCAATTGATCGGTTGCCACGGGATTTTGATGTGATTAAAAGTCCGTTGCAATCACGTAGCGTACGCGGATACTCGCCGAGTAAACTTAATAGACAGCCGCACCCCAAAGCCCCGACTAAGTGACTGTAGGAGAATCCCGTCGCCAAAAGCATCCGTTCGGGTGCTCGCGGCAGCGGTGTTCCGCCTTAGTGCACTTCGTCGACGGCATCCGGGGGTGCGGCCGTCTACTAAAAGATGCGACGAGCATTCGATCAGAATGTCGGGAATCTTGTTGAATTGCCCGACTTGATATTGAAAAGAGTTTTCGATAATGAGACTAAAATGCGGGGTTTATAATTGTTAGGCATGCGATGTCTAAGGAATTCATTTGGTTAGAAATGCGATGACTAAGGAGGTTGCGGATTCCAACTGTTGTAGTTTTAAACTTTCTTTTCTGTGACCGTAAGCGTAGTATGTGGTGTATCGCCGGCTTCGTTGCTATACATCAACGACAATCGGATACGCATACTTGCTTACGTTGATGATATGTGATATTATGTGTTGCTGTGATATGTTATATTGGATCGTCGCGTTCTGAATAGCCGGGGGTTTTATGTGAGATGAGAGTTTTTCTTTTTCATTCATGTAAAATTCATTTGTATGGAATATTCTTTTATTGGGGCACTTCCGGGCTGAGGATGATGTCACCGTTGTATATTATTTACTTTTCCGCATTAGGTAGACCCAAGGCGGGGAGCACAAGTAACCGGGTTCTGGGGTCCAGTGGGAGACCATCTCGAGGAGTCGAGACCGGGTCTCCTAACCCTAGAATTGGCAGTGTTGCTTGCCTCTCTCGTAGGGGTCTAGGGATGTGGGTTTGGCTATTCATCGCGACCGTGGAATCCGTGTTTTATACAGGCTCGTACTAAAACACGGACGTCCTAGTATATCCAATATTTCATATATGTTCTTCTGCTGCAATATTCTGTGATGAGATTATATTACTGCCTGAGACGAATGTTTATATTATATATATATGGGATATATTTTATATTGCAGATTTCGTTTCAAATGTGATGCTTGTGAAGCATATTAAAATGGGACTTCATTAATGAGATTAATGAAACTAAAAGAAACTTAAGATGTTGTAGAAACTTGTTTAAAAATTGGTAGCTCTAGTTTTTGCTTTGCATAGCGGTGTTCCTTATAGAACATCCAACACCTTATTCGATAAGGAAAGAGCCGAGATCCCTTCACCGGGAGTGACCTCTTTAGTGAAACTAGCAAATGCTACAAACTCGGTTTGTCTTTTGATTGCTTCTATAGTTCTTGCTTTGCATAGTGATATTTGTGAAATATCCTGCACCTTATTCGATGAGGAAAGAGCCGACGATCCCTTCACCGGGAGTGACTTCTTTAGCGAAACTAGAAAAGGCCTAAAAAACATTCCATTTAAAATCACTCGATTCTACAACGATATCTAGTTCATTACGCAATAGGTTTTCATAAAAACCTGTCGTAGCCCTCCGTCATTTTAGGAAGTAGAGTACTTAGTATTCGTGCTGCGTATGTCGACTTTAGTTGAGGCGTAGTGTACGGTAGCTAAGTGATGTCTTCCTACACAGCATATGATGCGATTAGTTAGGACATTCATGTGATTATGTCGACCATAGTTGAGGGTCATATAGGGTGGGTCTGATTAATCATGAAATGACGGGCATAACTTGACTAGTACTTATGATATGTTGACCTTATTTAAGGTCATAAGTACTAGGGGTAATATATTATTGGGAATTTCAAATGTTGAAATTTGCAATGAGATTGCACACCTTCTATGAGATAGTTGGATCCCGATACCCGCTGCGAGTAAGAGTTACTCCTGGGAGAGTTTTACACATTACAATTAGTCGATCAAGTAGGTGTCTAGAAAGGTGTCAACGGGGTTTCGCCCCTGGAAATACGAGGTTTACTTTAATTAGGTTCGTGCGAAAGCACGGGGGACCTCCCTCAAAGTACCGGCACTGGCCTGGCTGAAAGATTGACGAAATTGTAGCGTGTAATTAATCCCGGCTAGTCTTTCCTTTTAGGGTTTGAAGGAAGATTTGATTAAAACAGTGGGAGACATCCTGATTAGATATATTAGATAACCAATCTAATCTTGCAAGAGCATACGCTGAATGTTTTCTTCTCTCTCTCTCCAGGTAGCGACCATATCACGCCTTAATCAAGATAATAATACGGATGTATTGACCGAACCAGCTTGTTATACTGAGCTGGGGAACGTTGGTCCCACTCCAACTTATAATTGTTATAAGACAGAGCAGGAAATTGGGGAATACCAGATTTCCCGTGCCGCCCAAACGAAGAAAGTGCATATTGATGCATCATCTTCGGGTGTGTTCATTACAGAGAACTGTTTCTCAGTATCCTTTACGTCCTGGGTATGAGATACCGGATCAGGATCCCGCATATGTAATTTGTTACATGGGCTACAGATAGGTAGAGAACTGAGAACGGGTGATAAGTTTCATGAGATAGAAAACGGTGCAAGTGTTGCAGCCAAGTCTGTTGGTCACTATCACCCTGTATTACCATAATACATTGATTCCGAACGAATGTTATTAGATACCGAACCTGATATACAATATCATATCAGTCTCTTTATTAGTAAAGAAAGGATATAATTTTGTATTGTTGGATAATGTTTTGAACATTTCCTATATCAAGAGTTGATCGGTTCAGGCACGTTATCTAAAAGCATAAACGTTCTAAATCAAACCACAGTTCTTAACGTACAGAACACACACAAGAGGAAGAGTTCAGAAATGAATGAATCCTTCTTGAGGCATTGTAGACTAGGTCATATCAATGCGACACGACTGGCTGAAGTTACATATAGATGCATATTTAAATTAGTTTGAATTTACATCTTGTGAAACTTGCCGGTCATGTCACAAAGATACGATGACCATAGCTCTGTTTATTGGAAACAGAGAAAGAGTTATTGAACTCTTGGGATTGATACATGATGATGTATGATGGTCCCTTGTCTACACTTGCCAAGACTAGTTCTTTGTATTTCATTACATTCTCTGACGATCTCTCAAGATTCAGACATATGTTCCTGTTGAAACACAAGTCCGAAGCTTTTGAGATATTCACAGAATATAAGTTAGAAGTAGAGAACCAAAATAAGGGTATAAGTATTATGTCCTTTGATGAGATCAGGGAGGAGAATACTTGAGCACGGAATTTCTGGACTATTCTAAAAGAGAATGAGATTTTCTCTCAGCATTACCCCTCCGAATACACCACAGCACCTCGGTCTATCGGGGTGGAGCAATTGCACCTTATATGATATGGTGTGCTCTATGATGAGTACTACTGAGTTTCCTATTTCTTTTTGGGTGTTATGCGCTTGAGAAGCTGCATACCTATTGAATAGGGTTCAAATCAAATCAGTTGCCTACCACTTCATATGTGATGTGGAAAGGGAAAAGCCCATATCTTAAGTTTGTTAAGATTTGGGGTTGTTCGGACTATGTCTAAAAGAAAAATCCAGACAAGCTCGAGGCAAGGTCTGTTATGTAGAACTGGAAAGGTTCCAGCTATACAAACTGCAGCAGATGATTTGGTAAAACCAAAGGATTCAATAGTTTCCAACGAACCTCAGCCTCTCCGCCGATCTAGTAGGGTTCCTCACCCACCTGAGAGATACTTCGGTTTCTCTATGACAGTGGGAGCGAGGATTGCATCATGAGATAATGACCCAACTAGTTCGAGCTGGCCATCAGGAGTGGGACTCTGTAAGAATGGCTGGATGCTTAGCGATCTGAGATGGAATCCTTATACACCAACAAAGTATGGACTTTGGTTGCTTTATCTGAAGGGTTAAATCCCTATCAGAAGCAAGTATATCTTGAGAAGATTACTAGGTGTACATGGAAAAGTTGAGACTTTCAAAGCTATGCTTAAGTCCATCCAGATCGTACTTGCCACGGCTAGATACCATGACTACGATATCTGATGGTTGGGTGTCATGACTACTTTTCTAAATGATGTTTTAGAAGAGAGCGTCTATAAGTATACAGCCAGAGGGCTTCGTAGACAGTGGGAGCGGCGTAAACGTGAGCAAGATGTTTTATGTGATAACGCAGGCATCACGGAGTTGGAACGTCTGTTTTGATGTGGAAGTCAAAGAGTTTGACTTCATCAAAATGGTAGATGAACCTTGTATATACAAAAAGTTAGTAGGGAGTATGGAGGTGATCCTCGTAGAGTACGTGGATGACATACTCTTGATAGGGAAGGAGTTTCCTATGCTACGCTCGGTCAATCTTCGCTTATCACAAGGATTCTCCATATAGGATCAAAGTGATACCTCCTAAATCCTGGGTTTTGGATCTATGAGATAGATCTAATTGGATGTTAGGATACTCACTAGTTGTAGTGAGATGGTATCAATCGATCCTGGGGAGAATCACTGGAAAGGTTCCAGGGTGATAAGGACGACTGAATGTCAGTTGCAGGCATTGTCTTTACCCTCAGTGGAGGGATGGTATGTTGGAAGAGTTCCAAGCTAGATACCGTGACATACTAGACGATATAAAGGCAAGATACATCGTTACCAAGAATGCTACCAAAGAGCCAGTCTGGATATATAAGTTCATGAGATGAACTTCGTTCCTACCATTGTGTGACAATGGAGTTGTGGCTTATGCCAAGGAACCCCCGTCCCATCATAAATCCGGATATAATTCTTAGACAGTATCACCTGATCATGGAGATGGTTGATCTCCAGGAAGATCGAGGTTAGGAGAGTAGACACAGAGGACAACAGCGCGGATCCACTCACAAAGGCCTTTTTCCCAGTAAAGACTTTTATCGGATGGTTGAGTATGAGATACTTCAACCGCAACTAATTATTGGGTATGTGATACCACAACAGATGGCCCTAGTGCAAGTGGGAGATTGTTAGTTATATGTATGCCCTAGAGGCCATTACTGTACATACGATGTATATTGTAATGGATGGTTGGACATATATAGGGAGGACTTTCTTGCTCGACATGATAGTATGCTATCTGGTTGTACTTTATCTTAACATGTACTCTGATTGTCTTTATATTACATGTTGATAAAGCCCTTAGGATATGTACTCGACTACTGGGACTATGATGAGATCATACTAGTGGGGCCACGGTAGTCGACGAGTACATCCTATAACAGTTACTAGTCGAGGGTGTATCGAGACAGGGCATCGATACACCAGAGTAGACTAGCGTATACGCATCTTGACCCATATGATGGGCGATGGATGATCCCATATACATCGGTGTTTGACATCAAGGATGGTGTACGGATGCTCAGTAGAGACTGGGTACACTGGACGAACTCGCCGAGAACTCCCAGATGGTATTATACCTCACGTCAGATGGCAGTTCTCCGGTGACACCGGTACAGAGTAGTCTGTTGACCTGAGATCGTTATAGAGTCTTGTGTGATTCCCACTGTGCTTTGATTTCCATCATACCACGTCCAATAGGGCATGCAAAAAGGTGGCTTTTGGGTACAGTCCCGAATCATATGGAGGCAATGAGTGATAGGAGGGGATTCGTCTCTCCCGGTATAGGGAGTTGAAGTTGTGCTGTGTTCGATTGGCTATAACCGGAAATCCCTGGCCAGGGTTGCTGAGATTTACTGGTAAGTGTTATCAGTAGTTTCTCGAACTGTTATAGACCTCAAATCGACACGACTTATCAAGCTATTGGGGTCGACGTTTACCACCCCTAGGCGAGATATGCAACATATCAGACGACGAGACCGGACTGTACGGGAGTGTTACCGATTGGATTCACAGGAGAATGTACAGGCTTGCTTGTTGATCTTCTAAGCGCTCAATACCTGGGTGGCTGTTACGTTTAGCTGACCGCTTGCAGCTTGTGGGTGTTTGATATGATCATCACCTACTGCCGGCGTATTGGCGATTCTTTAGAGTCCTACACAGAGGTTTCTTGGCTCAGGCAAAACGAAGTAGGAGCACATATGTGATATGTTCGTGACCGAGGATAATGCAGTATGTGATACCGTAATGGATTCCCGCGATATGAGATATCGGCCGGGTATATGTGATATAGCCGGGTCATCGTATTAGTCGGTTATATGCGATATAACCGGATTGTCGGATCGAGTGTTGATTCGATAATTTAATGTATAATAATATATATGATATATTAAATTACATTAACTAATATTAGCTCATTAAAAGATTCTTTTTCTCACTCGGGTAATACATTGATATATATGCGATATATGTTAATTGTATTATTTTATTTTGTTACAATAAATATTATATATGTGATATATAATATTGTAACATGATATGATTACTAATGCAACATGTTCAGTGGAGATTAAACAAGATTAGGGTTTGATATGGGTTAGTGCATTCATGAACCTTCTAGAAGGTTTCTTTTTGTTTTGTGTTAAGATATTTTGTTATTACTCATTCTTAACCCAACCCAAACCCTAGCCCTAGTTAAATCTCTACAAAGATTTATTCAACCATGGTTGCATTATTCATCATTATAATCTTTTCATTATTCATCACAGAATGATTCTAATCATTATTTATCTTCTTTTTCCTTCTTCTTTCTTTCATGAAATAGCTTACTAGTTTTTTCCAAGTGATGAATGAGTGTGAGAAAAAAATAATAAAAGAGAGAAAAAATCCTACTTCATCATCCTCATCTATCCTTGCCATTTAGATGAGGGTGTTCACTTCATATTATGAGTGTTAGCTTGTGTTAACGAAACTTCAAGGTAGATCATCTTTTTATCGAAGATCGGAAGCAAGACTGCATCTTTCTCTTCGTGGAACCTCTCGAGAGTCCGGAACACGATGATCGCAGCGAAGGGACTTCAACACGGAGCTTTAGAAGTGAAGGACCGGTTCTAAAAAGGTTGTAATCACTCTCACTTAGTGTTAAAGTGTTTAACATACTTGTTTTCGCCTAAACTCTAGTTTAAAGATCCGGCTTCGGGTTGTTCGGCACGGCTAATTTTTAAATCGGGCATGGTTGATGCCTCGTAGAACCTTGTATGCGTGCCTAGCAACCCTACAATACTGTCTAAGAATATGTATGGATCGCTGACGGGACCGGGGTTCCTAGGCCAAAACCACAGCTCCATTGTCATCTCAATACATAGGTATTGGATTCCCAATGGTAGGAATCTAGTTCATCTCATGAACTCTATTCATCCAGACAACCTCTTTGGCAGTATCGTTGGTAGCGATATAATTAGCTTCTATCAATGTGTCTGCTACGGTATATAGCTTGGAACCCTTCTATTTTACCGTCCCTCCACTGAGGGTAAAGACAAAACCTGAGACTGACTTTCAGTCGTCCTTATCACTCTGGAAGCTCGAATCGGTAAAAAACTCCATCTGGAGTTCACCGTTACCATACACCAAGAACATCTCTTTAGTCCTTCTCAAGAACTTAAGAATATTCTTCAGCTGTCCAGTGGTTTTCCCAAAGATCTTTTCGATACTTATTCACTACACCTAGTGAGTAAGCTACTTCTGGTCTGGTACATAACACCGCATACATGATTGACCCATCTGCGAAAGCATAGGGTATCCCTTGTATGCAAGCCCTCTCCAAATCAGTCTCGAGAGACATCTCTTTAAAGAGAGTGATTCCTGAACAAGCTGGTACATTATCACGCTTGGAATTATCCATACTAAACCCTTTTAGAATGGTGTCTATGTACCTGGATTGGGACAATCCCAAATCCATTTTGATCTATCTTTATAGATCTATATCCCCAAGTTGTAGGAGACATATGTTAGATCTTTTATGGAGAACCTGTGTGATAAGAGGTGCTTGACCGAGTGCAGCATAGGAACACCCTTTCCTATCAAGAGTATGTCATCAGCGTACAATACGAGGAAGACAACCATACTCTCTACAACCTTCTTATTTATACATGGTTCATCTATCTTTTTGATGAAGTCAAACTCTTTAACAGCTTCATTAAAACAGATGTTCTATCTCCGCGATGCCTGCTTTAACCCGTAAACGGATTTAAGCAGCATGCACATGCTTTCGCTGCTCCCACTGTCTACGAAGCCCTCTGACAATGTCATATACACGCTTTCTTCTAAATCACCATTTAGAAAAGCAGTTTTGACGCGCAGTCTTCCAGATATCGTAGTCATGGTATGCAGCAATGGCAAGTAGGATCCTGATGGACTTAAGCTTAGCAACAAGTCTAGCTTTGAAAGTCTCAACTTTTCCATCTACACCAAATTATCTTTCTCAAAGATCCTCTTGCTCCTGATGGGTTTTACCCCTTCAGGAGAAACATCCAAAGTCAATACTTTGTTGGCGTCCATGGATTCCATCTTAGATCGCATAGCATCCAGCTATTTCACATAGTCTCCACTTGTGATGGCATGCTCGAAAATAGTTGGGTCATCATCTACATGATGCAATCCTCGCTCCCTACCGTCTATGAGAAAACCGTAGCATCTCTTAGGTGGATGAGGAACCCAACTGGATCTGCACAGTGGCTGCGGTTCTTCGGGGGCTATTAAAACCTCCGATTCCAATAAATCGTCTGTTATAGTTTGTGTTTGCTCTAACTTCTTCCAGTTCTACCTCATCGCCACTAATTTCTTCCACAAGAAATTCCTTTTCTAAAAAGGTGGTATGTTGAGAAACGAAACATCTTTTGTTTCTTGGTGTTGTAGAAGATATTCCCTCACAAATGTTTGGGATATCCTACAAACTTGCACAGAACTGACCTTGGTTCAACCTTGTCCAGATTTTGCTTTTCAACATAGGACGGACAACCCCATATCTTAACTCGTTTAAGAGATGGTCACTTTCCACTCCATATCTCATATGGAGTGGTAGGCAACAGATTTGATCAGAACTCCATCCAATAGGTATGCAGCTTCTCAAGTGCATGTCCCTGAAAGGAAATAGGCAACTCAGCGGTACTCTCATAGAGCGCATCATATCTTATAGGGTGCGATTCTTCCACCCCGATACCATTGTGCTGTGGTTTATACAGAGGAGTAAACTGAGAGAGAATCTCATTCTCTTTTAAATAGTCTCGGAATTCCGTGCTCCTGTATTCTTCTCCCCGATCATATCGAAGGATTTGAATACCTTTACCCATCTGGATCTCTTCTTTGTACTTATATTCCTTGAAATTCTCAAAAGATTTAGTTTTGTGTTTCAACAAGAACACATGTCCGTATCTTGAGAGAACATCGGTGAATGTAATAAAGTACGCGGAACCATCCCTGGCATATGTAGACATAGGACCGCATACATCACTATGTATCTGTCCAAGAGTTCAGTAGCTCTATCTCCATTTCCAGTAAACGGAGATTTGGTCACCTAGTCTTTGAGACATGACTGGCAAGTTTCATAAGATGTAAATTCCAACGGATTCAAATATGCATCCTTATGGAACTTCTGCTAGTCTTGTTTCATCGAAATGACCCATTCTACAATGCCACAAGAAGACTTCATTCATTTCTGAACCGTTCCTCTTGTGTGTGTTCTGTACGTTTAGAACTGTAGTTTGATTCAGAACGTGTACACTGTTATACAACATATCTTACCCAATCAACACTTGATTTATGAAAAATATTCACAATATTTATTGGTACGAAATAACAGTCGCTAAGAATCAATATATTACGGGTTGGTAACAGAAGGTGATATTTGCCAACTGTTTTGGCTGCAACAATTGCACCATCTCTACTACTAGAGACATATCACCTTTTCCCAGTTCTCTACCTTTCTGTAGCCCATGTAACAGATTACATATTTGGGATCCTGATCCGGTATCCCATACCCAGGACGTAGAGAAAACTGAGAAACAGTTCTTGGTAACGAACACACCCGAAGACAATGCATCAACATGCTTTTTCTTCATTTGGGTGGCATGGGAATCCAAATATTCCCCTATTCCTTACTCAGACTTATGACAATTATAAGATAGAGCGGAACCTAGCCCAGTATAATAAGTAGGTTCGGTCAATACATCTATATTATTATCTTGATTAAGGCATGTCATTGGTCGCTACCAGGAGAGAGAGAAGGGTAATCACTTTGCAAGATTAGATTGGTTATTATCTTTTCTAATCAGGATGGCTCCTACTGTTTTTATCAAATCTTCCTTCAAATCCTAAAAGGTAATATTAGCCGGGATTAATTACACCTTACAGGTTTGCCAATCATTCGGCCAGGAAGGTATCGGTACTCCGAGGGAGGTTTCCCGTGCTTTCGCACGGACCTATTAAAATAAACATCGTTTCCCTAGAGGCATAACCCCGTTGACACATTTCTAGACACCTACTTGATTAGCTAATAGTAAAGTGCAAAACTCTCACAGGAGTAATTCTTACTCGCAGCGGGTATCGGGATCCAACTATCATATAGAAGATATGGAATCTCATTACAAATTTCAACACTTGAAATTCCCGATAATGGTTTTTACCCCTAGCAACTTATGATCTTGGCTATGGTCAACAAATCATAAGTGCTAGCCAAGTTCAACCCGTCATTTTTTGATTGAATCAAACCCACCCGTGCGACCCTCGGATAAGGTCAACAAAGCCGCACGCTACCCTAATCCAATCGCATCACATACCGCAGACAAGCACTAATTAGCTACTGCACACTACGCCTTGGATAAGGTCAACAAACATAGCACGGATACTAAATAGTACTTATCTGAAACGACGGAGGGCTACAAAGGTTTTTAAGAAAACCATGAGCGTAATGAACTTGATATCGTTGTAGAATCTAATGATTTTGAAAAGGAGTGTTTTTGAGACTTTTTCTAGTCTCGCTAAAGAGGTCACACCCGGTGAAGGGATCTCGGCTCTTTCCTCATCAAATGAGGTGCAGGATATTCAGGAATACCTATGCAAAGAAATAACTGAAGAAGCAATCAAAAACAAAACCGAGTGAGTTGTAGCATTTGCTAGTTTTGCTAAAGTGGTCACTCCCGGTGAAGGGATCTCGGCTCTTTCTTCATCGAATGAGGTGCTGGATATTCATCAAGGAATACCACTATGCAAAGCAAGAAGTAGAGCTACCCTTTTTGAAAATTTGATTCTACAACATCTTTTGCTTTCTTTCTTTTCATTAATCTCATTAATGAAGTCTTATCAATTAATGTTTCCTAAATATTACAGAAAAATAAAATGAAAATAGAACGTACTTTTATGCCATCCGCATTCGTCACGGGGCCTTGTCATGCACCGTTAGGTTACTTAACTACCGGCAGAGCGGGGGCTGGACTAGTGCGGGTGCAAAACATAAGCAACGTTTATTATATATCATATATATAATATTACATTCGTCTCACGCAGTTATATGATCAACATCACAGAATTAAGCAGCAGAAGCAACATATGATATATTGGATATATTAGGATGCCTGTATTTTAAATTTATCCAGTAATGTAAAACACGGATTCCACGGTTGTGATGAATAGACAAACCCACATCCCTATACCCCTTCGAGAGTGGCAAGTAACCCTTCCAATTCTAGAGTTAGGAGACCCGGTCTCAACTCCTTGAGATGGTCTCCCACTGGACTCTAGAACCCGGTTACTTGTGCTCCCCGTCTTGGGTCTATCTTAATGCGGAAAAGTAAATAATATACAACAGTGGCGACCTCATTCTCAACCTGGAAGTGCCCCAATAAAATAATATTACATACATATTTTAAATGAATGAAAATAAAAACTTTCATCTCACATAAAAACCCCTGGCTATTCTTTCACAACGATCCAATAAATCATATCAACAGTAACACATGATATCACATATCATCAACGTAAGAAAATATACGTATCTCTAAAAATTGTTGACATATAGCAACGAGATTGGGATACCCCACATATTATACTTATGGTCGCAGAAAATAAAACAGAAAACTACAATAATTAGAATCCGCAATATCCTTAGACATCATAAACCCGGAATATCTCATATTCCGGATTTCATGCCTAACTTATAAAACTTGCATTTTAGTCTCAAATTGAAACTCTTTTCAATTGGTTGTCGGATAATTCAACAAGATTCCCGACTTAGTGATCGCCTACAATACGCAATTACGACGGAGTTTTGATCCGAATCAAAACTTAGTGGCAATCGATCAATTGAGACTAAACGGCTAGGTTTATAATATACTAACTAGTTCTCATAAAACTAACCAATTCGGATTCTAATAATTGTATCACATCACCAAGCATGTAAAGTAACCGCGACATTAGAATTTCGCATGCAATTAGCAAACTTAACCAATTTTTCCAAGACATGAAAAATCCAGTGAGCTAAAGTTCCAAAACCGATCGTTTTAAGCCAATCTGGGAGTCGAAACAAACTCCAAACCCACCCGAATCTTCGTGGGGGAGAAGATACAAAAATTAACTATCGAATGGGGGGACTAGAGGGGGTACCCCACCTCCGAATCTACCACGAGGTGGCCATGGGGTGAGGCAGACCCGAAACCGCTTAAGGTGGGGCAGTTTTGGGTCCCCACCGCCAAGACCACCTTGTGTGGTCTTGGGGAATGGGCCTAGCCGTTCGTTCCCCTTCAGGGTGTCCCCGGGGTGCGCACGCTCCACCACGCGGCTTCTCGGTTCAAACCGTGAACCCGCGGGGTGTGCAAACAACTCAAAACATCATTTTGGAAAACTGTTTTTATCGGCAGTTTTTGTGCGACAAAAACGACGGATTTCTAACGTCGCTACAAGTTACCCTAATGTTCTAGCTTGGCTCTGATACCATGAAAGTCGACCCTAGCACCACCATGAGGTTCTTGTGGCATCAAGCATGCCCAATTTTAATTTTTAGTAGTGCTAAGCTAGACTAAACAAGATCTTTGCTAGAATATTAGGGTTATGGTTTGATGATGTGAACATCTAGAGAAAGTGAAAGAAGGCTATACCCTTTAGGATCAAGTCCTTCACTTCACATGCTCCGTGTAGTAGTCCCGCGGCTCCACTTGAGGTTTTGGATGAGCTTCCTCCGATAACCTTCATGCCGAAGATGATCCACGCGAAGTCCTTCCTTCTCAAGCTACCTCTACACTAAACACTTTAGCGTAGTAAACACGCTACACTCGATCGCTAGTCAAGTGTAGGATGGTGAAGTAGGGGAAGTTAAAAGCTCACAAGTTTGTGTTCAAGCTTCATGATTCACATCTTATGTGAGGGTTGAAGCTTGAACCATGTTAATTGAGGAAGAAGATGAAGCTAAAGAGCAACCATGGGAGCAACTCAAGAAAATGGTTAAGTGTTGAGAATGAACTTAGAATTAATGGCAACTCTTGACCCCCACTCATTAAAGCATGGAACTTTGCAATATAAAATTGCAACCATGCTTGAATAGTGAGTCAAGATGAATAAACAAATATAACTCCCATGTTTGCAACCATGCTCTCAATTTACACCTCATTTCTATTTTTCTCAAAAAAATAGAAAATCAAGCCATGCTTCATTATTATATATATATATCATATATATTAATATATATATAATGAAGAATAATTAGTGAGCTAATGATATTAGTTAAGATATAATTATATCACATATAATGTGTATCACATTATTAAATCAACACTTGATTTAATAATCCGGTTATATCACATATGACCGACTAATCTCATATATCTGTATATCACGTTATCAAATCAACATTTGATTCGACAATCTGGTTATATCACATATAACCGAACCGATAACAGATTACTGCCAGATTACAATACGACATCACATACACTTATTTAATGAGGCCCACACACATATCACATATGTGTCCTACTTCGTTTCGCTTGAACTAGGGTACTTCTGTGTGGAACTCTAAAGATTCGTCAATACGCCAGCAGTAGGTGATGATCACATCAGTCACCTACAAGCCGCCAGCGGTACTAGCCGGACGTAACGGCTATCCGGATATTGAGCGATATGAAGATCAACAAGCAAGCTTGTCTATAGTCTCTATGAAGCCTGTGAGTAATACTACCGTACAGTCCGGTCTCGTCGTCTGATATGTCGCATATCATGTCTAGGGATGGTAAACGTTAGACCCTAGTAACGTGACAAGTCCTGTCGATATCTGGCCTATAACGGTTTGAGAAACTACTGATAACACTTATCAGTAAATCACATAAGCAGTCATGGCCAGGGACTTTCAGTTATAGCCAATCGAGCATAGCGCAACATCAACCCTTAATACCAGGAGAGACGAAACCCCTCCTATCGGTCATTGCCTCCATGTGACTCGGGACTATACCCAAAATACACCTGTTTGCACATCTCCTTTGAGCGTGGTAGGAAGGAAATCAAAGCACAGTGGGAGCCGCACAAGACTCTATGACGATCTCGGGTCTATAGACTAACCTGTACCAGTATCACCAGAAGACTGCTCTCTGACGATAGGTATACTACCATATAGGAGTTCTCGGCGAGTCCTGTTTGGAGTAACCATTCTCTAATGAGCACATTTGTACAATCTTTGATGTCACACACCAATGGTTGTGGGATAAACCATCGCCCTCTAAGAGACAAGAAACGTACACACTAGTGTACTCTGGAATATCGATGCCCTAGTCTCGATATTCCTTCGACTAGGAACTGATTAAAGGATGTACTTGTTGACCACCCTGGCCCTACTAGTATGATCTTATCATAATCCTGGCAGTCAAATACATATCCTAGGAGCTTTATCAATATGTAAGAGTCAGACAATATAAATACTAGTCTACATGTTAAGATAAAGGTAATCTGATAGCATATTATCACGTCGAGTAAGAAAGTCCTCTCTATATATGTCCAAGCATCCACTATACCATCAATAATGGCCTCTAGGGCATACATATTCCTAACAACTGTTGGGTTACCTAGCACGACAGCAAAGTTTCGGGAGGTATCATCCATGCCATTTTCAAAAATTTGCCATGCTAAATAACCCTAACCCTAGAATCTTAACTAGGGAATTAGACGATACAAGAATGTAAACAACTTTACATCAAGTGAACAAGGAATACAATCTTTGTAGACCAGTCCATCACTTCACATGCTCCATGTAGTAGTCCCGTGACTCCACTAGGCTCCACATGAGGCTTTGGACGAGCTTCCTTCGATGACCTTCGTGCCAAAGATGATCCACACGAAGTCCCTCCAACTCAAGCTACCTCTACACTAAACTCTTTAGCGTAGGAAACACGCTACACTCGATCGCTAGTCAAGTGTAGGATGGTGAAGTAGGGGATGTTAAAAGCTCACAAGTTTGTGTTTAAGCTCCATGGTTCACATCACATGTGAGGGTTGAAGCTTGAACCATAACATGAGGAGGAAGAAGAAGCTAGAGAGCAACTATGGAAGTGTCACGCCCCGCTTCCCGGTGTACGACGAAGGAGACACGACGATGTCCGCTACGTGTGTACTCAGAAGTACATACGCTAAGCGTATCTAAGAAATATAAAAGTAAATCACAAGAGACAAGAAATATAGAAATAACAGCAACTTTATTAATAACATTCTTTTGTACAATGCATGAAAAGTAAATACAACTGAAATGAAAAACGATGCCTAAACAATGGCATAACAGGAAATGGAAATACTGAATAGAA